>OU343220.1:250731709-251089332 GCA_910596185.1 Chrysanthemum makinoi
TGAGAGCATTAGCAATCGCAGTATCCATGTTAGTAGCATCATCGTCTCCATCCACGCTACCGTTACGACGAGTTTGAACCATCCGAACGATATTCAAACGATTAGCAAAATAAACAAAGGTGAGATACGAAATGGAAGTGCAGCGAAGGAATCCTAAAGTCTACCCAAATCCTCACAGGTCAAATCCTAAGCTCTAAGGTCTCAAAACCTAGACTCCATATGTCACAGTCGACTACAAGTCGTAAACACTGGCTCTGATGCCATAAATTGTAGCCCGACCCACAAGGGTAAAGGAATCACAAGTAATGGTGTCATATCAAAGCAAACATAAATATCCAAAAGAAATCTCAACATAAATATTGAAATAATCCAAGTCAAATAACTTCAATACATAGGTCCCAGCGGAAAAATAAACTCCAAATGAAATGTCTAAAATAAAGTCTAAAGGGCATCATAAGATCAAAGCTAAAATCTCTAAGGTAAGTCCACACAGCCCTCATCCCAAAGCAATACCCAGCTCAATGCTTAGATACCTGCAGCGGAAGAAAAGAAATGCGGCTGAGCTTCAAAAGCCCAGTGAACAGATATACAAGCAAAAGCGAATACGAAGCGAGCGAATACGAAATAAAGTGAAAGAAAGATAGCAAAATCATAATCATTTCAAAAGATAAATCAGGATAATAGAATAAGTTTTATAGCTAACTACCTCGAGCCCAAATACATATGCCATATCATAAACAAAATCATATTCACATAAGGCAACATTTGTAGGGAGACCTACCAGAGTTATGAAGGACGTGCATGCACGCAGCATCAATCATCCGATAACATATAGCATATAACATATAATATATAACATATAACAGATCTAGGATGCACCCATACGCCCCACAAACATACATTGATAATATAATATAACTTGAGCTCATAACAAATAACAGATAAGGGACGTGGCAGAACTTCACTCTATTGCCCTAGAGTCATGTCAGAAGTGCATTACTGACACGGACATGGAACCCCCATGACTAGTTAATAATTGGCTCGGGTGTCAAACTATCTTAGGTCAAATAGAATGTCATAACTGACATAGATCATATTTTATCAAATGTTTAATCATGTTTTCAAAATCAAAGTCTTCATATCATATAGTTCAAAATCAATGTTTTATGATTCAAAAATCAAAGTTCAGATAAGCAACAGCTCAAATAGACACATTAGGGTTCATAGCAAAGGCTTAGGAAATCCTAATGTAAAAGCTAACGAAAAGAAAACGTTATAAGAAACCTTTACTGAAAAGGTCCGAATATCTGTACCTTATTCCAAAGCAAATGATCGAAAAGAAGAAACAGGGAAAGCAAAGGATTACTTCTTCTTCACGTAACCTATACACATTAACGGTCGTACATGTTATTTATGATTCCATAATCATCGAAATGATCTTTTAATATTTGGCTTTCATACTTAGTATATTTAATGATCTTAATACTTTAGGGTTTTATAATTAAATGAGACTTAAGTGTTTTATAATTAATATCGTAGATTAGGGTTCATTATGTCATTAATTAAAATTTAGAGTTAAATGTGAAAATAGTTTAAACGTCATAACTCACACATAAAATAACGAATTAATATACTTAGCTTCAAACCCTAATCGACTCTCATTTATGTTCTAAGGTTTTCTCATTCTTTAATATCCCATTAATATGCATTTACTTACATGTTACGTCTTTTAATTACTCATTACTTAACCTAACACGTCATAAAACAATCTTTCCTTTTATGTTTCACCATACACGTTTATGATTTTATGTGACATACATGTTACTTATTACTCGGATTAATTACACGTTTACACATTTACAAGTTCACTTGACGTATAATTACGCACACATATGAGACACAATTCACAAACCATTAGGGTTTGGCATACCTTATTCGATTCACATATCAAACTAGGGTTTACGTTTACATGACCTTTACTCGTTTAATACATGTTCAAAAACTCCATATGTGGTTCGGTTCAACTTAGGGTTTCAATAAATAGGTTATTACGCAAGTCTTAACTCATCTACGTACTTAACTCATTCAAGTTATCGAGTTTTACACTTTAGTCGAATTATACACATGGTTCGGTTATAACACATAAGGTTCGGTTCCTATATAACTCGACATAACCATGACTCGATTCAATAATACATATTACGTAACATACTCTTTAATACTTTTAAGGTTTAATCATTAGGGTTTGCCTTGTTTTGGTTCTATTCGGCTCGACACAAAACAAAAAGAAACACAAGTCGACCAAACGAAACAAATTACAATACAATAACTTAAGGTGCATCAAACGAAGACGAGAATAGGTTATACCTTGACTTGGTTGAAGCAAAAACTCGACACCAAGGGTTGTTGGTATTCGGCCGAATGGAGCAAAGAAAAGAAGAGAGAGGTAAAACAAAACTAGGGTTTCACTTTTGTGTTTATGTGTTGTATATATAGTAGTAGAAATTTCGGTTAGGGCTTTAGGAAAGGGTTTGGGTTCGACCTAGTCCAACCGAGCACACACAAAACCCACGCCCATGTGGGCTTCGGCTCTTGACCCACACGACACAAAAACAAACGCCCCTTGGGCTCTTGAATTCTCGGCTTGGCACAAAAGAAATGAGTCCATCCAAACAAACGAACGGCCCAACATATTAACGAAACGTTAAATCTTAATTAGTACCAAAATCGATCACGTAATATATTTTAGTTACGTTTTATTATTATAAGTTAAGTTTTAAATTTTGTTAAATGATATAAATGTATTTTACGTATTTTATAAATTTCGATTCCAAGGGTATTTTAGTCTTTAATCAGGTTTTAGATTTTCAGGTTTTACAGTTTTATCCTTTAGATTAGTTTCCTTCACCGTATAAGGCCCAAACCATCTTGGTTTGCTTCTACCTCGTAATGCTCTTATTCGTGATTTGTATAAGAGTACTTTCTCTCCATTTAAAAATTCCTTAGGGTTCTTTTGTGTTTGTGGTATTGAAGTGGGATTATTTCCTAACTTTTTATCTCGCTTCCACAATGTTGCATGTAATCCTTGAACCATGAAATCTCTAAGCCCTTTTTCCCAATCGTTCATTTTCTTCTTAACCACATTGTTAGGGACTTGTGGATTTTCATCCGTAATCTTTTCCATGATCTTAAGAGGGTACCTTGAAACAATGGGTATCCTAGCATACCCCTTGCCGCTTTTAAGTATCATGATGCCCTCCCCGCATTTGATGGTTGCTTTGGCGGTGGCTAGAAAAGGTGTCCCAAGAATGAGTGGCATGTTTCTATCTTCCTCAATGTCTATGATCACGAAATCTACCGGATTGACAATATTAGCCACCTCTATTAAAACATCCAATGCGATTCCTATGGGGTAGACATAGGTGTGATTTGCTAAGGAAAGTATAAGATCGGTCTTGGCTGGCTTCTCCCTAGTCAACTTATTGTAGATTGATAATGGCATTATGTTTACATCAGACCCCTGATCAGCTAAGGAATTTATATTATCAATGTCACCTATGCTACATGGTATCACGAAGTTCCCTGTGGTGTCTCGTTTTTTAGTTATTGGTTTTTTTAGAACCAGCTCATACAGAGGTCCCATAGGCATCGTGTCATACTCTTCTTCTGTTATTTTTCCTTCAAGGGCTTCCCTAAGAACCTCGTTGTACCTAAAGTTGTTCACTTGGTTAACAATGGTTTTTCTGTTAATTTCGTGCTTAAGGTAGTACTCAATGGTCTCGGGCTCATTATTAGGTTCAGCCTCCTCCTTCTTACTTTCCTCAGTTTTCTTCTCCTCGACCTTTCCATCTTCAGGCATAATGGAAATGGCGTTAACAAACAAAGTGGGCGAATGATCATTGCTTCTTACTAGTACCTTTTCGGGAACTTTTGTCTTGGTATATTCTTTTACCAAGTTCATCATTTCCGTCATCTTTTCCTGCATTTCCTCTCTTTGCCTATAAACCTCCTCTTCAAATTTTGCTAATCTCTCCGTATGAGCTGCCATGTACTCCCTCATTTGTTCCTTAAAGCTTGGTGAGAGTGGTATTGGGGAAGTAGAACTGAAGCGCCGTTCGGAATTAAGATTTTTCTCACTACTTGGGGATTCAGAGAAGGGTGTTGGGTGGTTGGTGGAATTAGCGGAATTGACTGTTTCCCGAGAGGTTTGTACGGGAGCTCTCTTATGCCTTTCTATCAGATAATCAATCCTTCTCTCAAGAGCACTCATTTGCTCCTCGGTGACGTTGGAAGATTCAAGAGGAGTTGATATGGCATTAACCACTTTAACGGGGGTTTCAGGGGATTCATTCCAATCTTCGTAGCTTTGATCGGCAAGCACTTCTATAATATCCCAAGATTCCTTTGCGTTAAAGTCGCTAAGCCTTCCACCGGCGGCTTGATCAATGGATCGCCTTGTGATGAAATCGGTATGGTCATAGAAGATTTGGATTTGAAGCCAAAGATCAATACCATGATGAGGGACTTTATGGAGTAAGTCCTTGAATCGATTTCATGCTTTGTAGAGAGATTCGCTATGAAGTTGTTGAAATGTCCAGATGTCTCGTCTTAGTTTAGTGGTCCTCCCCGGTGGGAAAAATTGAGCAAGAAAGCGAGAGGTGAGATCATCCCAACTTGAGATGGAGCCGGCGGGAAGTCGCTCAAGCCAATTACTAGCTTGGTCCCGTAGAGAGAATTGGAAGAGACGCAGACGCGTGGTCTCCCGAGTAGTAGCATCGAGGTCGATGGAATCGACAATTTTAAGGAAATCCTTAAGATTTTGATTATGATCTTCGGAACGAAGTCCATCAAATGCACATCCGTTTTGCACTGACCGGATGGTGTCGGATCACAGGGCCGTAGTTTGGGTTTGGTCGGGAAGCTCAATGGTGTTTCTATAGCCTAGGTGGCTTGGTCTCAAGTATTCACCAAGAGTACGGCCTCTTGGCGGGTCATTGGGTGGTAGGTTGATGAATGGTGGTGGGTTGTCACCTTCCATGATGAAAAGTGATGGGCTTTACGAACAAAGGTCACGAAGAAGGGGGATAGACTACGAGGAAGCTAAAAAAATGAGAAAAAATTACTTGATAGGAATCAAGCAAAGAAACCTAAACGAGGTGGACTACTAAACTAGCTATTCTATTCCCGTGATGCAAAACTTGATAACGCTACACGCGTCGTTCGGGGTCAAAGGAACTTCCTTTTCGTCGAGCAAGTTTTTCAACACCCTAGGCAGTGAACCTAATCGTTGTAGTGTAGTATTAGGGTAAGCCACGGGAATTAATATCGTTCTCTAGGGGAATAGGAATGCTAGTGAGAAGTTACTACGCTAAGGTTGGGGTTGAGCAAGATTATTTTTTATCTTTTTATGTTTTTTAGGAAATGGAAAGGTACGAATCTCGGGGTTTGGATTTGGGGGTTGGTATTTCTACCGATTACTCTATCCGTCTAATTATCTAATCTAAGGTGTATGTAGTCTATGTCTAATTATTATGTGCTCGTATGATGATTTAAAGATATGTTTACTTAGGTTTTATTACTCCTTAATTATCTCCTATTGATGGTTGAATTGTCACGTCCTTATTCTTAATCGCGTTGTGTGTCTAAGGTCGTAGGGTATGCGTTTATCCCTATCTCTTTGAAACTACCAAAGGTTATTGCCTACAAAATCTTTAGGATTTATAAACTCAAATCTAAGGTACTCTTTGGATGGTTTAGCCTACAATGACTCTAGGTATTATAAGCTAAAGTTCATAAAGATTAATCAAGCATTAACTACACAACGAATGACCTATCGCAATACTAGATCATTAACAATTAAGATAAGAGACAACCAATCAATATTCAATAATCAAGTTTCATATTCCCTAAGCAAACACATAAGTAAATTAGTCGGACATGGAGAACATGCAAGCATACACACAAGTAATTGAAGACATAATTGAATTAATGAAGTAAAACACTTATCTTGATGTAAGAGAGGGTATGGAACCCTAAAATATTGTACAAGACAGCCTTGGTTCGGTTTAGGTTTTTACTCCAAAAGACTACACACTGAAAACTAAAAAATTCGGATTCTATATATAGGATTACAAATGCGACGGCGTCACCTTATGATTTGTGACGCCGTCGGGCCGTCATTAGGGTTTCGTCTTGGCCACGTTAGTCTTGCGACGGCGTCACCTTATGCTTGTGACGCTGTCCCCTTCAGTCTCTGATGTCGTCGGATCAAATCTAGGCCGTCTGAGTTGCGACGACCTACTCTTTTAAAACCTGAAGCCGTCACTTGAAAATAAGCAATTTGTCTACTGAGCCGTCACAAAAGTGGTCCGACGGCGTCGCAGATAATACCTGACGCCGTCCCCTTCAGTTCTAGCAGCCATAGTGTCTCGATTCTTGACTTTGGCCATTTTTTTTCGTATATTCGCGCCTTTTCGTCCGAATAAGTGTCATTCCAGCATTTTGCCTTCAAGATACCTAAAAAGTGAAAAGGAACGATATTAAGTAATAACGGATACAAAAGTGATCATATAAGGGCTTAAACGACCCCTCAAAAAGGTAGATTTTAAAACCTTATCAATGGTCATTAGTACGGTTAACATATATGCATAGTGGAAAATAAACACATAAAACCGTACAGACCAGAACCCTAAGTCTAGATATACTAAACAGTGATATAACATAATCTAACACGTATACATGGGATTTAGTAGACTTACTTGTTAAACCTGCTGTAAGTAAGCTATTTTTGACCTTTTCTGCTGTACGTAACACCTTCTTGAACTTCTTGTTGCCTCACGATCAAGATTAGGGTTTCTTGGGGATTACCACTTCTTTGATTGCACTAGGTATCCTTGGTACTGCACATGTAGAACTAGACTACGAACCTGTAGCAAGTTAGGCGAGCACGAAATCGGGTAAATACCTAAAGTCGACCAAGGTTTGACTTAGGGTTGGAGTTGCAATCGACTAAAAGGGTTTCGACCCTTTTGGTTTGCTTGGTCGGCTGATCGAACATGAAGAGAGAGATGGGGAGAGATTTTTAAGGACATTGGAAAAGTTATGAGAATCCCTTAAGGTGTCTTTGTATTTATAGGACCTTAAGGAAGTTCTAGAATACTTGTAGAGGAAGTATTGGTATTTGACTAAAAGTTAAATACCTTATCCTTGTGGGTTTCGGCGACCGATGATAACATCAAATGTATGCTATATTTACCTATCATTTATCCCACAAAATATGCTCATTTATTATGTGTTTATATCTGAATTGATACTTAATAGTTTACTTTGAACATTTTTAGTATTTATGGAGCAACTTTGGTAAAGACACGGAAAAAAACGAGATTTGAAGCATAAATGTGAATCTATAGGCAACCTGTGACGAGCATTCGGCGTATCCACTTCTAGAGATACGCCGTATCAACATCTGTAAGAATTGACTAAGTATTGTTGAATTAGAAGACACTAGTGTATTAAACTCTAGCAATACGTCGTATTTGAGGCTCTACAGTCTAAGCCCAAGTCAACCATTAAAGGAATACGGCGTATGAAACTCTAGCCATACGCCGTATTGAAGATCTTATCTCCAAGAAATGGACCGCAGCGCAACAACTAGGACTCGTGTCAGAGGACTTTTGAGCGTGAGCTACCATTCATGCATTGACAAGGACCCGCAACTCTCGAAAGGGCCACCAACCACCCAAATCTCCAAGCTGTCAAGATTTATAAAGAATATGGTGTATCACTATTCAACAATACACCATATTTAAATATACACACGTATATGCGGGGAATGTTATTCTTTTTCCCTACTCAATAAATCCTTGATATGTCGTTTCATTACCTGATACGCCGTATTGGTGCCCTAGACAGAACAATATGAATAGAACCCTCATATACGAGTTTTAGATATAATTCATACCACCACAACCGAGTTCTAGCCACTTTTCACCAAGATTTCAGTCCCACAAGCTAGTAGATCAAGAGGAGAAGGTTCCATATCATCATAAAAAGTGTATTCAATCGGTTTGCACGTCAATTACATCATGTCTTTCTTTTGTGAATAGTTTGTAATTTTCTTTGTATTTTGTACCTACATTATGGGCTAACACCCATGGGTGTTAGCCATGTTATGACTACTTTGATTATTTTATTTAGTTTATTTAAGATTTGATGCATTTTTTTGGATAATTTATGTGTTTACCATTCAAATGGTATACTCGTTTACTTGTTTAGCATTTGATAATTATTATCTAGATCATCATAGTGTTGTTCTTTAGCTATGTATATTGTCCATATTATTATGGTCAGTATACATGAGATGGGGTAAAAAGTCGGATTGTGTGTGCTCAACTTTAGGACTCGAGAAGTAGGAACCCGATGTTAAACATATAATGCGAAAACACTTAAGTTAGTATAGTGCTCTTAAATAAAGTGACCGCCTGAGAAGAGTAGGTTTCACCAGGACCAATGGGTTACCGCAAATAAATCACATAGATTAGTTGACACCACTTATTGCATGTTTGTATCTGATTAAACTAATAAATTGCTTCAAGGATATAGGTTGCATGTATAGGACTAGGTAATTGAGAAATCTGGACTAGTTAACTTAGATAGAAATGCTTGTCTATGCATTTCTGATGTCACCAGTACTTTACATTAAATCGTTAGACTAATAAATAAATAACTAGTAACTTAGTAGAAGTAACATGGATAGCACTTCATTCTCATTATTGATCACAACCTTAGCATAATACGTAGTTTAATTAGTTTACTTTTATTATTTCTTGTTTTGGATAGTTTAATTAATCAAATTCAAAACCCTCTTTAAAAGCTATATAAATTCACTAGGTTAGTATAGACAACATCTACTCTTGAACGACTCGTACTTACCCAAGTAGCTACATTGATTGGGTACACTTCCTGTTAGTGTTTGTCTATAGGTTAATTCAGCAAATTATGAATTTAAAACTTGGTAAAATAAATAGACTACAAATGACACATCAAGTTTTTGGCGCTCTTGCCAGGGAGTAGTTTAGCTTTAGTCAATTTAGTGAGTTTTGTATTTTTAATAGTATAGTTAATTTATTTGATTTGATTTTTCTTCATTTATTTTGTTTCTGTAACTGTTTTCTGTCTCAGGTTGGTTATACGGTGTATTCACTTCCACTGAATATGGCGTATTGCTCTTTATACTGATACGGCGTATGCTAATCTCTGCATACCGTGTATACTACTTCTGAGGCCCATATCAGTTCCTTTTTAATTTTCAATAAATAAATTTTAACTTTATTTTTTTATTAACTTTTTTCTAAAAAACATAGAATTTTTAAAATCCGTTATTAATTTTCTATACAACGTATTGAATTAGTTGATACGACATATCAGTCTTGATTTCGGTATACGTATTCTGAGTGATTGGGATACTGCGTATTGTTATTTGAGATTGAATACGGTGTATACAATTTTCTACATATGACGTATTGGTTGATCAGTAACACCAAGAATATTTTATAAAAGTTTTCATTTTTAGTTTTTCAATATTTAGTTTTTAGATTTGGGTTTCTCTACTGCTTTGTTTATCTGTGATTGTTTTTCAGGAAATCATGGAGGTAGAGAAAGACATCAACAAAATGACCATTGAGGAGTAGATGAGATACGAGGCTGAAAAAGCTTGGGAAAGAGATAGAATCCTCAACCAAATGAATAAGGTTAAAAGTAAAAAAGTAAAGAGGGGGTACTTGGATGACGAAGATGGTGAAGATGATGAGTATATGCAATTCAATGACGAAGAGTTTCCAGGAATTGTAATACCTAAACCAAAACCGATTATCCAACCATATCTAGCACCACAACCTTTACCCCAAAAGAAGGATATAACCTTTGAAGAAGTCTTGGATTTAAGCTTGGAAGAAGTTTTGGATGATTTATTCATGGGGGAGCCTAGCAAGAGAAAAATGAAAGAGGATGATGATTGGAAGTTTATGGAAGTTCAACCAATTAGGGCAATAAGTGAGAGAGCTGAAGAGAAGCGTTCAAGTCTGGAAGAGACTATGAACAAATTCATGGTTGAATCTGCAAGAGGACATGAAGAAACTGAAATTATGATCGAGGAAATATGAGCATCAACGAACATCAACGCAAATAAGATTATTGACAAACCTATTTCTTATTTCCCTTTTATGTCGACTACTAGTAATTTTTCTAGTGCGTCTCATTTTATTAAACTGGATGAACAGGTTGCTTCTGACGATGAAGAGTTTTACCTCGACAGGAATGAGGAAGAAGCTAAACAGTTTAAAGATAATGATTCAAATGAAGGAGAAATATTTACAACATCAAGTGGTATTTTCTCTTCTAAATTATTTACTCATGTTACTAATGATCTTGCTAGTGTTTCTCAACAGGTTGCTGAAATTGTGGATGACGTGATGGAACCTACAATCTTAGAATCTACCATACACGTCACACCACCTAATGATGATGTAGAGGGAGCTTGAACGTTTACTCGCAAATAATCCTTTTTCATCCTTAATGGAATTCAAGGGAAGCTCGACTATCGTGGAAACAAAGAAAACATCTATTCATCCACAACACGGAGTGATCCAATCATCAAGTTCATCAACCAAACATGGTGAGGTCAGGAGAGGAGCACAATACTCGACAAGATAGAATTTTTACTTATTATTTCTCCTTGCCGTAGCATATTTACACTCTTATGGTGTGTACTGCTACTATCACCCGCACTTGATTTTAAATGGGGGGAAAACACCCTATTACATAGTAAATAAGGGTGGAGTCAGGCTCGTGACTCAAACTAAAACAAGCGATTCATGAGAGGCAACCAATGCTTATCTTTTGTTTTATGTCATCTGTAGATATTTTTGTATCTGTCAAAGGGTCGATACGCTGGTATCTACTCTTGTAGATACGGCGTATTCCACCCTAACTATAGTAATTCCAACATATTCCATGGATACGGCGTTTCGACACACTCATCTATATTTTTCTTATTTTCTAACTAATTGTTAATCACAAAGACCTCTTGATAGATCTTAAGCACTCGGAGATCGTTAGTATTGCCTATGTAATCACAAGCAACCTAATGGAAGATCTCTACAACTCGTATTGTAGCGGAAAGTAAATACAAGATATAATAACGAAGAACTCTTTGATCCTCTATGGATCTTTTATTATTGAAACTCTATGTTTCGGATGTTTTACCAGAAAAGAAAGACTTTTGAAAAAGTTATCTATTACACACTCTTATGGTTCCTTTTATGGGCAAGAAAACCATCTAATCACTCACGAGCATTTTTAACGTATGCTCCTAATACAAACACAAAGAACGCATGCATCTTAGACAAGCATGCAACTAATCATATTGTTTTACTCATCATATTGTTTATTCTGAGTAAGCTCTATATTATACGGCGCCAACCTATACATACGGCGCTGACTTTTCCTACATACGGCCTACATCGCGTGCTTATCTCTCCTACGTGGATAAGCACTTTCAGCAGAATTACTTCAGCTGAAGTATAACTTCATCAGAATTCGTTCCTTCTTCGGCAGAAACTTTTCGGCCATTACTTCAGCAGATCCAGTAGAACTTCAGCAGTTCCAGTAGTTTTCAGAAGAGGAACATCTCTATGATGACTGAACTGTGATACGCCAGATCTTTGCAGCAACATATGACATTATGTACATCAAAACATAGAAGTTTCATACTATTCTCATCACTTCCTGGTGTGTTAACTCCTGTGAGAGGTGAATCATTGAAAATAATGGGTTTGATGTCTCTTTACCAATAGCCATTACTACTGGAGTAGCCATATGTTTGAGTTCGAAAACCATGGTACATAGATAACCATCTAATTTATTGGCAAACCAAAGAACCATATAAACGGATTTGATTTGTCTTTACCTGTAGCCGTTTGCTCAGGACTAGTCAATTCTTAGCATTGGTGAATTGAGCACCAAATATGGATTCACTTGCCTTTACCACATGCCATATACATGTGGGCTAGCCAATTCTTGGATTCCAAAAAGGAATAGACCATGGTGAATTGATGACCATACAACCCTCAGCAATTAAGCATGGGTGGTTGCATACCCTATGATTTTGAGCAAACCATTACAGCTATCAACAGATTTGATGTGTCTTTACCAAAGCTGTACCCTTTGGACTAGTCAACTCTTTGACATACACAAGGTACATCAGGTGAGTAAAGAACCATCAGAGTGGTACAACAAACAAACCTGCATAAAAGTTAGTTTTTTTTTTTTTTTTTTTTTTTTAACAATAACTAAGAACTCTTATTTAAACTGAGAGTACTTAATAATAAGTTGAAGAATAAATTAAAAAGCTAATTTATATTAAATAAACGCTATCACTATTTTTAAAATGATGTTTTTGTGATTTTTCTTTTTATGAAACTCTTTTACTACTTCAAACATAAAAATATAAATAATGCAAATTAAAAGTAACAAAACAAAGTAGTGCAGAGAGTACCAAATATCATGATGAGAATGAGGATGAGGCCTATTGCTGTTGTAGAAGTTGAGTCTTGATCAAACCCACCACTGTTGACGCATACAGTCTTTCATTGCCCACTGGATCTGGAGGAATTTCCAATTTCTGACTAAGCATCCGTTCCATAAGTCTCTCGGGCAATGGATACTTTCTTTCAGCAAGCATACAAACAGTGATTCCACTCTTAGTCTCAAGCACATGTACACGAGGGAGAGGATAGAATCTCCAGGACGCAACTTTCCACCGATGTGAGTTTTCCCAAATGGAATGTGCCTTGCTATTGGGAATATGAGAGTTTAATAGGACTTGAAGATCTCCTAGTAAGAACATCCCAGAACCTTGTGGTTCCTTGTTGCAGTAATGGGAGGTAACTCAAGTGTACAGAGAAATCAAGTCGCCTGTCTACCAAGTGTAGAATTTCCTTGAGAAGGTGAATTCCATTGAAGGGAGTTCCTTCGATGAATGACATTCATCTCATCATCCTTCGGTTCAATCTTCCAGCGCATTTGGATCTTCATCGGAAAATCGGCAGCGATCCTCTATAATGAACGTTGAGTTATCTGCTTCAAGATCCAGGGGAGATCTTTTGGCCATTATCTTCTTCCTCCTACCAGGCTTATAGATTTCCCAGAGGGAGCATTTTCATCTTGAACATTTGAGGTAGGACTTGAAGAGGTAGAGGGAGACTTAGTTGGATCACGAAGTGCATTCATCCTGTGGAGCAACTTTATGGCCCTTTTGTTTTATTTCAAAGCAAGATCGCTTCCTTAACTTTAGAATCTTCTAGTGTGACAACAGGTGCACTGATGCGTGGGGCTGATACATCAGTGCTTCAGGAGAATTGGAAGATGGTTCAGCAGATTGACCATTGTTAGAAGAGGGAGCAACTTAGAAGTTGCTTGCGGAATACTGGAGAGGTCACCTTGGGTGGAGCATCATCGACTTAAGTCTTTTGGCTTCTTGAGCAGTTTCATTCTCAACAATCCTTTTCAAGTTGGTTGTATGTGTTGAAGATGATGATCTGTCCCTCATGATTTGGTTATATTTGCGAAACAGGACATGATCAGGAAAAGCCTTGACTTGTTTCATTGTTAAGCCAGAGTTGTACATTGAGCATTGGTTCTTCACCACCATTCTCATTTCAACTTTAGAAGGAGGTTTGTCTTTGTTCTTCTGAGCTTTGATGGCTTTCCTTTGTGCAATAGCTTCTTGCTTCCTTTGTCTTCCCTGAGCCATCATTCGCTCCACATAAGTGTCACTGAGGAAATCTCCACCTAGTATACTTTGAGCAAGAGAAGGTCTTGAAATAACTTGCTTGGTTAGAACATCCCAGTGTTCAGCAGGCATCTTAACCCGCATTGCATCTAGTTCTCTTCTTCTCTCAGGAGTTAAGGATGAATAATCCTCTGTTTCAGGTTGATGAGCCAATACTTCACTTTCCTTTGACTTTTCAAACTCAGCCAATCTACTTGCTTGACCTAGTCTTTCCTCCTCACTCACCAGGTCAGGACCAAGCTCATCAGTAGTTATGACATTTTTTCCTTTGTCATCAGGCTTCTTAACACACTCATCTTCAGATAAATCTATAACAGGGACCTCAGTTGCAATACTCAGGTCATCATGATCAGAAGAAACATCCTCCATTCGCACATCAGCAGATGTAGTCTTATCAGTACTAGGTTCCTTAGAAGCTTCAGAAGAAACCTTATGTAAATAAGATCTCTTTCTTCTTGTGTAGAGCGAAGGTTCCTTCTTCTTTGAGGAGTAGCGACTAATGATGAAGGATCATGGAGAAACATCACCAACAAGTCCGAGACTCAAACTGAGGTACTTCTTGTTCTTCATCAGAAGACACCACAAGTTTCCTTTTGGAGCCCCCTTTGAGTTTGTCCTCTAACTTCTTGGATTCGTAGATCTTCAATCTTACTTCCAAGAGAAGACTTGGTCTCTGCAATCTCCTTTTTCAGACTAGTAACCTCAGACATACCTGTTGACAGAGCATAGACAGATGAGAGTGTAATAGGGTCCTCAGCTCCACCAGTGATTGCTCGTGGTCGGGGAGCTTCATTGGACCTTCGGTAGAATCATGGTCATGCTCAAAGTGAGGAAGATCTTCAGTGAGAGGATCCCTAACAGGACTTGGTGTGGGTAGTCTATATAGATCGGACTCATCATGAGTAGCTAGTGTGGGTGGAGGACTGAGACATGGTGGCTGGTCTGGAGCAACATGAGTTGCTTCAACAGTTGATGAGGGGCCCGCATTAATGTCAACTAATGGAATACCATCAGTAGCAAGCCGGTGAAGAGGAGGATTATGAGCCACATTCTCTCATCAGCACCTCATTACCTTGGGGCAACATGGCGCTAGCAAGGGATGATGTTCCCCCACAAGTGGGTTCTCATTGTGGCAAACAATTTAGCAGTTAAAGTACCTATGGGATAGAAAGATTGGGATTGGGTAGTGGTGTCTAAAATCATTTGTAGAAACCTTGGGTACATTAAAAATTTTCCCTTTTTCTTTTGAATATTTTCAACCATGTTTTCAAAATATACTTAGAAAAATTGAAAGTTACCCCTTGGGAAAGACACACAATACCATAGCCCAGTTGGGTAGAGAACTGGTCCCATCCTCTGGTCTTGTTGCTCATGCATTGAAGCAGCGTGTGAACCAGGAACCTCCATTTTGGGCGAGTTCCTTCTTCACCACATATCAGTTCTTGTTCCTCGATAGCCAATTTCTCTTAGCCCATTAAGCACATCTTCCTGATTGGAGTAAAATACTCCATCGGCATCTTCAAGTGAAGCTTCCTCTAATCAGGTCCTCTGTCACTATGTACTCTGTTTCATCAATCACGCCCTAATCTCTGTCTCACCTCTTCTCGATTCCCAAAATTGAGTAACTAGAGATTCATATATCTCATTTGGAGAAAGAGTTAGAGCATAACTGATCTTGGACCTTTTCAGGAATTCCACCATTGGTTCGTATAATTCATATCCCTTGCCATTTCCCAGAAATGCAACTTTGTTGTGATCATGTTTAAATTCAAGAGCCATGAGGGATATGAGTGTTTAGAGTTATGATTCTCGAAATGGTGAGTGTTTGTGAAATAAGGATGAGGGGGAATTGGTTTGTTCGAGAGAGTGATGGTGGATTGAGTGTTTTTGCCCAAATTATAGTCAAAGAAAAATGGACTGTTTGGTTGACCTTTGTGACGCGTATTGCATCTTTGACCTAACCCAAAATAACACTTCAGTAGTAACACATGATCAATCTGCTGAAGTTATAACTTCAGCAGAATGCATCAAAGATAAGAAAATCTTCGGTAAGATTCTAGAATTACTGTGCCAACCACTTGCATTAATACTCATTGAGCCTCGAACCCGTCTATAAAATGATCCCAATGTAACTCATCTCTTCACCAAGATCCCCAAATATTTACCACAAACCCTAGATGCAAAATTAACCCCAATCAACAAAATTGTATCATGAATACCAAACACGAGATCATAGATCTCACAACCTCATCTTCATCATCTTCTTCATCATCATCAAGTGGTGAATCAAACCCATGGCCGTATTACTTTCCTCAACCCTTTCCACGACCAAATAAATCACCCTTTCTTCCTTCTTCAGAGGATGACAGTGTGGTGAATCCAAGTGAATGGCGATGATTACGATGACTCCTATAAGGAGGGAACATCTTACTCCCAACCTCCAGCACCTCGGTCTCAACAAGGACCTCGTGCCAGGAATCCGCCACTCCCCACAGATAGAGAGGTGGTTCTTGGTCTCACTACACCATCTTTTGGTGTATCAACACACATCGTATAATAGAAGGGCTTAGCGAGTGTGGATCGATTGCATTTTGGTTGAAATGAATAGATGAAGCACACAGGAAACGTTATTTTTCTCCATCATCCTGCGTGGTCATCGTCATCATCAATCGTTTGCATCAATCCATCCTCCCATTTTGGTCCTTAGCATCTTCGTCGTGCTGGTCATGCATATCCAACCATCTAGAAAGACGGAATGGATGGTTATGCAAGACCCACAGCAAAGCCAAGATCTAATGCATATCCAACATTCACTTAGATTTCGGAATGAAGGATATACACTAGATTAGGATTAGCTTAAGTGTATAGCTCGTATCTTGAAGATGCATATGCAGTAGGTTGACTTTATGTAAGTCTGTAATCTGTAAACTGTTTTCTTGAATGAATGAATGAACAATTTGACTTCAATTTCTTTTCTTGAATTATTACTTGATGGAATCAAATTGTTCTTCAGACTTTTGATATCGAAGAAACTAGCAACACTCTTTTAGCTAACTTGACCATGTACTAATGAACCACACTTGATGAATTTGATCTTGATCATGGGATATACAAAGCGCAATACAAAAAGGAATAGACAAAATGCGAAGAGCATAACCTGCAAAAACAGACACAAAAACATACACAACACAAAAACACACAAACTAGAGAAATATTAGAAGTTAGTGTTATTAGACAAATAATATACAAAAATATGCAGAGTTTGCACAAATCCTCCTCTGAGGCATATGCCTCCCCTGAGGCCTATGCCTCCCCTTAAACGATGCGATCAAGGGTTTAACATTCCAATATTGACCACGAGGTGTTGAAACCGTGGTCCATCAAAAGCTTTTGTTAATAAGTCGCCACATTATCATCGGTATGGATTTTAGCCACTTTTATTAAATGTTTTTCATAAGCATCTCTTATAAAGTGGTGCCTGATTTCAATGTGTTTTGTCCGATTGTGAAAAACTGGATTTTTGACTATGCAGATGGTACTTTGATTATCTATATGAATTGTAGTGTTCATGAAATTGTACCCATAGTCCAGCAATTGGTTTTGAATCCAAAGGACCCGACCACACGCAATTTGCAGCAGACCACATACTCTGCTTCAGAGTGAGGCGGCCACAATGGTTTGTTTCTTGCATTGCCACGAAATCAACCTCTTGCCCAGAAATTGGCAGCCATTGTGGATCTTCTATCCAGTTGCACCAAAGATAATCACTGTCTATATGCTTCCAACTTGAAAGGAGATTCTTTTGGGTACCAAAGGCCTAAAGAGGTTGGCCTTTGAGGTACTTAAAGATCTTCTTAACAGCTTTGAGATGGGAAGTAAGTGGAGTAACTTGATGTCGAGAACAAACACTCACAGCAGAAGTAATATCGGTCTTGAAGCTCGTTAGATACATCAATGAACCAATCATGGACTGCATGATGAACATTCAGGAAGATCGGTTCATTCTTTGCTTTAGTCTTTGGAGCTTCATAAGGTGTTGTGGCAGTCCTAACACCTTCCATACCAAACTTCTTCAAGATGTCCCTCACATATTTATCTTGACAGATAAAAATGCCATCTTGTTTCTGCTGAACCTGGAGACCCAAAAGAAAGTAAGCTCTCCCATAGCACTCATTTGAAATTCACCCTTCATTAGTTCCTCAAATTCCCTGCACCAAGTTTCGTTTGTGGAACCAAAAATAATGTCGTCCACATAAACTTGCACTAGAATTATGTCTGAGTAATTCTTTTTGAGAACGAGTTTTATCAATAGCACCTCTCCTGTAACCATGCTTCAGCAGAAATGATGAAAGCCTAGCATACCATGCTCTGGGTGCCGATGTAAGCCATACGAGCTTTAACAACTTTGTAAACATGATTTGGGTGATCTGGGTCTTCAAATCCCTTGGGTTGAGAGACATAAACCTCCTCTTCAATCTCACCATACATAAAAGCACCTTTAACATCCATCGATATACCATGAAGCCCATGTAAGAAGCATAAGCGAGAAAATTGAATGGCTTCCACTCTGGCAACAGGTGCAAACACTTCATCATAATCAATCCCTCCTCTTATGCGAAACCTTGAGCCACTAATCTTGCTTTGTTTTTATCACAACACCCGAGCATCTCTCTTATTCTTCAAAATCCACTTTGTCCCAATGGCATATTTGCCATCGGGGAGTGGAACCAAGATCCAAACCTGTTGATTGTGAAATTGTTGCATCTCTTCTTGCATTGCTTCTAGCCAGCTTGAATCGTTAAGGGCTTGAGAAACACTTGTTGGTTCCACTTGAGAAAGAAAACAAGCAAACAGACAATGCTTGAAGTCTGTGTGATTGTCTCTATCTGGTTGGAGACATAGAGAGAGCAATCTGTCCAAACCGAGACTGGAGATAGCCCTTCGAGTTTGAACAGGTGCCAAAAGATCACCTATAATGTTGGATTGAGGATGAGCAATATTGATCCTCACGAGTAGAAGTGGGGTTGACTTCAATGGATGAATCAAGATTAGTGATGGTTGGTTCAAATTCAAAGATCATAAGAGGGTGATGTGAAGATGCCGCTTTGGGTTGATGATTTCCAAGATCTGAAGGTTTTGGAAAGCGTGTATAGGGTTCACCAACGTCTGAAGACACGTGAGAAGGAACATGAGAAGAAGCGACAGCATAGCCTTCATTGGATTTGAGGAGGGTAGGTGTGACAGAATCAACTTCAGCAGAAACATGGTTTCCACCGACTCCTTTATTAGCAACCTCTCTATTCAGTTTCTCTGCTTCAAGTTTAGCTGCAAATTCTTGAGTCTGAAGCCTAGCAAGGTCCTCAGCATAATGTGATTCCTCTTCATCACTCGTATCGAAAATCCTTGGAGGTGGTACCTGCAATGTTGTTAGGGGAGAAAGAAGGCACAAGTATAGGTTGCTCATCATCTTCAAACTCATTTTCAGAATCATCATCTAAGGAACCTGCATTGTTAGTGGGAGAGTCTTGAGGACCTGCATTTTGGTTAGCCAAATGTCCGTGTAACCCAAATAATCAGTTAAGTAGTCAAGGTCAAAGGACCACGTATGACCTTGTCCTTGAACATTGGGTTTATCTTCCAAAATCTCGATTCAACGTCTCCTCTATCTTCTTGGCTTGCAAATTGTACACCCTGTATGCTTTACTATGAGCTGAATAACCCACAATATAGCCATCATCAGCCTTTTCATCAAACTTTCCTAACGGATCACTGGTGTTCAGAATGGTCACTTGACACCCAAAAGGTTTTAGGTAGTGAATCACAGGAACCTTCCCAAAGAAGTTCATATGGTGTTTTGAGTTGTGGTCTAGTAATGGAGACCCTGTTGAGCACATAGCACGCAGTGCAACAATTCAGTCCGAACATAGTGGGCGTTTGGAGTGCAAGCATGGACCTAGCGCCTCTATTAAGGTCCTATTCTTTCTTTCAGCCACCCCATTTTGTTGTGGGGTTCTTGGATTACTATAGTCCCTTTTTATGCCTTTTGACCCACAGAGTTCTATAAGAATAGCATTTTTGAACTCTGTCCCATTATCACATCGAATTCCCTTAACCTTTTTGTTCAACTGATTTTCAACAAGAGTGATGAATTCGGTCGACAAAGACTGAGATGTTTCATCTTTGGTTCTGAGAAAGAAAACCCAACAAAATCTGCTATAGCCATCAGTGATAACCAAACAGAAGTACTTATGATCAATGCTTCTGACTTGAGTTGGGCCAAACAGATCCATGTGGAGCAACTGAAGAGGTTCCGAAATGATGCTCATAGCATTGATAGCTTTGTAAGAGGCTCTGTGTTGTTTTCCTTTGTTGCATGCAACACAATTATGATCATTGGTGAATACTTTGGTGGGAAGACCTTCAACAAGACCCATTTTAGAGAGTTTGTTTATGGTCTTGAAATTCACATGAGCCATCCTTCTATGCCATTTAGTAGATTCATCAAGTGATGCTTTAGCCACCAAACACGTGAGGTCACCACCGGGTTGAACTTCATTAAGGTTGAATGTGTATAAATTGTGAGTTCGAGGAACCTTCGCAGAATTGAAGTTTCTTCTGGGAGTTTGAAGTCTTTAGACAGCACAAGACATTCATTCTCAGTGAAGAGAACTTTGTTCTTAGTGTCACAGATTTGTGAAACGGAGAACAAGTTGAAATGCTGAAGTTCCTTAACATAGTACACATTTTCAAAATTCAGATGAGGTGTCTTTATGGTGCCTTTCCCTGTGATACTCCCATCACTTCCTCCAAAGGTCACATTGCCTCCTCCTTCTATAGGAACAAAATTGTGCATCATATCCCTGTTCCCTGACATGCTTCTGGAACAACCACTATCAACAATACCAATATTTTTATGCTTAAGGGGATGATCCTACAAACAACAATAAAATATATACATACCGTTAGAATTCAATGGAGGTTCAAGTCATTACTGACTTGAACCTGCCTTGTGGATCACAGGCGTGGGACATGAAGATCTAGAGGATCCACCATTGTTCTTGGTCCTCCATTGATGATTTGGTCCCTTGATAGTCCAAGAACAACCTTTGAGGGCTTCACGGTACTCCCATATCCCATCCCATCATACATAGAGTCAACATAAGTAGGCCAATAACCATGTTTGAAGTATGGGCTAGTTGGTTTCACATAAGGTCTGGTAACTGAACCTCTCCAATGAGAGTCAGAATTAGCAGCTTGTGGGACATAAGGTGGAATATTATCAACATTGGTCCACTTAGATTTATGTTTCTGGTGAGTAGCACATGTACCCAATCTTTGCTCATAAAAATCACAATCCTTAATTAAATGAAATTTACTTCCACATACAAAACATGTCTTCTTCTTGGAAGATTTATTCAAATAGGAAGATGTTTGATTACATGCAGAAGTACTTAAAACAGAAACATTCAAGGAATTGGTTTTAACAGACTGATTATTCAAAGATTTAAAAACAGGTCTTGAAGAAACTGTCTTGGAAGTTGATTCCTCAGCAGCTTCCTTAGAAGGCTTGTAAGTGGACTGTGGTGCAGGCTTGGGTGTAGGCTCAGGCTTGGAAAGGTCAGACTTCTCATTTGAATCACGGCTTTCATGGGAAGTAGACCCTTGATCCGATGAAGTGTCACCGTCGAGCAAGAGACAAAATCATTAGATGAGGTATCAGGGTCTGGCAAGTCTTTTGACTTTCTGCCATATAGATGATGTGATCCATCAAAGTCAACAGTGATGGATAGGTCAGTGGGCATAAATTCACCTCTAATAGGTCCAGGGACAGCATGCATATTACCCTTTTTTACAAAGTTAGCTAACCCTGCAGGTGTGGATTTACGACCATCATACCTAGCTTCTACTCCAACATATTTTTGAAAGCCTAATCCTAAGCCAGAGGTTACTGATTGACTGTTATAGAGTTCTCTAGCCAGATTATCACCTGAAATTAACCATTGTTTATTCCTAGCTATTTCCTCAGCTACCTTTTCTTTAAGCTCTTGGTTCTCAGACACAGCTTCATCCTTTGCTTTCTCAGACAGCTTTAAGTAATTATTTGCAACTTCTAGATCAAACTGTAACATCTTTATCTTTTCTTCATAAGCTATTTGATTCTTTTGAAACCATACTTTTTGTCTTTCTACTGTTTTTAATGCTAGTTTATGAGCTTCATTTTCAACATAGCATTCATCAAACTTAGGTTTCATGGCATCATATTCTTCTTTAAGTTCATTGTATCTAAGACTACAACCAAATATACAGTTGTGTACCTGAGATAGTCC
Organism: Chrysanthemum makinoi; assembly: GCA_910596185.1. Lineage (NCBI taxonomy): Eukaryota > Viridiplantae > Streptophyta > Magnoliopsida > Asterales > Asteraceae > Chrysanthemum > Chrysanthemum makinoi. The sequence goes on from OU343220.1 coordinate 250,753,886, forward strand.
CATCAAGGCAAAATGATCATGCCTTTCATCCAAAGTACACCTTGCCAGCAATCCAAGCTTATCAGTATCATGAGCTTCCTCATTCACAGGTTCATGTGCAGTCCAGTTGACCTGTTCATCCATGGTAAGAAGGGCTGCTGAAGCTCTAGCTTCCTGCTGTTTCTGGCGATAGAGAGGTAGTTGGCTACATCTCCACTCTTCCTGTCTTTACATTCCCTTGAGAAATGCCCCATCTGGTGACAAGTGAAACACTTGATTTTTCTCCTATCAAAGCGAGCTGGTTCCTTTCCCTTGAAAGCAAACTTCCTTCCAGACTTTTCTTCAAACCTTTTGATGTCCACTGACAGCAATGCCACCTGCATTTTCAGTTTCATTTCCTCCATTTCAAGTGGGTCCACCTGATCAAAGTCTTCATATGCAAGATACTGCTGAGTATCATAATCAGCAACAAAAGAATGAAGAACATCCTCCATCACACTACTAGACTTAGTTTGAGAACATGGTGGAGTGGGACGAGTGTTATGTGGTGGAGTGGGAGCACAAGATGATGATGGAAAGTAGTTGGAACTTGGAGATGATGGAAAGTAGTTGGAACTAGGAGCTTGTACCATCATGTTGGAGTGAGATGTCCCAACAAAAGCTGCATGACCAGAAGAAGATGTACGGTATGGAGTTCTGACATCAGGTTCAAGAGTTCTGAGTCTGTTGTACAGTTCATCAAAGGTGAGCATGTCCAACCCTCCTTTAGCCTTGAGGGCTATACTTACATGTAACCACGATGGAGGCAGGGATCGAAGGAACTTTGAGTTGCAGTCATCATTATCAGGTTTTGCATTCAGCTGGTTTAGCTGACTCAAAATCCTATGGAACCTGTCGTATCCTTTGTGGATACCTTCTTCTTCGGAGATATTGAAGTCTTGAAATTGTTGCCTCAGCATGGACTTTCTCATTCTTTTCGATTCTTCATTTCCACCGAACCTTGCTTTGAGAGCCATCCATATGTCCTTTGCATCATCCATATGGTGAAAATCACACAGGTGATCTTCAGGAATGGCTTGAAGCAGAATAGTTTTTACTTTGTGCTCTCTCTGCATGGCCAGTACTTCTTCAGCAGTTTTGGGAGGAGCCATGATAAACTTCCCATCCCTGTCTGGAATCATTTTCTTTAAACTGTTTCCTTTCTTCACCACCTCCCACAGATTCCAATCAATATTGGAAATCCAGTTTTCCATCTTCATAGTCCAAAGATCATATTCTTCCCTTTTCAAATAAGGAAATTTACCATTACTGTTTGAAAGACTAAGCTGTTGCATGGAAGTGGTGTTGGTGTTGTTTGTGTTGGTGACTTCAGTTTCATTATCAGATCCAGGCATGGTGAGGGTATGTTTGGTTCTTAGTATCGTAGAGACTTTCCCGAGGCTCTGATACCACTTGTTAATCACAAAGACCTCTTGATAGATCTTAAGCACTCGGAGATCGTTAGTGTTGCCTATGTAATCACAAGCAAACTAATAGAAGATCTCTACAACTCGTATTTTATAGCGGAAAGTAAATACAAGATATAATAACGAAGAACTCTTTGATCCTCTATGGATCTTTTATTATTGAAACTCTATGTTTCGGATGTTTTACCAGAAAAGAAAGACTTTTGAAAAAGTTATCTATTACACACTCTTATGGTTCCTTTTATGGGCAAGAAAACCATCTAATCACTCACGAGCATTTTTAACGTATGCTCCTAATACAAACACAAAGAACGCATGCATCTTAGACAAGCATGCAACTAATCATATTGTTTTACTCATCATATTGTTTATTCTGAGTAAGCTCTATATAATACGGCGCCAACCTATACATACGGCGCTGACTTTTCCTACATACGGCCTACATACTGTGCTTATCTCTCCTACGTGGATAAGCACTTTCAGCAGAATTACTTCAGCTGAAGTATAACTTCATCAGAATTCGTTCCTTCTTCGGCAGAAACTTTTCGGCCATTACTTCAGCAGATCCAGTAGAACTTCAGCAGTTCCAGTAGTTTTCCGTAATTCCCAACACTAATGATTAACAAGATGTTTCGAGTTTGTTTTTCAGTGGACAATGTATATTAACAGGTTTGGATGGCTTTAAGAGAAGTACTATTTCAGCAAGAGCATACGGCGTATCCACATTTTGGTGATATGATGTATAATTTACTTAGAAGAATTCATCACCCGTTTACATTTACTTTGCGAGTGCCCCCTTGTTCCATCAGGCATAACTTAATTATCACTTAATAAGGTTGCTTCAAGTTTAGCCAAAATAGATCTCTTAGAATAAGCTGGTAAAAAGGTTATATACTCTTACTTGTCAGTCAAAGTTTGGCTTGATGGCAATTTAAATTCTTTTGTTCCAAAGTGTAAATTAAATTAACGATTATGAGAATATATGATGAGTGTCTAAATACTCATCATTTTTGTACAATATAAACTGCAAAATCATCTGAAAACACTCAAAAATGCATCAAAATGATGAAAATATCACAAATCAGTGTTTTATGTGTTTTAAATGCAAAAATATCAAAATCAGATGAAAAACATATCAAATTTGCAAAAATTGCAGTTTTAGTCCCCCAAGTTTCAAAAGTTGTCAAAAACAGTCCCTGAGCACATAATTTCAAAAGTAAAGTCACCAAAGGTCCTTTTAAAATCAAAAGTTGTCAAATTAAGTCCTTTGGTGGAAAATATAAAAAGTTTGAGAAAATTACAAAATTGGTCCTTCAAGTTTGAAATTTGGCAGAAATGGCCCCTGGAAATTGGAAATTGTCAAGTTTGGTCCCTGTACTTTTGAAGCTTGTCACTTCTAGTCCTTGGAACATCTTTGATTAATTGGCAGAATAGGTCCTTTGATTTTCAGAAATGGCAAAACTAGTCCTTGTTTTATTAAAAGCTTTAAACACCCAATGGACCCTTGTCATAAACCCTTGACCCCTGCCATTGCCTGTTGGACCCTTCCATTTTGACCCCCCCTTGCAATATTAAAAACAATCAAACCCGCCAAAGTCTTCAACCTCTCAACTGCTTTGCCTGCAAACCAGGAAACCCCATCCCCCCTCCTCAAATCCACTCTCCCATGTCCCCTCCACCTTAACAAGCTTCCAATATGCATTTATTGCTTCCCTAACCTCTCACTCAACCCCACATGGATAAAAGAAAAAAATGGCGCCAAAATCTGATTTGAATGGTGAAGATTAATTCAAGGCCATCCAATGGCTTAGAATGGTGGGATACATTCAGAAGTGAGAGAAGATGAGTTTGGATATAAAAGAAAGGCAAAAGGAAGCAAGAAAGATAGTCTACTAGTTTTTACTTTTTTACTTATGTCGTTTTTATGTTAAAACTTTCAAATTAGAGTAAGACTTGTAATTTCTTGTTAAATTGTATCAAGTTAAAGTGTTAAAGTGTATTGAGACTTAATTCAAGCACCAATTTCAGTTTATGTTTACATTTGATCTTAACTGTCCACTGTTGAAATTTTCCATTTCCAAATCACACTCAAAAGCCTCATAATACTTGTTTCTCAGTTCCATTGAGCTTAAATAAGCTTAGCATAGCTTTTTACAAGCTCAAATTCAAGTTTACATTCATTTTGATTCCTGGTCAACAGAAGTCAAACAGGGGCAAATATGTTGCAGATTTGGAATGGGTTGGTTCAGACATGAGAATGGGGTGAATTATAGTCATTTGGATTGGTTTGTATTAGGTAGTGGTTCTCTGTTTCAGTAATAGCTAGCCATTGTGGTTTGGACCTTTGTAAGTGAATTTCTCAAATTCTTGCATGTAAGGCATTTGTAGTTATAATCTGTTGAAACTTGTTCTCATATCAGTATTTTAGTTATTTAAAGTGAGTTTGATCATTGATGCAAGTTTAAAAAGTGTTTGTCTCATTTAATTGTTAAAACAGTCAATTATAGGGGTGTTTGGTTCATAAGCTTACACTGCCCTTGAGGCTTATTCAGTGAACACTTGTTGTTAGTTTATGCTTGATTAGTTCATTTGAGCACATTTCAGTCTTAGTTTAGGTCTGCAACACCACAAAAGTCAAAAGTTCCCTTAAATCTGTCTCAAATGCTTACTGTTGGAGTTTTAAAATTGCAACTCATTAATTTGTGTTTAGAAATCATCAATATTGCTTGCATTAGGTTTATAACATCATATAACACCTAGATCAGTGATAAAATTGGATCCAAAGTTGGATAAAGTCAAAGTTCATCATTTCATCAAAAGTCAAAAACAGAAAATCTAGTTTTGAGCCAAAAGCAAGGAATTTTCATGGCTTCATTCTTGAGCCATTTTCAGTGAAATTTGGCACTCTAAAAAGTTCAACTGGTCCTTGTACTTATAAGCATATTTTTTGAATTTTGCCATTTATTTAAAAGCTTCAAATCAGCTCTTCTTTTAGGCAAAATGCCGCTCCACTGATCTGTTTGTGAACTGAGTTTTCTCAGTCCTTGCATCAGTTGCACAGGGCTCATTTGAGCTCACCCAGGTCTAGTTTTTGGTACACTTGGTCTCACCCAGGTCTTTTCCAAGTTCCAAATCATAGTTTTCAGTTTGAGCTTATTTATAAGCCTGTGCTTGTGCTTAAAGTTGCCACTCAGAATCTGTTTTAACTTGAAACTCATAAACATCAAATCTGTTGTATCTTGCATATCAGTGGTATTAGCTTGTTGATTCTCATTGCATTTTAGTTCTCTTAGCTTATTATAGCTTGTGTATCAGTTTGGTAGCCATTGGTGCTCTTTTGCTTAATTTAGTGCTTATTTCAATAAGCACTTTCACATCAGTTTCATTTTCTTGCAAATAAGAATCTGTTTTTCCATTTTTCTTATATTCCTAATATTGTTTTAGACTTTTCCTGAAATTTTCAGATTTTTCTAAGTTGTTTTGCTATTTTTCTCAATTTAAATTAGTTTTTAAGTATTTTTAATTAGCTTTAAATACAAAAAATTAAGAAAAGGTTCAAAAAAATAATTTTTCAATTTTCTTAGGTTTAGATAAATATAAAAAGTGAAAAAAGTAATTTTCCAGATTTTTCATAGTTTATTTGGTAATTTTTAGTAATTTAATTAGTTTTTAATAGTTTAAAATTCCTAAAAAATAGAAAAATAATCAGAAAAATACAAAAATAGTTTTGAAAATTCTAGTTTGTTATTTTAGACTTTTCCATTTCATAATTTTATTTTTATAGCTTTATTTCCTAATTTCTTGTATTTTAGGTAATTATTAAATAGTTAAAAATAGTTTTTAATTAATAATAATTAATTAAATAGTTTTAAAAATAATTTTCTTTTTCTAAAACTTTTATTTTATCATTAGGATTGTAAAAATATCATTTTCATATTTTTAGGGTTAATATTGTGTAAGTTTCACTTTTTAATTTGTACGTCGCGTAGATTTTAATTTCAGTTTTATAAAAACATAAAAACAAAAACATCATTTTAATTATAGTGATAGCGTTTATTTAATAGATTTTATCTTTTTACTTTCCTTTAATTTGCATTTAAGCCATTTTAATTTGTTGGCTTTTTCTGTAGTTATAATTATTCCGATCCTTTTCCCGTTCAAATTTCTCGATCACTATACGTTTGATAATCCATTGCATAGCTCATTGGGACATAACGACCGGGAAACACTATACTCCCAGATCTTCATTGATTTCGTTCTGAGCCGTTTTAAGCTTGTTACGGTCTGCCATTCACAAGTGGCAGGCTTGAGTGATAAAGCTTGACTGTTCTGGAGCGCATCAAATTTTTGGCGCCGCTGCCGGGGAGCTGTGCTGATTATCCTACGTTTAGCAGATTAGTAATTTGGATATTCACTCTTTGTTCATACCATCCATCTGTATATGTTTATGTTTTCTTATCCAAAAAATCCAAAAATACTCTTCTCATTCTTCTTATTCATTGATTCTATTTCTCTTACCCTCTTTTGCCGTTTAATTCTATTCTTCGTATCCTCTCAACCATTTGATTCTCTTCTTAATCCTCTATATGTTTAATTCTTATGTCGACAATCGTCAACTTCATCGTCAGAAATGTGTGTGAGCGGTGTGGAGAGCCTAGTTCAAGCGAATTTTGCAATTCGTGCGAATTATCCATCAAAAATTCTTTTCAAAGTTATTTCGACCACCCGCCACAACCTGAAATACATTCTAATCTTGACAAACCAGTTCAAACGTCGGAGCTACCCCAAGCACCACCCGAGGATTACGAGGACACTTTCTTTGAAGATAGAGCCCGTAATCTAATCGAACAAATTCAAGCCGATGAAAAAAGGTCGAGAATTAGAATTGATTACGATGAACCCGTTCAAACACCGGTGACTAGCAAGAATGACTTGCCTAATCTTCACGTTTCTCAAGAACCAAAATCGGAGACCATAACGGAAGTGGTGGAAATTGCTAGCTCTCAGAGCACACCTCTTGTCCCACCTCCGATTTTTCAATGTTCTTCGAGATTTGATAGTCATTCGGGTTACCATGTTGGTTTTGTTGATTCTTTGAATAAACTGATTCCTCTTCATAACTCTCAAATGCAATCGTTTATTCCTTGTGTCGGTTGTGGTGAACCTCTTTTTGGTTCACCCTGTCGGTGGTGTACGTGTGTACAATGTGGTAATGATATCCATAACGGGAGTTGTTTGTTTTGTGGTTCAAGGAATTCATTTGATTATGATCCTAATCAGAACTCATTTAACGACTCCTCAAACTTTTCCAATTACCCACCCCAGCCCGACCTATATTCATATGATCAACATTACTGTTGTGAATTTTGTGGAGGTCCCCACCAAGGATTTGAGTGTCAATCCGGAAACACGTTTGTCTATGAACAATTTTCCAGTGATGCTCAGAACTTTGGTTATAACCAAAATCCATATGATTCACCATTCCAGACTCAACAGTTTTACTGTTGTGAGTACTGTGGAGGTTCCCATTTCAGCTCTGATTGTCAAATAGGGAACCCAGTTCCTTGTAACAATCATGACTCTTACTTGATTGACAATTCCCAACCTCCACAGAACCATACGGTTCAAACTCCACCTGAGCCGTTGTCTCAAGAAATCTCCCAGGATTTTGAAACCACAATGAAAACACTTGATGATATGATTCAAAACTTTAAGAATCAAGTGAGTGGTGAAAAAACCATAGGAGAATTGCTGGCCGAAGAGCGAGAAGAACGAGAGGCTCGCAAATCTAGGGAAGAATTATTAATCCTAGAGCATGCAGCTCTAAGACGTTCCCAATTTCTCAAGGCAGCTCTGTATGATGATGACGAGGAGAGTTTTTATCCTTTTAAAGATAATACTTCTCAACTCCCTCAGTCAGTTGATATTCCAGCAGTTGAGATTTCATCTCAAACAACTGCTATCACACCCGAGATTCACACTCACTCTCTTATTATGGGGGACGAGCATCTCGACACTGTTCCTGAAAAGGAATCGGACGAACTCATAAAGTCTAGTGTTGAGAACCTTGTTCCAATCCCAAGAGAGTCACAGGGAATTCTTGATCATGTGTGTGACATCCCTCCTCCTCTTGTCTTCCAAAATGATCATGTTGAGATGTTCTCCGATTCTGATGATGATTCGTTATCTTGTGGAGACATCGCTTATGTGGAAGATTTACCTTCTGAGCTTGTTAGCTTAGAAGAAGAGAATGATGAAGTTACTGACACTGAAATCAAAGATGAAGCTCTTCGAGCAACATTATTGAATGTCAGTCTTCTCATTTCTAAAATCGAGGCTTTCAAAGAGAAACCTATTTCATCTCCTACCCCCATTAAGGGTAGTGACATTCTTTCCGATGATTCTATTCTGGAAATGAAAGCCTCCTGTTTTGATAATATGGGAGAGAAGATTAGTGGCCGTACCACTTCTCATTCTCATAATTCTCTCCTCGATCATGAATCATTTACTTTTGAGGAGTTCGCCAGTGAACCCACTCATATCAATTCTGAATATGATTCATTCACCTTCATGGAGTTCTCAGATGAACTCACTCATATCATATCTCCGCCGGAGTATGATAAATTCTACTTTGATCTAGACACTCCTGAGATTTGTCTTGATCACATAAGCTTAAATGATGAGATTCATAATCCTGAAATTATGGATCCTCCTATAGATGAAGATGAGTTAGTCATGATGTTTATCATGATTTTCTATCTCTTCTTCACCTATCCCGTGACTTCTCCTGTTCTTCACTCCTTCGGGAATGAAGACATTATCTTTGATCCCGGCATTTTCATGTACCATTATCTTGAGCCGGTTCTATGTATATCTCATCGGTGTGGAACTTTCACGTACTTCAATGTTTATCCAAACATCTTGAATGAAAGTCCGATGGAGATTGTTTCTTCCACTTTGCTTCCCCATGAACCAATGAATTCGGGGTCGAGTCAAGCTAGCGACTCGGAAATCAAAAACAGTAGCACACACCATATGGGTTTTCACCCATATTTCTGTCTTCTTACCCCTTTCTACCACCTAAGTGTGGGGGTGATGCCCCACATGTTATATATATAAGTTTCTAAAAAAAAAAAAAAAAAAAAAATCTTCTTTCTAAATAATGGCCGTAGTATTCCCCTTTTACGTTCTTTGTTTCGGCATAACCGCCGGTACTTTGAATATTGAGGGCAATATTCATTTCTAAGTGTGGGGGGGAATTCTCACGAATTTTATCATATAATTATACCAATTCCCCCGTTTTTGGCCAAAATTTTTTTGGAGCAAGTGTTCTACACTTACTCATTTGGTTATCAGTCCGCCTTGTCCAAAAAACAAAAGGATTGGCTAATCCAGGAGCAAACGGCTCTTGGTAAAGATTTCTCAAATCCGTTTATATGGCTTGCAATTTGCCCAAAATTGTATGGTTCTCAACTCACCATATCCTAAAAAGTGAAGAGTTGGCTAGCCCGCAAGGTTATGGCTTGTGGTAAAGGCAGTGGAAAAACCATAATTGGTAATCAGCTCACCAAAGATAATATCGATAATTTATCTAAGAGTTGGCTAGTCCAGAAGGGTACGGCTTCTGGTAAAGACAAAATCAAATCCGTTGAAAGCCGGTGGTTTGCTCAAAATCACATGGTTATCGGTGTACCATGGTTCTTACTTGAACTGAAACATTTGGCTACTCCAGAAGTAATGGCTTTTGGTAAAGAGTTTTTAAAATCCATTATGTTTTCTCAAATCATTGCTAGGGACTAGCAATATCTCAGTGTGGGGGATTGATGAGTGTCTAAATACTCATCATTTTTGTACAATATAAACTGCAAAATCATCTGAAAACACTCAAAAATGCATCAAAATGATGAAAATATCACAAATCAGTGTTTTATGTGTTTTAAATGCAAAAATATCAAAATCAGATGAAAAACATATCAAATTTGCAAAAATTGCAGTTTTAGTCCCCCAAGTTTCAAAAGTTGTCAAAAACAGTCCCTGAGCACATAATTTCAAAAGTAAAGTCACCAAAGGTCCTTTTAAAATCAAAAGTTGTCAAATTAAGTCCTTTGGTGGAAAATATAAAAAGTTTGAGAAAATTACAAAATTGGTCCTTCAAGTTTGAAATTTGGCAGAAATGGCCCCTGGAAATTGGAAATTGTCAAGTTTGGTCCCTGTACTTTTGAAGCTTGTCACTTCTAGTCCTTGGAACATCTTTGATTAATTGGCAGAATAGGTCCTTTGATTTTCAGAAATGGCAAAACTAGTCCTTGTTTTATTAAAAGCTTTAAACACCCAATGGACCCTTGTCATAAACCCTTGACCCTGCCATTGCACTGTTGGACCCTTCCATTTTGACCCCCCCTTGCAATATTAAAAACAATCAAACCCGCCAAAGTCTTCAACCTCTCAACTGCTTTGCCTGCAAACCAGGAAACCCCATCCCCCCTCCTCAAATCCACTCTCCCATGTCCCCTCCACCTTAACAAGCTTCCAATATGCATTTATTGCTTCCCTAACCTCTCACTCAACCCCACATGGATAAAAGAAAAAATGGCGCCAAAATCTGATTTGAATGGTGAAGATTAATTCAAGGCCATCCAATGGCTTAGAATGGTGGGATACATTCAGAAGTGAGAGAAGATGAGTTTGGATATAAAAGAAAGGCAAAAGGAAGCAAGAAAGATAGTCTACTAGTTTTTACTTTTTTACTTATGTCGTTTTTATGTTAAAACTTTCAAATTAGAGTAAGACTTGTAATTTCTTGTTAAATTGTATCAAGTTAAAGTGTTAAAGTGTATTGAGACTTAATTCAAGCACCAATTTCAGTTTATGTTTACATTTGATCTTAACTGTCCACTGTTGAAATTTTCCATTTCCAAATCACACTCAAAAGCCTCATAATACTTGTTTCTCAGTTCCATTGAGCTTAAATAAGCTTAGCATAGCTTTTTACAAGCTCAAATTCAAGTTTACATTCATTTTGATTCCTGGTCAACAGAAGTCAAACAGGGGCAAATATGTTGCAGATTTGGAATGGGTTGGTTCAGACATGAGAATGGGGTGAATTATAGTCATTTGGATTGGTTTGTATTAGGTAGTGGTTCTCTGTTTCAGTAATAGCTAGCCATTGTGGTTTGGACCTTTGTAAGTGAATTTCTCAAATTCTTGCATGTAAGGCATTTGTAGTTATAATCTGTTGAAACTTGTTCTCATAGCAGTATTTTAGTTATTTAAAGTGAGTTTGATCATTGATGCAAGTTTAAAAAGTGTTTGTCTCATTTAATTGTTAAAACAGTCAATTATAGGGGTGTTTGGTTCATAAGCTTACACTGCCCTTGAGGCTTATTCAGTGAACACTTGTTGTTAGTTTATGCTTGATTAGTTCATTTGAGCACATTTCAGTCTTAGTTTAGGTCTGCAACACCACAAAAGTCAAAAGTTCCCTTAAATCTGTCTCAAATGCTTACTGTTGGAGTTTTAAAATTGCAACTCATTAATTTGTGTTTAGAAATCATCAATATTGCTTGCATTAGGTTTATAACATCATATAACACCTAGATCAGTGATAAAATTGGATCCAAAGTTGGATAAAGTCAAAGTTCATCATTTCATCAAAAGTCAAAAACAGAAAATCTAGTTTTGAGCCAAAAGCAAGGAATTTTCATGGCTTCATTCTTGAGCCATTTTCAGTGAAATTTGGCACTCTAAAAAGTTCAACTGGTCCTTGTACTTATAAGCATTTTTTTTGAATTTTGCCATTTATTTAAAAGCTTCAAATCAGCTCTTCTTTTAGGCAAAAATGCCCTGCTCCACTGATCTGTTTGTGAACTGAGTTTTCTCAGTCCTTGCATCAGTTGCACAGGGCTCATTTGAGCTCACCCAGGTCTAGTTTTTGGTACACTTGGTCTCACCCAGGTCTTTTCCAAGTTCCAAATCATAGTTTTCAGTTTGAGCTTATTTATAAGCCTGTGCTTGTGCTTAAAGTTGCCACTCAGAATCTGTTTTAACTTGAAACTCATAAACATCAAATCTGTTGTATCTTGCATATCAGTGGTATTAGCTTGTTGATTCTCATTGCATTTTAGTTCTCTTAGCTTATTATAGCTTGTGTATCAGTTTGGTAGCCATTGGTGCTCTTTTGCTTAATTTAGTGCTTATTTCAATAAGCACTTTCACATCAGTTTCATTTTCTTGCAAATAAGCATCTGTTTTTCCATTTTTCTTATATTCCTAATATTGTTTTAGACTTTTCCTGAAATTTTCAGATTTTTCTAAGTTGTTTTACTATTTTTCTCAATTTAAATTAGTTTTTAAGTATTTTTAATTAGCTTTAAATACCAAAAATTAAGAAAAGGTTCAAAAAAATAATTTTTCAATTTTATTAGGTTTAGATAAATATAAAAAGTAGAAAAAGTAATTTTCCAGATTTTTCATAGTTTATTTGGTAATTTTTAGTAATTTAATTAGTATTTAATAGTTTAAAATTCTAAAAATAGAAAAATAATCAGAAAAATACAAAAATAGTTTTGAAAATTCTAGTTTGTTATTTTAGACTTTTCCATTTCATAATTTTATTTTTCTAGCTTTATTTCCTAATTTCTTGTATTTTAGGTAATTATTAAATAGTTAAAAATAGTTTTTAATTAATAATAATTAATTAAATAGTTGTAAAAATAATTTTCTTTTTCTAAAACTTTTTTTTTATCATTAGGATTGTAAAAATATCATTTTCATATTTTTAGGGTTAATATTGTGTAAGTTTCACTTTTTAATTTGTACGTCGCGTAGATTTTAATTTCAGTTTTATAAAAACATAAAAACAAAAACATCATTTTAATTATAGTGATAGCGTTTATTTAATAGATTTTATCTTTTTACTTTCCTTTAATTTGCATTTAAGCCATTTTAATTTGTTGGCTTTTTCTGTAGTTATAATTATTCCGATCCTTTTCCCGTTCAAATTTCTCGATCACTATACGTTTGATAATCCATTGCATAGCTCGCTGGGACATAACGACCCGGGGAAACACTATACTCCCCAGATCTTCATTGATTTCGTTCCTGAGCCGTTTTAAGCTTGTTACGGTCTGCCATTCACAAGTGGCAGGCTTGAGTGATAAAGCTTGACTGTTCTGGAGCGCATCAAATTTTTGGCGCCGCTGCCGGGGAGCTGTGCTGATTATCCTACGTTTAGCAGATTAGTAATTTGGATATTCACTCTTTGTTCATACCATCCATCTGTATATGTTTATGTTTTCTTATCCAAAAAATCCAAAAATACTCTTCTCATTCTTCTTATTCATTGATTCTATTTCTCTTACCCTCTTTTGCCGTTTAATTCTATTCTTCGTATCCTCTCAACCATTTGATTCTCTTCTTAATCCTCTATATGTTTAATTCTTATGTCGACAATCGTCAACTTCATCGTCAGAAATGTGTGTGAGCGGTGTGGAGAGCCTAGTTCAAGCGAATTTTGCAATTCGTGCGAATTATCCATCAAAAATTCTTTTCAAAGTTATTTCGACCACCCGCCACAACCTGAAGTACATTCTAATCTTGACAAACCAGTTCAAACGTCGGAGCTACCCCAAGCACCACCCGAGGATTACGAGGACACTTTCTTTGAAGATAGAGCCCGTAATCTAATCGAACAAATTCAAGCCGATGAAAAAAGGTCGAGAATTAGAATTGATTATGATGAACCCGTTCAAACACCGGTGACTAGCAAGAATGACTTGCCTAATCTTCACGTTTCTCAAGAACCAAAACCGGAGACCATAACGGAAGTGGTGGAAATTGCTAGCTCTCAGAGCACACCACTTGTCCCACCTCCTGATTTTTCTGAATGTTCTTCGAGATTTGATAGTCATTCGGGTTACCATGTTGGTTTTGTTGATTCTTTGAATAAACTGATTCCTCTTCATAACTCTCAAATGCAATCGTTTATTCCTTGTGTCGGTTGTGGTGAACCTCTTTTTGGTTCACCCTGTCGTTGGTGTACGTGTGTACAATGTGGTAATGATATCCATAACGGGAGTTGTTTGTTTTGTGGTTCAAGGAATTCATTTGATTATGATCCTAATCAGAACTCATTTAACGACTCCTCAAACTTTTCCAATTACCCACCCCATCCCGACCTATAAAATAGAAAATTAGTTAAAAATGTATTTTTAAATAATTTAATTAGTTTTTAATAGTTTAAAATTCCTAGAAAATAGAAAATTAATCAGAAAAATACAAAAATAGTTTTGAAAATTCTATTTTGATATTTTAGACTTTTCCAATTCATAATTTTATTTTTCTAGCTTTATTTCCTAATTTCTTGTATTTTAGGTAATTATTAAATAGTTAAAAATAGTTTTTAATTAATAATAATTAGATAATTAGTTATAAAAATAATTTTCTTTTTCTATAAATTTTCTTTTATCATTAGGATTGTAAAAATGTATTTTTCATATTTTTAGGACTTTTATTTCTTAGATTTCATTTTTTATTTTGTACGTCTACGTAAATTTTATTTAAACGTAAGTTTTTAGTTTTAATTTTTAAACGTTCATCAATTTTAAATATAGTGATAGCGTTTATTTAATAGATTTTATCTTTTTAACTTTCTTTAATTTGCATTTAAGCCGTTGTTATTTGTTGGCTTTTCCTTAATTATAATAATTCCAAATCTCCTTTTCCGTTCAAATCTCCCGATCACTAAACGTTTGATAATCCATTGCATAGCTCGCTGGGACATAACGACCCGGGGAAACACTATACTCCTCAGATCTTCATTGATTTCGTTCCTGAGCCGTTTTAAGCTTGTTACGGTCTGCCATTCACAAGTGGCAGGCTTGTGTGATAAAGCTTGACTGTTTTGGCACGCATCAATATATTTGGTATCGCCAAACTAGAAAATCTTGTGACCAAAACAGTACAATCTCACTGAGAATCCCCTTCTTGCTAGCAATAATTGATGGAGCTAAATTTGTTCTCATAAAGACATGCAGGATATAGAATTAATTATAGGGTCAAAGCTAAATACACGCAACGTGATTTTTCAGAACTACCGATGTACGCAACGAATTTTGAAAATTACCATTGTACGCAATATACTTTCAAATTTGGAACAATGTACGCAATATGACCGGTAACTAACAAGTTACCAGGTCACAAACTTTCAAAAATGACAGAAATGGTCCCTGTGACTTGCGTTGACTTTCACAGGTCATCCCTTGACTTTATTTTCGGTTAAAAAAGTTTCAGTAATGGTCCTTATGGTCATTAACTTTCAGATTTAGTCCGTTTTTTCCGTTTTCATCCGTTTTTGTCAGTTTTTCTTACGTTTTGTCCGTTTTTATCGGTTTTCATCCGTTTTTGGCCATTTTTCTTACATTTTTGTCCATTTTTATCCGTTTTTCTTACTTTTTGTCTGTTTTCTTTCGTTTTTGCCTGTTTTCATCTGTTGTTTTTACGTTTTGTTCGTTTTTCGTACATTTTTATTGGTTTTAATTCGTTTTTGTCCGTTCTTCTTACATTTTGTCCGTTTTTCTTACGTTTTTGTACGTTTTTGTGCTATTTCAACATGTTGAAAATTTTTTCCAAAAAGAAAAAAAATTTGGAAAAAAATTTTCCAAAAAAAAAAATTGGAATTTTTTCGCAATTTTGAAAAAATAAATAGGAAAAAAAAAATTCGAAAAAAAATTTGAAAAAAAATTAAAAAATTTGAATAAAAAATTTCAAAAAAAAAATTGAATAAAAAAAATATTTTTCAAATATATATTTTTTTTAAATATTTTTCAAATATATATTTTTTTTTTAAAATCTTAAAAAAATTTTAAAAAAATCTTAAAAAAAAATTTTGAAATTTTTTATTTTCAAAATTTTCAAATATTTTTTTTTAAAGATTTTTTTAAAAAATAATATATTTGAAAAATATTTTTTTTTAAAACAATATTTTTTCAAATTTTTTTTTTGAAATTTTTTATTTAAATTTTTAATTTTTTTTCGGAAATTTTTTTTTTTCCTATTTATTTTTTCAAAATTGCGAAAAAATTCCAATTTTTTTTTTTGAAAATTTTTTTTCCAAATTTTTTTTCTTTTTGGAAAAAATTTTCAACATGTTGAAATAACACAAAAACGAACAAAAACATAAGAAAAACGGACAAATTGTAAGAAAAACGGACAAAAACGAATTAAAACCGATAAAAACGTACGAAAAACGAACAAAACGTAAAAACAACATATGAAAACAGGCAAAAACGCAGAAAAAGACAAAACGTAAGAAAAACGGATAAAAACGGACAAAAATGTAACAAAAAGGGCCAAAAACGGATGAAAACCGATAAAAACGTAAGAAAAACGGACAAAAACGGATGAAAACGGAAAAAACGGACTAAATCTGAAAGTTAATGACAATAAGGACCATTACTGAAACTTTTTTAACCGAAAATAAAGTCAATGGATGACCTGTGAAAGTCAACGCAAGTCACAGGGACCATTTCTGTCATTTTTGAAAGTTTGTGACCTGGTAACTTGTTAGTTACCGGTCATATTGCGTACATTGTTCCAAATTTGAAAGTATATTGCGTACAATGGTAATTTTCAAAATTCGTTGCGTACATCGGTAGTTCTGAAAAATCACGTTGCGTGTATTTAGCTTTCACCCTTAATTATAGATACACTTTGTGGAAAGTAATAAACTCCTTTAGGTGAAACTCTTGGACATCTTAGTGACTGTTTTACACTTTTACTGTGTCACCAAAAGACATATGCTTGCAGTAAAGTGCAAGTCCTTTTATATATATTACGATCTTCCGGAAAATAGTGAATAATACTTATATAATTCTTCAACTTATATAATTTACCATTGCCCTACAGGTATAATTAGTATCTCCACCAACTTATGTTAAGGATTCTTGTCTTGCTCTTGTGGTTGTTTCATGTAACAATGGTGTTTTCGTTGCTTAAGTTGTTACTCTATTCCCTACATATGCCTAGTGGCTAGTGTCATTTGTGACAAAAATGATATTTCTGGTAATGTTAAATACCAAATGTGCGTATAATAATAATTAAGTTTAGAGTATAAGATTCTAGTGACTTCGATTCTTAGCTTGGTTTGGCAGCCAAATTAAAAATAGATAAGGCCCAAGGACCTAAGAAAACGTGTATGTCCCCTGTATAAGTATGTGCATATTGTGGCCTCGTGAATAGAAACACAAACTATATATCTAGCTTATCTTACAGCTCTTTTCCTTTCTATTGTTTCATAGATAATGCGTAAGAGTTGGTCTGATAGATGGGTAGAAGAACCCTTTGTAGGAAACGGTGTACACTTTATTTATTAAAATCAGATTACAATCACAATAAATAAACTAACAGAAACAAATTAACAGCAAATTAAATAACAGACAGAATGGGGTAGAAGCAGAAGACAGACTCTATAATAATACGTAAACGAAAGCAGTAAATGTACGAGGCTCGTATTGAATACGATTCCCTTAAAACAGATTCGCCGTCTGTTTCCCAGGGTACAACGTACGTAGCTGTTGCACAGCCGGACCTGACAAACTTGCCTGAAAGATCGCTGAAAAGCTTGCGTGTTTCTGATCGAAGAATTGCTGGAACAGTTCTGTAATGGAGCTGCGTTTTATTTTATAGGCAATACCTATCTTGTTCAGCAAGACAGTATATACACCAGAAAATAAAAGATATGCATATCTGTTATACAAAAACACGATTTGCATATATCTGTTAAGACTTAAGCACAAAGTCTAAATCTATTCCTAAAATAGATTACAGAATATTCTGGAAACTATCAAATAAGGGAACCGAAATTCTCAGCAAAAAGATACCCGCGTAGGCGAGATTTCAGAGCTGCATTCGTGTCCGCAGGTCGCGCGGGCTCGCATGAGTTCAGAAGCTTCGAACCCATTTTGGCCCAGAAATCCTGAAATCTGCACCCCCCCCCTGCGCGCGCGCGTAGGTGTTGGAGTAAAACCAACAAATCATTTTGAAGGTTCATATCAAGATTTCTATATAAACACACTCCCACTTCCTTTTCTAGGCGATGTGGGATGTGTTTGTTTTCCCAAATTTGTGTTTCAAGTGCCTCACTTTGAGACACGATATCTCATTCATATCAACTCCATTTTTGACACTCTTTAGCTCGTTGCGAAGCTCTCGTCGAGGAGAACGCAAAGCTACCAAGAAATATAAATATATATAACATATACATATATTAAATAGTGTCCAAAATTTGCAAAAACTCATTTTGCAAAACTCATTTTCCAACAATCCCCCACATGAATGGAAATCGGTCGAAAACACACGAAAGTTTCGGTGAAATTTCTGCGGTTAAGTCTTGCATAGGATAGGTAGGTGTAACCCTTTGAACCTTCCCTTGTGAGATGCACTTAGTCTCCTAGATCTGAGTAGACGCGATGTCCTTGAACTCATCATCCATTTACGTAGACGACATTACACTTCACACAAGACTCTCCCTGACAATGTCAAGTCCTCATAGTCATGTTCGTTACGGTCATGAACACTAGCCTGGTTCTGCAAGAGCTCTTAGGAATTGCGCCCCCACATTTCCCTTCGAAGCGACCCCACTTCTCTCTCACATAGGTGATTTCATCTTGAATCATTAAAAACATATGTTTTGTGATTTCATCTTGAATCATTATGCTTTATGATTTCATCCTGAATCATTATAGCCATATGTTTAACCTCTCAACAAGTTACATTTGTTATAGGAATGGACTAGGAAAGTTACAATATTTAGTAACTCCCCCACATTGACGTGACTTCCCCCACATTTCTATGATTAGGTTGTCCTATTGAACCCAGATCTTGGGATCTCCAGTCAACTGGGTTAGGTTTTCCTTCATAGAAACTCATTCCTTCAAGGGCTTTAGTCCCATTCCTCTAGACGACTTACTTACTAACTCTCTGCTTAAGCCTTTCGTAAGCGGATCCGCGATGTTATCCTTTGACTTCACATAGTCAATTGAGATAACTCCTGTTGAGAGTAGTTGTCGTATTGAATTATGTCGACGACGGATATGTCTGGACTTTCCATTATACATTATGCTATGAGCTCTGCCAATTGCCGATTGACTATCACAATGTATACTAATGGCCGTTACCGGTTTAGGCCACCTTGGTATGTCCTCTACGAATTGACGTAGCCATTCCGCCTCTTGTCCGCATTTATCTAACGCGATAAATTCTGATTCCATCGTGGACTTAGCTATAACAGTTTGCTTGGAAGACTTCCAAGATATAGCTGCTCCCCTAGTGTAAACACATATCCACTAGTCGATCTAGAATCCTTTATGTCAGATATCCAATTTGCATCACTGTATCCCTCGATAACAGCTGGATATCGATCATAATGCAGTCCATAATCGCGACTGTATCTCAAATAGTGAAGTACCCTAGTCATAGCTGCCCAATGTGCATAGCTTGGGTTACTAGTATACCTACTTAGCCTGCTAACCGCATATGCTAAGTCAGGTCGGGTACCCGTCATTAAGTACATTAACATGCCAATAACTCTTGAATACTCTAATTGGGCAACACCTAAGCCTCTATTTTTAGATAGATGCTTACTGGTGTCAATTGGAGTTCTAGCTAGGCCGGAATCCCCCGCATTATGAGTATTAAGAATTTTGTCCACATAATGTGCTTGACTTAACACAAGTCCATTATGAGTTCGTATGATCTTTATTCCAAGGATCACATCAGCCAAACCCATATCCTTCATGTCAAACTTTGATTTCAACATGTCTTTAGTAGATTTGATCATCTTGTCGTCACTGCCAACGATAAGCATATCATCAACATATAAACACAAGATTACATATCCACTATTTGTGTCTTTGACATAAACACATTTGTCGCATTCATTAATTTTGAATCCACTCTCTAGCATGACGTGGTCAAATTTTTGATGCAATTGTTTGGGAGCTTGCTTTAAGCCATATAATGACTTAACAAGCCTACAAACTTTGTTCTCTTGTCCAGGAGCCATGAAACCCTCAGGTTGGTTCATGTAGATTTCTTCTTCTAAATCTCCGTTTAGAAATGCCGTTTTCACATCCATTTGGTGAACTTCCAAATTTATTAAAGCGGCAATAGCAAGTATCATCCTAATCGATGTTATTCGCGTAACAGGCGAACATGTATCAAAGTAATCAAGACCTTCTCGTTGTCTAAATCCTTTGATTACTAATCTTGCTTTGTACTTGTCAATGGTGCCATCGGCTTTCATCTTCTTCTTGAAGATCCATTTATAGCCTAGTGGTTTACAACCAGGAGGTAAATCCACGAGCTCCCAAGTATGATTTTGTAAAATAGAATCTATTTCACTTTTAATGGCTTCTTTCCATTGAGGCCCTTCTGAGGAAGTAACCGCTTCTCGGTATGAAGTAGGTTCGTTTTCAACCATAAAAGAAACAAAATCGGGTCCAAACGATTTCTCGGTTCTTGCCCTTTTGCTTCTTCTAGGTTCAACCTCTTCTTCCTCAGTTTGATCTTGTCTCTCATCCTGGAGATCATTATCATCTCGTTGTCTCTTATCTTGAACAACTTCTTCATCTATTCTAGATGAACTTCCAATTTCCTTCGTTAAACAAGGAAATATAGTTTCAAAGAATGAAGCATTCCTTGATTCCATTAATGTACCCTTTTGTATATCCGGATTTTTCGAATCATGTACAATGAAGCGATAAGCACTGCTATTCTTAGCATATCCGATGAATATACAATCCACAGATTTAGGTCCAATCTTTTGGGCCTTGGGAGTTGGTATAGCGACCTTTGCTAGACACCCCCACACTCGTAAGTACTGATATGATGGCTTTCTTCCCATCCATAATTCATAAGGGGTCTCTTCTTTTTCCTTACGAGGTATCTTATTTAAAAGATAAGTAGCCGTTAAAATGGCTTCCCCCCACATGTCCTGGCTTAGACCAGAACTTATCAACATGGCATTAACCATTTCTTTCAAGGTACGGTTCTTCCTTTCGGCAATACCGTTCTGCTGAGGTGAATAGGGAGCAGTGAATTCGTGTCTAATTCCATGTTTCGCACATAGGTCAGCGAATGGAGACACATATTCACCTCCTCTATCACTTCGGACCACCTTGATTTTCTTACTAAGTTGATTCTCAACTTCGTTTTTGTATAGAACAAACTTGTCTATAGCTTCATCTTTACTTTTCAGTAAGTATACATAGCAATACTTTGTACAATCATCAATAAACGTGATAAAGTACTTATTGCCACCTTTTGTGGGTAGTGATTTCAAATCACATATGTCAGTGTGTATCATATCAAGTGGTTCGGTTTTTCGTTCAACCGATTTGAAAGATGCTCTTGTAAGTTTGGCTTCAACACAAGTTTCACATTTATATTTTGAGTCAATATGGAAATTAGGTATGCAATTAAATTTAATCAAACGACGCATTGAATTAAAATTTACATGTCCAAGACGGCCATGCCACATATTAGAAGACTCAATCAAGTAAGCAGAAGAATTCATTTTATTGATATCATTCTTAACAACCATTACATTGAGCTTAAACATACCATTCAGGGCATATCCCCTACCAACATAAACTTGATTCTTAGAAAGAACAAACTTATCAGACTCAAAAACAAGACGAAAACCAAACTTGTTCAACAGCCAACCAGACACAAGATTCTTGCGAATCTCTGGAACATACAAGACATTAGTCAACTTGAGCTCTTTCTCGGATGTCATCTTCAAGATTACATCTCCTTCGCCCTTGATTTCAGCAGTTGCAGAGTTGCCCATGTACAGCTTCTCTCCACTATCAATCGCTCTGAAAGAGTGAAACATACTCTTATCAGCACACACATGACGGGTAGCCCCATTATCCACCCACCATTCCCTGTTGTTGGAACCTACCGGGTTAACTTCAGAGATCATGGCAATGACATCAGACACCATAGCAATCATGTCCACATCTTCATTCACCATATTAGCCTCGCGTGGAGTCACCCGCTTCGGCATCTTACAATTAGCAGCACGGTGACGTGGCTGGTCACAGTTGAAACACACCCCTTGGAACTTCGTTTCACAATTGCGCTTTAGGAGCAAGGTACTCAGACTTCCCTTTGCCCTTTTGTCATTCTTTCCTTTTCCTTTGCCTTTAGCTTTGACATTGGACTTTGAAGATGACGAAACATGCTCAACCATATTTGCCTTTGCAGAATCAGGCGTATACGTGTTTTTCTGAGCCAGCTTGTTGTCCTCTTCAATACGAAGACGAACAACCAAGTCTTCAACACTCATCTCCTTTCGCTTATGCTTCAGGTAGTTCTTAAATTCTACCCAACTTGGAGGTAACTTTTCAATAATATAAGCCACTTGAAAAGTTTCACTCAAAGTCATTCCTCACATGAATGTCGTGTAGCAAAACCTGCAGATCTTGAACCTGACTCATCACATTCTTTGAATCAACCATCTTGTAATCCAAAAAACGAGCTACCACGAACTTCTTTGTACCAGCATCCTCAGTTTTGTACTTGCGTTCCAATGACTCCCATAATTCTTTGGCAATCTTGGTCTTGCAGTACAGGTTGTACAAAGAATCAACCAAACCATTCAGAACATAATTGTGACACAAAAAATCTGAATGTTTCCATGCTTCCAAGGCTTGAACAGCCTGTTGATTAGAGGATTGACCTTCTGCAGGAGGTTCCACGTTAGGTGGGTTTTCTTTTAAGAACCGCGCAAGGTTCAAAGTAGTCTGATAGAAAAACATCTTCTGTTGCCACCTCTTGAAATTCTGCCCATTGAATTTCTCTGGTTTCTCAGCATGATTAGCAACCGTTTTGGTAACTGGCGCACCAGGCACGTTCACAGTAGTAGTCACAGGAGGGGTAGTCGTGTTTGTCATCCTGAAAATCAAACACAAACAGTTAAACAAACTGTTTTAAATGGTATCTACTTGTACAGATCGATTCAACAAAACTCTAGCTTGGTTTTGATGGATCGAGTAAATCAGTTTAATAGAAACTCTATCTTGGTTTCGTTAAAACTGATAATAAACCTGCTTAAAAAAACGTTATAGATCTGTATGACCAAATCTGTATGTAAAAACTGTTTAATAGAAACTGATTTCCAAAGAAACTCAACAAGGTTTCGACAGAAAACAGTTTATAAAATCCTGTTAATTATTAATCCGATTTTTAACAAAGTGATATAAATTCGGTTAAACCGAATCTGTTTTAAGACTGTAGGAAACGGTGTACACTTTATTTATTAAAATCACAATAAATAAACTAACAGAAACAAATTAAATAACAGACAGAATGGGGTAGAAGCAGAAGACAGACTCTATAATAATACGTAAACGAAAGCAGTAAATGTACGAGGCTCGTATTGAATACGATTCCCTTAAAACAGATTCGCCGTCTGTTTCCCAGGGTACAACGTACGTAGCTGTTGCACAACCGGACCTGATTTGCATATATCTGTTAAGACTTAAGCAGAAAGTCTAAATCTATTCCTAAAATAGATCCGAAATTCTCAGCAAAAAGATACCCGCGTAGGCGAGATTTCGGAGCTGCATTCGTGTCCGCAGGTCGCGCGGGCTCGCATGAGTTCAGAAGCTTCGAACCCATTTTGGCCCAGAAATCTGCACCCCCCCTGCGCGCGCGTAGGTGTTGGAGTAAAACCAACAAATCATTTTGAAGGTTCATATCAAGATTTCTATATAAACACACTCCCACTTCCTTTTCTAGGCGATGTGGGATGTGTTTGTTTTTCCAAATTTGTGTTTCAAGTGCCTCACTTTGAGACACGATATCTCATTCATATCAACTCCATTTTTGACACTCTTTAGCTCGTTGCGAAGCTCTCGTCGAGGAGAACGCAAAGCTACCAAGAAATATAAATATATATAACATATACATATATTAAATAGTGTCCAAAATTTGCAAAAACTCATTTTGCAAAAACTCATTTTCCAACACCCTTACCCCAAAACCAGATGAAGGCTGTTTTCAAAGGGTTTGACACTAATGGAGATGGCAAGCTCAGTCGAAAAGAAATAAAAGGAGGCTTGAAAAGTCTTGGCTTACGTTGTGCAGGCATAAGGGCTTGGCGTGCAGTGCGTCATGCTGATGCTAACGGTGATGGTCAAATTGGCGATGAAGAGATTGATGAGCTCGCTAAATTTGCTTCCAGGTGGCGAATTTAAATCACTCCTTAGCAATTAGAAGAATCCATAAGATGCATCAAACTATTTTTATTTTTTCCATGATTGGTTTTCCTATAGGAGGCGATAGCTGCTATCGATGTTTGACTATGTTTGTGAGCTGACAGTCGTTTTATGTTAGGAGATGATTAGAAATCGAAGTACACCCTGTTGTAAACCATAGTGAACTATCATATAAAAATCTTGTTTGATGCTGTTCAACTAGGGAACGCATTTGGTACGACCTTTCAATTCAAGATTAATGGGATAATACCCAAACACAAAAGAACGGAACATGAAAAATAAAAACTGATATGTATTGAATTATTGAAAGGCTCTAAAGTCTCAACTCTTTCATAAACTCGGGTGTACTAGAGATTCGCCATATATGTATAATCAGTGCTTTGTACATCACAGAAGTTACTTCATACATCATCGAATTGAACAAGGGGAAACTTTGTTGTGTACACACCTCCAACAAACAATTAATGTGATGTAAATGTTGGCATTATATAACATCGAAACATGCACAAGCGTATAGGAACGTATAATGAATAATTAATTAACATAAATATAAAGTATGTGTACCTTTTGATTCTAGCCCAACAAGAATCAATTCCCAAACTAGCAATTGAGATGAACCCTAATTAAGGTTTATAGGATTATAAGAATTACCCCTTACCGTTTTGTAATTCATTCCAAGATACTAACAATATTGTGTTAGTACCACGTTCTTAGCTTGTACACACGTACTATTAACAAATTAAAGTAAATGCTAGTTTAATTAACACAAAACGTTTGTTTATGAGAAATAAAAGTAATCGACCTCTTAGGGATAAGGGTTGATCGTTAAGACTAAAAATACACAAACAATTTTAGGTTTTAGGTTTAGGTGTACAAGAGATAATTTACAAAGACCCTAAGCCTTGTATATATACCCAAAGAAACTTAGAGTCCAAGTTAGGGCATGATTTGTTTATGGAAACCCCCATCCTATCGGTTATGGAAACCACAAGGTTTCTAGAAGCTAATTGACATCTAATTTCATATTTAGTCATTCCTTTAACATTTAACGATCGTTAGTCCATTACATTTAATTACTTAACGTTCGTTATGCATTTCGTGTAAATAATAACTAAATATAACATTTTACATTTAATTATTATACTTTAATTCTCATACGTAAAGTGTGCAATCCCGTGGTCTCGAGTTCGATCCTAATTCACGACTACTAATTTATATCCATAAAACCAACAGTAAAAACAGTGGCGGACCTAGGAGTAAATACGGTGGTTCCCTTAGTCGGGAAGCCAAAATTAATGAGATAATGGGTCGGGTCGGGTCGGATCGGTTTAAAATGTAAAACTGCATCATTAGCAAGGAACAATTTAATTGAACAGAGATTATTGTTTTAAGAATTGAATCTTTTAAGGTTTCATAGCTTGAGAAGCTTCATGATAGCATACGTGCGTTCGGCTCGTGACTCAATTCATGACTCATAATACTAAATTTTTACTTACTGCTTGATCGACTCCAATTCTTTTGGCAACTGAACAAAGTTGAAGCCTTTTAGCAGCTACGTGAATTCAAGATGATAGCTTTCAAAAAATTTACACCAGAACTCCAAAATGTTACGCCAAGAAAAAATAATAATAATAATAATTAGCAACTAGGTAGAAGTTATAACTCAGTTGCTAATAAAAATAACACACAATAACTTGTTAGAGGTGAGATCCCTACAGATCACTTAATCTCTAAAGATCAAAAGAACACATCCTGGCCTTTGATTTTGCTTTGATCCAAAGGCTAACATTAAAACACACAATTATACATCAAGGGCAAAATCGTCTCATATAAAACGCAAAATATCCCTCCTACTTTCATTCTTACCAGGTTTTCAACATTTTCTCTCCACAAAAACACACACACACACCGTACAAAGAACACACACAAATCACGATTTACACATACACAGACAATAACCGACGTCAATCCCGCCGCCAATTGATATCCGATCTGTTGTCGATCCGCCGTTGTTCCGCCGTCGACCTGTTGTTCCACCGTCGAGTCGTCCTTCATCGATACACTGTCTGCCTTTGATTTTTATATGAAAAAATCAGTGTACAAATAAAAAAGCCTTCTATGTTTACGGTTCTAGTTTTTATAATCCAGATTATATTACATTTTTCACTTTATTGTATATTTGTTAATTATCACCGTATTCATTTAATGATATCTTGAATCTTGATGTGTTTCCAAGTTGTTACATGAAAGCGATGCTTGTTATCCATTTAATTATTTGTAGTAATTGTATAATATTTCTTGTGGAATAACCTGTGAATGTTCATTTGATTATTTGATTGTTTGTAGTTAAACTGTTTGACAAATTGACTTATCTATTTTTGAACATTATGCAGATTGCTAAACCTATAAATCAGTGTTATGTGAAAAATGTATATGGCATCTGTTGATTCTTCTCAAAACGACGGTCTTAAAAGTGTTTGATTTGGGGAAGGGAGTAATGCCATCTAGTTATAAAGTTCTTCATGATCCAGTTCGCAATATTGAGACGTTAGTGGCAGATTTAGGTGAGAGTGCAATAAGACGTGTTGTGCCTGTTGATTCTGGATTTTGGTGGACTTTGAAGGGAATTACAAATAGATATGATTCAAAGTGAATCACATGTGATTCATTGTCAATCACATGTGATTCAAAGTGAATCACATGTGATTTCTAAAACTTATGCTTAGACCGTAGAACATCAGACGAAGCCTTAGCCCGCACAACACCAGGAGTCGCGTTATCCTTCACAACATTACCAGTTTGAATCTTGTAACAATTTCATCTTGTAACAGTTTTTTTTTTTTTTTTTTTTTCTATTAGATTTTTAATAATTATACGTTCATATATAGGTGGATGCTATTAGGTTTTAGTTCAAGTATAAATCACATGCAAATCACATGTGGTTCGTTTGTAAATCACATGTGATTCGTTTGTAAATCACATGTGATTCACCTTAAAAATAATATGAGGTAAAATCACATGTGATTCGAGGTAAATCGCATGTTATTTACATATCAACTTACGTAAAAATAAAACAAAGAAAGTAACAAAGAAGGCGTATGACTTCAACTTGTCTTGATTCATTTTTTTTAAACAGAAGCACCTAAGATCAACATATTCATATCAACTAATAATCATTACTCGTACGTACATAAAGTCCCTAAAACCTAATCATACAATAACATTCGGTGATAACGATTTCACAAGTTGAATAACCTAACACATAAAGTACCTAAAACCTAATCATCTTCCCCTTCAATTTCTTGAGATTCATTGTGAATCACATGTGATTCAAAGTGAATCACATGTGATTTCTAAAACTTATGCTTAGAGCGTACAACATGCGGCGAAGCCTTAGCCCATACAACATCAGGCGAAGCCTTAGCCCATACAACATCATGAGTCACGTTATCCTTCACAACATTACCCGTCTCTTCGCCCATACAACATCATGAGTCACGTTATCCTTCACAACATTACCCGTCTGAATCTTGTAACAGTTTGTTTGTTGTTTTTTCTAGTAGAATTTTAATAATTATACGTTCATATATAGGTGGATGTTATTAGGTTTTAGTTCAAGTATAAATCGCATGCAAATCACATGTGTTTCGTTTGTAAATCACATGTGATTCGTTTGTAAATCACATGTGATTCGTACGTAAACCACATGTGATTCACCTTGAAAATAATATGAGGTAAAATCACATGTGATTCGAGGTAAATCACATGTGATTCGAGTTAAATCACATGTGATTTACATATCAACTTACGTAAAAATACAACAAAAAAGCAACAAAGAAAGCGTATGACTTCAACTTGTCTTGATTCATTTTTTTTTAAACAGAAGCACCTAAGATCAACATATTCATATCAACTAATAATCATTACTCGTACCTACATAAACCTAAAACCTAATCATACAATAACATTCGGTGATAACGATTTCACAAGTTGAATAACCTAACACATAAAGTACCTAAAACCTAATTATCTTCCTCTTCAATTTCTTTGGCACCTTCTTACTCTCCTCACTTTCAAAATCTTCGTCGGAATCTAATAACATCCATTTTCTCTGAATAGGTTTAGACTCGGCCTTCGGCTTAAGCTTTTCTTCACCTTTTTTTTAAGCAAAACCTGTAGTTAGCTACATACAAATATGTAGTTAGTAGCATGTAATTTTGAATGATCACTCAAAGTTATACTGCAAAATCACATGTGATTAAGAACAAACAACGTGTGATTCAGAACAAATCACATGTGATTCAAAACAAATCACATTGAACCATATGTTGAGCAACAGCAGCTGATGCAGGGTCGACAACAGCAGCTGATGCAGGGTCGACAACAGCTATAGCAGCTCTTTATATGCACTACAGAGTTCAAAAAACTAGTTTTTTTTAATATATTTAATTATTTATAAATTTAAGAAGAAATTATGATTTATTACGCGGTGGTATGACAACTAGTTAAATTAGATGTTGATGTAAAGTCATACCTTAAGTACTGTGGTATCTACAACAATCTTTTGATAATACAGCAGCCACAAAAGCATCACCAGCACCTGTTGTGTCCACATGATCCACCTTTGATACTTTTCACTCTTCCACTAAACTCCTATTGAATTCAACATAATTAACACAAAAGGTTAAATACTTTTTAAAGACACAATTGGTAATTACCATCTCATTTATTCATAACCATAGCTTAAGAATCACTATGATAATACCTTTGTGTAATATATGCAACCATCTGGTCCTTCTGTCACAAGTAAGATATTTTCATGGTATAATTTACGGACAACATTATCCTCATATGGACAAGAGTGACATACTGCCCTTCCTTTACTTAGTTCTTATCCTAGTAATAGAAGTTTGAAGACAATTTAAAAATTTATACAAAAATTACAAATCAGGAACATCCGAACATAATTCCAAGTACGATGTCACATTATAATCAATATTTCATTTATGATCATTTATTTATTAAAGGTTACTTATCTACCCATTATCATCATTAAAAAGAATTGATGACACAAATTTATTGTGTTTCTTTAAAAACATTCTGTTAGTAGTAACGATTCTTTCAAACTAAGTGTGTAATACCATGGTTCAATGTTTTGTTCAATGTTTGTAGGTAGAAGGGACTCTGATTCATCTATATCGCGAGTTTCGAAAGAGCACCAACCTGCATCAAGTATCAAGGTTTTACAACTCTTCTCGCCTTCTAGAACGTAAAGTACTATGAAACAAGTAGGTATCACAATAAACTTGAAGAAGTGAAAATTAAGTTTTAGAAGTAAACCCTGTTGCTTGGTACCTTAATTTTACATGAAAGCTGCCCATCAGGCGTAGTTTGCAGTTCTACACTAGATACACCCCCCTCTAGAGCAGCACCCGATTCACTGGTTCATTGTATCTCCACTTAGCTGATTCTTCTACATTCTCCATAGCTTCTTGCTCAATGACACTTACATCAGTTTCATCCATTACAAATTCTTTATTCCCTACATCTATACTAACATCCGGATTTCCTAGAGCTTCTTTTTGTTCAACACTCCTCTCTGCAACTAACCGCTGATCATCATTCTCCTCGGTTTCAGTTCCTTCTCATGTTGTCAATTTTCACTAGCCTCTATTATACAACACATATAACATCAGTCTTTGAAGTTTGAATACACAAACAACAAATTCAACACAACTTTTAGTATTATTTCAAAATGCACTTATATTCCTTTGAACATCTAAAACAACAACTAACAGTAACAAAAATTAACTAACTGAATCACAACTTGAGTATGAGTAAACAAAATAGCAATTCCTCGCTTCAATATATTTCTAATAAATTCAACAACTAACACTATAAGAATCAAAATAAAGATTAATCGAATAATTAATATGAACAATAAATCGAATTATATTCAAAGAGAATTTACCAATATCAACATTTGATTCTCATTTTGATCAGCGGAACAAAGACGATTCAGGCAACGGTTGAGCTTCAGATCGTGCTACTACATGTCGTTTGTCTATTATTTAAAACCGATTTGGTTGATTTTGCATTTGATTTGGGGAAAGGTTGGTGGAAGAACATGGTGTTTGTTTGATTGTGTGATATAACAAAAATGAATTGAACGGGGTGTAACCGACCCTTTAGTTTGATTGTGAATATTACAAAAATGCCCCTATATAATTAGTTATATTAAAATTACAATTAATCTACACCTTTAGATTTAAAAAAGATGGATGGTTGAGATTCTTTGATTTGATCTTTAGAAAAATTTGGTTCTGCACGGAACTTTTCTCTAACTTGTTATTGGGTTGGGAACAACATATTAGGATGGGTAGCACGTAACTAGACATAAAAAAACTTAAAAACAATTCTATTTCACTTCCCAATTAAAGCATTATATTCAATAGTTTCTTCATCTCACTTTGTCCAAAAGTGTTTTCGAGTTTTATTCCTTCTTGCTAAATGGTAACTCTTCATCATCTTCTTGACAAGAGTTCAGTAGTAAACAATGCAGTCAACAAGACTTCCTAAACAACAAATTGCAGTTGTAACTACACTAAATCCACTTATTTGCATCTCCCTCAAGTTCAATCAATCTTCAAGGTGGTTCCTCGTATTTTTCTAAGATAGGTCTCGAAAAAATTTGTCCATCACTTCTAAACGATTTTTGCTCGCAAGATGGTTGCCGGACACCACCTACCTATAGGGTAGGTCCGCCTCTGTGTAAAAATGAGGTAAGTAAATAGAGATAAAAAACAAGTTACCAAAACAAATTAATATGATACACAAAGTCACAAATTGATCAAATGAGTTCAAAACTTCGGGTTGTTTAGTTAAGGTCAAACTATTTGAGTTGTTTGTAATGGCCCTGTTGACCCATTTTTTCTATCAAGTTACTATTATCGTGACGCAGGACGCGAAAGCGAATTTTTATATAATCTAAAGGTTGACAACAAGGATAAAACCATCAGGGAATAAAACCTTAACAAAAGATAAATTTCTTAGAACACAGTTTATTAATAATCAAGATCAAAAGATAAAAATTACAAAACGGTAAAACCTATATTTATAGGGGAATGTGAAAAAGATAATAATTTAAAGTAAATAACAATATTAAAAATAAATAGACTTTTCTAATTAAACTAAAATTCAAAAATAATAAAAATAAAAATTGCATTTGTAGCCTGTATGGCGTAACAAGGAAAACCCTTTTAAGGCGTAGCAACTTGAAAGTAGAAACTACTCCATATTCAGGAACTCTACGGAGTAACAAGGGTCATGGTGTTACCATGTAGTGAAGAGAAGTCATGTTTTCTTTTGTTGTGCTTCTTGATTCTTGTCCCCATAATTCTTCTTCACTTGAAAAGAACTCGTTCTCGAGTTCTCACCTTCTTCATCACCCCCTCATCATTCTCCCTCTTTTGAAAAGAACTCGTCCCTGAGTTCTCGGGATAGAAACCTTGCGTTAATGAGGCTTCAAAAAATCAATTTACTTTAAATCTTTGACTGAAACCTTTATTTTCTCACTTACCGCCTTTGGAAAAAATATAGGTCTTTATTTGAACATTTATATTTAGATTATGATTATAAACCTACATCTACATTATTTTTAAAGCCCCCAACTTCTTCACAACTTTTTAAACCAACTTCCTTTGTTGTTTCCAACAGTAAAGTTAAAGCTTTGTTATCATTTTTCTTCAAATTTGAAGGTTTTGAATTTTCTCAATATGCTCTTTAACAACTTTGTAGGTCTCTACATAATAGTATCATTTACACAAATCAAGTATATGAAAGAGGGTTTTAGTGAGAGAAAAGAGAGATGAGAAAGAGATAGGGCGAGATAAGAAATGAGAGTATCTTAGATTTCACACAATGTAAATACACACCTCACACCCCTCATTCACACGTCTAATGTGAAGCGGGTGTGGCTATTTATACAATGAATGGCCAAGTTTTGGGCATCGGTGGGCTTGACTAAGGTTTTGAGCTTGTACAAGATTATATGACATAGATATAAGTCCAAACACATAACCTATTAGCTTAACTAGTTCTTAAGCTCACCATTTGGTCTAATCTAAGCTATTACAAACAAACAAGGTTTATATGAATAAATGATCATCACTTCTATAAAACTAACAATCTCTCCCTAAGGGGTTGAAACTTAATTTTTAAAAACGTTGAACTTAATTTTGAAAATGATTTAAAACGTAACTAATGGTAATATAAGCTAAAAAAAACTACACTATAATCTTTTAATTATATCATATTAAGCTTTTGATACCAAATTTTGTCCCATATTAACATATATTAAGCTTAATTTTAGAGAGAGAAAGAGATGTGAATACTTGAGATATCTAGAGAGAGAAATTAGAGAGAATAAGGAACAATCTCGTTACATACATAATAAGTGTCGAAACTGCAAATATCCGTGATCAAGGAGCTTAAAACCGTGATCAAGGATTGGTTTTCTAGTCGAAACTGCACCCAAAATTGTGAAAAGGAGAATCTCATTAAAAAGATTCAAGCCTTTGATGCAAATATCCCCTCTCTGAATAATTCGGTGGCAACTGGTCAAAGAGCTGAGTGGATTGACAAGCTTCGTAATATTGAGATTAATGAGAGTATTGATTTCTCACAAAAGGCTAAAGTTAAATGGTGTATCGAGGCGGACGAAAATTCGAAGTTCTTTCATGCAACCATTAACCAAAAGCGAAGGTACCTTGCTATTCAGGGTATCAAACATGAAGGTCAGTGGCTTGTTGATCCCGATGAAATTAAAGATGTTTTTTTCAAGTTTTTTGAGCAAAAGTTTCAAAGAAAAGAGGTGATTAACATCCTTAATAGAAGCACTTTCTATAAAACTCTCAATAGTGATCAAAGCACTCTACTTGATGTTCCGGTTACCGCTGATGAGATTAAAGATGCCGTATGGGATTGTGGTTCGGATAAGTCCCCGGGTCCGGATGGTTTTACCTTCGCCTTCTATAAAAAGTTCTGGAATTTGATTAAAGATGATGTTGTGAGTTTTGTTCATCATTTTTTCTCAAATGGCACGTTTCCTAAAGGTTGCAACGCATCATTCATTACCTTAATCCCCAAGGTTCAAAGCCCTATGGTGGTTAGTGATTTTCGGCCTATTAGTCTTATTGGGGCTCAATACAAAATCATCGCCAAAGTTCTTGCTAATCGTTTGGCTCGGGTTATCGACTCTATTATTAGTCAAGAACAATCTGCTTTCATTAAATACCGGAAGATTCTTGATGGGCCTTTGATGGTTAATGAAGTTATTCAATGGTGTAAGCGCAGGAAGTCTAAGCTCATGGTGTTTAAAATCGATTTTGAGAAAGCTTTTGACTCTATCTCTTGGGCTTTTCTTCTCCGGGTTATGCACTTCATGGGTTTTAGTGATACTTGGATCAATTGGATCTCGGGATGCCTACATTCTGCCACTTCCTCTGTCCTAATCAACTAAGCCCTACCCGTGAATTTAATCTTCATCGTGGCCTTC
Source organism: Chrysanthemum makinoi (assembly GCA_910596185.1). Classification (NCBI taxonomy): domain Eukaryota; kingdom Viridiplantae; phylum Streptophyta; class Magnoliopsida; order Asterales; family Asteraceae; genus Chrysanthemum; species Chrysanthemum makinoi. The sequence continues at coordinate 250,787,170 of OU343220.1, forward strand.
GTCAAGGGGATCCCCTATCCCCTTTTCTCTTCATTATAGCCATGGAAGGCCTTCACGTTGCTATGGAGGATGCTATGGCTGCTGGTCTTTACAATGGGTTCAAAATTAATAACTTGAATCTCTCACACCTTTTATTTGCAGATGATGCTCTTTTCCTTGGAGAGTGGTCGCACAAAAATCTCAAAAGCTTGGCTGCAATTCTAGAATGTTTTCATAAAGTCTCCGGCTTAAAGATTAACTACCAAAAATCTAACCTTTTTGGTATTGGTGTCCCGATCGATGAAGTGTCTAGTTTTGCTTCAATTACTGGATGTAACGCTTTGGCTACCCCATTTAACTATCTAGGGTTGCCGATTGATTGCAACATGGCTCTTGTGAAAAGTTGGGATCCCATTGTTGAAAAGTTTACAAGACGGTTGTCAAACCGAAAGCTTCTTCTTTCTATTGGAGATAGAGCTACCCTCATCTCTTCCATTCTAGGCGCGATTGGTACGTATTATTTCTCCATTTTCCCTATGCCTATATTGGTAAACAAAAAGTTGGAAGCTATTCGCTCCAAATTTTTTTGGGGGAGTAACAAGATCCCGTGGATTTCTTGGAATACGGTTCTTGATTCAAAAGATAGAGGAGGTGTAGGCATTGGGAGTCTTTTTTCCCTTAACCATGCTCTCATCCAAAAATGGAGATGGAGGTTCCTCAATAATCCCAATGCCTTGTGGTCTAGGCTGATTAACGCTATTCACGGTAACAATATGGACGCATCTACTTTCTTTTGTCATATAAAGAGTCAAGGTGTTTGGTCCCATATTGTGAGCTCTATTAACAGCATGCATGCGAGAAATATTATCCCTCTTTCTTCCATACAGAGGGTTGTTAACAATGGGGCTTCTACGTACTTTTGGCATGACTCTTGGAATGGGAATTCTCCGCTCAAACTTCAATTCCCTCGGCTCTTCCGCTTGGCTACGAATAAAGACTGTATGATTCGAGATAATTGGAATAATGGTTGGAACATTGATTGGGTGCGTAATATCTCTAGTGGTTCCGCTGCTTCTCAACTGACCATTCTCCAAAATACCCTAACCGAGACCATCCTTAATAACTCAGAGGATACTTATGTTTGGTCTGTTGATCCCCCAGCTTTCTCGGTTAAAAGTGCTCGCTGTCTCATTGATGCTGGTTTACTTCCGCATTCTGGTCCCAAAACAAGGTGGAATAAGCTTCTTCCTAAAAAGGTGAATATTTTCTTATGGAGAATGCTTCGTGGTCGCCTTCCCACTAGATGGAATTTGAGTCGAAAAGGTTTGGAGATGAGCTCCATGAACTGTTCTTTATGTGACAATGGGATTGATAATGCGTACCATGTTTTTTGGACATGTTCTTTGGCTTCCTCAATTTGGGCTTGCATTTTCAAATGGTTAGATATTCATCCTCCCATAATCTCTTCTCTGATGGACTTCTTTGTGTGGCTAGATGACACTCGTCTGTCGATTAATAAGAGGAATATAATTGAAGTTATCAGCGGTGCTACTTTTTGGTCCTTATGGAGCTTTCAGAACGCAGTCGATATTTGGCAAAGATCCTCCGAAACGTAGCTTATTATTCGATAAGATTGTTGATTTCTCTTTTAGATGGCATTCTTCTAGATGTAAAACACATTCCATTACATGGAATAATTGGATACAAAACCCGCTAGTGGTTTTCTCTTTGTAATTTTTCTAGCGTCTTGCTAGCTTTCAATAAATTTCCGCCGTTCAAAAAAAACATACATAATAAGTGTCACATGCACCTCACATTGTGTGAGGTAAGTGGGTATTTATATCGATACATACGCATGATCTCGTGACTATACATTGACAAAAAGGTCATGAGATACGAAGTTAACAAACATACAGTAACAACTTAGCATTATACTATCGTACCATAACTATAACATAATATCGAATAAAACTCTAAAAATGATTTACACTCTAACAATACTAAAAGAATGGAAGAATTTAGAGTATATCTCATCCTTCGTGTAAAGTGAAAACCACCGACATCATTATTTTTACATGAAGGTGACAAGAATGAACGACCCGACGCATGCGGTTCCAGCAATGACAATTCTATTGACCCATGCATTTGCATAAGAACTGTCAGGAACATCCACTAGGGTCCTCCAGGTGCTGTTGCAGGTCCTGCACAAGGACCAGGTGAGGTAAGTTTGTGTAAGTGATGAAGGGGACGGGGATGGCCCAGACATGGGAGATAGAGCTGGAGATGCGCGAGCTGGTGTTGGAGCAAGAACTGGGGCAGGGGAAGGGGTTGGTGGTGCAAGTGTGGGTGCAACTATTGGCGTGGCAACAGGTGAAACTGTTGGGCCTCCGACCGCGGATTGGGCTATGCATAATGTGGCGAAAAGAGCCAACAACATGAACAATTGGTACATTGTAGCGGAAGCCATTTCGAGGTGTTGATGCGAGCTTGGGTGAGAAAGAGAATTGAATGTAATCTGATGATGATGATAAAAGGCTACAAAAAAGATAAATATATACTCCCTCCGTCTCTAAATAAATGTCCACGTTTGACTTTCAAAGTCTTACTTATTCAACTTTGATCTTAAATATTTGTGTTTATCTTATATAATACTTGATACAAAACATATGATCGAAATGTGTTTTAAATGTACTTTAAGTTGGTATAATTTTTATCAAGTATTATATAACACAAACAAAACTATTTAAGGTCAAAGTTGTACAAGAACGACTTTAAAAGTCAAAAGTGAACATTTATTTAGAGACGGAGGTAGTATATAGCAAGGAAAGTCAATATGAACTGGTTGAATAATTTATCTATTCATTCTTTTAGAAAGTCAATTTATTTTTCTATTCATTATATCATTGAACACAACTAATTATTTGTGAATTCAAATATTCAATAAGCATAAAATGGTAACATGGACAAGTGGGTAATGGCTTAAAAACACATATTATAATGAAAAGAAATTGGATCAAGCTACTTAGGCTAGACTTGTTAAGGAAAATTTTTACCTCTACTACTTGCATATAAAAAGTAGGGTAAATTGCAAAAATCGTCTCTGTGGTTTGCCCAGATTGCAAAAATCGTCCCTAGGGTTCGCTAATTGCAGGCGGTCTCCCTGTGGGGAAACTTTTTCATCATTTTGGTCCCTGGCTTTAACCGGCGTTAACTAGATTACGTTAAGTGTTACACTTTAGCCCCTTTGGCTACGACCGTTGCAACGTTAATCCGTTAAACCACAGGGACGATTTTTGCAATTACACTGTTAGTCCTCAATACAAAAACAATTGCACCGTTAGTCCTTAATACACAATTTCAGTTAAAAAAAGTCAAAAAAAAAATTGTAAAAAAAATCTTCAAAAAAAAAAATTGATATTTTTTTCTAAAATCTTTAATATTTTCGAAATAATTTTTTTTCAAAAGAAAAAAATCGAAATATTTTTATTCCAAATTTTTTATTTTCGAAATTATTTTTCCAAATTTCTAAAAAATTATTTTTAAAAAAAGAATTTAGAAAAAAAAAATTCTGTAAAAAATGTATCGGACAAAAAAAATGCGACATATTGCAATTTTTGAAAAAAAAATCATTTTTTTTGAATTTTTTTCTTAGAAATTATTTTTCCAATTCGGGTAATATCTAAAATATTAAACTCTGCTAATTTAGAAAAAAGAATATTACAAACATTCCGTCGCAACGCGCGGGTTGAAATCGTCGTTTTAAGACATAGGGAGTTAACGCTAAAAGAGACTCGGCGAAGTATATATTAGAAGCAAATTTCATATTTACGTATTATGTGAGTAATTTTAAATACACGTAACATATCTTGATTTTTGTAGTTAATAACTTGAATTTGTTTTGCTAATTTTGTAGATAAAAGTTAAAACCGTTATTTTTTCATAAAATTATCGCGCGCGTCATACGAATGATTGAATGAAGATAGGTAAACTTGATTCGGTTTTCGATTTAACCCCGAACTACATAACTTTTATTTTTTTTTAAATTTAATTTTATATATATTTAGCAAAAAGTATATTTCACACTAAAAAAGTGTTTTAATTTCTCGTATGAAAATGTTTAATGGTCTTTTTAGGTATATAAATATATACGTACATATATATTTATATACATAAAAATTCGGTTCGGTTTGAATTTTGCTAAATATCCAACGAAAATCGTATATTTAATTCGGTTCGGTTCTAAAAAATTAGGTTGGATTTTTTTTGTTCGGTTCGATTTTAGTTTACGGTTCTTGTGGATATTACCCGAATTGTAAACACCCCTCTCGCATGCTAGCAATAATGCAGCCTAAAAAAATTCAAAAAAAATGATTTTTTTTTTCAAAAATTGCAATATGTCGCATTTTTTCTGTCCGATATTTTTTCCAGAATTTTTTTTTCAAAATTCTTTTTCCAAAAATAATTTTTTTAGAAATTTGGAAAAATAATTTCGAAAATAAAAAATTTGGAATAAAATATTTCGATTTTTTTCTTTTGAAAAAAAAATTATTTCGAAAATATTAAAGATTTTAGAAAAAAATATCAATTTTTTTTTTTTCTGAAGATTTTTTTTACAAATTTTTTTTTGACTTTTTTAACTGAAATTATGTATTAAGGACTAAAGGTGCAATTGTTTTTGTATTGAGGACTAACGGTGTAATTGCAAAAATCGTCCCTGTGGTTTAAAGGATTAACGTTGCAACGTTCGTTAGCCAAAAGGGGCTAAAGTGTAACACTTAACGGAATCTAGTTACCGCGGTTAAGCAGCCAGGGACCAAAATGATGAAAAAGTTTCCAACAGGAAGAGTCAGCTGCAAATTAGCGAACCCTAGGGACGATTTTTGCAATCTGGGCAAACCACATGGACGATTTTTGCAATTTACTCTAAAAAGTATATGTTTATTTTTAAAAACTTAAAATAATTTAAAATTAAGTAATGTCAGTGAAGTATTATACAACATCTATCATTAAATTATATTTTAAAATTTTTTTAATCAAACATAAAAGCATTGATCGCATATTTATTAACTAATGTTCTTTTAGGGTCGGCTTATTGATTTGGATGGCCTGATATAAAATTATTAATAATGTCTCGTAAATTACCAAAAATTTAACTATTATGAAAAATTTAAAACATAATATATTTAGACATGTATAAATTCTAATGGATATATACTAAATCGAAGACTCCTCACATGATATTTAAGAAGGACTATAAAAATTCAGTCTAGACATGTATAGATAGTAATGGATATATACTAAATTGAATGTCTCTCACAAATAATAGCCCTGGTTGCCCTACTTTCACATGCTAAAGACATCCACTATGACGAACCTATTAAAAAGTTTATAAAATTGTCATATCTTATAATGTCATTAATTTATAAAAATTTTCATATTATGAACATATTCCTACTATGGAATAATGCTTTTGATGTTTGTAAATTGTTCCAACATTAATTCATAATACATTTCTTGAACCTCTCTAAAATTTTAGACCTCTTCATGCTACCTAGGAATGAAATGACTTTTCACTATAATACAAAAATTCTTAAACCTCTTCATAAGTTTTTAGACCTATTCTTAAACATCTATACTGAATGCTCTAATCACCGGCACCGAGTTCTTTGGTGGTCAACTCGATTATTCTCTTCTTTTATTCTTCTCTCATTATTGAATCAACCTGCGGTATCGTTGAATATATAAACCCAACATGTAAGATAAACTTAAGTTTTATGTTTTTGCTTTTATCTAGCAAAAACTAGAAAAGTATAAGATATTTCTTATGCAACGCGAAGTTTGTCAAAGATAGCAAAATGTGTTTATGAACTATGTACTCCCATCGTCTCACATTAAGTGTTCATTATAACTTTTTTAAGATGTTTTTTTCAACCTTAACTTTGAGTATTTTTGTTCGTGTTATATAATACTCGATGTAAGATATATGAATAAATTAAGTTTTTAAATATATTTTCATTTGTATAATTTTCATTTGTATAATTTTTCATTTAGTATTATATTTAAAATCAAAATTTTAACAAATTATAATAGACATTTAAAGTAGAACAGTAGTAGCTTTAATTTGAAAGGGACCCTATATATAGGAAAGTCATATTTCAGTGGAATTATGAACATTTAAATTTACGGTAACTAACAAACATCTAATTTAAGGTAAATGTCACATAATGGACTAGTTAGAGTAATATTCGTCACCATATTTTTATTTTTAATACAACCTCTCTAAGTTTATAAATTATGTTTTAAAAACTGCAATTTATTTTTAAATTTATGGTCTTTTCAAAACAAACTATGATTAAACACCGATAATGTGAAAGAAAAGACTAATGCTTTTTTATCACATTGGAAACTCTATTAGTGTTCTAAGCCTAAGATTGTAAGGTTAACTTTTGGCAAACATATTTTTTGCTTTTTTTTAATAAAAGTCATCTAAGTTTTAATGCGTCTATCAAACGATTAAAATTTTATTTATTTATCACTCGGAAACTTCTTTTTTATGTTTAGAACATCTCATGAGTAAAAGCTAAATCCGATTTAACTTTTCATTTTTATTTTTATCTTTTTAAGCGGCAACTAATTATCTTACAATATATATATACAACATAACCAATCTTACATGTTTTAAGCAGGACTTGAATTGATAATTATTTAGTTGAGGAGCTTTTCACATAAACTCGGTACCATTAAAGCACAATCACATTGGTTGAAACCAATTTAAATGAGATAGAAATTTTTTTACGTAAGATCACACCCGTAAAAAATCATGGATTCAATTTATTGTCCTTCTTTCAAAACATTATATATTGTCCTTCTTTCAAAACATTATATATTATACAATTTTTTTTTTCAAAAAAATAAGAATATATATTAACCGTCGACATTTTATATAAAATTGTACGTATTGTAAAAGTATATCAATATCGGACTCGTTTTGTTCATTATCCAGAAGGCTTCCCAGCGGTATAATTTTTTTTAAACAAATCGCTAAATATCAGTTAGATAATTAATGAATAAAATTTATTATATAAAAAAATCATAAATAGCAAATAAATAATAATAATAATAATAATAAGAGTAAATTACACGGATGGTCCCTAAGGTTTGTCAAAAGTTTCACTCACAGTCCCTGAAAGTTTAAAGTTGCATGGATAGTCTCTATCTCTGAAAAGAATAATACCTATGGTCCCTTATTTAAATGCTGTTAACTAAGTTCCGTTATAATTTACACTTTTAGCCCTTTTGGTTAACAATTGTTGCCTCGTCAATCCTTTATCATAACGGACGTTTATAATTTATATATTTTCGAATTTAGGCACGTTTTTATATGTTTTCTTACGTTTCCATCCGTTTTCGTCCGTTTTTATATGTTTTCGTCCGGTTTTATACGTATTTATCCGTTTTCGTCCGCTTTTATATGTTTTCATCCGTTTTTATACGTTTTCGTCTATTTTTATACGTTTTCATTCGTTTTTCTTATGTTTCCATACGTTTTCATCCGTTTTAATACGTTTTCGCTCATTTGCTTATATTTTTTTTACAATTTGGTCCTTTTTTATAAGTATTCATCCGTTTTTCTTCCGTTTTTATACATTTTCATACGTTTTTATCCGTTTTCAAATAATTTCATCCGCGTAATACGTTTTTTATCCATTTTCGTCCGTTTTTCTACGTTCTCATAAGTTTTCATCCATTTTTATCCGTTTTCTTATGCTTTAATACGTTTTCATCCATTTTTATACGTTTTTGTTAGTTTTATCGTTTTTAGATGCGTTTTAATCCGTCTTTATACATTTTCTTACGTTTTTATATGTTTCATACTTTTTCATACGTAAGAAAAACAAAATAAAATGTATAAAAGCGGATAAAAGCAAATTAAAAGCGTATCGAGGAAACAGCATAATATTTAAAAATACGTATAATAGCGGATGAAAATATGCGTAAGAAAAAGTACAAAAGCGGATGAACGGATAAAAGCGACAACGAATAAAATGACGAAAATGGATAAATGCGATAAATACTGGGATAAGCGTATAAACAAACGCGAATTAAACAGACAAAAGCGAATAAAAAGGGCGAAAAGAGATAAAAACGATATAAATCTGAGATGGCGTATTAAAATGGGCAGCGAATAACGTATGAAAATGAATAAAATGGGCGAACACGGATAAGCGTATTATCTGGATGAACATGTATAAAGCGAACAAAACAAATAAAAATGGATGGCGTATAAAAATATATGAAAACATATAAAAGCAGGCGAAAAGGATAAAGCGTGAGAAAAGCGTATAAATCGGACAAAACGGACCAAAATATAAAAAATGTAAGCAACGGTAGCGTATAAAAACGTATTAAAACAGATGAACAAGTAATAAAAACGAATGAAAACGTATAAAAACGGACGAAAACGTATAAAAACGGACGAAAACGGATGAAATCGTTAGAAAGCGATATAAAGCGTGCCTAAATTGAAAATCTTTAAAATTGTAAACTTCGTTATGATAAGGGTGACGATATGCGGGCACCGAGCGAAGGCTCTTTATCTATGGGGTTTTATTTTGTCTTATAAATACTCTTTGTAATATTTTAGTTCATCATTCAATCAAGTTTAAGATCAATAATTCTCTAGTTTTTCTCTTCAATTTCTTAAGGAGCTAGCACACGCTTGAAGTTGTGCCTTATCCCGATACAACCCCTAACAAGGTCGTATCAATTGGTGCTTTCATTAAGAGCTCTCGTTGAGAGGGCTTACGATTAGGGTTCCAAAAAAAAATTGTTCATCGGCACTATTCACAGGGTACTGTTCACCCGTTACTGTTCATCGCGGGTACTATTCATCGAGAAAAAAAACCGAGTTATTAATCGGCGAGTATTATTCATGGCATCGGCGGCGGCGATCGCAGCGAATCGCACTCTCTAAACTCTTGCGAATGGATGCGGTGACCGAATATGAGAGTGAGTTTGTGGTACTTGCAAATCGAGTAACATGGATATCTGAATCTTTACTTAAATCGTTTTATATCTCTGGACTTAAACCGCTTCTACAATGTGTACTCTTAAGGTTAGCGCCTACAACTTTTGAAGAAGCATGTTCCATGCTTGTATAATGGAGGCTCGTTTTGAGATAATTGCGAGGAAAAAGTTGAACATTAAAAGAGAAAATAGATGTCGTTCTATCATGGCTAAGTGAAGAAGTTCCATATGTGATTAAAGAGTCCTTAGATGCTAATGAAGATATTGGTGTTGTTGAGGTTAGTAGCGCTATAAATGATGTTTTTGATATTGGTGAGAGTAATTTGGAAAGCATGGAAGTTCGTAGTGAGTTTAGCGAATTTTCAGTAAATAAAGAAAGTGTGGAAGATGTTGTTTTGGGTGGTGGTGAAGCGTATAGGGTTGACGAAGATGAGTCGAATATATTGATATCGCTACTTAAGGATGGAGGTGGTATATATGATGATAGTATAGAAGAAATAAATTTGGGTTTAATCAAGGAGTTTGTGATTAAGATGTTGGAGGGTAGAGATGTTTCCGGCAAGAGTTTGGTTGTTTGTTTGAAGTGGGTATATCGCGAGAAGAGTCGTAGGCGCCAAGAGATTGAAGAAGGGTGTTGTGTTATGTAGAAGAAAACGATGGAGCTGCATTTAAAAGATCATGGAATCCCGAATTAAGAAAACTTTGAAGACAACACCTGAGGGCAAGGTGATTTTGAAGGAGTGAGAATGATACGCCTGGCTCGAGCCCAAGGCTCATTTATCTATTAGGGTTTTATTTTGTCTTATAAATACTCTTTGTAATATTTTAGTTCATCATTCAATCAAGATTAAGATCAATAATTCTCTAGTTCTTCTCTTCAATTTCTTAAGGAGCTAGCACACGCTTGAAGTGGTGCGTTATCCCGATACAACCCCTAACAAGGTCGTATCATTGACGAGGCAACGATTGTTAACCAAAAGGGCTAAAAGTGTAAATTATAACGGAACTTAGTTAAGCAGTTAAAAATAAGAGACCATAGGTGTTATTCTTTTCAGAGATAGGGACTATCCATGCAACTTTAAACTTTCAGGGACTGTGAGTAAAACTTTTGACAAACCTTAAGGACCATCCGTGTAATTTACTCTAATAATAATGACAGTTTTCACAAAATGTTACGTAACTTGGGTCTCTTTTGTAAATATCTATTGGTTTTGGGCTACCTTTTTTTCCTAATGTTTTGGGCAAAAAAACATTATCTTTACATAAAATAACGATGGCATTACTGTGTTGTATTACACGCACTATAATATATACTTATAATTTCATGACAACTATCAAAAGGCTATAAACAAACGACAAATCTAGAAATCTAACAAAAGACGATGGTTTTGTTGAAGCAGCGAAAGGTATGCATGTAGTGTTAGCGAAAGGTATGCATGTAGCGTTAAAACACCAAAACATCTAACTTTTTTTACACGGATAATGCTCAAAAAGTATGCACGTGCATATCTTAAGCAAGTATCCACACCAAACATCGTAACTTTATCTAGAATACCATTATTACATGTTTACTTATTACTCTGACTTTTTCCATGAACATTTTAAGATAGAGTATAATGATCAAGCAAAAGAGCAATTGTGTTGTGCATAGCTTTTCGAAGCTTCTCACCTCGTCCTCTTAATCCCTGACCGTCCATTTTCATTATTCATGTAGCCCAACACGCACGTGTATAAACTTTATGCACAAAAAAGTGCATAAAGATATATAGATCAATAGATTAGGCCTAATAAAAAAAAAAAACTTAATACATAATACATTACAATAGAAACCATCAAGTGGGTACGAACTCCATTTTTTAACAACATGCATTGCACATACCCACCATTCTTTTATACCTTTTAGAATTCAAACTTTTCGGCGATTTTGGAATCAATGGTGGTTAACAAAAAGCAACAGCGAACGACTATATTAACCCCCACCGCAGATGCTAATGCTAAATATAAACTTGCACCAAATCCTTCACAAATCTCTAACAATTATTTCACATAAAAGAATGGCATTCAAGACTACTTCCATAAACCAAAATGTCTCCGATGATGGCAGGCGAGAACTTACCATCAAAGAGTTCAAAAGATGGTTGATGCGTTTTGACACAAATAAAGACGGGCGTATCAGCAAAACTGAGCTCAGGCAGATTGTTAAGGCCAATGGAGGTTGGTTTTCTGGATGGAAAGGCAGGGCTGGAATCAAGTCTGCTGACAAGAATGGAAACGGTTTTGTTGATGAGTATGAGATTGAGAATTTAATCCAGTTTGCACAGAAGGAATTGGGCGTTAGAATCATACCGTACTAATGAAACCATGTACTTGTTAACCATCTCTTTATTTATTGTGTAAATAATAAGAGCTCTGAAACATATACGTGAATGTGTATTTCGAATTTGAATAAAAGCGATTCCAATGTGTCTCTGGTAAAGATCAATGTTTTGCTACTTGAATGCTAATTGAATGATACTACTCCTGTACGGTTCTACTGGCTTGGGAAAAAAGTGTGTAATTACATTCTTCATGTGTATCTTCTGTTAGTCCATTGTTGGAGGCGGAAGTTTCCAAAAGTTCCACGAGTTATAATCTTCTTGCTATTTAAACAAAAAACAGATATAACGAAAGAAAAAATAATAATTACAGGGATAACAGAAACCATCCCTCACAATACTAATTGCATAAATGGTCCCTAATTGCACCGTCCGTTATTTCACTTTGGGTCCCTTGAGTATGTGATTTAATTTATCTTTGGTCCCTAGAAACCTAGAAGGTAAAGGGCGAGAGACTAAAGATGAAAGCAATAGTGCAATTACGGACCATATATACAAATAGCAGCGACAAAAGACAATTTCTCTAATTTACTCAAGTAATAAAACATAAAATTTGGGAGAAGTTAAAAGAAATATCATACCTCTTCGTGCCCGGATACTGGTGGGAAAATGTCATTCACAAGAGCATGTAGTGAAGCATATGATTTTGAGTCGATGGAGCGGTTTATAACAACCTCTCCCTGTAACACCCCAAACACAAGGATATAAGAACGTGTGCAACAAACCTTAAAAACGTTATGAGAAGTGGTTAAGATTTATAAGCACCTTGGGATTAATGATGAAGATTTTCCCCTTTGGTACGCCAACCTTGAGGTAACTAAACTCATCTGTGTCTCGGTTTCCAAAGCCAGCATAGAACGGATTCCTATCGGATGGAAAACACGCCTTGATATCCTGAAATATTGTTGACCTCATTTTTTATCAATATGGAAGATCAGAGAAGAAAATAGTACTCCTCCATCCCATTGAAATTACAAAATAGTTTCTTATAAGAAATGTCCCGTGAAAATTACATTAGATAAGCATTTGCTTATTAACATCACAAAATAACTGTTGATCGAGTCTCCACAATTTTGTCTTCATTGGACGTGTTTTAGAGATTTGACAAATAGTCGAAACTATTGTCTTTTAATTAAGTTTAAGTCAAATATTGCAATTTTCATGGAATGGAGTGATTGGTAAGTGACTAGGAACTAACCTCCAAGCAAGCGATTTTGAATTCATGTGGAGCTCTTCTTATAACTGCAGATGGGTGTTAAAGTGGTTTCAGATATCCACAAAATGACTATTCATATCTATATCTATACGTCATTACTCAGAAATATATTTGATGACTGAAATGCACTTATGTTTCACTACTACCAAATTTATACATTTGAACACAATTATTTTAATGAGCTTGCATCACGTCAATTGTTTTACTAGTGTGAACAAAAAAAAAATTATTGAAGTCAACATTGGTGCTGATGGCCCATCATTCGCAGTCAACTTATATACAATTGTCCAATAGGAAAGACTCATATGCGAAACGAGATATACAAAACCATTACCTTCACGAAAAAGAGATGGAAAGAGTCCATCAGGAGAAATAACAACAGGCCCATCAGGCAAAGCCTTCCCATCCTGCAATTTAGTTTATAAGTGGGTTATCAGGATCATGGCAGTCCAGCACACCAGACATATATAATGTGTGTATAGTTATGGCTTTGACAACAGATAATTAACATAAATGAACACCTTTGAGGAAAGAGAAAAGAGAGTTATAAAGTTCAATACCTGAGTAAGGTTAAACAGAAACTGTCTAGTTAAAGAGGCCTGAGAAATTGCCCGAGCACTTAGATAGAGCATTTGATATCCATTTTCCTACAACATACAAACAATCACGTTTCTCCCTTAAATCATGGTCCAAAAGATTCCCTTATTTTGCTATCAATCAATAATAGTGTAGCCATTTAAAAAATAGTCTAATATGTCTATTAAATCACATGCCGAGTCAAACATGGCGATTTTCATATGGATGCAAGGAATATAAAAGAAGCTATGCAAGAATAGGTAAAATAACACACCTTAATCCCAGAAAAAAGATGGGTTACTCCAATATGTGACCAATCTCTTCCAACCAAAGGCATGAATTGTCCAAGAACATCGGATCTGTAAGAGATGAGCATATATGTTACCATGTAACTCGTCATCATATTAGCTACAATCAGGGACGGAGCCATTATATGACTAGGATGGGCCATGGCCAACCCTATTATTTTAATAAGTAATTGTGGTATGCATATTTTGCAATGTATTTTCTATACAAAATTTTGCTCAGCCCACCCAAAAGGTAAACCAAAAAGGGCACATCCAATGATCCAAATAGATTAGAAAATGTTTCCATTCAAATTGAATGATCCAAAACTGAAACCATGGTTTACGGATGACGGAAGTTCGATGCCTTTAGTATGAAAAGATATTGAAATGGATATATTGCAGGTACCTTTAGTTTATATAGTGTTTTAGATGATTTTAGTCATGTTAAAAGAGTGTGGTGTGTGGTTGAAATGAAAACTTTAAATGTACGACTCTTAAAACTTATATATTTACTTTTTTCGACTTCTAAATGTTTTTTGTTTTGGCCTACTCGATTGAAAAGTCCTGGCTCCGCCCCTGGCTACAATTACTTCCAAATCCTTATAAATCAATCATTCCATATTTGGGTAATATAAATATGTAATTCAAGTTTTTCATATTTATATTTTCCAGTAACAACTTGCTATGAGAATCCGTAAAGTGGTATAGATGCTCAAATTTTTTCGTGAATGGTTTAAGAATATGCGCCCAAGTGAAATATACAAAAGTGGAAGGTTATCTTGTTGGTGAAGTTTAGTAACATCTTGTTTAAAAAACAAAAAAGTGAAATGGAATTTCCATAAAGCTGGAGCCTGGATGTAATGGTCACCATACCCACCACCACCAACTCAGCGTTCACTCCCTTCACCAACTTAGCCACCAAACAGCCGTAGTGGTGACCACCAAACCAAACACATAAACATACACCACTAAAATACAAACATGCCCAACACACACAAGCAAAAAAAAAACAAAGATGTTTAGTGGTCTGCACCACCGTACGGGTACCAAAAGCGGTCCTATAACGCATGGTTCTGGGTGGCCATAATGGTCTTAACACATCAAGAGGGGGGAGCACGAGTGGTAACCCTCACCCTTACATATGGTCGAGGTAACAAAATAAGCTTGTGGTGAACACCAAATATAGTGAACAAAAGCATAATAAACTTGGGACTCCCCTAGAATTACTCAAAGTCATTGTAGAATTACCCCCAATGGTCATAAAGATCTGTGAAAAGGTCCATAGCCACAGTCCCTAAACTATATGTAAAGATTTCTTACAAAATGGAAAAGAGACCATATATAATTTTCAAAAAGAAACCACTGGATCTAGCCAAAAGGTTTAAGTTATCCAAAATCTTTATGTCTAAGTTCCTTTTCTTTTCCAATTCCCATAAGCCGCTCATCACTTACAATGTCAATCCTTGTCTCCGAATGCATAGGTGACCATTATAAGCTCCTCCATTAGAGTGTTGTCATTTATGCTACATCTTAATCATCCTAAAGGACAAATCTGAAGTCCTAAACTTCTCTTCACTTAAGTTTTAATCATATCAATTATGCTCAACTGAATAACAAGCAAGTGAAAAAGGCTAAATCCTTGGCTAAACATAAACTAAATAAGCTACATACATCCTGTGTAAGTGAAGAAGAAATCTTACTTGGTAATGGTTCCATCAACGTCTGAGATCACAATGCGTGTATCCCAACTCCACAGATAAATTCTGGCATCCACCTGAGAGGAATGCATGTCTAGTAAGCTACACAATATAACACACAAGCCACACACACACACACATCATAACAACACAATAACAAATGCGAGAAACTACAAATAACCTTTTGAGCCCCAAGCACTGATGTTGAAAAAGTGAACGTTACTGTGTTCTGCCCTTGTGCAAGATTCAAAGAAGCTAACTGCTCGGACGTTGGAGTAAGTGCTCGAGTGTGATTCTTATCCAACTTAGGTGAAGAATCTTCTTTTTCTCCATCAATCTCCGGTACAGTATCAACATCAGAATCTTTTTTATCAGATACGCTTTTACTTACCGATCTTCTAAACGGCCATAAACTCCAACTTCCACCAGCACCATCAACAATGTCGGCAGGACCACCTACATAAGGGATTTCTTAAGTTCCCGAGAATTGCACATAGAATGCAACAACGACCAAAAAAATATAAATAAAAAAATAAATAAATAATAAATAAAACTCTTACCACTTGGAATGCTACCATCTTTGAGTTCCTTTGACACGTTCTCTCCACTTTGTGATAGTTGTTTCTCTAAGTTTTCTCTTTTGAACCTTAAAGCATCTTCCCTGATCAAATCCCAATTTGAGGATCTACCAACGGGAGAGTAAAACTGTGGCTCCTCGAGATTATCTGGAGCGATGTCATCAACATGAGACCGCATATTGGGTAGGGATTTTGAACGCCGAAGAACATTCTTTTCCGTTATTTCACGATTTGTGCGAATATCCACATAAGTTGGACACCTTCTAAAAGTATTAACATTCAGCCCTTCAGGGTCATCTTTCGGCCGTTCTTGATGTGTTCTGACTGGAGGTGGATCTGGACTGTATATCACAGTTGTTGACTCCACTTTTTGTGCAATATCCTTGATACTTGGTTTAGAATCATCAAGATCATTAAAGATTAACTGTTCTTCCACAACCCGTTCAGAGATTTCCTTAATCAAAACAGCATCGCCTGGAACATCTTGAAATTCACCATTTGACTCCAGAGTCGTTCTAATTTCATTCTTTTCATCCACCTCTTTTGTAAGACTTTCTTCCACGGTTTGAATAAAAGGTACTGATACTGAACTGCATGAAACACCTTCTACAGACGCATCACTTTGATTAGAGCCAACTTCTGCATAGCTTTCTGGTACAATTTCTAAAGACCCTTGGGCTGTTATTAATCCAACTTCAGGCTCATTAGTATCATCCAACTGAGTTTTTAAACTCTCTTCATCTACCGTTTTATCAACAACATCCGCCTCATTAGAATCATCCAGCTCAATTTTGGAACTCTCTTCATTGACCAGTTTATTAACAACATCCGCCTTGTTAGAGTTACCGAACTGAGGTTTTGAACTCTCTTCATCTACCGTTTTATTATAGTCATTCGCCTCAATAAAATCATCCAACTGAGTTTTCGAGCTCTCCTCATCGACCGCTTTGCTAACAGCATCTGCTACAATAGTTTCTTTAACCTCCATCACAGGCACCTCACTATCAACCCCGGAACTATCCGACTTATTTACAAAATGTTGTTCATGCAAAACTAAACCCGTCTCCAATCTTCCACCAATAACATCCCCGTTATCTTTACTAGCTTCTCTATCATTGTTTTTATTACTTCTGGATGAAAGATTAGTCGACCACCTCATCTCTAACAGATCAGCAGCCATCTCAGCCCTTTCCAATGACCCCATTCTATCAGCATTTAAATCATTCTCATCCTTCGACAAAGTATTTTCTTTCATCGATCTTCGTCCTCGAACAAACGCCATAATCCTAGACCGTTTAGAGTTATTCCTAGTCAGAACCTGACCGTTGCTCACATCAGTAACTGGACTCAACTGATCAAACTCACAATCCAGACTTTTAGACTTAATTGGCATCTTACCACTCCCTTTTCCATCTACCTCCTCACACGAAGACGAAGAAGAATCAGAATCAACCTCTCTTAAGAAATACGCCTCACCTCTCGGATCCAAATACATATGAAAATCGGCATCGACACCATTAACATTAATATCAACAACTCTTTCTTTAGCCTTTAAAACCCCTTGAAATTTCCCAAACTTAACATACCATGGAGACGATTTATAGCTACCGTCTTGTTGTTGCACAACAACAATATCAACCGCCCCACCAAACGGATGAAACGGACCAGAAACAGTATAAACCCCTTGAGTTATATAACTACCTAACCTCCACATCTTCCCCTAAATTTCAACCAAAATCACCGCACCATATGCAAAATCCCCAAAATCAATTGGGGACTTATACTTAACAAGATCAAATTTTTCCAAATACCCAATTCAATATTCTAAATAAAGATTCCGAAAACCGGCTAAATTTAACAAAATCAAACAGGGACCTAAACCTAACAAGATCAAATTTTTCCAAACACCCTATCCAAAATTTCCAATAAAGAATCAACCCAATTCACCAAAACTTAACAAGATCAAATATTTTTATAAAAAAAAATACCCAATTCAAGATTTTCTATAAAGATTAAAACCCAATTCACCAAAATCAAATAGCTTTTAAAAATTTTAAAAAAGAAAATACCCTATTCAAGATTTTCAATATAAAAGATAGAAAACCGCCTAAAAGAAGCAATAACTCCAATAATAAAAAAGATGGAAAGTTTTATTAAAACGATATAAATTCTAAATTTAGATATACAAGTGGGCACAATACAAATATGGAATTACTTATAACACAGTTGGGGCATTCATTAAAAAAGCATATTCTTATTTTAATTCGATTGTACCATGATGATGATGTTTTTCGACAGAGTCAATGAAAATGACGTCATCATAATGCCAACCTTCATATGATCATGTGTTTTCTTAAATAAGAGATCAAGGACAGAGGGTTAAGGGGAAGAAACAGAACAGAACCCCAGTTTATGTGTTTAAGATTTGAATGCTGTGTAAAATGCTATTTTTGTCGGTTTGTTTTTTATATATTTTTTTTTGGGTGAAAATGTGGATTGAATTGTTAAAAACAGAGGATGTCAATGTAGTTTAATGATGGAGGTTTGAGTTAGGTGTGTGAATGTGTATGGGGAGTTATTTGTCATTCAACGTTGCGTGTTCGTGGTAAACTGGTAATTCCCATGTGTTCGTTTTCATTCTAGACTAGATTCTGCGAGAAGCAAAGAAAAAGTTTCACACACATGCAAAGAAAGTTCTGGGTGCTATCAAGTGAGCAATCCGTAAAATAGAAGAGTATTCGTGTAATGCGGCGACAGGTACCCGATAACTATCTATATCTATACTACTTATAATAGATGAATGAATCTCTCTCCTCATGGTTTTAAAATTAAGACTACAAAATACAAGCCTATTGACAATACATAATACGCACTATTAATGATCTTTCTCATCAATTTTAATTTTAAGACTTACAAGTCTTAAAACTTAATATACAAAATACAAAACACTATTAATGTGGTCAAGATATTTAATGTAGTTAATTAATTAACTCCAATAATAAATACAATTAATGCAGTTATTAAAACACCCCTTACAAAAGAAATACAAATTATCAAGCATATTGTACAACCAACTTAAACATAATTCCTCCATTAAAATGCCACTAATACAAATAATAAAGAACATTATACAAATATTAAATCCCGAATAGACAACAGTCCAAATAGGCTCGAGCTCGAACGGGTATGATCCAAACGCACAGACAAACCGGTCGAGCCCGAAAGTGGGCATCGCAGTTAATGTGCTCGAGTCCGAATCGGGACGAAGCTAAACGAAATTTTGAAACCGTAGAATTTATTATCAAAAGAACATAATAAACTAAAATACGATTCACCGAAAATTTTATTTCAGTGGTATCCGGCCAAACGCAAGCCGGAACCTTGCATTAAATGTCACTAATACAAATAATAAAGCACATTATACATATATTCAAGCCTCTAACGGCCAACCGCAATGGGCTTAAGCCCAACTCAAGGGCCAAACAAGATGGGCCAAATAAAAGACGGCCAACGGGCCAAGCTCGAAGGGCACACACTAAACGAATTTCTTGATATCCGAAATTTATTGTCAAAGAACATAATAAACTAAAATACATGATTCACCGAAATTTTTTATTTCAGGGTAACCGCCGCCGCAACGCGCGGATACCCTGCTAGTTTTTATAACGAGCAAATATTTTTCATTTTAATTTTTCCTTATTTAACATATCTCAAATAATTTATAACGTAATAGTTATATTTATTTCAAAAGTAGAACGTCTAGATTAATAATAGTGTAAATATTTATCACTTTTATTTTTCAAATTTTAATATTAAAATGGTGGTTAAGTTTAGTGATGGCGGATGCAGATTCAAATGATGGTTTTATGGTGGCGGCAAATTTAGATGGTGGTGGTGGGTGGTGTAGAGAGAGGGATGCTTGTTGTATGTGTTTTAGGCTACTTAGAGCAGTGACTCTCAGAGCATCTCCAATATATGCATTAAAATTTTGCACTATTTTAATGCTAAATAAGAATCTTTTAAGAATATGCTCTCACTAAAAAAATTGACCTCCAATGTGTGCATTAAATGTTACACTAAATTATTTTCAATTAGCTTATTTAATTTGTTTGGTTTATAAGGTGGGTACATGACTGTACACTTTGACACACATCGCCTCCTGACCAGACCCCATTTAGCATTAGAGTTACTCAAGATCACAAATGATATTAATAATTTTTTTTTTTTTTTTTTAATTCAAACGTTTTAAACAACAAATTTAAATTCATTAAAATTAAAATCATTACAATACTAAATTCAAATAAACATTAAAAACATTACGTAAATTATTCAAATAACGTTAAAAACATTAAAAAATCTTCATCGTCTTCCTCATCGTCATCGTCACTATCGACTTCATTCTCTTGATTGACTTGATTTCGACGATTTCTCCAAATGTGTTCGACAAATCAAATTTAAGTGAGATGAATGATGAGTCCATTGATTCTCGAGTAACTACTTAATGATTCTTCATGTGATCTTAAGGGATCATAGAATATGGTGGCCAAGTAGGACTCGCCATTTTCTAAAATCCATGTATCACGTCACCCACGGGCTATGCTAGCTTCAAATGCATCCTTGCACTGGCATTAACCCTTTTTATTCAACCCCTCGAAATTTGAAATCGTCCTAATCATTGTGGATATATCCACGTCCGTAGATAATCCAATGAAAATCAATTAAAATCGTGAAAACGACGACGTAAACGCTTACGCCGTTACTCATTCCCGAGACACCAAAGTATGCGCATGTCAAATCCATAAAACTTGGGAAGCGACCGCTTCCAATAAAATGAATGGATGTGGCCCGTGATCACCCCTAGCGTATTGAGCTCTCGCACTATTTGGGCAATTCTCCCACTCCCAACTTGTACAATCAATGCTTCCCATCATCCCGGGAAACCCATGCTTATGCTCGTGACGAGCATATAATCTTTCAAGGTCAGAATACGTGGGCTTTCGC
Organism: Chrysanthemum makinoi; assembly: GCA_910596185.1. Lineage (NCBI taxonomy): Eukaryota > Viridiplantae > Streptophyta > Magnoliopsida > Asterales > Asteraceae > Chrysanthemum > Chrysanthemum makinoi. The sequence goes on from OU343220.1 coordinate 250,807,906, forward strand.
AAATACTCAGCACCATATAACTCCATGATAACCGTGCAAAACTTACGGAGACATTCACGGATGTTGTTAAAGCATTGCCGTGATTCTCGCCAAGAGAATAAGGAACGACCGTGTATCCCAATTGACGAATGGTCGCAGTACACTTGACCAATGGGCTAATACCGTATGCGCCCCTAGCATAAAGATTTTGTCGAAAATAAGGAGAATGATCGGTTACCTCTCAACAATTCTATAATAGTTCTCTACCATTCGAACCGCCGATGGAATGTTCTTGCGTCGAACTGCGGGTTTTCGGAGAAGTATGCCGCCACTAAACGATTATGAGCACCCTCATAATCCCTACGTATGTACCTTCGTAGAACTTTTGGTTGTGATGCTTTGTAAGCCTTCCAAGCAAAATCCGCAAACTCCACAAACTCACTAAAAACTTCTTCATCGTCGGAAGACGAAGAACCAAATAAAAACTCATACGACATATTAAAAGAATGTGTTTGAATGTATTGAGATAGAAATGTTGATTGAAATTGTGTGTTTTATAAATGTGTTTGAGTTAGTATTTAAAAAAAGTTTTTTTTTTTTTTTTTTTTTTTTTAACGGTACAATTTTGGGAAAAGGCAAGACATTCAATATCGGTTAAAAATCCAACCGATACTCAAATTTTTGGTGCCTCGACCGATTTGACGACCCACACCCTCACTCGATTCGACCGATCTTCAAATCGGTCGTCGTGTGTTTTTTTTATGCCCAACCGATTTTAAAGTTTCCACTGCGTCTAGCCTAAAGAAACACAAAAATGATAATATTTGACATATAACTTGATATCATGCCAAGACAAACTAATACAGTACCATACGTCAAAATAAAAAACCTATTTGATGACAATTTCCATTCTTCCCAACATATGAAAATGAAATTAATAAGCTAAAAATAAATATTGGTGTACATTATTTTGCAAACTGTTTTTGGCACATGTATCACAAGCAAAACAAAAAGTAGTTTACGTTAATTTAAAAAGTGGTGCACATTATCTTTGCTCTAGATTCTTTCTTTCAAAATAAATACGATAATCACTACAGGATAATAGTTATGGAATCAAGTGAGCTCAATATTTACAAGGACTGTTGCATACCAACATTTTATTTGAAAACAAATATTTTATCAAAACTAGTTTTTTAACATATACGGCATACATTTATTTTCTACTCTATCATATACACCACAACTCATATATATTTGTTTGTACACCATGATTAAGTACTCAGGACATTAATGGTAAAGAAAAATAATTATAGGGTTATAAGTGAAAGTTTTTAGGGGTAAAAGTGAAAGTTTAAAGGTTTTAGTACAATGAATAGTGTTATACTATATTGAGTGCTTTTTGAGCTATACTATTCATTGCACTAAAATAGTACACAAGTTTAGTGCATACTATACACTGGAGAGGTTTTGTTGTACTTTTTGCACTATTTTAGTGCAAAAGGTACATATAGAGCCAACATTGGAGATACTCTGAATAACCCTCAAATTTCTTGTCACCTCAGTTTTTCTCTCCTGCGACTTACAGACGATCTTTTTAAGCGCAGTAAGGCAACCAACATTTTTTTCAACCATTATATAATAATTCAAATACATTTAATAACATTACGAATAAAATGACTAAACTACTAATCCATGAACACATTTACCATAACTTTTAGGGATAAAACTATCAGCCCATGTATATTCGGATAAGTCCATTAATGGTCCAGATTTTCAGATAGTCCAACTACTAATCCATTAACACATTTACTATAACTTTTAGGGATGTATATAACAACTTAGCAACCATAATCACAATTTTACAACATTACACGCCTCCTTGTCTCTACAATCAAACAAACGCCTACTTCCAACCTTATAACGCCTTAACATAAACACACAACAAATCAACCTTCCTTATTACTCCACAAACAAAAACGCAACAACCAATTAATACATTTCTTCTTCGAAACCGCAACAACACTACAAACTGAAAATCCTTTGTTTTCTTTGTGTTCAAGCACGAATCTTTACAAACACAAAAGCTAGCTAAACCTTCTTCGCTTTTCACATACCCGCGAAAGAACAAAGAGTTTCGGCTTCAAGATCTTAATATAAGGTCTCGGGTAGGTGATGTATGTTGTTGGTTTTTTTTGTCAAGATCAATGACGTGTGTTTGTAAGATCTTATAAAGATCGTTTATTTTGAAGTACAATAAAAATACTGAGATCTTTTTTGTTTCTTTGTTCTTGACGTGGGGTGTTGTAGTTTAGTCATGTATATTGTGAGATGAGGAGTAGCAGAGAGTTGATATTTTTTTTTGGCGTCTTGTGGATTACACAATCAGTCGAGGGAATGACCACTGCGGGTGGCCTTAGGTTAGAGAGATATCGAATTATCTACTTCTGTGTTTTTTATGGGTGCTGGGAAAAAGAAGAGATAGTATATTTCGTATTGGTTTTTGAGTTTTTAGGTTAACTTATATATGATTGAGGTTTGGGCTGTTACAAGTCTAGTTGAAATGGGCTGTATAAATATTGAAAGGCAGTTACAAGTCGACATTTAATGGACTGTATAAATATTTGAAGGTTGTTACAAAGTGTATGGAGAGCAGTTATTTTTTATTCCACGTTTCCGACCCGAAAGGAATTGCAAATGAAAGAATTTATGAAAATTGTGATGAAAGCTATATGGTGAACAACATTTACTAATGCTTGTTAATTTCTTATTAAAGAAATGTTTTTTATCTTAAATTTTTTTAAGACTTCTTTATTTATGAAGTTCTAAACTCTTTATAAAGTAGTACTCCTATATATCTATACATATATATGGGACTAAGTATGACACGTCATTATTGCTTACATGGCACTTTAATGATGACATGGAGCATCATTTGATGAGGTGGAAATGCCACCATGGCACTATTCCTGGTAAAATTTGTAAAAAAGTTTGTCACTAGCAAGGATCGAACACCGGTCTATCAACCCACAAACAAACGCCTCACCCGCTGGAGCAAGGCACCAGTTGTGATATGCGATTGGAATCCCAAACTAATATTCAACCTATTCAGTTGTTCCATTATATCAAAACAGAATCCCTACTCATTTAAATCCTCCCTTAAAATCCTCAAATCTCATACAGTAACACATTTCCTTAAAAAAACGCATATTCCAAAAATCACATTTGACATTTTCCACTAGGTTTTAATTTGATCGTCTGTTTTTCATTCAAAATTTGAAACGCAGCAACTTAAAAATCATCCTTTTCCTCTCAAAACCAATCGATTATTCCCAGGTACGTTTGATTCTTAATAGATTAACCAATTATCTTTTTTTACTTTTTCATATGTAAACTATTTTTGATTTATGGACCAATCTTTGTTGCAAGGGATTTCTGATTTTATTCCCTTATTCTTGGGTGATGATTATTTCGGCTCGGTTTGGAGGGTTTTTCCTTTGTCTGTTGACTTGGTATAAAATTACAACATCGGATCTTCATAAACTTTAATAAGGTATGTTTTGTATGGTTTGGTGAAATATTAGGGTTTTTATGAAAAAATTCAATCTCCAATTTCATGTTCAATTTCAAATTGGATTTTCAATTATTATTTTATATGTTAACAAATGGATTATTTAATCGAGCGTGTCTCATCATAAGATGAATGTTGGACAATGTGTTTTAGTTTTGAATGCGCAGCAAGTGTTTGTGAAAACGTCTCATTGAATTTACCATTTTTTCTTTGTACAAGAGATGTTATTGTCAATGGGTGTTTCAATGAAAATGATGTGTATGATTTTCAGTTATTAAATCACATAATCATGTTCGTATGATTTGTAATTAATCGGTTTATGGTTTTGTAGTTCAAATTGAGTACTCACTGATGGGATTGATTATTTGGAGTTAACTATCGACGATCATTGTACGGTATGTTTGGTATCAGGAGGTTCAAAACAAAACTAGAGAATGGACCCATCAAAATATACCATACTGATGCTAATTTGTACCCTTACAAACACGGCAAATATATTGAATACTAGGTTCGTATACATAGAAACACTAAGTAGATTTTTTTTCCTGTTATCTTTGGTGATTACGATACTAGATGCATGAACTATAGTGACAATATCTGTAAAAAGCCAAATAAAACGGAACTAGGTGTGACCCATGAGGGCAGAACTCACCGTGACCTTTTGTAAAGGCTATAGGCCACGGCTACAGTGGTCACAACTCCAACTAAAGCATCGGCTGTAAAAATCTCGTGTTGCTCCCATTTCTTGGAGAAGATGTCAAGTTTGTAGGCCGACTTCTTTCCATCACTTTTGCTTCTGAACTTTCATCTCTGCAGCATGAGACTCCATTGGCACCTTGACAACAGCCTCCAGTATTTTCCTTCTCTTCTTTTACGCTTTCCTTCAAATCACTTCCATTGTTGGCTATCGATTTGTTTGTTGATAATGAAAAGTTCATAATCGCTACTTCAGATTCGGTGTTATTTCATACATTATGGAAGGTTTGTAATTAATAAGCTATAGATTTCGTGTTACTAACATTTGGATTACTTCTTGCTAAACTATTGGATTACTTTTTTCGTGTTCCCTGCACTTCCTATTGTTCGCATGATGGGAGATACATTTCATTTTAAAGGACCATTAGATGATGGGAGATATATTTCATTTTAAAGGACCATTAGATGATGAGAGGTCGCAAGTTCAGATCAAGAAGGTAACATACTTTCTTTCTTTAAAACTAAATAAAATACCATGAGTTGTTAGGTAAAAATATTGTTTCCTCATATCTTTGTATTCGGGTTAATTATGATACTTTTTATTAATATATGTGATCACCTTTCACAGAACAACAAGCATGTTTAGCTTAATGGTTAGAGGGAGTGTAACAAGAATCACAAGAGTTGGAGGTCAAATTGACGATGTATGCCATTAATTTGAGAAAGCGAATGCGGTATATCCAACAACTTGTGAAACATTGGGAAAGCTCTTTGGATAAACCTCATTTTGAGAATTGAAAGCAATTCATAGTTTGTTTGATCACGTAGTCAATCCACCTTTGCAATCTGCTATTAAAAGCTAATGGTATTTATGTAAATTTCAAAAGGTTCAATAGCCGAAAGAAAATGAGCTCTTTCAAATCCATATAAGCACATAAAGATGTTAAAAAAGTAGCATAAACACCCTTGAAGCCCCTGCCACAAGCCCACAATATACAAACTTATTCCTATTATAATTTTATTTAACATACGATCCTCCACATCAATTGATTGTCATTCTTACGCTGCATTTGATTTTGATATTTTGCGATAGTTCGATGAATATTCAGGGCGGAAAAGTCGGCAATGGATTGAAAACCAAAGAAGATCGGCTCTAGCATTTTGTAAAGGAGTCTATATATAGCATCTCAGTCTACTTACAAATGAAGCCTTTGATTTAGGTGGCAAATGTTGCTGAATCGATTTAGCTACTCGAAAGTAATCCTCATGTCAAAAAGGTCATGGTACTCGCTTCTCGCTTATAGTCGGCATTGTAACCGTTTTGCAATGTATTTGAAGTAGCAAAAAAAGTAATCAAGTTTTCTCGAGATGCCCGCCTTTTCATTTATAGCGTAAAATTTGAATTCATTTGATAGATCCGATTCCAGTCTTGAAAAGTGTTTTCTAGATGAACTAAGTAATTATACAATTGTAGGTTGAGTCGAAGCTAACCTAACTCCCAACAAAAGAAAGAGTAGAACTTTTGACGTCTCTTGGTGTAATGAGAGTGGGCTTGAAAATCTTATCGGGCACATATAACCTTCTTGGCTGATGTACATACTTCACTTCTGGTAGTGGATTTTGTTTTATGTTATTTCCATGTTATAGGAGTGAAGGAACTTCAGTAACATAAGATTGAAATAACATATAAACGTAGTTAATATTGGTATTATAGTAACTTGTCACATAAAGTAGCTAATTTCATTACCATTTTGATGTCTCAGGAATGACTGCACCCCAAGTTGCTGACGTTATCCATTCCGACTTGATGATTCTCCACAGGTCCAACGTGCAACCTCACCTCTTGTCAATTTAGGTACAATTTTTTCACATTTGGCGGATCAGTTTCAATTAATTGTTTTTACCTAAAGTCACAACAGTTTTGTATCATTTTTGGTGTAGGTTCATGTATTAGGAGATAAATATGTGTATCAAAGATGATTGGGTGTGTCTACTATAAGGTTCTTAATGAAATTGAGGTCACATGAAGGTCCGTCTCTTAAAATCAAGGAAAGGCGAGAACAACAAAAAGGTACTTCATTAGAACAGTAGTTTTGGTGTTTTTCTTACGTAAATTTGTGTTAGAATTGTTGTGATTGGTGTGGATGATCATTATTATACTCTAATCAACTCACTGGTTATGGGTTTAAAAAGAATTAAATTAATGATAAGGGTTTGTTAAGTAGCCCACTAATTTGGAAAATATTATATTTATGTAATCGTTATGATTCTATTTCTCATTGAGCAATGCATAAACTATGATGTGCGGTATACCTCATTGTGCAATGCATAAACTCAGGTTACATACAATCTTGCGCAGTTGTTTGGTTATGATACCGTCAAGGAAAGTTTGGCTCTTAAAACTCGACACATAAACAAAAGATAATATAATCTAGCCTAATTGAAGTTCATTATAAGGGAATAACTGAGTTTGTATTTCACTTCCATTGGTTAAAAAAATGTGACCTTTTATTTGCATCGTTGAAGGTAAAAATGAGTTGGGTTGACCTGACCCACTTATTTTTCCAAAATTGTATGTATGTTATGTTTCTCCAGTATTTGGTTTATGTGTACATTTACAATAGAACTCGAAATTTTTAGACGCACAACTGCCATAATGATAACTTTTGATGCGTGTTTACATGATTATTTCAGAGAATATAATGTGTCTCAAGTTTAGACAAGATTTTCGCAAGCATATTTAATAAGGTCAAGGTGATAACTGGATGGTTTATTCCCAGCTGATGGCTATTGAAAATAGATCACACCCTTGACATTTTCTTATAAAGTTTAGTCACATTTTCACTTATGTTGTCTTCAAATTTATTTATATAGAGTTGTATTGCCTTTTCAATAATTTACCCTGAACTCTTTAGAAAACATACATGTTCATGTTGGATTTGTTGCTAATTGGTGTTGATGATGATAGGGAAGATATTAGGTTTGAGTGAAAATTGATACAAAATTTGATAACATACTTTAGTGATGCAATTTTTTAGTGCAACTTTTGGGAAATTACAACAGAAATGAGGCGTTGATGGTGTAAAGTGGACCTCAAGTGAGCTTAAAAAAACACCCCTTTAATGTCAGATAAATCTCCGACACTTTTAGTGATTTTTATTTCATGGTTTAGAATGGAAAGAATATTGTACACATGATTGAAATCATCCATTATAGTTCTAGGCATTACAGTTATCCGTCGAACTAATCATTTTGTGAAAAGATAATTAGCGACTTCTTAAATTGCACAAGAAAAAAAAAATCATTTTATTTTTTCACACTTTTCATTATTCTTTTTGCGCAATATCATCTCCGATGCAAGTAAGTGCTTATAGCTTTTAACCCATTATCAACCTATAACTTTGATGGCAAAAATATTTTCCAAGCCAAATTGAATCGGTGACAATTCTTTGTTCCAGTTTGTTTTTTATCGTGTCGTGTCGAGAATTGCCACCCCTAATATTTTTGTTTCTAATGCTTTTTATTTAACATATTTGCCGTTATTAATTATTTATTTTTCCATATATTTTTGTCAAGACAATATTATGAAGCTAAACTCTTTATAAAGTAGTACTCCTATATATATATATATAAACCTTTAAAATAAAAACATGAATACTAGAAACTAAAAATGATTAGCTAAAGTATTAAACGTTACAAAAATTGATTAGCTAGCATTTTAAACGTGTATTTGTTAGCTACAATTTTAAAGTTGTAGTTAGTTAGTGAAGAAATAATTGTGTTTGCGTTTTAATAAGTACTAGCAGGGTATCGGCATGATGCGGCGACGGATACCTTGTGATTATATTTTCTGGCAATGTGATATTATTCGGTCATATTTTTTTTAACAATTAATTTACAAATAATAATAAATTTAGCTAAGACAGTAGTATAATTGCAAGTAGTTAAAAGGTTATGTGACTGTCAACGCGTTGTTTCGGTGACAAGGAGACAGATATTGATTGCATGACGATGTAGGAGGTCATGATGGTCGACATTAATGGGTAGTTGTAAATAACTAAAAGGTTGTGTGATCACATACTTATGCATATCATTTATAACGTAAGACTTCTTGATGCATTTAACAATGTATGTAGTTCAACACACCAAACTTACGACAAAAGACTTTTACAAAAATTCGTCCCTTGTTTAAAATTAGTTAACCGAAATTTTCAAAATCAAAATTGTTCCTTTTTTGGTTTTACAAGCCCAACAAATTTTTGGATGAATCAGTCCAAACAATATCAACACAATAGATTTAAAAGTTGCACTTATAACCAAAAATTAAAAATAAATAAATAAATAAAATAAAATAATAATAATAAAATAAAATTTGTTCCTACTATTGTGAGTCTAACGAATTGCACCCAGTTTGTGTGTAGTGAAATTTAGCTCAAGTCCAATAAGTAAAAACCCAAATCCACCCATATATAACAAAACCTCCCTAATTTCACTCACATAACTTACCTTAGGCTAAACACAATGGTAACTTAGGTCACCCATGTCACATCAGCTTTCTCTCTCCGACGACCTAACGACGACCTAGTTGCCACAGTGGTGACCTGAGATTTTTTTTTTAATTCAAATATTTTTAAAAACAAAATTAAACTTCATTAATAAAAATACTTAAACATTACAAAAATAATTAAAAACTTAAACTAATAAAACGTAAATATTACAGTACTTATTAAAAACTGAAAACATCACAAAAAAATCTTCATCGTCAGTTACGTCTTCGTCACTTTCTCTTCGCCTTCAATCTCTTGATTGCCTGCATTTCCACGGTTTCTCCAAACGTGTTCGACCAAATCAGATTTTAAGTTTAGATGAGTTGATCGATCCATTATCTCCTGAGTAACTACTAAGAATTCTGCATGGGATCTTACCGGATCATGATCACGGTGGCCCTCTTATGGAAACCATGTAGGACATATCGCCCGCTGCTTGTGTCGGATGATCATATTATGTAATATGATGCATGTATACACAATATTTTCGAGATCCTGTTTATGCAGCCCTCGAGCCGGAACTTTAAGCATTTTCCACTTCTTCTTCAACACACCGAAAGCTCGTTCCACATCTTTCCTTGCTGCTTCGTGCTTCCTCTTGTACAATATTCTTTTTTCATCACCTGTAGGAGGATTTGAAATGGACTTAATAAGAACAGACCATTCCGGATATATCCCGTCAGTAAGATAATATCCCCTTTGGTAAGCAACATCGTTAGCCTCGAATTCGAGTTCCGGTGCTCTCCCAGATTTGATATCATTGAAAACAGGGGAACGATGTAAAACGTTTATATCGTTATTCATCCCGGAGACACCAAAGAATGCATGCCAAATCCATAAATCTTGGGAGGCGACCGCTTCCAATAAAATGAATGGATGCGGCCCGTGATCACCCCCAAAAATGTTGACCTCTCAAACTATTTGGACAATTCTCCCACTCCCAACCTGTACAATCAATGCTTCCCATCATCCCGGGAAACCCATGCTTATGCTCGTGACGAGCATATAATCTTTCAAGGTCAGAATACGTGGGCTTTCGCAAATACTTAGCACCATATAACTCCATGATAACCTTGCAAAAGTTACGGAGACAATCGCGTGCTGTTGTTGCACCCAATTGCAGATACTCATCAAGAGAATCAGGAACGGCTGCGTATCCAAATTGACGAATTGCCGCATTACACTTGACCAATGGGGAAATACCAAGTACGCCCATACAATCAGGAGTTTGTTGAAAATAAGGAGAATAATTGGTTACCTCTTGCACAATTTGAGTGAATAGGTCTCGGCGCATCCGGAACCGCCGACGGAATGTTTTTCGTCATACAACGATTCTTCAGAGAAGTAAGCGGCAACTAAACGATTATGAGCACCTTCACGATCCCTAGGCGTGTAGTTTCGTTGAGCCTTTGGTAGTGACGCTTGGTAAGCGTCCCAAGAATACTGCGTAAATTCCATAAACTCCGTAAACTCGCTCATAACTTCTTCCTCGTCGGAAGACGAAGAATTAAAAAACATCTCGTAAGACATAATTATCAAAATGTGTTTGAAAGTGTTTATGAGAAGTTGTTTGAATTGTGTGTTTAAAAATGTGTTTGAGGTTGAAATTTATAATGTTGTAAACGTGGTTAAGTTTTTATTATTATTTTTTTTTTATAAATCCAAACGGTAGGATGTTGTTACCTTTTCTTGCTTTGGAATTCGGTCGAATCCACAAACTAGTTCATCACTTGTTGCCAATCAACCGAAGCCAACCGACCACCCCACAATGGGGCAACCGGTGGCAACCGAAGGTCAACCCCTTCGGTTCACATATCCATTGTGTTTAGCCTTAATTTCACACCACTTCCACACAGCCACAAACTCTTCCCACCTATCTTTTCCTTTTGACAAGAAACCAATTCTAATATTTCTTTATTTTTATTCTAAAACCGAATCACCAATATAATCAACACATGAGACCCTTCTATCATTTTTGTTGTGCTTAAAAACACGAACCGCAAACCTGCTTATCTTGTTTTGTTCTTCGAAGCACGCAAGACCACGACTTCAAAATCTCTACTTGAGGCGTGAGATGACAGTGATTTAAGGATATATATTTTTTTGTGTTTTGTTGTTATAAATGCCAATGTTGTGTTAGAGTTTAATATTCAAACGGTACAAGTTTTTTATTTGTGGAAGCAAACGTTTTGGGCTACTACATGCATGTGTACATTGTGCTTAGAGAATTTTTAGATATACTAAAAGAGGGGTAAAATCCCGTCCAAACAATGCTGATATAGTTGTTTGAACAATGCTCTTACCCGTTCCGTTATTTTGCCCTACTTCCCACCCAATTCTAGAGTTTTCTTCATACTCCTTCTTCTCCACCTTCTCCCTCGGAAAAACACAAACACGTACACGAAACAAAACCCCCTATCTTCTCCCCTGATTCATCAAACACACGAACAAAAAACAAAAAAGATAGTAGCAGTATCGTTGCGGTATTTGATAGATCCGGCTGTTATTTTCTTTATGCTCGACTCAGCTTCAATTACACTTAAATGACAGAATCAAAAAGGTATGTATTGGATTACTTATTTTTTATGTTTGTGTTTAGTTATGATTTTGCGGCTCAAAAAATTGCTAAAGTATTTTCATGTGTACTGGTGCTTCATTGTTGCTTTTGATTTAGGGTTCTTCAACTGAATTGGGATCTATTGAAGCGTGGTTGTTTATTGACGATAAAAAAAGGTATGATGTTTGTTGATGAATCATATGCTTAGTGTAAATGTAGTACTTAACAAAGTAGAGAGTTTGGGTTTGGACAATGAGTACAGTTGAAGAAGTTGTAAAAAGGAATAAACCAACCTGTAAACTAGATTTAGTTTTTGGTGTAAAAAAGGAATAAACAAAGTAGAGAGTTTGGTTGTCCAAACCGGCCCTCGAAATGGATCTTCCAAACAAGGGGCTAGATTTAGTTTTTGGTTTGGATTATGCGACTATAATGAATAATGAAAGGGATTTCATTAGATGGTCTATAAAGAGAAAGCTTATTGGCTAATTAAATTTTCAATAAAAGCTTATAATCCTGTCATGTAAGCTAAGGAAGAGACCCCTGTAAAGTTTTAGCTTTAATACTGTTGATAATAGTCTCATAGTAATGCGATAGAGATTAGGTGACTAATGCCCAATGATCGTCGATTAGTTTGGACGAATAGAAATTAGCTTATATCTTTTGCAACAGAAATTGAACCCATTCACGTACATTCCTGCATAGTAGCCTCTGCCAATCGGTTGAATTCAACTGAGGCTCTTGTTACAGGTTTGAAGTTTTATTTTATTTTATCTTTATAAATTTGAATGCTTTATATAATTTAATTGTAATTTGAAATAAATGTGGTGTATATTGTTGTAATTGATTAGGTTTCCGTTGTGAATATAACGTGTTACGATATAAACTCGGTAACTTTTTATGTTTCAATTGATCTGGCTTTGTAAAATTAAGAAGGTTTTGGGTGTTTCCCTATTTAGATATGACGAAAAGCAAGTGTCTTGCATACATCGCTTTTGTTCAGGTTTTTGATTGGTTGGGTTTAGTTTAGGGCCATATATAGAAGTATAGAGACTTTTATTTGAATGATTTTTATTGGAGTTAGATGTGGTGTGATATGGATTAAGAGGGTGGTTATTTTACTGTATTTACCTAGAAAATAACATATGGTAAAGGAAAATAGGCGATTGGTACTTAAGTTTGTTGTGTTCGGTGCTGCTGTGAAACAGCAACAGTAAAAGGGTGAATTGGGTCGCTTTGAACGGGTGTTTCAATGGCTTTTAACGGTAGTTCAAGTAATTTTTTGAACCGCTGCAAAACAGCAGCAATAAAGGAGTGTGCAGGTTGTTTTTGTAGGGGTTTTGGGTAGGTGTATCGGATCACCGAAACATCCGACTTTTGCCATGGCTGCAAAAAAATCAACTTGCATACTAACTGTTTGTGCTATGTTGTCCTATGGATTTAATTCTTAAACTACACTCTTTTCTTATTTCACCTTAATGAGGTTGATGGTGTGTATTTATTGTTTTGGTCTGCAGACAAAGCGAAGAAGCGATTGAAAGTTGCATGTATCAACAAATTTCCTAATGGGGATATTGGAATATGTAATCAGGAAAGACGACCCGGGTGTAGAAAATGGCGAGAAATCGATTGTTAGTCCGTCTAAGGTAGTTTCTTTTATTTTTGTTGCTTTTTGTTTTTGTTGGTTTTGACTTTTGATTGTCGTTGGAGGGTGTTTGGGGTTGGGCCTTTGAGTAAACATGTGTGGTAATCGGAATATAGTGTTAGGTACATTTATTAGAAAGAATGGCTAAGTGCAATTTATAAGAAGAAAAATACCGATAGTAGAAGGAATTTGCGGCTTTTTAGATAAAAGATAGTTTTGCAAAGTAAAAAAAGTTGTTTTTAATCCTTAACACTTAGAGGCATTTGGGATTGCGTTTTAGAGTAGAGACGCGTAATAAGTAGAATTAGTATTGGGTACAGTAAGAGTGATTAAGTGCATTCGACAAAATGATTGTATTAAAAGGAGCACACACTTTTTTAGATACCTATTAATAAGGTGATACAAGCACCAACGTGGAATATTGGTCCTTCTTTCCCAAGGTCCTGGCCTACGGAGACGACACATTCACTTCCTATGATATCTTATTGTAAAAAGAGATTGGCAAAAGTGGTAAGCCGCTTTCAAAGTTTCAGATATAGTTATAATGCATCTTTTGTTTCTTTTTAATAATGTATTTTAATGACTAGAGGGGAAAAACTGGACGGGTTGGATAATGGGTCCAAACGGGTTCTTTTAATACTTGTACAGCTGGGTTAACTCGCGTTGCTTTTGTCCAAAAAATATATAAAACACAAATGATGCTCAGTGTTTTATGGTTTTGTTTTGTACTTTCGGTAATGTCCAAAATACAAAACATAGGAACCTCGGGGGGCCAAACATTAATAGCAATTATATTCAGCAACAACAGTTGACAAGTAGATTAAATGACTGAACACGTATTTTTATTAATGGGACATCATAAATTCAAACTCATGCAATCGTGCCTCAATATTTGTATTTGTATGTGTAAATGTTGTATGCGTTGCAGTCGTTACATTTTTGGAAGTCATTGAAGGCACTTTTCTTGATAGCATAATCATAGCTTCTGAACGAACACAACTTATACATCAGTGATGGTCAAGCGGTTGAATGATAATGGTGCTGCGGGCGGTCAATGAGAATTCCAAACAGAAGTTGAGATAATCAGCTTAATAGTACACCATAATCTTCTAACAGAGAATTTTGAGAAGCAAGTAAGTTATCAATAAAACATATTCTTGTTATGCCCAGATTCTCGGTTTGACCTGAAATTACTCGATTTTTAAAACTTTGACACGGAAACGTTTGACTATTACTTTTTCCCATTAAACTCTTCAATAAATGACAAAACTATGACATTTGAACATTGACAATTCTTATTATAACCAGTGTTGCAAAAATTGGACGAATCGGCCGATTAATCGGTAATTGGCCATACACCTTGTAGAATTTTGAAAATCAGTCAAAAAATCGGCCAGGAAAAAAAATCGGCCGAATCGGTCAACTTTAAAAAATAATAATTTCACTTATGACGCACAATGAGGATCGTTTATTTCACTTATAACGCACAATGGGCCATATATTCAGAATTGGAGCCTTTTATTGAGGTTTGGAAACATAGTAGGCTTGGAATCAGTTAATATCTTTAGTTTGGTCTCTAGAAATACCCAAAACTTGCAGGAAATGCCAATCCGATTAATCACCGATTAATCCCGCCTTGACCGATTACTCGCTGCAGGGTGGTCGACCGCCCGACTACCGATTCACGATTTTTGCAACATTGGATAGGGGTGTAACAATTCTACCCCTTATTTAGATTTCGTCCCCGAAATCTCTCGTCTATAGTCATCTAACACTTAATCCCAACTTACACCATGTCACATAAACAATCATTTAATCAAATTATTGCGAAGATTTTCTTAATCTCGCAATTCAAGGCCCACTATAACATAACCAATCTCCATATGCATTCTACTATTCATTTAATTTCTATAACCAATACGTCATTATGTCACCCGAGACACAACTTATTTAAAATCCATTATTCCAATTAGTCAATTCTTTTACTATTACAATACATACTTGATCACTTTCATATTGCTTTGACTTTACATAAGTCAAATTCAACTAATACTTCCATATTTTATCAAAGCAATTTTATAATTTCAATAACAATATTACCATAATGCATGGCTATTACTATAACGTATTGTTACTACTATAACGTTCTTATAAATTTTACAAATTATATGACCACTATGGTTCTTTTTCATACTATCACATGCCCCCAAGGCATACTATAACTCGTTCAAACTTTTAAATTTATTTCAATATATGATCTTCGCGATCATTTTACACAATAAGTCATATCATCAATAACGATTTCATTTACTTTACTTAGATTTCAATTTTCTATAACGCAGTTTTACATGTCGATCCTCACTTAGGTTCCGACACGAACTCCTATTCCCCTTATCTTATTTCCTTAAGACATCTAGTTAATTTCAGACTTTTATTTTCTACTCCACTACCCTACTCATGCCATGTCGGAAAAACATAAGCCTACTCATTTATACTTCTTCATTTACATGGAGAGGCGTCCCAAACAATGTAAATCAAGAAATATAAACTCGTAGTTCGGTGATTCATAATTTCCTTACTTAAATGAAGGCGTCCCAATCCACTTAAATAAAAAAATTATAAACCATCCTACTTATACACATCCGGCATAACACTAATACATATTTGTAACACACTTTAACCTTCCAAAATTTTCATTTCTTAGCATTGGATCCTTTTTACTATAACAATTCCCAAAGGAGCCATTGCACATGCCGAAGATATATGCAATCCTTGCCGATGAAGGAAATTTAATTTATCCCGAAGGACTTCTATAACTTTCTCTTGCCAACTCGTACTATAACACATCCCCTAGGATTCACTATAACATATCCTGAAGGATTACTATTATATATCCCGCAGGATTTTATAACAATAACTATAACATCTTTCGAGTGGCCTGTAACATCACACTATAAAAACATATATGATCCAAGCTATTATTGTTTTATCATATACACAATTTCATCATTTCCATTTAACCAATACAAATTTATAGGGCTTATGAGCCCGCTTTTCATATTTACACATTTACCATGTGTTTAATCATTTCATTTTCTCATTGACCCGTCAACCCTCGTTGACCATTTTCACATTTTTACTATTACAAGTTTTAGTCTAATTGACTTTATCCACATGTAAACCCTTTATAGACTTATTCCATCACACACTCATTATCCTTCAATGTATCCTCATACTCATTCTATAACATTAGCACGACCTTATCGTGTTTTTATTATTTCACAAACCACTACAATCGTTTTCGTATATTTTAGCTTATCACTTTTTAATTTGATTAGCACTTGGCTTTACCATTTTATTCCACATTTAGACCCTACATAGGTCATCAACTATAAGCATTCTTCTCCACATTTTTCCACATGTCTCATTTTAGTTATTAGCATGTAAGCTATTTCATTCTCATCTTTCAATATCATTCTATAGCTTTTACATTCTTAGACACTTAATTATTATGTGTCAAATTCCCACTTCACATTTATTCGTGTGCTACAACACACCTTAATATTATACTATAACTTGTTTATTATCAATCATCATCATGCTTAATTATTACATTCTATAACATACAATTATCCCATATCTAATACCACAATATTGGCTATCATTTAGCCATTCACATAATAAGACCATAAGTTAGTCATCAACACAACATAAGTCATACCTCATCTTATTCATAATTATAATTTAGTTATTATAATTTTAAACCATGCCTTATATAGGCATTCACACCTTGACTCATCTATTCAAGTCCCATTATAACTTCTATAACAAATAAGCATACAATCATATCACACCCACCGTCACCATTCACAGTGAATGGATTATAATCATCTATCGCATCAATACTATAACGTACAATTTACACAGTCATATCTATACATTATATATAAGAGGAGGCATGCCACATATTATTCCACGTGGCATCCCATAATGCCACGTCATAAATCCATGTCATCATTTTTTTAATACATGTGGCATTTTTTTTTAAATTTTATTTGATTTTTGTGTTTTTATAATTTTAAATATATAAAATTCGGATATGCTATAGTACTTTTATAATTTTAGAGTATTTGTCCACCTAAGCATAATTTCAATGAATTAAAATTTCGGTATTTATTAGTGTAAAAATGACAGTGGTGGGATTCGAACTTGGGTGTTGATAACATCAACAAGCATGATAACCACTAGACCGACACATTTTTTGGATTATATCTTTCATATCCTAATCTATAAACCCATGCAAACAATTATTAACCGATAACTATAAATCCCTACAACTAAGGAAACTAAATATTTATTCCTTAATTATCGCGATTCATTCATTATATCGTTTTAATTTAACTCGAACCCTAATATTTGCATGATGGAATTGAATGAGGAAGAAAGTTTTTCTGTTGTCAATTATAACATATACTCAATTACTTTTTAAACCAATAGCACAAGACTATAACAAAACATCATTTTGATGTTGCAATACGGTCTGACGTCGTCGCCTTATAGGCTGCGACGCCATCACCCTTTAATTGTAACTCAAAACATGTTTTCGGATTTAACATGCGATGGTTCAGAGGGTTTTAAACCCGACGCCGTCTCAACTGAGCCGGACGCCGTCGCCCACAAAACTGTGACGCTGTCAGGTCTATAGACCTGCACATTTTGACAAAGAAAACTGCATAACCATTCTTGACCCATTTCAACCAATTCAAACACTTTAACATTTATAAAATAACCAAAGACCTTACAAACTGTAACTAAACCATTCTTGATGTACTTAACACTTATTTGACCTATTCAACCCAAAATGGGTATAAATACACTTTAATCCAAACACCCCTGACTATAACATCCAATTTGACCAATCAAAATACCATAACGACTATGACATGTACTTGTCAATTGACGATACATTTACAAAACTATAAAAGACTCGCGGGGCTACAAACTCATCACACGAGCTCGGTGTCTACCTAGCTCCTAATATCATATATTACCAAACTTCTATGATCAAACCATGATCCAACATCCAATCCAAGCCATAGCACTTCCATGTGCAAGAACCTACAAAATGTAGTCAACTATAACGTAAGCGAAATGCTTAGTAAGTAATCCGCTAAAACATAGTAATGCTTCTATCATCATATAATTCACATAAACATTGCTAACACACAAACCATAGCACAATTAGCACATAGGGTAGTAATACATACCTTAATACTTCTTTAGGCAATTAACTCTATAACCATCAGCAATTCTCATATAAGTCCAATAATTCCTTAATTTAACTATAACCAATCTTTACTATAACAATCATTTACACATCATATAATAATTTCCACATTAAGCGTGTAGTAACCGGATTACTTACCTTAGCAATCCATGCTAAGCCATACACAATTACCATCATCTTTCATATCTTTCATTAGCCATAATCAATCACCATCATCCAAGGTAACACCCTTAAACACAAAATCAAAATACACTTAAAACATCATTAACTAACTATAGCCATGGTTTACATAACCATTTAGCTTACATAAACAACCTTTAATTCATCATATAATCATATATTGATTATGTGATGATCCAACCCATATATCCCTCAACTTTTACTCATACTTAGATTCCCCCAAGATTACTATAACTCTTTTTAATCAAACCTTATGATCATAACATGATAATATCCAATTTACCCATTTACTTCAATTCAATCAAAAGGGATTTCACCCAATTACTCTATAACATCTCAATTAGTGTTTACAAACACAATTACCCAAAACCTCCAATTTGGGTATAAGAACCCTAACTTTTAAATCACAATAAACTCATCAATTAAGTCATCAAGACAATTCCCCTCTTTCCCTCATTTTCTCTAGGAACACTAATTCCTTCACAATTAGGTCATCAAGACAATTCCCCTCTTTCCCTCCTTGATCTGTGCTGAAAACAGTCAAGCTACCTCACACAAGCTAGCCACTTGTGAATGGCTAACCGTAAGAAGCTTAAAACTGCTTAAAACACAAATACAATGAAGTCCTGGAGAATAGAATGAATTCCCGGGTCGTTAAGTCCCACGGAGACTCAATGGTGTGTCAAAACTAACTCAGATGATAGAGTGATCACTAAGGATAGTGATCAGTAAAGGTTTTGGATTGAATATTACACTACTGATTGATTGGAATGAGATTGGAAACAGAATTGGAAAACACAACAATCAGATAAAAGAAACGTAAAACGCACGTTTAAAAAACTACGTATACGTACAAAATGAAAAGTGATATCTAAGAAATAAAAGACCTAAAAATATGAAAATGACATTTTTGAAATCCTAAAAATAAAAGAAAATTATTAGAAAATGAAAATTATTTTTTCAACTATTTAATTAATTATTATTAATTAAAAACTATTTTAACTATTTAAAAATGACCTAAAATAGAAGAAAATACAAAATAAGGCTAGAAAAATAAAATTATAATTGAGAAAAATCTAAAATATTATAAAACTTATTTTAAAACTAAAAATATATTTTTTTACACTTTTTATCTAATTATTACTAATTAATTACTATTTAAAATACACTTAAATTCTAGAAAATATAAAATAAACCTGGAAAAATAAAATTTCAACTTGGAAAAATCTAAAATATGATAAAACTAATTTTAAAACTGAAAAGATATTTTTTATGCTTTTTAATTATTTATTACTAATTATTTAATACTTTTAACTATTTAAAAATTCTAATAAATACTAAAAATATAGAGAAAAATATGAAACTTTTTCTAAAAATAACTTAAGGTGACAGAAAACTAAGAAAAATATAAAAACTGGATTTGCTTAATAATAAGCTGAAAAGAAAAATCAAAAAGCTAAAAACTATTAAATAAACGCTATCACTATTTTTAAATTGATGTTTTTCTAGATTTTATTTTTGAAAACTACTTAAATACTAATTATATGAAACTTTAACAAACACAAAAATTTTACAAACTTAAAATAAGCAGTTTGAGTGAGCTTATGAGCAAACAGTGGGCTTAAGAGCTTATTTTGGTGAAATAAGCTCAAACAAGCTCACAAGCTGAAACAAAAGCTCAATAAAGATGCAAACAAGCTAGATGAACTGAAATGAAGCTAAAAGATACAGATAAGCACACTGATAAGCTAATAACAAACAAATAAGCACTTATGCTAAACACAGAAATGGGACAAGATTAGAGCGTATTGCAGCCCTAGCAAACAAGCTAGAAAATGAAAAACCAAGCTTGAGACTTCAAGATGGCTTGGTTGGCTTTCCAAAGAACCAAGTATCACAGGATTTGAACAACAATTAAGCTCTGTGTGAGCTTTTGATTGAGCTTATGAAACTGGTGCACAGGGCACTTTTTCCGAACAGGCACTCACAATAAGTTAATTAAAAAGCACTCTATAAGCTGATTAAAACTAAACTAGTATTTTTCTAATTTATTTTAGCTACTAAACTTTAGTATCCCAAGAGCTTTTAAGATAAAACTCAATATTAAACACACAGTGAAATTCCAAAGTTTATTCAAAAACGGGCTAATGAAAATTTTGACTTTTTAATAACACATGCAGTTTGACTAATTTGAGATTCTAATGATCCTATGTTACTAAATATGTTATATTAAGCTATTGTAGGATGAAATTAGGCTACTATATCAAGTTATAAGCTAATGTGATGAGATTTGCATTGAAAAATCCTAACAGTGAACTGTTAAGAATGAGATTAAGATTATTTTGACTTTTTACTAACTAGGACTAATTTTTATGCTTGAATTGAACTATTAGACACAAACATGACTTATAACAACAATAAACAACCACAAAACTTGCCTTTAGCAGGCTTTACTGAGCAAATCCAAACACCCCTTAAACACACTGTTTTGAAGCTTATCAAAGCTAAACACAAATTACAAACATGAAACTGATTACAGACATCATAGTATCACTTATTAGGACTAATGAAACCTTAAACAACAATCATAACAATATTAAACTAAGAAATGACCATGATTTAATTTTAACTGTCAAAATGATATTTTTAGAAACTACAAATTTAAAAGAACAACTAACTGAATTTAATCTTTAAATACACTTAACTATAACTAATGATCACTAAGAAACATAAATTCAAGCTAATGAACAATTACAAAAGTGAAATGCAAAAATGAACAAAAAGGCTTACAAAAGCTTCCAAGCTCAAAACTGAGAACAAGGACCAATTAACACCCCTATTAGCTTACCACTAAGCTTTTAACCCAAGGCCATCCAAAATTCACCCTGCTCCAGCTGTGAATGCCATTTCCAATGATTTTTGATTTTTTCACTAATTATTTGGTATTTTTGGTATTTTTATGTTTTAACTTCTAAACTGGTTTTAAGTGTTTCTAAAAGCTTGAATAAGCTTTATAGGAGCTTATGTGATTTATTTAGTCCAAGATAACACCTTATAACAACATTTGATTCACATGAGATTTTTGAAATTTGAAATTGCATAAACTGATATTAAAACTTAATACTTGAAATTGAAACTGAAAATAGTTCACAAATACTTTAAATAACATAAACAAAGTGCTAGGAAAACTTAAATTACACTGGAGATTTGAAAATAATAAAAACGACAATGAAAAACTAAAATTACACTAGATGATATTGATACAATGCATCTCCCCACTCCTTTATAGACTTTTTGAACTCTGATGACATCTCTGATTGTTTCCCACCAATTTCCAGCCATTGGATCTCTCTAATTCATCATATCCGTCCAAGTGGATATTTGGCGCCAATTTCTTCATGAGCAGGTTTTGATATTAATGGGGTTGGTTTGAGTCAATTAAAGATTTTTGGTGTTAGTGGAGGTGGAGGGGACAAGGTAAGGGGGGGAAAGTAAATCATGGAAAACCATGACTGGTTTTGGAATCACTGGTTTGGTGCGATTTCTGTGAGGGAGAGGAACAGAGCGGGATTTGACTTTGTTGACTGGGTGGTTTTAATAAAGGGGGGTTCACAATGGGTAATGACAGGGGGTCAAGTGGTATATGGCAGGGTTCTTTTTGGTTTTGGATGGGGTTCTAAATACAAAAGGGGTCCAATTGGTATTAATAAAGCATAAGGACCATTTTTGTAATTCTGCAAACTTGAGGGACCAAAACTGAACTTTTTCCAAATTATCAAAAGGACCAATATTGACAAACTTTGATAGTACAAGGATAACTTTTGCATAAAATTCCATTTTAAAATATCCAGGGACTATTTTTGCAATTTTTCAAAGCTCAGGGACCTTTTCTGCCATTTGACCAAAGAATCATTCAAGAACCATTTTTAACAACTTAGAATATTTCAGGGACCTTGAATGACAAAACTTTACATTTTTGAATTCCAGGGACTAGATTTGACAACCTTTTGAACTTTGGGGGACTAAAACTGCCAAATTTTGCAAACTTGAATCATTTTTCATCTGATTTTGATATTTTTGCATTTAAAACACATAAAACATTGATTTGTGATATTTTCATCATTTTGATGTATTTTTGAGTGTTTTCAGATGATTTTGCAGTTTAGATTGTACAAAAATGATGAGTATTTAGACACTCATCAATCCCCCACACTAAGATATTGCTAGTCCCTAGCAATGTTTTAGAACTTTAATGGATTTTAAAAACTCTTTACCAAAAGCCATCACTTCTGGAGTAGCCAATTGTTTTGATTCAAGTAAGAACCTTGGTACAACGATAACCAAATGATTTTGAGCAAATCATAAGCTGTAAACGGATTTGATTTGTATTTACCAGAAGCCGTTTGCTCTGGACTAGCCAACTCTTAGATAAATTATCAGAATTATCTTTGGTGAGTGATGAGTGTGTAAATACTCATCATTTTTAGTCAAATCTGAACTGCAAAACGTCTAAAAATGCTCAGAAATGCATCAAAATACTGAAAATATTCCAAAAATGCATTTTATATGTTTCAGATGCAAAATGTTCAAAAACAAATGAAAAATGAGCAAAGTTTGCATAATTGGCAGTTTCAGTCCCCCAAGTTTCAAAAGTTGTCAAAAATAGTCCCTGAGCCATAATTTCAAAAGTAAAATCACCAAAGGTCCTTTTAAAATCATAACTTGTCAAAATTAGTCCTTTGGTGAAAAATGTATAAAAGTTTGAGAAAATTACAAAATTGGTCCTTCAAGTTTGAAATTTGGCAAAAATGGCCCCTGGAAATTGGAAAATGGCAAGTTTGGTCCTTGTACTTTTTGAGATTGTCACTTTTAACCCTTGGATCAGCTTTGAGATATTGGCAGCCTTAGTCCTTGTATTTTCAGAATTTGCAACAATAGTCCTTGTGTTTTAAACCCTTTCAACCCATTTGGACCCTATCATATGCCTTGGACCCCTGTCAAATACCAATTTTGGACCCCCCCCTTTTAATAATCCAACCCACTTGGCGCCAAAGTCTTCACCATCTCAACTGCTTCTGCAACTTCACCAGGCCTCCCATCCCCCCTCCTCAAATCCACTCCACCATGTCTCCCCACCTCCAACTAACATCCAAATAGCATTAAATGCTCATCCCCCCTCCTCACTCAACCCCAATTGGATAATACCAAAATTGGCGCCAAAAATCCATTTAAACGGCTTAGATCATTTTGAGCCATCCAAGGGCTGAGGATTGCTGGGATAGATTCAGAGAGAGAGAATGACTTTGGGTTATAAAAGAAGCAAAAGAGGAGGAAGAAAGGGAGTCTTCTAGTTTTTTATTTTCTTTCTTATGTCGTTTTTATGTCAAGTTGTCAATTCAGTGTTAGACTTGTATTATTTTGTTAAATTGTATTAAACTTAAGTGTTCAAGTGTATTGCAATTAATTTCAAGCATCAAAATCAGTTTATGTTCACAATTCACCATTCATGTCTACTGTTGAAAATTTCCATGTTTAAAACTTGTGTACAAGCTGTTATTAACTGATTTTTAAGCTCAACAAGGTTTATATAAGCTTATTATAGCTTTGTCTAAGCTTATATTCAAGTTTTGAGTAATTGTGTTCCTTGGTCAACAAAAGTCAAACGGGGCAAAAATAATGTTGGAAATGGAGATGGGTTGATGCAGGCATGAATCTGGGGTGAATTATAGTTAGTTGGATTGGTTCTAATAGGTTAGCAGTTCTGGTTTTAGTATTGGCAAGCCATAGTGGCTTTGGACCCTTTGTAAGTAAATTCCAAGTTTCTTTGCATTGTCTGAATTTGTAGTTAAATCTGGTTCCATTCTGTTTTAGAAGTTGTAATTAGGTTAAGTAAATGTAATTTGATCATTAATTCAAGGTTGCTCAGTGATTAGTTCTAGTTATTTGCAAAAACAGTTGATAAAGGAGTGTTTGGATTGACTGATCTATCTGTCTTTTAGGGTTGTTCAGTGGGTAATTTCTCTTGTTTCATGTTTGTCTAGTCTAAGTTTGTTCATTTGAGTCAATAGTTTGGTGCCTTATACCACAAAAGTCAAAATTGTCCTTAAATCTGTCTCACTTGCTCACTGTTGTGGATTTGGGTTTGCAACTCATTGTTTTGTGTTTAGAAATCAATAACATAGCTTGTATTAGTATTATCACATCATATAACATCAATCTCAGTGACAAAAATGGATCCAAAGTTCACTTTAGTCAAAGTTTCATTATATCATCAAAAGTCAAAAGTGTGAAAAGTCATTTTGGGCTCATTTAGGAAGAATTGTTTTGAGTTCATTTCTGGGCCTTACTCAGTGAGACTTGGTGTTTTAGAAACTTCATCTGGTCCTCTTTCTTATCAGTATTTTTGTAAAATTTTACAAATTTTTTATAAGCTCTAAACAAGCTCTTCTTTTAGGCCATTTATGCCCTGCTCACTGGTCTCAGTTGATACTGAGTTTTTCTCAGTTTTGGCTAGAGTTGCATAGGGTTCATAAGAGCTCACCCAGGTCTGAGTTTTGGTGCACATGTTCCCAACCAGGTCTAGTTTAGGTCTCATTACTTACTTTCTAGGTTCTAGCTTATTTGATTGCTTATTCATCAGCTGCAAGTTGGCACCCTATCAACTGTTTTCTGCCATAAGCTCACAACATCAAATCTTTGCATTTTGCTTATCAGAGTGTTAAGCTTGTTGTTTGTTGTTGTATTTTGGGTATTTTAGCTTATCATAGCTTGTGTATCAGTTTGGTAGCCTTTGGAGTCCATTTGCTTAATCAAGTGCTTATTTCAATAAGCACTTCCACATCAGTTGCATATTCATCCACATAAGCACTTGTTTTTCCATTTTTCTCAGATTCCTTATATTATTTTAGACTTTTCCTGAAATTTTCAGATTTTTCTGAGTTGATTTGCTATTTTTCTTAATTTAAATTAGTTTTTAATCATTTTTAATTAGCTTTTAATACAAAAAATTCAGAAAAGGTTCAAAAAAATAATTTTTCAATTTTCTTAGGTTTAGATAAATATAAAAAGTAAAAAAAGTAATTTTCCAGATTTTTCATAGTTTATTTTGTAATTTTTAATAATTTAATTAGTTTTTAATAGTTTAAAATCCATAAAAAATAGAAAAATAATCATAAAAATACAAAAATAGTTTTGAAAATTCTATTTTGATATTTTAGACTTTTCCAATTCATAATTTTATTTTTCTAGCTTTATTTCCTAATTTCTTGTATTTTAGGTAATTATTAAATAGTTAAAAATAGTTTTGAATTAATAATAATTAGATAAATAGTTATAAAAATAATTTTCCTTTTCTAAAAATTTTCTTTTATCATTAGGTTTATAAAAATATCATTTTCATATTTTTAGGGTTAATATTGTGTAAGTTTCACGTTTTTAATTGTACGTCGCGTAGTTTTTAATTTCAGTTTTATAAAAACATAAAAACAAAAACATCATTTTAAATATAGTGATAGCGTTTATTTAATAGATTTTATCTTTTTTTTAATCTCCTTTAATTTGCATTTAAGCCGTTGTAATTTGTTGGCTTCTCCTGTAGTTATAATCCTATTCAAATCCTTTTCCCGTTCAAATCTCTCGATCACTAAACGTCTGATAATCCATTGCATAGCTCGCTGGGACATAACGACCCGGGGAGACCCTATACTCCTCAGATCTTCATTGAGTTCGTTCCTGAGCCGTTTTAAGCTTGTTACGGTCTGCCATTCACAAGTGGCAGGCTTGCGTGATAAAGCTTGACTGTTCTGGAGCGCATCAAATTTTTGGCGCCGCTGCCGGGGAGCTATGCTGATTATCTTACGTCTAGCAGATTAGTGATTTGGATATTCACTCTTTGTTTATACCATCTGTATTTTTATATTTTCTTTTAAAAATCAAAAACCCAAAAAGATTTTCATTCTTTGTTTTTACATCATGTTTTTCAAAAATACCAAAAATATTCCTCTTTACCCTCTTACCCTTTTTGATTCTTTATCCCTTTACCCTCTATCCATTTGATTCTAACTTCTTCTATTCTGATGGAATCATCGATTCCTTGTGTCGGTTGTGGAGAACCGCTTTTCGGTTTACCGTGCCGTTGGTGTACGTGCGAACGATGCGGTAATGACATTCATAACGGAAGTTGTTTGTTTTGCGGTTCGAGGAATTCATGTTCTTATGATCAAAAATTTTTCAATGAGCCGAAAAATTTCTCCGACTACCCACCCCAACCCCAAAATTTTTCGTTCAATCAGCAGTATTGCTATGGTTGTGGGGATCCGTTAGTTGATTTTCGATGTCAACGATGTTCTTGCGAGAGGTGTGGAAATGATCTTACGGATGGATTTTGTTCGTTTTGTGCTTCAGAAGCTGAAAACTCATGCACTTATCCGAACTTTTCCAATTATCCTCAAAACGATTTTAGCCACCCTCCTCAGTATTCATTTGAGCAAGAACCGTGCTATCAAAGTTTTAATGACACATCGTTTCAGAATGTACCGAATTTTTCTTGCACAGATTGTGGAGGTCCTCTTCAATGTCAACCGTGGAATCAAAATTACTATACTTCCGGTTTTGACAATTTCCAACCTCCACAGCACCATACGGTTCAAACTCCACCTGAGCCGTTGCCTAAAGAAATTTCCCAAGATTTTGAAACCGCTATGAAAACACTTGAGGATATGATGAGTAACTTTAAGAATCAAGTGAGTGGTGAAAAGACCATGGGAGAATTGCTAGCCGAAGAACGAGAGGCCCGCCAATCAAGGGAAGAATTATTAGCCCTAGAGCATGCAGCTCTAAGACGTTCCCAATTTCTTAAGGCAGCTCTATATGATGATGACGAGGAGGGTTTTTATCCTTTTAGAAATAATATTTCTCAACCTCCTCAGTCAGTTGATATCCCAGCAGTTGAGATTGCATCTCAAACAACTGCTATCACACCCGCAGCTCCCACTCACTCTCTAAACATGGGGGACGAGCATCTTGACACTGTTCCTGAAAAGGAATCGGACGAATTCATAAAGTCTAGTGTTGAGAACCTTGTCCCAATCCCGAGAGAGTCACAGGGAACTTTTGACCATATGTGTGATTCTCTTTCCCCTCTTGAGTGTTCAAATGATCATTTGGAAACTTTCTCCGATTTTAGCGACGATTGTGCTTCCTATGGAAACATCGAGTACGTTGAGGCATCACTCCCACAGTCTGATCATCTTCTTGAGGAGTTCACCGATGAACTCACTCACATCAATCCACTTTCATCAGAAAGTGATGATGATATCTTTGATTTCGAAGCCGATCTGGGAGAGACTGAAAGTCTCCTTGATAATGATCGTTCACTCACTTCTTATCCCAACAATCCAATAGAGAATGTTGATCACTTTGTTCCCGAAACATTCAAAGCTACTTTCACCAATCCTCTATTTGAATTCGACTCTCAATTCACTTTAATTTCTGAGAATCCACTCTTTGATACTCAGATTGAGGATAGTGATGAGTCCACAATGGAACAAGAGTTCACAAATTCACATCATGTGAATGATTCTCTTCATGAGGAGTTCGCCGGTGAACTCACTCATATCATGACTCCGCCGGAGTATGATTGCTTGGATGGCAAAAATCATGATCGGGGGGAAAAGTTCTCAATCATGAGAGTTTGTATTTCTATGACAAATTTTCCAACCCTCCCTTCCGAGATGCTTTCCAAACCAAAGAGCTCAACCGATATAATCCAAACGAGTGCAACTGCACTTGACCCTGAGGAAGAAGATCTTATCATGATCGTCATCATGATTTTCCTTCTTTTCTTCACCTACCTGGTGACTTCCTCTTTTCTTCACTCGTTCGGGAGTGAGGACACTATCTTTGACCCCGGCATTTCCATGTACCATTTGTGAGCCGGGTCTGTCTATGTATATCTCATCGGTGTGGAACTTTCACGTGCTTCAAATGTTTGTCCAAACATCTTGAATGAAAGTCCGATGGAGGTTATCTCTTCCACTTACTTCCCCATGAACAAATTAATTCGGGGTCGAGTCAAGCTAGCGACTCGGTAATCAAAAACAGTAGCACGCCATATGGGTTTTCACCCATATTTCCGACTTCTTTCTATTTTCTACCACCCTAGTGTGGGGGAGTTGCCCCACATGTTATTCAAAAAAAAAAAAAATTCCAAATAATGGTCGTAGTATTCCCTTTTACGTTCTTTGTTTGGCATAACCGCCGGTACTTTGAATATTGAGGGCAATATTCATTTCTAAGTGTGGGGGGGAATTCTCACGAATTTTATCATGTAATTATCAACCCAATTCCCCCGTTTTTGGCCAAAATTTTTTTTTGGAGTAAGTGTTCTACACTTACTCAGTTTGGTTATCAGTCCGCCATGTTTGATAAACAAAAGGATTGGCTAATCCAGGAGCAAACGGCTCTTGGTAAAGATTTCTCAAATCCGTTTATATGGCTTGCAATTTGCCCAAAATTGTATGGTATTCAGCTCACCATATCCTAAAAAGTGAAGAGTTGGCTAGCCCCCAAGTTTATGGCTTGTGGTAAAGGCAGTGGAAAATCCATAATTGGTAATCAGCTCACCAAAGATAATTCTGATAATTTATCTAAGAGTTGGCTAGTCCAGAAGGGTACGGCTTCTGGTAAAGACAAATCAAATCCGTTGGAAGCTGGTGGTTTGCTCAAAATCACATGGTTATCGGTGTACCATGGTTCTTACTTGAACTAAAACATTTGGCTACTCCAGAAGTAATGGCTTCTGGTAAAGAGATCAAAACCATTAAGTTTTTCTCAAAAGATTGCTAGGGACTAGCAATAGTTTAGTGTGGGGGATTGATGAGTGTGTAAATACTCATCAGTGAGCTGATTACCAATTATGGATTTTCCACTGCCTTTACCACAAGCCATAAACTTGCGGGCTAGCCAACTCTTCACTTATTAGGATATGGTGAGTTGAATACCATACAATTTTGGGCAAATTGCAAGCCATAAACGGATTTGAGAAATCTTTACCAAGAGCCGTTTGCTCCTGGATTAGCCAATCCTTTTGTTTTTTAGACAAGGCGGACTGATAACCAATTGAGTAAGTGTAGAACACTTACTCCAAAAAAAAAAAAAATTGGCCAAAAATGGGGGAATTGGGTGGATAATACATGATAAATTCGTGAGAATTCCCCCCCACACTTAGAAATGAATATTGCCCTCAATATTCAAAGTACCGGCGGTTATGCCGAAACTGAGAACATAAAAGGGAAATACTACGGCCTTTATTTGAAAGAGATTTTTTTATGGAAAACTTATATACAACAGTGTGGGGCAACTCCCCCACACTAGGGTGGTAGAACAGAGAAAGAAGACAGAAATATGGGTGAAAACCCATATGGTGTGTGCTATTTATTTTTGATTCCCGAGTCATTAGCTTGACTCGATCCCCGCATTCATTGGTTCATGGGGAAAGTTTGTAGATCCGGGACAACCACAGGGGGAATGTCCTCTCCAAAATAATGCTTCACTCGATGACCATTCACTTTAAAATTAGGACCATCGGGTTGAGATAACTCAATGGTGCCATAAGGATAAACCTTAGCAATGGTGAATGGACCAGACCAACGGGACTTGAGCTTTCCCGAGAATATCTTCAATCTTGAATTGAAAAGAAGGACTCGATCACCAACGTTGAAAACGCGGTTCTTGATTTTTGAGTCATGAATCTTCTTTGTCTTTTGCTTATAGATCAAAGAGTTCTCGTAAGCTTGATCACGGAGTTCATTTAATTCATTTATTTGAACTTTTCTGTGATCACCAGCTGTCTGTATATCGAAGTTTGCATGCTTTAAGGCCCAGTATGCCTTGTGCTCTAACTCAATCGGAAGATGACATGCCTTTCCGTACACTAGCTTGTATGGAGTACACCCGATGGGTGTTTTGTAAGCTGTACGGAAGGCCCAGAGTTCGTCATCCAGTTTATCCGACCAGGATGCACGATTTTCGCCTACTGTCCTTTCCAAAATTCTTTTAATACCACGGTTGGAGACTTCCACCTGCCCACTTGTTTGGAGGTGGTATGCAGTAGATAGACGGTGGGTAACACCATACTTTTGCATGACACGGTCAAATTGGTCATTACAAAAATGTGTACCACGATCACTGATTATAGCTCTCGGAGTTCCAAACCTGGCAAAAAGAGATTTCAAAAATTTCACAACTACTCGGGCATCATTGGTAGGTAAAGCTTTTGCTTCAACCCATTTTGACAAATAGTCAACAGCCACGAGTATGTATTTGTTACCTCGAGAAGATGGAAATGGCCCCATAAAGTCAATACCCCAGATGTCAAATATCTCACAAACTTGAATGGCATTTTGTGGCATTTCATTTCTTTGAGATATATTTCCATGACGTTGACAAGCGTCACAAGCTTTGACAAATTCGTGGGCATCCTTATAAATTGTGGGCCAATAAAACCCGGAATCAAACACCTTTTTGGCGGTGTAGTTTGGACTATGATGGCCCCCGGTGGGTCCAGCATGGCAAGCTGTGAGAATGTCAAGAGCTTCCTGTCCATAAACACACCGTCGGATGACTTGATCCGCACAGATTTTGAATAAGAAGGGGTCGTCCCATAAGTAATGTTTAACATCTTTGAAGAATTTGTTCTTCTGTTGGGTCGACATCCCTTTCACAATGAAGTTACCCGCATGGTAATTTGCGAAGTCAGCAAACCATGGGGTGGTAGAATTTCCACGAAAAGAAACCGCATTGAGTGTCTCGAGAGGAAATGTTTCATTTATTTCCTTTTTCTCGAAAACATCTTGGTGAGGGTTTTCTAATCTAGACAGATGATCAGCAGCTAGATTCTCAGCTCCTTTTTTATCACGTATGATGATATCAAATTCCTGCAGGAGGAGAATCCAACGGAGTAATCTCGGCTTTGCATCTTGTTTTGCAAAGAGATATTTGAGAGCCGAGTGATCCGTATACACCACGCATTTGGTCAAGATTAAATATGGCCGAAACTTCTCAAACGCATACACCACGGCTAATAGCTCTTTTTCTGTGGTGGTGTAATGAGTTTGAGCTTCAGTCATAGTTTTGCTTGCGTAGTGGATAGGCTGAAAATGCTTGTTTCTTCGTTGCCCTAAGACTGCACCGATAGCAAAATCACTTGCATCGCACATGAGCTCAAAAGGTAAATCCCAGTCGGGAGCAACGAGAATGGGTGCTTCAGTAAGCTTTTTCTTCAATGTTTCAAAAGCTTCAATGCACTCGGGTGAAAAGATAAAAGGAGCATCCTTTTCAAGAAGATGGGTCATAGGCCGGGCGATTTTGGAAAAATCTTGTATGAATCTACGATAGAAACCGGCATGACCTAAAAAACTCCTAATACCTTTGACGGTAGTAGGATGAGGTAATTTAGCAATAACATCGACTTTTGCTCTATCTACCTCAATCCCATTTTTAGAAATTTTATGGCCAAGGACTATGCCTTCTTTGACCATAAAGTGGCTCTTCTCCCAATTTAGACAAAGATTGGTGTCTTCACACCTTTGAAGCATTTTTTCTAAATGGGAGAGACATGTTTGAAAAGAATCCCCAATGACCGAGAAGTCATCCATAAACACCTCCATTGTTTCCCCGATCATGTCGTGGAAAATGGCCATCATACATCGTTGGAACGTGCCAGGAGCATTACATAAGCCAAAAGGCATACGTTTGTAGGCAAAAGTTCCGTATGGGCAGGTGAATGTGGTCTTTTCTTGATCCTGTGGATCAATGGGGATCTGAAAATATCCCGAGAAACCATCAAGGAAACAATAGTACTCGTTCCCTGCTAATCTCTCAAGCATTTGGTCCATGAAGGGTAGAGGAAAATGGTCTTTACGGGTAGCGTCATTCAACTTACGATAGTCAATGCACACACGCCATCCCGTCACCAATCGAGTTGGAATTAACTCGTTATCTTCATTTGTGACAACAGTAATGCCACCCTTTTTCGGAACACAATGAATTGGGCTGACCCAAGGACTATCTGAGATCGGGTAAATCAATCCTGCATCAAGAAGTTTGATAACCTCTTGTTTGATAACATCATGGATTTTTGGATTCACTCATCTCTGATGTTGAACTGCTGGTTTGAAATCATCCTCCATCAAGATTTTGTGAGTACAAAACTCAGGGTTGATACCCTTAATGTCGGAGAGTTTCCAAGCAATTGCTTGCTTGTGTGACTTCAAGATTTTTATGAGAGCAGCTTTTTCATCTTTACTCAAATCTCGGGCAATAATGACGGGTAATTTATCATCACCCTCAAGGAATGCATACTCGAGATGAGGTGGTAAGTCCTTAAGCTCAACCTCAGGAAATTCTTCAGTTTTCTCAACTGACTTGACTTCCTTGTTATGAAGCTCGACGGGAGGGAGAGGAGGAGAAGTGTCCTGATTTAACAACTTCTTTAGAAGAATATCTCCCTCCAGATTAATCTCATTTTGATTAATCTCATCTGGGATTGAATCACTAGGGTGAGGGGTTGATGATGGATCATCTCTAAGCAACTTCTCAATAAGAAGTATGTCCCCCTCAATGTCAATTGGAGCATGATCAATTTCCCATGGAACAGAATCACTAGCCAAGTATGCTTCAATCTCTTCCAAGATGAAGTCTCTTCCCTCAAAAGGAGTAATAGAAGGAGTAGAATTGGCTATGATAGGTTGAGAAGATGTGGTGGGATCCCCACTCACAGAATTATGAGAATAGCCAAGAATTTCTTGAGAGTACTCTTCAGAAGCAACATCAATGATATCTATTCGGTTAACCGACTCAGAATCATAATTTGCGGAATACCTCGAAGTTTGATCAAGGTTAAAAGTAACAGCTTCATTACCAACACGTAATGTGATTTCCTGCTCAAATACATCTATGAGAGCACGACCCGTTCTCAGGAATCCTCGACCAACAATGAGAGGAACCCGATGATCGGCATCAAAATCAACAACCACGTAGTCAGCTGGGAAATGGAACTTTCCCACTTTCACAAATACGTCCTCGGCAATGCCAAGAGGACGGGATATTGTACGATCTGCAAGCTCAAGAGTCATGCATGTAGGAGTAAGTTCCGGAAGAGAAAGTTTCTTCCATACTGAATAAGGCATCAGATTGATGCTTGCACCAAGATCTGCTAGGGCAAAGCATTCAACCATTCCTGGAAATACACAAGGTAAGAGAAATTTTCCATGATCTCCAAGCTTTTCAGAAGCTTCTTGAATAAGCAGAGCAGTTCTCGTTAAGAGGAGTTTTGCCATTTCAAACAGCTTTTCCTTATTGCTTAACATGTGTTTGAGAGTGGATGCAAACTTGGGCATAAGCATGATAGCATCCGCAAAGCTTATGTCAAAATGTAACTCTTGGAAAATTTGGAAAAATTTGTCCATTTGATGACTGGCTTTCTCGCGGAGCTTTTGCTCATTCAAACGTGATGGGTACGGAATAGAAGATTTGGATTTCTGGTTTTCAACGGGAGCTACTGGAGGTTCAAAAACAACTCCTGGATTTGACTTGGGTTTCTGGACAACTTGAGGTTGGACTACTGAAGGTAGGACGTGTGCGGTACTTCGTGGGCTTGAATAATGCACCTTGTCCGTTGTATCCTTGGTAACTTGACTCATTTCTCCTAGTGGAGGAGGCATTGGAGTCGGAGGTCCATTATGTGTCCTAGGTTCACTTTTCACTACCTTTGGGAGAGAAGAAGAGGTAGTAGGAACAGCAGGTCCAGTATATGAAACACCACTTCTGGTTGTGATCGCCTTTGCATCGCCCCTCGGGTTAGCGATCGTGTTGCTCGAAAGTTTTCCTGAGCCCGAGGGTTGATCATTTAAAGACTTCTTAAGATCAGCAATCTGACTGACCAACAACCTGTTCATTTCATCTTGGGATTTCATGAATTGCTTCAACAACTCATCAGATGATGGTACTGGAGGATGTGGAGGGAAATTCTGAGGTCGGATGTTTTGATTATGACCTTGTTGTTGAAAATTCCCTTGATTAGGATTCACATTCCCCTGGAATTGATTCCCTCGATTGAAATTGTTTTGATTAAGGTTCCCTTGATGTTGGAAACCTTGATTTGGTGCAGGATAGAAATTACCTTGGTTTTGATAACCTTGGTTCATTCTATGTTGGTTTTGATTCCGGTTTTGCATGTTATGATTCTGGTTAAAACCGGGTGGTGCCTGATTAGTGTTAGCACGGTAGTGTGGTTCATTTTGAGGACGGTATTGATTACCTCCCTGATGTGAACTACCGGCTAGAGCATTGGCTTCAAATGGACTACCATCGGTGGCAGTACAATTGTAGTATGCATGAGGGCCACCACAAGTAACACAACTCTCGACTTTCTTCACTTCACCATGTGTTGGTGTCTGTGTGAAGGTCACTTTCTTTTGGTTAGCAAGAACCAAAGCCTGAACAATATCTGTGAGTTTGTCAATCTTAGCATCGGTGCTAGATGTACTCACCGGAGATGAAGAAGAAGAAGGTCCAGCCAGACCTGATATGTCTTTGCTCGGAAAGGGCGGACCTGAGATTTGTTCTCAATGATTTGCAAGGCTTCTTTGGTAGTCTTGCTCAGAAAATTACCTCCCGCGGAGGCATTCAAAGAGTCTTGATTAGTCCGTTGAGACCATTATAGAAAGTATCCATTTGCATTAACTCGGTAAAACCATGATGCGGACACTTGCGAATCAACTCTTTGTAACGATCCCATGCCTCCCCGAACGATTCATCAAATCTCTGAGAAAATTTCATTATCTCATTCTTAAGACTTGTGGTTCGAGATGGAGGATAGAACTCGTTAACGAACTTGGTAACTAGATCCTCCCATGTCTCAATGGAACGAGGGGGTTGTTTCTCAAGCCAATTCCGGGCTTGTCCCTCTAGAGAAAATGGGAACAGAAGAAGCTTGATAGCTTCATGTGGGACATTCTTGTACTTGATGGTAGATGCAATCTTGTTAAACCATCGAATGTGTGCATGAGGATCATCCCGCTCAAAACCATAGAATTGGCTTTGGGTTACTAGATTAAGCAACCCGGTCTTAAGCTCAAAGGTATCACCACAATGGTGGGACAACAATAGCATCTCCGTAACCCTCGATGGGTGCTTGGAGAAACTCGTTCATGGGTTTGTCTTCTGCCATTAAGACATGTGGTGGTGGTGGTAGACGTTCCTCAGCCACGGCTGAAGGAGCTGAACGTCCTCTACGTCTACGAGGAATCTTTCCAAGTTCCGAAAGTGGACTTGTAGAACTGGAAGAACGAGTGCGCATGCACTAAGTATAAAAATCAATTTTCAAAACAAATGCGAGGCAAAACGACAAGTGAACTTAACCAATAATCACAAATGAAATGGCTTCTTTGAAAAAGGTACACCAAATCACAAGGACACAAAGGCAAGTTTTAAATCTGTGGTTCGGGAACTTATTATGGTCACACCCCCAGTTAGTAGGTGTACTGCCTTGATTTGCGGTGGTTGATTTTTATGTATATATTAAGTACCACTGAAAAGATGTAGGTATAGATTTGTGCAAAGGGGTTTAAAAAATTTTGGACAATATTTTTGGATCGTCTCGTTTATCCAAATCGTATCTCTTTAAGAATCACCTCAAAGAAAATACAAGATAGAAAACGTTCCGATTGTTTTGTTGTTTTATATTGTTTTTGGGTTTGTTAACACTTTAGGAAAAGTGCTAATGAACTTTTTGATTTTCTTATAACTTTACAAAAAACTTTTTACAAAAGATGGTATATGTGCAAGAATGGGTCTGAAAATGGTTTAGAACACGCTAAAGCCTCCCCGGCAGTGGCGCCAAAATTTGATCTGTGCTGAAAACAGTCAAGCTACCTCACACAAGCTAGCCACTTGTGAATGGCTAACCGTAAGAAGCTTAAAACTGCTTAAAACACAAATACAATGAAGTCCTGGAGAATAGAATGAATTCCTGGGTCGTTAAGTCCCACGGAGACTCAATGGTGTGTCAAAACTAACTCAGATGATAGAGTGATCACTAAGGATAGTGATCAGTAAAGGTTTTGGATTGAATATTACACTACTGATTGATTGGAATGAGATTGGAAACAGAATTGGAAAACACAACAATCAGATAAAAGAAACGTAAAACGCACGTTTAAAAAACTACGTATACGTACAAAATGAAAAGTGATATCTAAGAAATAAAAGACCTAAAAATATGAAAATGACATTTTTGAAATCCTAAAAATAAAAGAAAATTATTAGAAAAAGAAAATTATTTTTTCAACTATTTAATTAATTATTATTAATTAAAAACTATTTTAACTATTTAAAAATGACCTAAAATAGAAGAAAATACAAAATAAGGCTAGAAAAATAAAATTATAATTGAGAAAAATCTAAAATATTATAAAACTTATTTTAAAACTAAAAATATATTTTTTTACACTTTTTATCTAATTATTACTAATTAATTACTATTTAAAATACACTTAAATTCTATAAAATATAAAATAAACCTGGAAAAATAAAATTTCAACTTGGAAAAATCTAAAATATGATAAAACTAATTTTAAAACTGAAAATATATTTTTTACGCTTTTTAATTATTTATTACTAATTATTTAATACTTTTAACTATTTAAAAATTCTAATAAATACTAAAAATATAGAGAAAAATATGAAACTTTTTCTAAAAATAACTTAAGGTGACAGAAAACTAAGAAAAATATAAAAACTGGATTTGCTTAATAATAAGCTGAAAAGAAAAATCAAAAAGCTAAAAACTATTAAATAAACGCTATCACTATTTTTAAATTGATGTTTTTCTAGATTTTCTTTTTGAAAACTACTTAAATACTAATTATATGAAACTTTAACAAACACAAAAAATTTACAAACTTAAAATAAGCAGTTTGAGTGAGCTTATGAGCAAACAGTGGGCTTAAGAGCTTATTTTGGTGAAATAAGCTCAAACAAGCTCACAAGCTGAAACAAAAGCTCAATAAAGATGCAAACAAGCTAGATGAACTGAAATGAAGCCAAAAGATACAGATAAGCACCGATAAGCTAATAACAAACAAATAAGCACTTATGCTAAACACAGAAATGGGACAAGATTAGAGCGTATTGCAGCCCTAGCAAACAAGCTAGAAAATGAAAACCAAGCTTGAGACTTCAAGATGGCTTGGTTGGCTTTCCAAAGAACCAAGTATCACAGGATTTGAACAACAATTAAGCTCTGTGTGAGCTTTTGATTGAGCTTATGAAACCGGTGCACAGGGCACTTTTTCAGAACAGGCACTCACAATAAGCTAATTAAAAAGCACTCTATAAGCTGATTAAAACTAAACTAGTATTTTTCTAATTTATTTTAGCTACTAAACTTTAGTATCCCAAGAGCTTTTAAGATAAAACTCAATATTAAACACACAGTGAAATTCCAAAGTTTATTCAAAAACGGGCTAATGAAAATTTTGACTTTTTAATAACACATGCAGTTTGACTAATTTGAGATTCTAATGATCCTATGTTACTAAATATGTTATATTAAGCTATTGTAGGATGAAATTAGGCTACTATATCAAGTTATAAGCTAATGTGATGAGATTTGCATTGAAAAATCCTAACAGTGAACTGTTAAGAATGAGATTAAGATTATTTTGACTTTTTACTAACTAGGACTAATTTTTATGCTTGAATTGAACTATTAGACACAAACATGACTTATAACAACAATAAACAACCACAAAACTTGCCTTTAGCAGGCTTTCTTGAGCAAATCCAAACACCCCTTAAACACACTGTTTTGAAGCTTATCAAAGCTAAACACAAATTACAAACATGAAACTGATTACAGACATCATAGTATCACTTATTAGGACTAATGAAACCTTAAACAACAATCATAACAATATTAAACTAAGAAATGACCATGATTTAATTTTAACTGTCAAAATGATATTTTTAGAAACTACAAATTTAAAAGAACAACTAACTGAATTTAATCTTTAAATACACTTAACTATAACTAATGATCACTAAGAAACATAAATTCAAGCTAATGAACAACTACAACAGTGAAATGCAAAATGAACAAAAAGGCTTACAAAAGCTTCCAAGCTCAAAACTGAGAACAAGGACCAATTAACACCCCTATTAGCTTACCACTAAGCTTTTAACCCAAGGCCATCCAAAATTCACCCTGCTCCATTTGTGAATGCCATTTCCAATGATTTTTGATTTTTTCACTAATTATTTGGTATTTTTGGTATTTTTATGTTTTAACTTCTAAACTGGTTTTAAGTGTTTCTAAAAGCTTGAATAAGCTTTATAGGAGCTTATGTGACTTATTTAGTCCAAGATAACACCTTATAACAACATTTGATTCACATGAGATTTTTGAAATTTGAAATTGCATAAACTGATATTAAAACTTAATACTTGAAATTGAAACTGAAAATAGTTCACAAATACTTTAAATAACATAAACAAAGTGCTAGGAAAACTTAAATTACACTGGAGATTTGAAAATAATAAAAACGACAATGAAAAACTAAAATTACACTAGATGATATTGATACAATGCATCTCCCCACTCCTTTATAGACTTTTTGAACTCTGATGACATCTCTGATTGTTTCCCACCAATTTCCAGCCATTGGATCTCTCTAATTCATCATATCCGTCCAAGTGGATATTTGGTGCCAATTTCTTCATGAGCAGGTTTTGATATTAATGGGGTTGGTTTGAGTCAATTAAAGATATTTGGTGTTAGTGGAGGTGGAGGGGACAAGGTAAGGGGGGAAGTAAATCATGGAAAACCATGCCTGGTTTTGGAATCACGGTTTGGTGCGATTTCGTGAGGGAGAGGAACGGAGCTGGGATTTGACTTTGTTGGACCGGGTGGTTTTAATAAAGGGGGGTTCACAATGGGTAATGACAGGGGGTCAAGTGGTATATGGCAGGGTTCTTTTTGGTTTTGGATGGGGTTCTAAATACAAAAGGGGTCCAATTGGTATTAATAAAGCATAAGGACCATTTTTGTAATTCTGCAAACTTGAGGGACCAAAACTGAACTTTTTCCAAATTATCAAAAGGACCAATCTTGACAAACTTTGATAATACAAGGATAACTTTTGCATAAAATTCCATTTTAAAATATCCAGGGACTATTTTTGCAATTTTTCAAAGCTCAGGGACCTTTTCTGCCATTTGACCAAAGAATCATTCAAGGACCATTTTTAAAAACTTAGAATATTTCAGGGACCTTGAATGACAAAACTTTACATTTTTGAATTCCAGGGACTAGATTTGACAACTTTTTGAACTTTGGGGGACTAAAACTGCCAAATTTTGCAAACTTGAATCATTTTTCATCTGATTTTGATATTTTTGCATTTAAAACACATAAAACATTGATTTGTGATATTTTCATCATTTTGATATATTTTTGAGTGTTTTCAGATGATTTTGCAGTTTAGATTGTACAAAAATGATGAGTATTTAGACACTCATCACTCCTTTTCTCTGTCACGACACACACCTACACTCTATATTTTGTGGATATATTATGAATATTATGGAATTATCCAGACACTTGTAGAGGGCAACTTTGTCCCTTTGGCACAAATGGTCCCTCAAGTCCCACTCTTTATAATTTGGCCACACTACACTTCTATAACAAGTTTACAATATGGCAACTTAAGTCCCCCTATTTTCTATAACTATAACACAACATGTTTTGACTATTAGTTTGACTTTCGGGGTTGACTAATCAATCCCGTTAAGTCCTTAGACCATATCCAACCGCGGTGGGACTTATTGGTATTTTTGGGATAGGGCATTTGTCATATCTCGATGTTTCTGTGTATACAGGAACAATTATAACAATTGGTAAGTCTCTTTGTTTGAAATTACTCAACTATTTTAAATGACTTTTATATTTTACTTTGTGTTTCGCGTTGCTATCTCCATCCCAAGCGTCAGAGGAGTTTCGTGAAGGTGTTATCAGGTGTTTTAAGGCCCTGCTTAATGGTTTATGTTTCTGCTCCAACACGTCTTATGAATGCAAGCAACTTAAATCTGTACCTATGCTTATAGACAATAGATATACACAATCGTCTTTCCCGGTACATGAGACAGACATTGAGGAATGTTTACTTGCATTCCTTCGATCTCAGTCTGCTGCTGTTACTGTTGGACACTGGCTATCACTTCTACTCAAAGTATGTATTCGTTTAAAGTAGTGATTTTTACTTGCTCTGTCCGAATATTATATAAAGATAAAACCCATTTATTGGAATTGGATTGTTTTGTGTAGGCTGCAGATGTTGAGGCGGCACGGGGGCATATAGGCAGTTCTAAGATTCGTGTAGATGTTACTGCAGTAGTTCATTAATTGGATTGTTAAGTAGGGTGTAGGCGGATTCAATCCGATACCTTATTTCAGTCTAATGAAACCGAAGAATATAGTCATTAATAAGTGTGACATTTTTTTTATATATTATTGTTAAATGTAGTGAATGACCACAAGAGGTCTAAAGTTTTTACCTTACTATGTACTCACTTTGGGGGGTGGCCAGGGAAAGGGAAAGGGTCGGAAATGGTCACGGGGATATCTCGGTTAGGCCTTGTACATCTGAGTCGAAGACTTGCAACCTACGGGGAACCTGAATTGGGAAAAACTCATCACCTCATCTGCTGATGAATGTAGTTAGTGACTGAATGTGTGGTTTGGGTAAAATAGGTGAAAGGTGCAAGCCTCTATGCATGCTTATGAATTTTACCATAAATAATTGAACATGTGAGATATTGAAATACCTAATTAATTGATATTCTTGTGCTTAATATTGCTTTTGTTATGGATCTCTAATTGCATCCAAATCTGATTCAAGTTTAACATGTCCCAAGTTTAATATTGACATTTTCTTATATTCGGAAGGCCATCTATAATAATGTTGACTTTGTCTTCTAGCTTGCTTGATTCCTTTTTCTGGACTAGAAACCATGGCAGTCGATAGTTAATGTGGTGTCTTATCTAAGTTGTGCATACTAGATGTTTGGTTTTGTCCTGGGAAACATATTTCTACAAGAATATTTTGGGCTTGGTAGACCCTTTCCCATTTGGAGTCACTGTATAGTAATGGCCTACTTAATAATATCAAGCACATTGATATTTCTGACTACTGAGTCCTTGATGTCCCCTATG
Organism: Chrysanthemum makinoi; assembly: GCA_910596185.1. Lineage (NCBI taxonomy): Eukaryota > Viridiplantae > Streptophyta > Magnoliopsida > Asterales > Asteraceae > Chrysanthemum > Chrysanthemum makinoi. The sequence continues at coordinate 250,849,634 of OU343220.1, forward strand.
TGTTTGCCAATAGTTATTGTACACCTACACTATGAAACATCATTGATGTTTAATTTGCTTCATTTTACATTTCACTTGTATTAGTTGATGCTTTTGGTTGTATATTAACCGTGTCTGATATTTGACAATCTAATGAAGATGACATCTGGTTGTCCTTTCTTGGGGGTGATGTATATTGTTGTTACTAGTTGTTAGTAGTTTATCTGATTTTCAAGTAATTTTTCAGTCATTTTATAAACATCTAACCTTCCAATGACTGAGGAACTCACTTTCTTTGTTTCTCTTTAATTACAGCCGAGGTTGTGGCAGGATCTGTAGCATGGCTTGGCAGAGGCCTTTCTTGTGTTTGTGCTCAGAGTAGAGAAGATAATTCTCACCCGTCATTTAATTTGACACCTGCCCAGGTCTTGTTTAAGTATAAAAGTTAATAAAAACGTCTGATTTTGTTTATAACATTTATGCTCATAACGACTATTCTTTATGCTTGGTAACTTTTAGTGTTGGATTTACAATAAACATAATAAGTGCCTAATAACATCATACTCGTAGATGGTCTTGGCTATATAAGTATTGTTGCTGAATAGTTCTCTCTATGAGCAAATACTGCAAATGATGTTAAAGGTTCCAATGCACTTTTTATTATAGAATTTCATTTGCAGTATTTAATGGCGATTATTATGTTTATTTGACACTCATAGTTTGGTCATTTGTAAACAAGGATCCATGTACAATAAAGGCATGGCTGTGCAAACATACACATAAGAAGAATAGACATTTGGGTTTTAATCATTAAAATTATCTCTTTGACCTTTACATGGTTTCTTATATACTGTTGTCAACTATTGTTGATGTTATTAGATGTCTGATTTGAGACTTCTCTCGCCTTTGAAGCTAACAGGAGGATTGCTTAATGAAGCTGCAAAACATATTAGACATTGCCTATGATAGTTCAGTTCCAGAACATCAGGTACAATTGATATATGTTAGTTATCTGCTGATAGATACCTACTATATGATTTTTGGAGAATAAACACACATTATTTTATATGATTGTTGTTTTAGGAAGCATTGAGGGCATTGTGGAAAGTTGCCTTCCCTGAAGAGGAGCTTCATGGTCTAATTACTGAGCAATGGAAGGAAATGGGATGGCAAGGAAAAGACCCTTCCACAGATTTTCGGTAAAAGTTGCATTTTTTGTTCTTCATAAGGATACACTATTGATCTTATGAATTCTAAGTTTTAACATGGAATTACATTGCAGGGGTGGTGGGTTTATCTCATTGGAGAACTTGTTGTATTTTGCGAGAAATTTCCCGGTACGACCATTATTTTACTACATGTAATAGGCTAATAGCTATTCATTTATAAGTATGAGTAATAATTAACCATGCATGTGTCAATTTGCTGTTAACTTAAGCTATGCTCAACTCAAATGTAGGAAAATGGGTCAGCTAGGGTTATAAACTTTTCTTTAACGGGTCAAATTAGAAAAATAGGTAAAATGGAAACAAGTTGAATGCGTCGAAAGTGCCCAAAGCTTATTAAAAATATAAAGAAGCTCCTTTACAAATTGACAAAAAAAAGTTAGATTGTTTATGTAATAATATAGTATTTGACTTTTTTGTAATGATAGCAAACACTTTTATTGCTTACAATATTCAAGATACAAATTAGTGTGCCACCCGGATCGTTTTAACACGTACTAAAACATGCTCGTTTATTCAAAAAGAAGATCATGTCATGGTTGACTTACTATCCTGCTAATGCTCTTTCAATAATAGATAGCACTATGCATGTATACAGATATCTACATCTATGTTTGCACACAACTATGTGTGTACTTGTTGTTTAAGAAATGGTTTTACGAGACTGCAAGTGTTTGAGACTAAGTGTTAAGCATTCATGCCAATACCAAGTAATTGGCTATAGATGAAGACAAAAACAAATTTGCTTCGTTATGTAACTTTTGAATTCTTACCGAGCATTTCTTGTGTTTGGTTGTAACTTGTAAGTTCTAGAAGTATTGGTTTATTTCTTTTATAGTTGTTGGTGTTAAATTACTATATTCTATGCAGAAATCATTTCAAGATCTACTTCGAAAGCAGGAGGGTGACCGGTCCATGTGGGAATATCCTTTCGCTGTAGCTGGTGTCAAAATCACATTCATGCTTATTCAGATGCTGGACAGCGAAGCAGGTTCGATAAATGCAAAATTTTCCTTTGTTAAGCCTGACAACATACCTTCTGTCTTATCATTTACAAATATTTCTCTAGATCATGTTTCTGAGCAAATTAGTTTCAACCGCTGTGCCTCTGAAAATACAATAATTCAGTGTAGATTGCATTTCTTGCATTTTCAGTCATCAAACTTGACACTTTGTTGCATAAGTCGAGACACAAGAAAGTGTATAATTGACTGTTTACTTTTGGGCATTTTCGCTGGTTCCTTGTTTCTTTCGCAAAGAATTGCTCTAGGGCACGTTTTGGTCTATTTTTTTCTTAATTAGTCCCAATTTTATTTACAATATACTTTTTAAACTATATCCATAATATTACTTGACGATAATATTACTTTATTATTAGTGGTAAACCTATTAAGGATGAATAATTTACTCAGGTTCTCCGCGTTCATGAGTTTGAGGAACATGCTAGTAGAAATACTTCACATCCTAATAAGCATATATATATATATATATATATATATATATATATATATATATATATATATATATATATGGAGAATGGAAAATCTATATACAGAATAATTCAGACAGTGATGAATGCTCCCCTCAGCAGAGTAGACGAAGTGATAAAAGACCTAGCTGGTTCATTTGTCAACGAGGAGCTCTTCCAGGTTTGGAAATGTAACACTGATGTCATTATAATTATTTATGGACTAATGAAATATTTATCTATTTGGATGGATGTCTAGAGTAGTATAACTTTTGGATTTATCAAATAATTATTATGCTTATTATCAACATCATAGGCATTTGATAAAATGGCTTCATTATATTAGCTATACTACCAGATATCATCTTTTGGAGTTAGGCCTGAGTAAATAACAACAATAGGTACTAAGCGAAGTCAAGATTATTTGTAACAGTTATAACTAATAATCAACATACCATTGATCCAAAACTCGAACATAAGAATGAGCTACGCAAACCCTTTGTTTTTTCCTGGGGTGATGAAACTGATGGAAAGACTAATAAGCCGAAAGCAACCCTTTAATGCAAAAGTGGCACTTCCATTAACCAAACATAATTGACGGAAGTGATTATGAAACAAACAGTAGAATCTGGAACAACACAATTGCTTAATGTTTTGAACATATAAATTTGACAAATTTGCCTTTCGAACTTACATCATCTACAAAAGGATCATAAGCTTCTTCTACAAGGTATGCTTGTGTGTGAATTTTTCTTTCTTTGTAATATTTTCATTTTCTGCGTAGGAATAGTTTGTATTTTCTTATCTGATATATATAATTTTTTTATAATAGGATTTAGTGAGTGCAAGATTCCATCAAAGAAAGTATTGGGCACCTGTAATGGGATCACAAAATGTCCCCAAGTCTAATATCAGTTCTTCTAGGAAAGGTTGGCATTAATATATTAAATCTTCCAATTTCCCAACATGCATATCTCTTTTTGTAATATATCTGTTCATTAGTTACTAATATACGTGAAATTTTGATTTATATGACAAGTAATATGTATTGTTTTCTGTCAAGGTGGTAATGGATGATGGAAGATCTGAACGCATAACGGTTGTTGAAAATGTTTCAACAACGCCATCTGAACATGCCATAACAGAATATGGAGTTCTTGATTCATCTTTTCATGGTTTATTACTTTGTTATATTTATCGCTACGAAATTTGCTCCACTGTTAAGCCATCTCAATTTTGGTTGTTTTTATACCAGGTGGATTCGTTAATAAAATACAAATTTGAAGCTTTGGTTTCTTTCATCGCTCTAACAACTAGTTGCTAAATTACTGCAGGTCTCACATGGTTGGAGCTTTCTCCACTCAATGGTAGAAAACATAAGCTAATCATCATTACTTTCCACTTCGCCTTGTGGTGACACTAAGAGGGAGCTTTAAATAATATGTCTTGCCTAAGATTATAAAGATTTGTACTTGGGTTGTAAAGATAGTTGCTAATTTAATGCTTTCTAGGTATGAATGTCAAAACCATTTTGAATATGAATTGCAGTAACAAATTCTTTATCGTCACAATAAAATTACGTTTGGTAATTTGTAAAGAAACCGGTTTGTAAAATATTGTTCGTTGATACTTAATATAGCTAAAAGGGATTTTAAGTTTAGCACACGAGGATTTTGATTTGTTAGAAAAAACTCTTGGTGTTACGAGCTCAGTCTGCCGCTCACAAGATGGACTTTGATATGTTTAGCGTGACTGTGTGAGCATTGAGATTGCAGAGAATTTTTTAGCTTGACCTGCAAACTTTTTTTAGATGCCTTTTAAGTTTTAGCTACAGTTAAATATTTGTAATGTATTTGCATATGTATATCGTATTTCCTTATGTATATCATACCTGCTGGATATTCGTACATTTGTAGGTTCTAATTTAAAAAAAAGATTACATAATTATCCATTGCAATCATTTCTAAAGATATTTTAAACATTATATGACAGCAAAACAAGCTTTTCTGTTTACAAGTTTATTGGTTTTTTGTATAACAGGTTTAACAAGACATTGTAGAAGCGTTGCTAAAACCAATGGGAAGGGCTATCCTTGAAATGCGTGTTTTAGCGTTGGTAATTTATTCCGCTTATTAATTTAATGTTCACATGTACTCTGTAGCTAATGATTTCAGAATTGCAGAACGAAATGCAATGGAAGCCGTTAAGTCAAGAAGAGTGTATCAAAATTATTTTCGTTTTTACCTCATACAAAAAGATCTAATATTAGATATACAGGATTCGATGGGGTCGAATTCCATGCGGCCCTCTTTACCTAATAAATTATTGTGTTGTAATCTTCAGATAAATCTGCTTTGAAAAACGGAGACTTAGAGTGGCTCTTCATCTGCCCGAAATCAAAAAAATTTAATAGTGGCTCCCGATACAATCGTGCAACTGGAATCGGGTTTTGGAAAACCACTGGAAAAGACATAAATGTTACATACAGGGGTAGAACCATATAACCAATTAAAACATTGGTTTTTCATATAGGACATGCAGGAAAATGGGAGAGAACAGACTGGGTCATGCACGAATATAGACGGGAAGATGAGCAGTTGGCTAAAGAAGGTGTTGTTCAGGTATAGAAGGGTTTTAAATCTCGCATTTTTCTAATGTCACAAAAATATCTCATACATCCCAAATTTACTTTTAACACGTTTGACATATATATATTTCAGGATACATATGTGCTTATTAAACTATTTGAAAAATATGGTTCATGCCCAAAAAATGGTGCACAATATGGTGCGTCGTTCAATGAAGAAGAGTGGGAAGAAGATGATGTAGCCAGCTGCCCTAACGCTCTAGCCACTGTGGGTCCCTAGGAGGCTACTACTACAAACTAGTGGGTTATAAACAAAAGGCTCTAGCTACTGTCAACATGTATGAACCGGGTTTGTCTGCTGTGACATGTTCCGCAAATTCTACTGTGAACATGTATGAACCGGGTTCGTTTGTTGTGACACGTTCTACAAGTGGGACGGGAAATATAGCTCATTATAAATTGAAGAGTACATCTATGGAAATAATGATTGTCCCTCAAATTACACATAACGTGTGTTTAACTGAACATGAGTCATCAATTGTAACGTTGTCTGCAAATGAGAGACGTGAAGATTTGCCTGTTGGTGATGATGATATGATGTCGTTGGAAGATATTGCTTTCCTTTTGGGGATATATGAGGGTTTTACTGGCAACAACAAAAATGAGGTATGTTATAGCAGGTATGGTGTTTTTTCTTTTAGCGAGAATTAATATAAATCAAATTTTGTTAGAACTGGACTAATCAGTCACCAAATGGGTGGGTCGCTCACGTGTTGGTAAATTGTTAAAGATTAACCAAATCTCATGGATTCTTATTCCTACATATCAAATTCCACCAGATGGAGCTTTTACATAGTGGATGCCATTAGAGGAACATAAAGCTCAATTATCGGAACAAGAACAAGGCTTAAGGATAGCAAAGGCAGATAAGGACTACTCTGGATTCTTGCCACCTGTTTGTAATAACTATGATCTGCGACCTCCTAGCTTACATTCTGAATCACAAGAGTTCTAGACTTTAAGCACGACAGGTACGTATGAAAACCTGTTCCACCTTAAGGCAATAATGCATGAACTTGAATGCTATAATGCTGACAGTGTTAGTTTCTATCAATCAGACCAGAATATTTACGAATACTTTCAGCTGATCATTTTTTTTGTAAGAAGAGTACACAAAATAATCGATAGATTGGAGCCGCATAGAGTTCATTGAAAACCAAGATATCCTGGATCTTATTGAGAATACATTAACAATAATGTAGTATTAAATTAACTATGTTGTTTATTCATTTAATTAAAGCAAAAATAACTTATGATGTCCATAGGGTTAACATTACAATGTTATAATCAATATTAAGGTACATCGTTTGGATAATCTTGGAAACATGATGTATGCTATAACCGACAACTACCACATTCATCGATTAAACAAATAATTCAAAAAAATCACCAATTTAGATACATTTGAACAATAAGACCATACTAAGTATATGTGAACTGTGTGCTTTCTTTAGTTTAAAATAAAGGCACTTTAATTTATGTTCTCATGTACTTTGATTTATTAGCTTAGATATATATACATAATCGACACAAGTATTGTTTATTTCTTGATGCATTTAATTTCCTGATGTATTTTTTTATTTTTGTAATCGTTTGATGATATTTTTGTTAGCAGGAGGTTGCAAACCAATTAGACGATTAATCAATCATCAAAACTTATATACATTATGTTCATTAGCCATTTGACAAAATGGCAAGTTATGAAAATACTATGTTAGTTGAGTACAATTAGGTACAATTAAATTCTACCCGCTTTCTTTCGCTATAGTAAAATATGTCAATGATTATTATAAGTCATGCCCGCCCATCGGGCGGGCTTCGACCACTAGTGTGTGTGTGTGTGTGTATATATATATATATATATATATACCGACACTACCAAATTGTACGGTGTTCTATAACTTAACACATTTAGTCCGTCATGGACTCTCGTCACGTACGCCAAACCAATTCTATACACATAATTACACAATCATAAAACATTCATGGTGATCTACTCACCTATACACATATGGTCCGCCATGGACCTATATAGATTACACAATAGCACCATAACATATAAAACAATTTCACTTAGCACGAATGCATAATTCATTCTATAACAATCACGAGTGTATAAGAACGTGTATTAATTTTAAAAATAAGTAGATAAGATTTTTTTTAAGAAACCAAATTTTAAGTTATTTACAATCGGCCGTTAGTATAAAGGACTAACTTTGCAAATGTTCGTTGGATAAGCATTCGGTTAAGGGTCAAGAAGGTTACCCGGCACAAAGGTTGAATTTTGAATGTTGGGGGATTTACATACATCCCCACATACACACCAATATTTACATATATCCCCAAATACAAGTTTTTAATACATGATGTACAAGCTTATTAAAGCAAGGTTTAGGGAAATATGTAAATAGTGGTGTGTATGTGGAGATGTATGTAAATGCCCCTTGAATGTTTAGTGATAGAATGAGAAAAAAAAAGATTGCTACACACAACCACAAAAAGTGTCAAGTTAGATTCATTTTCAAGTAATTACCCTTAAAAAAAATAAAAAATAAAAGTTTAAAGTAGTTTTCATAACTTGTTAAATAGTTTAGGGGTGTGTTTTGAATTTTTTTCACTGTTTTTTGATATATATTTAAATGTAAAGGAATAAAGTTTGGGGAAGTTTTTGTAAATTGTTAGATAGTTTAAAGATATGTTTTGAATTTTGTTTTATATTTTTTAAAAACATATATGAAAATTCAACTTTTTTATAAAATCATATGTTAGTCAAAATTATTCCAATATTGTACTCATTTTATTCACAATTTAAAGAGCTCATAATCAATATATTTTTTATAAGAAAATTGCTAAGTATTGTTAAATAAAGTTTGTTATATAAGAAACCCGTAAATAGTTAGAACTTAAAAGTATCGGTTAATTTTCGTAACTTGCCATATTAGTTCAGGGGCGTTTGAATTTTTTTTCAGAGCGATGTCGTTCGCTATAGCTAATGCATATGTGTATAATAATATAGAGTAAATATAATCTCTTAACTAAATTTTACTGGAAAAAAAATGTTGTTACTTATAACGTCACGTCATTTTTGTTAAATGTATTATATAAGGCTCCGTCCATGTTCGTCTGTCTGTTTACATCCTATCCAAGTTGTGTGTTTATTAACATAAAACTTTTGCGTATTCTAAAATTTTTCTTGTTAAATAGGTTGATAGTTGCAAAATTATATTAAAAATAGAATATAAATTGTCTAATCATTTTACTTTAAAGGGCTTATATGAAACTTTTTAAAAATATAATGGAACGGGATTTAGCTTTTCTAATGAATACGAGTAGTTACAGTCCTTAACATTTTTCATAAATGTATAATAGTGTAATGTAATGTAATAACCCAATATTGCAAACGAACTTTGCTTTAATAAGCTTGTACACTTTTTGTGGTTGTGTGTTAACCCAAATACCTTTATACAGGTTAAATATGACGAACGAGTTAACGAGTTGACATGTTTATTTGCCTAACATGTATCACTTCTTAATCACATTACAAGGATTATTTTTGTTCAAGTTATCCGAAGATGTACGTGACTTACTCGATATATCTCGTAATTATTTCTAACCATTTCTTGAACAATCTCTGAATTTATTCTACAAGAGGTGTAGATTGGCGGAAACACCCTGATTGCAGGTGTTTTTGGGCACCAGCCATTGTCCATCCTATAAGGAGTAGCTCCGGCAACTCTTCTAGCCCAGAGGAGCACCACCTGGAGTGAGATGAGCCGAAACTCGACCCCTGATCTCTTGTTCTACAAAGTTTCTCCAGTGTGCCCATATATTTGGCGGAGGCGGGTACCTATCTGAAGCAAATGCCAAAGATGAGACTCGAACACGGGTAATCTCGTTTAGCACACCCCAACATGAACAAGACGTATTTTTTGAAAGACTAACTTTTACACCAAACAACCTGTAAGGATGAAGACAACATACTAACACTAGTCGTTTGATTGAATTTGTTTAAACACGGCCGAAAACCTATTTATACACATCAAAATTATCTATTTAATAATACAATTTACATAGAAGCATTTTAATTAACCAATCCCTTCAATAAGTCCAAGGGGTGGGTCATACGGGGTTGTTTGTGTTTCGAACATTTGACTTGAAAAGCTTTTTCATGTTGTTGTGTATGTGAAGCGAGTATATATGAAGTAGTCTAAATTTTATAACAGGTAGATAGACAGATTATAAACTTTGTCGACTTAACCAAAATATCATTTTAAATGCACTAACTAAATATCATTTGCTGTTGTATTTATAGAGGGAAAATGATTTGCATGACTAAAACTCATGCCTAAAAACATGCCTAACTCTAAGATGAAGACACATAACAAGATTAGTGGTGAGGATCATGAAAGAGAAAATGTGCATTCCACATGTCACATGATTAATTGGTTAGACATAGATTTAGTCATATGAATTAGGTCCCTCTATCATTACTCTTTATAGAGCATATTCATATACTTCTGGACAACCCAACATGTATCCATAATTTATAAAATACTAGCATGGTAACTGTGCATAGAACAACCATACATAACCGGTGCAAAATCTCTTTATGTTGGTCTTCAATCGTAATTTTCTATGTAAATATACATGTAGATATCACATGAATTCATCAAAAAAAGATATCACATGAATTCTTCTGAAGTCGTGGTTTTAAAAATTTAAAGTGATGGTACACTTATGTTTGAGTCTCACTTGGGCTCATATCCCCGGCCCATTCGTTGCACCTTCCTCTCAATCTTATCCAGTAAGGAACATGACGTGCAACTTTAAAATTGGTTGGTTTCACATCTTAACAAGGGAAATTATAAATTCGGAAAACTAATTTCCCTATTTATCAATAGCTTTAAACTTAAATCGAGCCTTGGCCGATAAAAGTCACTACAAGAAAAAATGCTTATAATGACCAAAATTTAGTGCTGATTTTTTTTGGTCACCATACAGGCAAAATAGTGAGCACATAATACATAGACACTAATATTTGGTCATTTATAAAAAGTTAGTCACCAAGTTCAAAAGTGGTCACTAATTTCGTCATTATACATATGCGATATTTTTTGGTATAAAAAAGTCACTAAATTTTTGAAAAGTTAATTTCGAAAAATGTTTGTTTAAGCTTATATGTGGCTTATTAACTATTTGTGTTTTTGGCTTATATTTCATAAACCATAATTTTTCAACATATTTTGAGACTTGTGAGCTTATATAAGTTTATTATGATACGATAAACTTATATAAGCCCATAAGTATTAAAATAAGTCAAAATTGGGGCTTATGAAATAGAAGTTGAAGTCAAATAAGCTCGTAAGCCCATGCATAAGCTTAAACAAACACCCCCTTATATAAGAAAACACAAAACACAAGTAATAATTCTTTTCCCCAATTTATTTTACAAACATGTCTATCCAATTACCAAATTTATTTTTTCAAAAACCGCAACTCCTTCAATTTAATCAATTCCCCAATTTATTTATAAACACTTCTATCAATCATTTCCCACACTTCCTTTCTCCTTAAAACATACACAAGCACCTTCAACTATGTGTAAACAAATCTTATCTTCATAATCGATCTCAATTCATTCAATTTGATTCATCAAAGGTATAATTGTTTTACTTATTATTACACTTAACGCTCGTTGATCTATAATTAGTTGTTTAATTACGTTTCGTATAGCATTTTGACCTAATTTATGAATTATGGAGCTTGAATGATTTTAAGTTTTAACTATTGATCAGCTTAAATTTAATTATTTATATACAAATAGTGTTGGCTACTTACAAAACTTGTGGATTTGCATTTTCATTTTCAAATGATTTTAACTATTGGTTTAGACATATTGAGCTTTGTCTTTGTGTTGAGATCATGATTCAAGCAACTAATTTTATTTTGCTGAGAAAATGAGAATGTGAAACAAAACTTGAATACAAGGTGTTCGATGAAATGCTCAAGTGAAAAAAAATGAATTTCTTAGTGTAATATGATATGTGAAGTTGAGTATGGTGTGTCTGTTTTGATTCGAATAACTAATATTATGCTCTAAAAAATAAAACAACCTGTTATTATTTGTCGAATAGATGTTGTTATGATCGGTTTCTAGTTTAATTGATGAATAAATTCAGTTGGTGTGTTGTTTCAGTCAAAGCGTGACTCATTTGTTAAGCAAAACTCCTTATTTTCTCTACGTGTGCTCATAGATAAACACCCTCGGATATAGTGTTGGCATCCCATAGGTATTGTTATGTTTTTATGTTTGGAATAGTCATTTGTGAACGGATACTAATTTAATGTGATATTAGTCGTTTATATTGTGACTTCATTCTTTTGTATATTGCTTATTTGCTTATAGACTTTGGTTATGCAAGCATATCGGATATTGATACGTTTAGATGTAACGCCCGTAATCTTACATTGATTTTTTTTTTTAACATTGGATACGCCGTACAGGTTCTGTCCTATACGTTGTATCAACCTGTACTCGTGAAAACTACTAAACTAAAAATCTGAATTAAATGAATCTTAATTATATAATACTTAAAAGTGGTTCTTAAATTTGGTATGCGGAAACGTAAAACTGTGAGTGCGGGTGTTAACCCAAACACCTCTATTTTGACCCAATTTCAAATACATGTTATAAATATTTATACATTAATATCAAAACATGACTTATATGATTCTGACACTTAAATCATAAAGTTTTGGGGCGTTAACAAGCTGAATAACAAAGTATGGTTGAGATGCTCGTCACCTAAAAACGCGAGCATTGCCGATCTCCTAAGTCATCTTCTTAATCTACAATCCCCGACGTCCTTAAGACTTAACCTGCAAAACATGGAAATTGAGAACGGTAAGTCCTGAGTCTATATCTAAATCTAAATCTCAAACATGAGCTATAGTATATTTGAGCTTCTGCATGGGTGTATAAGCATAGTTCTGGATCTAGAGCTTTATCCGAATTGACACTTGCAATTATGAACATAAACGTATTTCAAATGCTATAAATGGTACGACTTATAATCGTCTTACTACTTGTACATGAGTCTGAGACTTATTCTGAATTCTTAATCATAACATGATACCTGAGCACGTGCATTATGACTAGACGATGCTTAGTCGTCCTGCTATGAGTGAGAACTTCCCTAGCCAACGAGTACTCTTCTAACGGCTTCTAAATTTATTATACGTGCTTTTCTGATATGGGTCGTCCACTTAGGACGTAAGTGCTTTTCAATCATGGGTCATCCACATAGGATGCTTGGTCATCCACTTAGGATGCTACTATAAAAGCACGTGTCATCCACTTAGGATGCTACTATGGGAGTTCTACATCATGCACTTTTTAGGCACACTACTTGACTTTTAGTGCATTCTTGGGCACTCTAAACTTGTTAAATCATGATCCTTGTGAGAATACTATTCATGGGTTGCTTCAGCTATCTCTGAAACCTTTGATGAGTGTCTAAATACTCATCATTTTTGTTCCTTCTGCACTGCAAAAACAGTCAAAAACACTTTGAAAAGTCTCAAAAAGACAGAAAAAATATTTAGACTTTGTTTTATTCAATAATTGTAAAAATCTAGTCCCTGGTTATTCAAAACATGTAATTTTTCATAAAATGCCCTCAGGGATTTTCAAGTTGTCAAAATTAGCCTTATAAAATTCAATTTTGCAAAATGGCAACTTTAGTCCCTGAAATTTCAAAGATTGACAGAATTTACCCTGGACATTTTTAATTTGAAAATTATTATTTTTGGTCCTTGAGAAAATTAAACTTGTCATAATTGGTCCCTATAATAAACTTTGGAAAATTACAGATTTGGTCCCTCAAGTTTGGTGGAATTGCAATTTTGGTCTTTGTGTTATTAATAAACAAACCCAACCTTGAACCCCAGGCCAAAACAACCCGTGACCCCCCTTTTGTGAACCCTCCCTATTAATAAACACCCAAGTCAGCCCGGTCAAACCCTTTTCCCTCCAATACCACTGCCTCCTTCACCCACTTCTCTGCAACCCACTCCTCTCCCACGCTTCCAGCTCACAAACCCACAACCTTATCCCTCCACCTCACCTAAAACAGCCAAGAATCATTAAATACATCATGCTCCTTGCACTCAATCAGAACCAAGTGGTTTAGCCACTTTACCTGTTTTCCCGCCAAAATGAGTTTCAACGATTAAGATGATATCAAAGCCTATCCAATGGTGGGATTTAATCAGAATTGATCAAGGATGCTTTTTGGATAGCTATATAAAGACCAGAAGACACCAAGAAATAGTTGTCACTGTTTTTAGACCTTTTCTTATTTTTATTGTAATCGTTTTTAATGTTTTTATGTTAAGGATTTCTGGGTTTTATATTTAATGTAATTTACAAGTCATTTCAAGTCTTAATTAAGAGTTTTAATCCATTAATTTCCAGTTCCTTGCTACTTCTGTTTTTCCCGCCAAAATCACTTTGGTCAATTTTTCAGTTTCAATCTGTTGAAATAGCTTCATTAAGCGCCTGTTAGTTTATTAGAGTTGTTTTAAACAAAGTAGAAGATTTTCCTGGTCTTTAAGCCCAAATTTTCATTTCCAGTCTAGAAAGTCAACAAAAGTCAACATCACTGTTCATGAGCTTATTTACTGCTTATTTTGGAATTTCTCAGCTTGTTTAGTCTAATTAGAGATTATTGCTTTTAATTTAATGCATGTTAGTTGTTTAATTCAGATTTTGCTTAAAATCAAGAAAAAAGCCCAATATAGTCATTTTCTAGTTCAGCTTATTTAGTGCTGATTTGTCCTTGAAATCTGTTTATTTAGCAGTTTTATAACTTATTTAGTCTTAGGGAATCTAGATATGTAGCTTAAATTAGCTTAAACTGCTCTGAATTGCCAATTCCAGAACTTAAGGGTGTGTTTGGGATAAGCTCATTTTGAGCTCAAAAATCAATTTTTTTTAAGTTCTTAATTCAATCAGCATTAATTTAGTGTTAAAGTTAGTTTTGAAGCAAAAGTTTTCAGTTTTATAGAGTTTACTTGAGTTTTTGATAGTTTTCCAAATTTCAAGTCTTATAGTGTATTTTTGAGTCATTTTATTAAATTTGTAGTATTTAGTCTTTTTAGTTGTTAAAAGTGGTTCAAACAAGTTCCAATTGGTCTATTGCAACTGTCTAAAATCTGGTCCAACCCATTTTGGGTCAAAAATCAGTTTTTACCCACTTTGCATAGAGCAACTGTCACACAGTCCTTAAATGGCCAAACAGCTTCCATTTCTGCATTTTTAATTCACTTAATTTTGGTCCTTATTAGCTGAAATTTTGGATTATAGCACTTTGGTTGGTGGTTGTTATCCAGGTATTTTTAGTTTATTTTTAAGATTTTTCTATACTAGCTTAATTAGTGCTTAAAGTAGGGCCTTGGGGGGCTGTTTGGCTTATTATGGTTTGATCTTGCTTTTGTGCTTAAATGCTTCTAGCCTGTGCTTTTAGGGTCCCATTCAGTTGCTTTTGCATAAGTTAGGTTAGATTAAGGCTGGGGTAGCTTATAGTAGCTTATGGTTAGATTTTAGCTTATTTACATGTGCTTATTTCATTAGTTGTGCGCCCAAATCATATCTCCACTACTCCAAAATAGTTTCTGTTATTTTTCCTGGGTTCTCAATATTATTTTATCGTTGACTGGAAGTTTTCATATTTTTCACTGTTCATTTACTAATTTTCTGCATTTTATGTCATTTTCT
This sequence comes from Chrysanthemum makinoi, assembly GCA_910596185.1. Classification (NCBI taxonomy): domain Eukaryota; kingdom Viridiplantae; phylum Streptophyta; class Magnoliopsida; order Asterales; family Asteraceae; genus Chrysanthemum; species Chrysanthemum makinoi. The sequence goes on from OU343220.1 coordinate 250,864,732, forward strand.
AGCATTTTTAATTAGCATTTAATCCAAATAAATTAGAAAAAGATCAGAAAAATACAATTTCAATTTTATTAGTTTTAGAATATTCAAAAAGTCATAAAAAGTATTTTTCCTGAATTTTCTTAGTTAAAATAGATTTTCTAGCATTTTAATTAGTTTTAAATAGTTTAAATTCATAATAAATAGAGAAAAAGTCAAAAAAATGTGATTCTAGTTTCTAAAATTCTTTTTAGTCATTTAAGATTTTTAAAAAATAGTTTTGTAATTTTCTAGTTTATTTTCCTGATTTTTAGTATTTTAAGTCTATTTTAAATATTTAAAATTAGTTATTAATTCAAATTAAATCAAGAAAAATCCAAAAAAATTAGTTTTAAATTTCCAATAATTTTCTTACATCATTAGGATTGTAAAAATGTATTTTCCATATCCGTAGGTATTTTACTTCTTTATTTTCACGTTTTATTTCGTACGTTCACGTAATTTTATTTAAACGTACGTTGTAGGTTTTAATCGTTAAACGATTTTAAATATAGAATTAAAATGACTTCAAAGTCTTTTATAGATTTAATTTCCTTAGTTTAATCACTTAATCAATCATAACCCCTTTCCTGTTCAATATCACCCGATCACGAATTCGTTCTATTACAGTGTTCACACCACGTTGGGACTTAACGACCCGGGGATACACTAAACTCCTCTGGACTCAATTGCATTTTGTTCTGAGCTTTTTGACTTTTATGGTTGACCATTCACAAGTGGTTGACTAATAAAAGATAGACCGTTCGGAGCGGATCAACCTTGCACAAGTTCCATCATCGTGTTTAATCTAGTAACATGAAGCTAATGAACCGTTACTCACCTGTAGGTTTTGTTTAGCCTTCCGTAAGCTTTCCACGAGCACCTACTCACATGATAACCATTCTAATAATATTAGAACTTGCTAATACATTTATCTAACATGTATCGGGTCTAAATAACTTAAACACGATCATATAAGGTGCTATTTCATAATTAAACACACTTTACAAAAACACTTTAAGTGCAGAATTTCCTGGGTTGCTGCTGTATTTTGCACTTTACACTAATTTAACTTCCAAACCAGCCAAAACTTAAAGAATAACAATTAAAGTACACTCATATAGCTACAAATTTCGTTAAGACTTCATCTTAATCCGACGAACGGTTTATTCTCCACGGCCCTTCTAAGTCTGCTCATTTTCTAAAAAACCTTGCTGTCCCAAATTTAAATATCACCAAAATGACCCAAAACTCATGATAAGCTATTCTATTATTCACCAAACTTATATTACAGTTATTTAACATTTTAAGATCAATTTTTATCAGGCCCATAAGCTATCTTTCTAGTTTAAGCACTAAATAAGCTTGTACCAAACACTCCTTAACTTGACATATATAATCATGATCAACATCACTAATATTAATTCTTCTACACATGTAACCATAATTTATCCATAAATTCTTGACATGATTTTAATCATAACAATCACACTTCTAATTCCAATTTCATCATAACTCACCATAATCAAAACTAGGTTTCCATAAGCTTAATTTAACATAACCTTATAACATCAATTCAAGCTTAAACACATGTTAGGTATAAATCCCGTATACTTCTAATTCATTTTCATGATTAAACACATGATTTAACCACTGGTTCGTGAAAAGTGAGTGGTGAAAAACACAATATCAACGTATATCTAAATAACCGTAAAATTTGACAAATTAACCCTTTAGGAAAAAGGTTAACGTATCAAATCTTATGGGTGTGATAAAAGTGATACCGGAAAAGTGATTTCCCGGGTCGTGTCCAAACGAGGTGTGAAATTGAAGGAATCGTTGAGTTTCGTGATTTGAACTTGAATTGGTTTCAATGATTTGTTGATTTGAATAATGTTATCTACTTAATTAATTAACGGGAAAGTAATTAAGGCAAGGGAACCCTAATAAACTACAAATTAACTATTACTAAGCCTAAGGAATGATAAAACCAAGCTAAACTAAGTCCTAGGGTGCTACGATGCAAAAACGCGAAAACCCGGGATATTCCCGAGCTCCAAAAGTGAAAATAATGCAAATTAAGACCTACGGGTGCAAAACTAATTTTCCTACGTTCTAAACTACTAAAAATAATTTTAGAAAAAAGCCGAATTTTTTCGACTTTTAAAATAATTACTACTTAATTAAAACTAATTTAATCTAATTAAGTGATTAAAAATACTAGACTAATTTTGAAAATTTTGGAAAAATTACAGAAAGTACTATGCTTAGTGCTGGTTCTAGGAAAAATACGAAAACATTGGGTTGTTATGTAAATAAGCTACCAAATAAGCTAAGTTAAGCTTAAGACTAAAACTGCCTAAACCTAGTTAAGGATTAAATTGTGCATTAACTGAACGTGACAAGTCCCAAGGGCAGTTGGTTGTCGTGTGTTGTTGTGAGTCTTTCGTTTGTGAGCTGAAGGTCCCAGGTTCGATTCCTGTGGTACCTTTTTGCAATTTTTTTTTTTCTAATTCTCTTTTTGCAAAACACAGTTAAAAGGAATACTTGTTGAAAACTTTTTGAAAGAAGTATTCTCAATAAGCTGAATGAACAGCTTATCACAACAGAACGTTACAACTTAACCAACTCCTTGAGAGCCTACTAAACACATTACCAAACACCCTTTAAAAGCATTAACAAGAGAGCAATAAGCACTATAATTTAGGGACAGGCAATCTATTTGGGGATTACTTTACAGCAGCTTCAAAGCACACAAGGAATACTAAAAATAAGCGCTAGGTAAAACTAATAAGCTAAATCCTAACTACACTATGTCTAACATCTGATAAGCTTCATTAATAACAGAAAAGGAACCTGTGAGTGCAGATTTGTGCTCATCGATGCAGTGCTACAACAGCCTCAAGAGAAGCTTTTGAGCTTATCTTTAAGCTTTTGAATAAGCTCCAAGTCGGAGCCCACCGCAACAAGAAAAGTCAACATAACAAATATCCAAAAACTGAATGGGGTGAATTGGACCTGCCACAGCCTTATAAATAAGCTGTGAACAGTCTCGTTTGGACAAATTTTATGCCGATGCGTAAGAAAAAAAAATGGTTAAAGGCTCCTTTTTAAGTTAAAATTTAGGCTACATGTGACTAAGCAAATGCATGAGAAGTTAAAACAAGTAATCTCTAACCTACATGGATCTACAAAAACTATTTTTTCGTGGATTTTTGATTGAAAACGAGATCTCAAATGATGCTAAACAAACTAACTGAGAAGGAATTTTCTTGTGCAGCTTTGGTGAAAAAGAAGTATTTTCCTAACCAACTAGCACAAAACTTGTTAAAACCATTTCAATGGCTTACTTTCTAACTCAAAACTTTAAAAGTACTTTGACCTCAAAGATCAAAGTGGGTAGAAATAGTTTATGACCCAGAACCTAGTAAATACCAAACACCCCTTTATGGGTATAAATTACTTAAACTGATGCTAAATCTGACCGACTTGACCCCTTTATTTTGAAACTGAATTGCTTAAAATTTTTGATACCTTAAAATTAAAATTAAGTAAAAAAAATGCTTAGGGACAGGAAACTATAACAGTTAAGTGAAAAAAATTCATTAAAAGAAACTCATTACAATTGATTTAAAAGATACAAAGCTGATTTAAAAACTAATATAAAAGGGTGCCTTATCAATGGCTACAAATGCCCTATTTATACTAAATCTTCATGGGTCTTCAAGCTTCTTGGTGTGCTTTCTATGTGAGGAGAAAACATGAGCTGAGACACTTGTGTTTTCTTTGAAGTCATCTCAGCCATCAAACAACTCGGGACCATTAACCCATTGATCTCAACCATCCATGGTGCCTTCTTCATCTCCTCCAATGGGTGAGCAAGGGATTGCCAAGGTGGATGGGTCACATGTGAAGACTCTTTGGCTTATATTTATGCAGCTTCCAAGATGGAGAGTGACAGGGGGAGAGGTAGTGGGTGCTGAGTAGGAGATGATTAGGCTTTTGGGCGGGATAAGTTTTTTTCTGGGTGAGAGTGGGTTTTTTGTGTTTTCTGGTTTTGGGTTTAAGGAAGAAGGAGAGGGTCATTTATATTACTTGTTTTGGGGAGGGTCAAAGGAAAAGGGTCGTGGGTTTAGGGGGGTTCAAAAAGGTTATGGTAAGTTTGTTTTATTTTTGTGAGGATGTTTTGGAAATTTGTCAGTATCGGGAAAGGGTGAAATGGGATTTTGGGTTCGGGATAGGATTTTGGGTTGTTTTTCCCCTGATCACTCTCAAAACGCGTCTCGGGCTTCAGAAATGTAGAAAATTGCTTCCCGGCTACGTCTTGACTGCACTTTTTCAGATTCAGCTCGATTTTTTCCGTTTTCGCTCTGTTTTCAATCCTTTTGTACCTGAAAAACATAAAACACACTCCGAGGATATTTTTAACATATTTTGAGCATTTTTGGGTGTTTTTAGTCATTTTAAAGGTCTTAGGCGGGTAAAAACGATGAGTGAATAAGCACTCATCAAATTCCCCCACACTAGGCAATTGCTAGTCCCTAGCAATCAATCATATGAAGTAATGAAAGACTCAAGATTACCAAGACTACCCCGTTTCGACTTTTTATTAGATGCGAGAAACTTAAACTGAAATGTAAACAACATGCTTGATTATCAAAATATAAGCGGTATCATGGAACGGGATTCACACAAAATGGGTGTCTCCAGGGAATTATAATCGTCATCCTCTTTTTAATACTCCCAAACTAAGTCTAGACTTATTGTGCAAATGTTTTTGTAAAATGCTAAAACTACTTATACAAATAATCTATGTAAGTCAAGACTTAACTTTTTACTCCCGCAATTTATACAGTTTAAGTGTGTGTGTTGTTTTCAAAACTTTGATCATAAAAATCGACACTCATCACGGTTGTTATCTATTCAAGTTTAATATTAATTCACCGGAAATCTAAAAACTTAAGGTTCGAAAAGGGCCTTTTCCATGTAGCGGCTTTCTTCTCGGCACATCCCAAACCAGTTGGCTTTAGGTGACCAGGCTTTTGACACCCCACAGAGAATAGTACCGGAATCAGCTGGATTTCGATTCCAAAGGTTTAGAAACTTCCGCTAAGTTAATATTAAGACTTGAATGGACAACAACCACCGATTATTTAGAGATTGAAAACTCAAGGGCCAAATCACTCCATGTAACGGCTTTCTTCTCGGCACATCCCAAAACATAAGTTTTAAGTGACCAGGCTTTTGACACCCCACAGAGAATACTACCGAAGCTTTCTAGACCTTTGAAATTAATAATCTCTAAATTCCCGTTGCTTTTTAAGATAAGATTGACGAATCCGAGTTCAACTCCCGATTTAAATTTAAGAAAAAGCAAGTTTCGCACATTTATTCATAACTTTTTATTTCGCCAACATTTTTTTTTTCATTTTTCATTCACTTTTTTCACTTTTTTTTTTGTTTTTTTTTTTTTGACTTGCAATTTCACTTTTGCATCATTCAAGCACTTTTACGATACTTTCATTTTGCAATTTTATTCAGATTTTAAGAAAGTATGCTTTCCCAAAAAGTTGAACTCTAACTCTTTATCAAAATCGCTTAAAAGTTTTATTGCATAACAAAACGATTTTTATGTTCAAAGGTTTGAAAATGACACTATATTAGGTTCAATTAAGAGCTACTGGGAGAAAAAGCCATAGATTACTTATATAAGCTCTAAAGAGAACCAACTACTCCACGCTTAGCATTTTCATTTGCACAACTCGTAAAAACTTAGCCTAATCGTTAAGGAAGCAGCTAGATCAACACTCTAGCAGAGTCGGGATTCCCTTTGTTCTAACCTAATCAAGACTAAACTTTTATCAATACCGAAGCATTAACACTTTATTTTTATGCAAAAATTTTTAAATTTGGGTCAAAAACGGGGGTACTAGGGACTAGATGGTACAAATGTAACAAAATTCGACAGAATTCCCCCCCCCCCCCACACTTAGAATTGAATATTGCCCTCAATATTCAAAGTCCCGGCCGAAGCCGATACTATCGAACGGAAAAAGGTAATACCACTAACCAAGTGTGTGGACGAAATCTGTTATTTTACATAAAAAGGATTTTTGAAAACATATCCCCAGATAAACGTTAGTAACATTGATCGGATATTGGGCGGCTGGATTGAAAACAGGCGCATCAATCATCACGATCAAGGGGATTCCTGAAAACATGAGCAAACACACAAGAAGCAAACACCGTGGAGGTTTCCCCCCACACTTAGTTGTTAGAAAATAGAAAGAAGTCAGAAACATGGGTGAAAACCCATGGAATGCTGTTGTTTTTGTTAACCGAGTCGCTAGCTTGACTCGACCCCGAATTCATTGGTTCGTGGGGAAGGTTTGGAGATCCGGGACAACCATAGATGGTATGTCCCCTCCAAAATAATGCTTCAACCTATGTCCATTCACCTTGAAGTTTGGCCCGTCAGTTTGAGATAACTCGACGGTGCCATATGGAAAAACTTTGGCAACGGTGAATGGACCAGTCCAACGGGTCTTAAGCTTCCCCGAGAAGATTTTCAATCTAGAATTGAAAAGAAGGACTCGGTCACGAACGTTGAAAACGCGGTTCTTGATCTTTGAGTCATGGATCTTCTTTGTCTTTTCCTTGTAAATCAACGAGTTCTCGTAGGCTTGATCACGGAGTTCATTTAATTCATTGAGTTGAACTTTCCGGTGATCACCCGCGGACTTAAGGTCAAAATTTACATGCTTCAAGGCCCAATAGGCTTTGTGCTCGAGCTCGATCGAAAGATGACACGCCTTTCCGTACACAAGCTTGTAAGGAGTACACCCGATGGGTGTTTTGTAAGCGGTACGGAAGGCCCAAAGTGCATCTTCAAGTTTGTCCGACCAAGAGGCACGATTTTCACCTACGGTCCTCTCCAAGATTCTTTTCAAACCCCGATTCGATACTTCCACTTGCCCACAAGTTTGGGGGTGATACGCGGTCGAGAGACGGTGAGTGACACCGTACTTAAGCATCACTTTTGCGAATTGGTCGTTGCAAAAGTGCGTACCGCGATCACTAATGATGGCACGGGGAGTTCCGAAACGGGCAAAGATAGATTTTAAGAACTTCACAACTACTCGGGCGTCGTTGGTGGGTAGCGCTTTCGCCTCTACCCACTTGGACAAATAATCGACCGCCACGAGTATATACTTGTTCCCTCGAGAAGACGGGAATGGCCCCACAAAGTCAATGCCCCACACGTCAAAGATCTCACACACTTGAATGGCATTTTGAGGCATTTCATCTCTTTTTGAGATGTTGCTATGACGTTGACAAGCGTCGAAAGATTGGACTAAGTCGTGGGCATCTTTGTAGATTGTAGGCCAATAGAAACCGGAGTCAAACACCTTCTTGGCGGTGTAGTTCGGGCCATGATGTCCCCCCGTGGGTCCATTATGACAAGCCTTGAGAATTTCAGCGGCTTCCTGGCCGTGAACACACCGTCGGATGACTTGATCCGCACAGACTTTGAACAAGTAGGGGTCGTCCCAGAAATAATGCTTAACATCTTTGAAAAACTTGTTCTTATGTTGGGACGACATCCCTTTCACAACAAAGTTACCCGCATGATAGTTTGCAAAGTCGGCAAACCATGGGGTACTCGAATCTCTACGATTAGATACCGCATTAAGTGTCTCGAGAGGAAACGTTTCGTTTATTTCCTTTTTCTCAAGCACATCTTGATGTGGATTTTCAAGACGAGAGAGATGATCAGCCGCTAGGTTCTCGGCTCCTTTTTTATCACGGATGATGATATCAAATTCTTGTAGGAGGAGAATCCATCGGAGCAATCTCGGCTTTGCCTTGCTTAGCAAAAGATATTTGATGGCCGAGTGATCCGTATACACTATGCTTTTTGACAAGATCAAGTATGGCCGAAACTTCTCGAAAGCATACACCACGGCTAGTAATTCTTTCTCCGTCGTAGTGTAATGTGCTTGATCTTCGGTCAAAGTTTTGCTAGCATAATGTATAGGCTGGAAATATTTTGATTTTCGTTGCCCCAAGACAGCACCTATGGCGAAATCACTTGCGTCGCACATAAGCTCAAATGGTAATTCCCAATCGGGGGCAACTAGGATCGGTGCTTCCGTGAGCTTCTTTTTAAGAGTTTGAAAAGCTTCAATGCACTCACTAGAGAAGATGAAAGGAGTATCTTTTTCAAGAAGTCGGGTCATAGGCCGGGATATTTTTGAAAAGTCTTGAATGAAACGACGATAAAATCCGGCATGACCAAGGAAACTTCTAACTCCTTTGACGGTTGTGGGAGGAGGTAACTTTGCAATGACATCAACTTTAGCTTTGTCAACCTCAATCCCGTGCTTAGAAATCTTATGGCCGAGGACAATTCCCTCTTTGACCATAAAGTGACATTTCTCCCAATTTAGACAAAGATTCGTGTTTTCACAACGTTCAAGCATCTTGTCCAAATGGGAGAGACATGTTGGGAAAGAATCCCCAAAGACCGAAAAATCATCCATAAAGACTTCCATAGTCTTTTCAATCATGTCATGAAAAATGGCCATCATACACCTTTGGAACGTATCGGGAGCATTACACAAGCCAAAAGGCATGCGTCGGTAAGCAAATGTTCCATAAGGACAAGTGAATGTGGTCTTTTCTTGATCTTGTGGGTCAATGGGTATTTGGAAGTAACCCGAGAAACCATCGAGAAAACAATAGTATTCGTTTCCCGCTAATCTCTCAAGCATTTGGTCCATGAAGGGTAAGGGAAAGTGGTCTTTACGGGTGGCTTCATTTAACTTTCGATAGTCAATGCAAACACGCCATCCCGTAACCAATCGAGTAGGAATCAACTCGTTTTCATCATTTTCAACAACGGTTATGCCACCCTTTTGGGCACACAATGAACGGGGCTCACCCAAGGACTATCCGAAATAGGGTAAATCAATCCAGCATCGAGAAGTTTTATGACTTCTTGTTTGATAACCTCATGAATTTTAGGATTCACCCTTCTTTGTTGTTGGACCGCCGGTTTGAAGTCATCCTCCATAAGAATCTTGTGTGTACAAAATTCCGGGTTAATACCCTTGATGTCGAAAAGTTTCCAAGCGATGGCTCGCTTGTGTGACTTCAAAACCTTTATGAGAGCGGCTTTTTCATCCTCACTCAAGTCTTTACCAATAATGACGGGCAATTTATTGTCACCCTCCAAAAATGCGTACTCGAGATGAGGTGGTAAGTCCTTAAGCTCGACCTCGGGAGGATCATTAGATTTTTCAATTGTTTTAATTTCCTCTTTATGAAGTTCTTGAGGAGGGAGTGAGGAAGGATCTTCATTGAGCATTTTCTCGATGAGAAGAATGTCTCCCTCGATGTCTATGGGAGCGTGATCAATTTCCCATGAAACCGAATCACTAGACAAGTATGCTTCAATCTCTTCCAAGATAAAGTCACTTCCCTCAAAAGGTGTGAGGGGAAGGGAAGAGAGAGCAACGATGGGATCAACCGAAGTGGGATTGCCACTCGAGAATCCAAGAAGTTCTTGAGAATACTCCTCCGAAACAATGTCCATGACATCAATCATGTTGACGGAAGTGTCTTCATAATTGGGGGAGTATCTCGTAACTTGATCTAGATTGAAAGTAACGGCTTCCTTGTTTACCCTTAAAGTGATTTCCCCTTCATCAACGTCGATCAATGCACGACCCGTTTTCAAGAAGCACCTCCTAAGGATGAGGGGTACTCGAGGATCGGCATCAAATTCGACAACAACAAAGTCGGCGGGGAAATGGAACTCTCCTACTTTCACACATACATCCTCGGCTATACCTAACGGATGAGAATTTGTACGGTCGGCAAGCTCGAGGATCATACATGTAGGTGTGAGTGGGGGTAAGGAAAGCTTCTTCCACATGGAGTGTGGCATCAAGTTAATGCTAGCGCCAAGATCGGCCAAAGCGGAGCATTGAACTATTCCTTGAAAATCACACGGGATTAGGAATTTTCCGGGGTCTCCTAGCTTTTCGGGAAGCTTTTTGAGGATAACCGCCGAAAAATTCTCGTTCAATGAAGTTTTGGCCATTTCGGAAATCTTTTCTTTGTCATTCAACAAATTCTTGATTGTCGGACCGAACTTGGGCATAAGAAGAAGAGCGTCCGCGAAACTAATCTCGAAGTGCAAATCTTGAAAGATTTGGATAAGCTTCTCCATTTGTTGACTAGTTTTATCACGGAGCTTTTGGTCATTAAGCCTTGAAGGATAAGGAAGTGAAGGCTTAGGAATGGTCATCGGAACAACGGGTTCCGGAATTGGAGGTAGGACAACCGGAGGTTGGACTTGTGCGGTACTTCGTGGGCTTGAGATATGCACCTTGTCCTTTGATACCTCGGTTTCTCGTTCCACATCCCTCACCGGAGAAGGATTAGGCATCGAGGGTCCCTCATAAGATTTACCACTACGAGTAGCAATAGCATTCAACTCTCCCTTTGGGTTGGGAATGGTATTACTCGGAAGAGCTCCCGAAGTTGAAGCTTGATTCTTTTGACTCATGAGACTAGCAATCATGCTTTCAATCTTGCTATGAGATTGATCAATTTTGTTGCTAGTAGCTCTAAGCTCAGAAGTGAAATCATTCTTCAAAGTGGTAATTTGATTTTGCATGGACACCATCTTAGCTTCATTGTTTTTGATGTAATTAGCAATGTCAATGGAAGCTTGAGGAGGTGGAGCTTGAACATTTTGTTGCGGAGCTTGGAACCGGTTTTGATTGAAATTTCCTTGATTTTGAAAATTTCGATTCGATTCGATTAAACTGATTATTTCTGTTTTGCACATTCTGATTGTTCTGATTTTGATTAAACCCGGGTGGTCCAAGGTAATTGTTAGAACGATAGCTTAGAAGGTTACGGTCTCCTTGCGGTTGGTAGGAATTACCTCCCGTATTGTATGAACCCGAAGCGGCATATACGCTCTCTTGAGTGAAGCCACCGGAGGCTGGACACTCGAAATAAGGGTGTGGACCACCACAAGTTTCACAACTTTTGTTCACGACATGCACTTGTTGATTATTATTTAGACTCATTTTTAGCACAGCAGTGGATAATTCTTCGATCTTTTTGGTGAGAGTCGTGTATTCCGAAGATGGAAGAGTGGTAGATCTCATTGACTCACTCCTCTCGGCAGAGGAATCCCAATAATTGTGGTGGGCAGTCATGTTTTCGATGAGATCATAGCACTCTTCGGGTCGCCTTTTCATAAAGGTACCACCGGCAGCAGCATTGATTGTGTCACGATGTCTCAATGTTAACCCGTTATAGAATGTATCTATTTGGGTGACAAGCAACATGTTGTGGTTCGGACATCGATCAATCGAAAGCTTATACCGTTCCCATGCCTCAAATAAGGACTCATCGGGTTGCTGCCGAAAATTACTGATTTCATTCCGTAGTTTCGTCACCATCGACGGTGGAAAGTATTTCGCCAAGAATTTGGAGATCATTTCGTCGAAACTATGGATTGAGTTCTTGGGAAGACGATCAAACCATGCGGTGGCATGAAGCGTCAAAGAATAAGGAAAGAGGTATAAGCGAAGGGCGTCATCGGTGACCCCATTTTGCTTCATACTTTGGGTGACGGTGAGAAATTTGTCGAGATGCTTGTTGGCATCGTCACCCGGTGATCCGTGAAATTGGCAAAAGGTTTGGACTTGTTGTATCATGTGATGCTTAAGTCCAAAGTCCGTGGCTTCGATGTTAAGCGGGGCAATTGGACCACCCCGTCCATCCATCGTGGGTTGGCAAAGCTCCTCCATCGTTCGGAGATCGGGAGCTGGATCTTGTGGACCAGGTACTGGGACTTGAGGTCCGTTCCCTTGGTTATGTGTCATTGTGATTTGTTCGACGGTACGTATCTCGGGTACGTTTGCTTGGTTATGGTTACGTCTACGAAGCTTGCGAGCGAAAGTGCGCATGCACTTCCAAAAACAACACTATCAATTAAAACAAGACCGAGGCAAAACACAGTGAACTTAAACCAATAATCCCAAGTGAATTGATCACTTCTATAAGATAAACGCACAAAGGAGCGGAGAAGCTCATTAGGTCAGCGCGAAGCTTATTAAAAACCCGCTTCTTTTCAGCCGCAATTTAATGTCAGGCCGTCCTTATACCCCTCACACAGTTTGTTTATCCGATAGAAATAAACCAAAACACGAGCGACACAAAGGCAAGTTTTAAATCTTTTGTTCGGGAACTTATAATGATAACACCTCAGTTGAGAATGTTATATTGATTGTGTCTTCTATTTTATTTAAAACAACAAGCAAAAATCTTTTTGTATTTTTAATCTTTTAAATATATATACAAAGAAAAGAAAAATATTTTGTATTTTTGTATTTTTATAAAAACAATAACTTCACGAAGAAGGTTCTTCAAGTCACTAATCGTCAAAAATCACGATATTGTCGCAACACACCTCCCCGGCAGCGGCGCCAAAATTTGGTTCATGAAAAGTGAGTGGTGAAAAACACAATATCAACGTATATCTAAATAACCGTAAAATTCGACAAATTAACCCTTTAGGAAAAAGGTTAACGTATCAAATCTTATGGGTGTGATAAAAGTGATACCGGAAAAGTGATTTCCCGGGTCGTGTCCAAACGAGGTGTGAAATTGAAGGAATCGTTGAGTTTCGTGATTTGAACTTGAATTGGTTTCAATGATTTGTTGATTTGAATAATGTTATCTACCAATTAATTAACGGGAAAGTAATTAAGGCAAGGGAACCCTAATAAACTACAAATTAACTATTACTAAGCCTAAGGAATGATAAAACCAAGCTAAACTAAGTCCTAGGGTGCTACGATGCAAAAACGCGAAAACCCGGGATATTCCCGAGCTCCAAAAGTGAAAATAATGCAAATTAAGACCTACGGGTGCAAAACTAATTTTCCTACGTTCTAAACTACTAAAAATAATTTTAGAAAAAAAGCCGGGAATTTTTTTCGACTTTTAAAATAATTACTACGAATTAAAAACTAATTTAATCTAATTAAGTGATTAAAAATACTAGACTAATTTTGAAAATTTTGGAAAAATTACAGAAAGTACTATGCTTAGTGCTGGTTCTAGGAAAAATACGAAAACATTGGGTTGTTATGTAAATAAGCTACCAAATAAGCTAAGTTAAGCTTAAGACTAAAACTGCCTAAACCTAGTTAAGGATTAAATTGTGCATTAACTGAACGTGACAAGTCCCAAGGGTAGTTGGTTGTCGTGTGTTGTTGTGAGTCTTTCGTTTGTGAGCTGAAGGTCCCAGGTTCGATTCCTGTGGTACCTTTTTGCAATTTTTTTTTTTTTTTTTTTTTCTGATTCTCTTTTTGCAAAACACAGTTAAAAGGAATACTTGTTGAAAACTTTTTGAAAGAAGTATTCTCAATAAGCTGAATGAACAGCTTATCACAACAGAACGTTACAACTTAACCAACTCCTTGAGAGCCTACTAAACACATTACCAAACACCCTTTAAAAGCATTAACAAGAGAGCAATAAGCACTATAATTAAGGGACAGGCAATCTATTTGGGGATTACTTTACAGCAGCTTCAAGGCACACAAGGAATACTAAAAATAAGCGCTAGGTAAAACTAATAAGCTAAATCCTAACTACACTATGTCTCACATCTGATAAGCTTCATTAATAACAGAAAAGGAACCTGTGAGTGCAGATTTGCTGCTCACTGATGCAAGCTACAACAGCCTCAGTAGAAGCTGTTTTTGAGCTTATCTTTAAGCTTTTGAATAAGCTCCAAGTCGGAGCCCAGCTGCAACAAGAAAAGTCAACATAACAAATATCCAAAAAAACTGAATGGGGGTGAATTGGACCCTGTCACAGCTTATAAATAAGCTGTGAACAGGTCTCGTTTTGACAGCTTATGCTGATGCAGAACAGAGAAAAAAAAATGGTTAAAGGCTCCTTTTTAAGTTAAAATTTAGGCTACATGTGACTAAGCAAATGCATGAGAAGTTAAAACAAGTAATCTCTAACCTACATGGATCTACAAAAACTATTTTTTCGTGGATTTTTGATTGAAAACGAGATCTCAAATGATGCTAAACAAACTAACTGAGAAGGAATTTTCTTGGGCAGCTTTGGTGAAAAAGAAGTATTTTCCTAACCAACTAGCACAAAACTTGTTAAAACCATCTCAATGGCTTACTTTCTAACTCAAAACTTTAAAAGTACTTTGACCTCAAAGGTCAAATTGGGTAGAAATAGTTTATGACCCAGAACCTGGTAAATACCAAACACCCCTTTATGGGTACAAATTACTTAAACTGATGCTAAATCTGACCGACTTGACCCCTTTATTTTGAAACTGAATTGCTTAAAACTTTTGATACCTTAAAATTAAAATTAAGTAAAAAAATGCTTAGGGACAGGAAACTATAACAGTTAAGTAAAAAAAATTCATTAAAAGAAACTCATTACAATTGATTTAAAAGATACAAAGCTGATTTAAAAACTAATATAAAAGGGTGCCTTATCAATGGCTACAAATGCCCTATTTATACTAAATCTTCATGGGTCTTCAAGCTTCTTGGTGTGCTTTCTATGTGAGGAGAAAACATGAGCTGAGACACTTGTGTTTTCTTTGAAGTCATCTCAGCCATCAAACAACTCGGGACCATTAACCCATTGATCACAACCATCCATGGTGCCTTCTTCATTTCCTCCAATGGATGAGCAAGGGATTGCCAAGGTGGATGGGTCACATGTGAAGACTCTTTGGCTTATCTTTATGCAGCTTCCAAGATGGAGAGTGACAAGGGGAGAGGTAGTGGGTGCTGAGTAGGAGATGATTAGGCTTTTGGGCGGGATAAGTTTTTTTCTGGGTGAGAGTGGGTTTTTTTGTGTTTTCTGGTTTTGGGTTTAAGGAAGAAGGAGAGGGTCATTTATATTACTTGTTTTGGGGAGGGTCAAAGGAAAAGGGTCATGGGTTTAGGGGGGTTCAAAAAGGTTATGGTAAGTTTGTTTTATTTTTATGAGGATGTTTTGGAAATTTGTCGGTATCGGGAAAAGGTGAAATGGGATTTTGGGTTCGGGATAGGATTTTGGGTTGTTTTTCCCCTGATCACTCTCAAAACGCGTCTCGGGCTTCAGAAATGTAGAAAATTGCTTCCCGGCTACGTCTTGACTGCACTTTTTCAGATTCAGCTCGATTTTTTCCGTTTTCGCTCTGTTTTCAATCCTTTTGTACCTGAAAAACATAAAACACACTCCGAGGATATTTTTAACATATTTTGAGCATTTTTGGGTGTTTTTAGTCATTTTAAAGGTCTTAGGCGGGTAAAAACGATGAGTGAATAAGCACTCATCAAATTCCCCCACACTAGGCAATTGCTAGTCCCTAGCAATCAATCATATGAAGTAATGAAAGACTCAAGATTACCAAGACTACCCCGTTTCGACTTTTTATTAGATGCGAGAAACTTAAACTGAAATGTAAACAACATGCTTGATTATCAAAATATAAGCGGTATCATGGAACGGGATTCACACAAAATGGGTGTCTCCAGGGAATTATAATCGTCATCCTCTTTTTAATACTCCCAAACTAAGTCTAGACTTATTGTGCAAATGTTTTTTTAAAATGCTAACACTACTTATACAAATAATCTATGTAAGTCAAGACTTAACTTTTTACTCCCGCAATTTATACAGTTTAAGTGTGTGTGTTGTTTTCAAAACTTTGATCATAAAAATCGACACTCATCACGGTTGTTATCTATTCAAGTTTAATATTAATTCACCGGAAATCTAAAAACTTAAGGTTCGAAAAGGGCCTTTTCCATGTAGCGGCTTTCTTCTCGGCACATCCCAAACCAGTTGGCTTTAGGTGACCAGGCTTTTGACACCCCACAGAGAATAGTACCGGAATCAACTGGATTTCGATTCCAAAGGTTTAGAAACTTCCGCTAAGTTAATATTAAGACTTGAATGGACAACAACCACCGATTATTTAGAGATTGAAAACTCAAGGGCCAAATCACTCCATGTAACGACTTTCTTCTCGGCACATCCCAAAACATAAGTTTTAAGTGACCAGGCTTTTGACACCCCACAGAGAATACTACCGAAGCTTTCTAGACCTTTGAAATTAATAATCTCTAAATTCCCGTTGCTTTTTAAGATAAGATTGACGAATCCGAGTTCAACTCCCGATTTAAATTTAAGAAAAAGCAAGTTTCGCACATTTATTCATAACTTTTTATTTCGTCAACATTTTTTTTTTCATTTTTCATTCACTTTTTTTTTTTTTTTTTTTTTTGACTTGCAATTTCACTTTTGCATCATTCAAGCACTTTTACGATACTTTCATTTTGCAATTTTATTCAGATTTTAAGAAAGTATGCTTTCCCAAAAATTTAAACAAAAAGTTGAACTCTAACTCTTTATCAAAATCGCTTAAAAGTTTTATTGCATAACAAAACGATTTTTATGTTCAAAGGTTTGAAAATGACACTATATTAGGTTCAATTAAGAGCTACTGGGAGAAAAAGCCATAGATTACTTATATAAGCTCTAAAGAGAACCAACTACTCCACGCTTAGCATTTTCATTTGCACAACTCGTAAAAACTTAGCCTAATCGTTAAGGAAGCAGCTAGATCAACACTCTAGCAGAGTCGGGATTCCCTTTGTTCTAACCTAATCAAGACTAAACTTTTATCAATACCGAAGCATTAACACTTTATTTTTATGCAAAAATTTTTAAATTTGGGTCAAAACGGGGGTACTAGGGACTAGAGGGTACAAATGTAACAAAATTCGACAGAATTCCCCCCCCCCCACACTTAGAATTGAATATTGCCCTCAATATTCAAAGTCCCGGCCGAAGCCGATACTATCGAACGGAAAAAGGTAATACCACTAACCAAGTGTGTGGACGAAATCTGTTATTTTACATAAAAAGGATTTTTGAAAACATATCCCTAGATAAACGTTAGTAACATTGATCGGATATTGGGCGGCTGGATTGAAAACAGGCGCATCAATCATCACGATCAAGGGGATTCCTGAAAACATGAGCAAACACACAAGAAGCAAACACCGTGGAGGTTTCCCTCCACACTTAGTTGTTAGAAAATAGAAAGAAGTCAGAAACATGGGTGAAAACCCATGGAATGCTACTGTTTTGTTAACCGAGTCGCTAGCTTGACTCGACCCCGAATTCATTGGTTCGTGGGGAAGGTTTGGAGATCCGGGACAACCATAGATGGTACGTCCCCTCCAAAATAATGCTTCAACCTATGTCCATTCACCTTGAAGTTTGGCCCGTCAGTTTGAGATAACTCGACGGTGCCATATGGAAAAACTTTGGCAACGGTGAATGGACCAGTCCAACGGGTCTTAAGCTTCCCCGAGAAGATTTTCAATCTAGAATTGAAAAGAAGGACTCGTTCACCAACGTTGAAAACGCGGTTCTTGATCTTTGAGTCATGGATCTTCTTTGTCTTTTCCTTGTAAATCAACGAGTTCTCGTAGGCTTGATCACGGAGTTCATTTAATTCATTGAGTTGAACTTTCCGGTGATCACCCGCGGACTTAAGGTCAAAATTTACATGCTTCAAGGCCCAATAGGCTTTGTGCTCGAGCTCGATCGGAAGATGACACGCCTTTCCGTACACAAGCTTGTAAGGAGTACACCCGATGGGTGTTTTGTAAGCGGTACGGAAGGCCCAAAGTGCATCTTCAAGTTTGTCCGACCAAGAGGCACGATTTTCACCTACGGTCCTCTCCAAGATTCTTTTCAAACCCCGATTCGATACTTCCACTTGCCCACTAGTTTGGGGGTGATACGCGGTCGAGAGACGGTGAGTGACACCGTACTTAAGCATCACTTTTGCGAATTGGTCGTTGCAAAAGTGCGTACCGCGATCACTAATGATGGCACGGGGAGTTCCGAAACGGGCTTAAATGATTCTCTACATAGAAGATTTAGAAAATTTGTACTTTGATTCTTTTGTTTATTATTCCGCTGTGCAAATTAATGTTAAGATATCCTAGATGGGCTTAAATGATTCTCTACATAGAGTATATCCAAACAACACATAGCTAGGCCAATAACTTTTTCTGTGACCAAATCTACTTTATCATGTACAATAGGTCAATAGCAACAAAGTTTTTTCATATTGCCAATAAATAACAATACCCTGTGCTAGAATGTGCTAGTACATGACATGATATGCAACAAAAACTTATCTGGAAAGCAAATGTCATTTTCTAAAAACTTTAGTAAAGCGTACAACTATTGCTAAACAGATTGAATGCCGTAGATGCTACTCATTCGCTCATAGTGAAAAAGTAAATATGCTAGGTTACAACGTAAATGATGCCCACTAGCTAGAAATATGTAATGCACTTCGGCTTCTTTAAAAACTTAGATAATCAATGCAAGGAACTTTCTTCGACAAGAAATTGACTTATTGGCTTTACTTCTCAGGTACATGAGAAGCATAGTTTACAAGCATACAATAAGATAGGTGTAACTAAAGCTTCTAGTGGTTTGTGTTGCTTGCCTACTGAATTAAAACCAAAAGCATTAATACTGATGTGTTGTGATTATTTAATGGTAATATTATTTATGGTTGATTACTTGTTGTCTTGATGTTAACCGAAGGATAGAGAAAGATTAATGCTAGGGGAAACCAAAGAAAACAAAGGATGGAGAGCTCAAGTCACCGAAAGTTAAATCAAAAGCTAGGGGATCCAAGGTGAGATCATGAATTTCAGTTATTATTATTTTTCGACCTGCATTATGTTTGACATATTTTGCGGTTATCATTACTACTATTCTGTTTTTATTGTAATGATATAAAAAGGTTGCACTCATATTGGCATTATTCTTTCTTTCTAGGTAGGAGATCGTGGGCTTTCAACGGTAAAAGAACACATTGTGGTGTCTGGTGGTGTTCATGGAACCTTACCTAGGATGGCACCCGAGCCTTTTGGAGGTAAACGTCACTCGGAAACTGATAAGGTATATCACAAAATGGATTATTCCCGCTCTGGACCTAGAAAAGGAGTATTGAAAAGGCCTGGTCTTCAAAACTCAAGTACCAGTCATCGTGGTAAGCCTATTTATAAAGCACATATTCATTGTGTCAACATGTAATTGGATAAATTTACAAAAGTTTCCATTATTGAAAGATATTCAAAAGCGAAAGTTGTACTTATAAAATGACACAGATTCTGTGAAAGTTTTAAATGTTTTGATTGTCATGTGTTATTATACTGAAAGCGTAAGAGTGTAATTGTGTTAGTACTTGATGTTAATTCTGTGATATGGTCAATATCTTTGGTTGAATTCGTAAGTGCTAGTTTGATGTTAATTCTATAATTGAAGAATGCATACTTGTCTTATTTTTTGGTGGCAAAGGAGAAATTGTAGTAGCTAAAATGGTGATAAAAATGGGAGATATGTGGTAATAGTGAGCTAACAATGGGTAAGAGTCCTAGTGCACGGATCACAATTATGGAAAGAACTTATTCAATGGGATGTATCATGTATGTTTCTATAAGATATTTTGCTCTGCTGATATGATAATTTATAAAATTAAAGAGTTTTAGCTTCTATAGTTGATGACTTGATGATGCCTTTATTGGAGGTTGGATACATGACTTTATGTTTCATAGTCTGTTTATTAATATACTATGTGTTTACAAAGTACAATTAAATGTTATGTTTCTACATTTCGTTTTAAGTATATATGATCATATTTACTTAAATCATTATGTAGGTTCTTCGACTCAAACCCAAGCAACACTTGTTGCCAGTGATGTTCCTTCTACCTTTTTCTCAAAACCAGCTGATGAGTGTGTAAATACTCATCATTTTTGGGTCAATCTGAACTGCAAAACGTTTAAAAATGCTCAAATATGCATCAAAATACTGAAAATATCTCAAAATTGCATTTTATATGTTTCAGATGCAAAATGTTTAAAATCAGATGAAAAATGAGATAAGTTTGCATAATTGGCAGTTTCAGTCCCCCAACTTTCAAAAATGGCAACTTTAGTCCCTGGAATTTCAAAAATTGACAGAATTTACCCCTGGACATTTTAAATTGAAAAATGAACATTTTTAATCCTTTGGTAATTCTAATTAATCATTTTTGGTCCTTATGAGAATTTTTGGAAAATTACAATTTCAGTCCTTCAAGTTTCAAAATTGGCAATTGTGATCCTTGGATTATTGGAGATAGCAAGATAGGCCCTTGGACTACAACTTCATAATTTACAGATTTGGTCCCTTGGTTTTGTGGAATTGCAAGTTTGGTCCTTGTTTACTTATATCCTAAATCCAAACCGGATCCCAAATAAATGATAACCCAACCCAAGCCCAATTATACCTGATCCAGTCCAACAACCCGTTACCCGACCCGGTTTAAAATAAAACAACCCGCTGCAAACGCCCCTTTCTTCTTCCTTTTTCCCTCCCTTTTCTGCAAAACCAGCCACCAACACTTCTAGCCTCCCCTACTCCATGTTTTGTCCCCTCCAACCTCCACACCAATACAAATTGCATTAAATGCCTCTCCTCCTTTTGCACTCAACCCCAACTGTCAAAAGACATTTTCCCGCCAAAATGCAATCAAGGGCCAAGATAACCTCTAGTCATCCAATGGTCTCAAAAAGAAGGGGGAACTGCTCAGTTTGGAGAGAGAAACTTGTTGGTGTATAAATGGAAGCATGAGATAAAGAGAAAAAAAAGTAGTTAGTTTTTTAATTTTCCTTAATGTCGTTTTTCAAATAAATGTTTTAGTTTAAGTTAAAATGTTGTAATTTTAGTTTCTATGTATCACATTTAAGTAAAAACATCATTGTAAGGTGCTTTTGAGTTTCAATCCAAGTCTTTATATAAATTCCAAGTTTATTGTTCACTGTGGAAATTTTCAGTTTCAAATTTTATGTCCAAGCTTCTCATAAGCTTATGTTAAAATCAAATAAGCTTATTTAAGCTTATTTTAGCCTTTGGTAAGCTTGCTAATCAATTTTAAGCAAATTTGTGAAATGGTCAACAAAAGTCAACTGCTGATGCTTAATTGGAAATGGTGATGAATCTGGGTAATGCAGAGCTTGGAGGGGTTGAAATAGATTAGGTTAGAATAGGTTTAGTTCTGGTTTAGCCTGAGAAATAAGCTGGACATTTGTGAGTATCTCATTTTCATTTTCTATCCATTTTGCTTATTGTGTTTGTATCTGTATCTATGGTTAAGAATGGTTTAGACCTGTTTATTTAGTGTTAAGTAGGGTAATTAGAGTTAGTTTGTTTGATTAGACAAGCTTGTTCAGTAGTTTGTCTCTTTTAAATTACAAAACAGTTGATTAAAGGGTGTTTGGATTT
Source organism: Chrysanthemum makinoi (assembly GCA_910596185.1). Taxonomy (NCBI): domain Eukaryota; kingdom Viridiplantae; phylum Streptophyta; class Magnoliopsida; order Asterales; family Asteraceae; genus Chrysanthemum; species Chrysanthemum makinoi. Next base: position 250,886,179 of record OU343220.1, read on the forward strand.
TCTGCATAAACTGTATTAGAAGCCAGTGCAGTTGTGTAAAGTTGTTGCTTTAGTATTACTTAGTTGTTATAAAACCATTTTGATCATCCAAGTGCATCCTAGAATCTTAAAAGTCAAAATTACAATTCATCTGTCCTTAAATCTTAACTGTTGTGATTTTGCAAAAAAAAAACTGGTTTTGTGCTTAAACATCATAGATATAGCTTGCAGTAGGTGTAATTCATCATAACACATCATAATCTTTCCACAAATTAGCTTCAAATCTCAATTTGGTCAACTTTCAATTCTGTCAAAAAAGTCAAAACCTTGAAAAACCTGTTTTGGGCCTAACTAGGGTGAATTTTCTTGGACTCATTTCTGAGCCAAATTATGTGAAACTTGTGATTTTAAAAACCTCATCTGGTCTATTTTCTTATTGCTATTTTTGTAGATTTTTGCAAATTTTTTATAAGCTTCAAAATGGGTCATCAACTTAGGCTTATTTGCCCTGTGCAACTGACTCAGTTAACACTGAGTCTGCACAGGGACTTGCAGTGCTTGGGAAAAGCTCATAAGAGCTTGTGAGCAGCTCATCTTTGGGTTAGACATAGCCACCCAGGTCTTCTTGAGGTTCCCACTTCTGTTTTTCATTTGCAGCTTATTGTGTAGCTTATGCTTAAGCTTAAAGTTGCCTATCAAAAGCTGTTTTAAACACTTTTGCTCAAATCATCAAATATGTGCATTTTGTGTTTTAGAGGTTTAGAGTAGTTGTAAATTGTTGCATTTGAGTACTTTTAGCATATTTTAGCTTGTGTAATCAGTTGGTGGCTTTTGGTTCTCATTTGCTTATTTCAAAGTGCTTATTTATAAGCACTTGCATAGCAGCCTCTTAATTCCTTCACACAAGCCCCTGATTTTATATTTTTCCTAGATTCAGTATTTTATTTTAAGCTTATCTTGAATTTTTTATATTTTTCCAGTACTGTTTGGTATTTTTCTTTATTTAAATTAGTTTTTAAGCATTTTTAATTAGTATTTAATACAATTAATTCAGAAAAGTTTCAAAAAATAATTTTTCATTTTTCTTAAGTTAAGATAAATATAAAAAGTCAAAAAAATATTTTTCCAGATTTTTATTAGTTAAATTTGTATTTTTAAGCAATTTAAGTAGTTTTAAATAGTTTTTAATTCATAAAAAATAAAAAAATAATCAGAAAAATATAAAAATAGTTTTGAAAATTCTATTTTGCTATTTTAGATTTTTCCAAGTCATAATTTTATTTTTCTAGTTTTATTTCATATTTTCTTGTATTTTAGGTTATTATTAAATAAGTAAAAATAGTTTTTAATTAATAATAATTAGATAAATAGTTTTAAAAATAATTTTCTTTTTCTAAAAATTTTCTTTTATCATTAGGGTTGTAAAAATATCATTTTCATATTTTTAGGGTTAATACTGCTTCAGTTTCATATTTTCATTTGTACGTCACGTAGTTTTTAATTTAAGTTTTAAAAACAGAAAGATCAAAAACATCATTTTGCAAATAGTGATAGCGTTTATTTAATATTTTTTATCTTTTTAATTTTCTTTAATTTGCATTTAAGCCGTTGTAATTTATAGACTTTTTCTGTAGTTATAATAAATTCAAATCCCTCTTTTCTGTTCAAATCTCTCGATCACTATTCGTTTGGTGATTCTTCGCATAGCTCGCTGGGACATAACGACCCGGGGAAACACTATACTCTCCAGATCTTCATTGCATTTGTGCTTGAACCGTTTTAAGTTTGTTACGGTCGGCCATTCACAAGTGGCCGGCTTGAGTGATAAAACTTGACTGTTCAGGAGCGAATCAAATTTTGGCGCCGCTGCCGGGGAGCTGTGCTGATTATCTTCCGTCTAGCAGATTAGTGATTTGAATATTCACTCCTTGTTTATACCATCTGTATGTATTTATATTTTCTTATAAAATCAAAAACCCAAAAAGATTTTCATTCTTTGTTTCTACATCATGTTTCTCAAAAATACCAAAAATATTCCTCTTTACCCTCTTACCCTTTTTGATTCTTTATCCCTTTACACTCTATCCATTTGATTCTAACTTCTTCTATTCTCATGGAATCTCTCGAGGATGAATTCTGGGACGAAGTTGAAAAACTTCAGACTTTATCGCAAATGTCAAGAATTCGTGTTGTTCGTGATGATCCATTAATTCTGCATAGGGAAATGGAACGAGAAACCGGGGTGACAAAGGACCAGGTACTTCCCTCTAATAATGGAAGTGCTAAATACGTCCAACCTACGGTTATCCAAAGATCTAGCCCCTCAATTGCTCCTAAGCCGTCTAGAATTGATCCTAAACTTTCACGATTTACGGTTAAAAGCAAACATGCAGAATTTAGACCGGTGACTAGCAAGAATGACTTGCCTAATCTTCACGTTTCTCAAGAACCAGAACCAGAGACCATAACGGAAGTGGTGGAAATTGCTAGCTCTCAGAGCACACCACTTGTCCCACCTCCGGATTTTTCAAAATGTTCTTCGAGACTTGATAGTCATTCGGATCACCATGTTGGTTTTGTTGATTCTTTGAATAAACTGATTCCTTCTCATTGCTCTCAAATGAAATCGTTTATTCCTTGTGTCGGTTGTGGTGAGCCTCTTTTTGGTTCACCCTGTCGTTGGTGTACGTGTGTGCAATGTCGTAATGATATTCATAACGGGAGTTGTTTGTTTTGTGGTTCGAGGAATTCATTTGATTATGATCCGAACTCATTTAACGAACCCTCAAACTTTTCCAATTACCCACCACAGCCCGACTTATCTTCATATAATCAACATACCTGCTGTGAATTTTCTGGAGGTCCTCACCTAGAATTTGAGTGTCAATCCGAAACACGCTTTGTCTATGAACAGCTTTTCCAGTGAGGCTCAGAACTTTGGTTATAACCAAAATCCATATGATTCACCTGTCCAGACTCAACAGTTTTACTGTTGTGAGTACTGTGGAGGTCCCCATTTCAGCTCTGATTGTCAAATAGGGAACCCAGTTCCTTGTAACAATCATGACTCTCACATGTTTGACAATTTCCAACCTCCACAGCACCATACGGTTCAAACTCCACCTGAGCCGTTGTCTCAAGAAATCTCCCAAAATTTTGAAATCGCAATGAAAACACTTGATGATATGATTAGTAACTTTAAGAATCAAGTGAGTGGTGAAAAGACCATGGGAGAATTACTAGCCGAAGAACGAGAGGCCCGCCAATCTAGGGAAGAATTATTAATCCTAGAGCATGCAGCTCTAAGACGTTCCCAATTTCTTAAGGCAGCTCTATATGACGATGACGAGGAGAGTTTTTATCCTTTTAAAGATAATATTTCTCAACTCCCTCAGTCAGTTGATATCCCAGCAGTTGAGATTCCATCTCAAACAACTGCTATCACACCTGATATTCCCACTCACTCTCTGAACATGGGGGACGAGCATCTTGACACTGTTCCTGAAAAGGAATCGGACGAATTCATAAAGTCTAGTGTTGAGAACCCTGTCCCAATCCCGAGAGAGTCACAGGGAACTTCTGATCATATGTGTGATTCTCTTTCCCCTCTTGAGTGTTCAAAAGATCATTTTGAAACTTTCTCCGATGTTAGCGACGATTGTACTTCTTATGGAAACATCGAGTATGTTGAGGCATCACTTCCACAATCTGATGCTGATCATCTTCTTGAGGAGTTCACCGATGCACTCACTCACATCAATGCTCGTTCACTCACTTCTTATCCCAACAGTCCAATAGAGAATGTTGATCACTTTGTTCCCGAAACATTCAAAACTACTTTCACCAATCCTCTATTTGAATTCGACTCTGAATTCACTTTAATTTCTGAGAATCCACTCTTTGATACTCGGATTGAGGATAGTGATGAGTCTACAATGGAACAAGAGTTCACAATTTCACTTAATGTGAATGATTCTTTTCATGAAGAGTTCTCCGGTGAACTCTCTCATGACATATCTCCTCCGGAACATGATCATTTCTATTTTGATCTTGAGGATGATATTGGCTCGGAGGAAGGTGTACTCTATCATACGAGTTTGCCTATTAATGAATCTACCCTCACCCTTCCTCCCGATATGTCTACATCTGAGGATGAAGAATGGATCTTGATTGTTATCAAAATCTTTCTTCCTTTCCTCAAATATCTTGTGATTTCTCTTCATCTTCACTCCTTCGGGAATGAAGACACTATCTTTGACCCCGGCATTTTCATTTATCATTTTTTGAGCCGGTTCTATGTATATCTCATCGGTGTGGAACTTTCACGTGCTTCAAATGTTGTCCAAACATCTTAAATGAAAGTCCGATGGAGATTGTCTCTTCCACTTGCTTCCCCATGAACCAATTAATTCGGGTCGAGTCAAGCTAGCGACTCGGTAATCAAAAACAATAGCTAAACATGGGTTTTCACCCGTGTGTCCCACCCTAGTGTGGGGGAGTTGCCCCACATGTTATATATATAAGTTTCCAAATCTAAAAAAACAAAAAAAAAAAAAAAAAAAAATCTTTCTAAATCATGGCCGTAGTATTTCCCTTTTACGTTCTTTGTTTCGGCATCACAGCCGGTACTTTGAATATTGAGGGCAATATTCATTTCTAAGTGTGGGGGGGAATTCTCACGAATTTTATCATGTAATTATACCACCTAATTCCCCCGTTTTTGGCAAAAAATTTTTTTTTTGGAGTAAGTGTTTTGCACTTTCTCATTTGGTTATCAGTCCACCTTGTCTAATAAACTAAAGGATTGGCTAATCCAGGAGCAAACGGCTCTTGGTAAAGATATCTCAAATCCGTTGACGGCTTGCAATTTGCCCAAAATTGTATGGTATTCAGCTCACCATATCCTAAAAAGTGAAGAGTTGGCTAGCCCGCAAGTTTATGGCTTGTGGTAAAGGCTGTTGGAAATCCATAATTGGTAATCAGCTCACCAAAGATAATATTGATAATTTATCTAAGAGTTGGCTAGTCCAGAAGCAAACGGCTTATGGTAAAGACAAATCAAATCCGTTGGAAGCTGGTGGTTTGCTCAAAATCACATGGTTATCAGTGTACCATGGTTCTTACTTGAACTAAAACATTTGGCTACTCCAGAAGTAATGGCTTTTGGTAAAGAGATTCAAATCCATTAAGTTTTTTCAAAAGATTGCTAGGGACTAGCAATAGTTTAGTGTGGGGATTGATGAGTGTGTAAATACTCATCATTTTTGGGTCAATCTGAACTGTAAAACGCTTAAAAATGCTCGAAATGCATCAAAATACTGAAAATATCTCAAAATTGCATTTTATATGTTTCAGATGCAAAATGTTTAAAATCAGATGAAAAATGAGCTAAGTTTGCATAATTGGCAGTTTCAGCCCCCAACTTTCAAAAATGGCAACTTTAGTCCCTGGAATTTCAAAAATTGACAGAATTTACCCCTGGACATTTTAAATTGAAAAATGAACATTTTTAATCCTTTGGTAATTCTAATTAATCATTTTTGGTCCTTATGAGAATTTTTGGAAAATTACAATTTCAGTCCTTCAAGTTTCAAAATTGGCAATTGTGATCCTTGGATTATTGGAGATAGCAAGATAGGCCCTTGGACTACAAATTCATAATTTACAGATTTGGTCCCTTGGTTTTGTGGAATTGCAAGTTTGGTCCTTGTTTACTTATATCCTAAATCCAAACCGGATCCCAAATAAATGATAACCCAACCCAAGCCCAATTATACCGATCCAAGTCCAACAACCCGTTACCCGACCCGGTTTAAAATAAAACAACCCGCTGCAAACGCCCCTTTCTTCTTCCTTTTTCCCTCCCTTTTCTGCAAAACCAGCCACCAACACCTCTAGCCTCCCCTACTCCATGTTTTGTCCCCTCCAACCTCCACACCAATACAAATAGCATTTAATGCCCCTCCTCCTTTTGCACTCAACCCCAACTGTCAAAAGACATTTTCCCGCCAAAATGCAATCAAGGGCCAAGATAACCTCTAGTCATCCAATGGTCTCAAAAAGAAGGGGGAACTGCTCAGTTTGGAGAGAGAAACTTGTTGGTGTATAAATGGAAGCATGAGATAAAGAGAAAAAAAAAGTAGTTAGTTTTTTAATTTTCCTTAATGTCGTTTTTCAAATAAATGTTTTAGTTTAAGTTAAAATGTTGTAATTTTAGTTTCTATGTATCACATTTAAGTAAAAACATCATTGTAAGGTGCTTTTGAGTTTCAATCCAAGTCTTTATATAAATTCCAAGTTTATTGTTCACTGTGGAAATTTTCAGTTTCAAATTTTATGTCCAAGCTTCTCATAAGCTTATGTTAAAATCAAATAAGCTTATTTAAGCTTATTTTAGCCTTTGGTAAGCTTGCTAATCAGTTTTAAGCAAATTTGTGAAATGGTCAACAAAAGTCAAACTGATGCTTAATGGGAATGGTGATGAATCTGGGTAATGCAGAGCTTGGAGGGGTTGAAATAGATTAGGTTAGAATAGGTTTAGTTCTGGTTTAGCCTGAGAAATAAGCTGGACATTTGTGAGTATCTCATTTTCATTTTCTATCCATTTTGCTTATTGTGTTTGTATCTGTATCTATGGTTAAGAATGGTTTAGACCTGTTTATTTAGTGTTAAGTAGGGTAATTAGAGTTAGTTTGTTTGATTAGACAAGCTTGTTCAGTAGTTTGTCTCTTTTAAATTACAAAACAGTTGATTAAAGGGTGTTTGGATTTTCTGCATAAACTGTATTAGAAGCCAGTGCAGTTGTGTAAAGTTGTTGCTTTAGTATTACTTAGTTGTTATAAAACCATTTTGATCATCCAAGTGCATCCTAGAATCTTAAAAGTCAAAATTACAATTCATCTGTCCTTAAATCTTAACTGTTGTGATTTTGCAAAAAAAAAACTGGTTTTGTGCTTAAACATCATAGATATAGCTTGCAGTAGGTGTAATTCATCATAACACATCATAATCTTTCCACAAATTAGCTTCAAATCTCAATTTGGTCAACTTTCAATTCTGTCAAAAAAAAAAAAGTCAAAACCTTGAAAAACCTGTTTTGGGCCTAACTAGGGTGAATTTTCTTGGACTCATTTCTGAGCCAAATTATGTGAAACTTGTGATTTTAAAAACCTCATCTGGTCTATTTTCTTATTGCTATTTTTGTAGATTTTTGCAAATTTTTTATAAGCTTCAAAATGGGTCATAAATTTAGGCTTATTTGCCTCTGTAACTGACCGCTTAACACTGAAGTCTGCAGGGACTTGCAGTGCTTGGGAAAAGCTCATAAGAGCTTGTGAGCAGCTCATCTTTGGGTTAGACATAGCCACCCAGGTCTTCTTGAGGTTCCCACTTCTGTTTTTCATTTGCAGCTTATTGTGTAGCTTATGCTTAAGCTTAAAGTTGCCTATCAAAAGCTGTTTTAAACACTTTTGCTCAAATCATCAAATATGTGCATTTTGTGTTTTAGAGGTTTAGAGTAGTTGTAAATTGTTGCATTTGAGTACTTTTAGCATATTTTAGCTTGTGTAATCAGTTGGTGGCTTTTGGTTCTCATTTGCTTATTTCAAAGTGCTTATTTATAAGCACTTGCATAGCAGCCTCTTAATTCCTTCACACAAGCCCCTGATTTTATATTTTTCCTAGATTCAGTATTTTATTTTAAGCTTATCTTGAATTTTTCAGATTTTTCCAAGTCAGTTTGCTATTTTTCTTGATTTAAATTAGTTTTTAAGCATTTTTAATTAGCATTTAATACAATTAATTCAGAAAAGTTTCAAAAAATAATTTTTCATTTTTCTTAAGTTAAGATAAATATAAAAAGTCAAAAAAATATTTTTCCAGATTTTTATTAGTTAAATTTGTATTTTTAAGCAATTTAAGTAGTTTTAAATAGTTTTTAATTCATAAAAAATAAAAAAATAATCAGAAAAATATAAAAATAGTTTTGAAAATTCTATTTTGCTATTTTAGATTTTTCCAAGTCATAATTTTATTTTTCTAGTTTTATTTCATATTTTCTTGTATTTTAGGTTATTATTAAATAAGTAAAAATAGTTTTTAATTAATAATAATTAGATAAATAGTTTTAAAAATAATTTTCTTTTTCTAAAAATTTTCTTTTATCATTAGGGTTGTAAAAATATCATTTTCATATTTTTAGGGTTAATACTGCTTCAGTTTCATATTTTCATTTGTACGTCACGTAGTTTTTAATTTAAGTTTTATAAAAACATAAAATCAAAAACATCATTTTGCAAATAGTGATAGCGCTTATTTAATATATTTTATCTTTTTAATTTTCTTTAATTTGCATTTAAGCCGTTGTAATTTATAGACTTTTTCTGTAGTTATAATAAATTCAAATCCCTCTTTTCCGTTCAAATCTCTCGATCACTATTCGCTTGGTGATTCTTCGCATAGCTCGCTGGGACATAACGACCCGGGGAAACACTATACTCCCCTGATCTTCATTGCATTCGTGCTTGAACCGTTTTAAGTTTGTTACGGTCGGCCATTCACAAGTGGCCGGCCTGAGTGATAAAACTTGACTGCTCAGAGCGAATCAAATTTTGCGCCGCTGCCGGGTCAGCTGGCTGATTATCTTCCGTCTAGCAGATTAGTGATTTGAATATTCACTCCTTGTTTATACCATCTGTATGTATTTATATTTTCTTATAAAATCAAAAACCCAAAAAGATTTTCATTCTTTGTTTCTACATCATGTTTCTCAAAAATACCAAAAATATTCCTCTTTACCCTCTTACCCTTTTTGATTCTTTATCCCTTTACACTCTATCCATTTGATTCTAACTTCTTCTATTCTCATGGAATCTCTCGAGGATGAATTCTGGGATGAAGTTGAAAAACTTCAGACTTTATCGCAAATGTCAAGAATTCGTGTTGTTCGTGATGATCCATTAATTCTGCATAGGGAAATGGAACGAGAAACCGGGGTGACAAAGGACCAGGTACTTCCCTCTAATAATGGAAGTGCTAAATACGTCCAACCTACGGTTATCCAAAGATCTAGCCCCTCAATTGCTCCTAAGCCGTCTAGAATTGATCCTAAACTTTCACGATTTACGGTTAAAAGCAAACATGCAGAATTTAGACCGGTGACTAGCAAGAATGACTTGCCTAATCTTCACGTTTCTCAAGAACCAGAACCAGAGACCATAACGGAAGTGGTGGAAATTGCTAGCTCTCAGAGCACACCACTTGTCCCACCTCCGGATTTTTCAAAATGTTCTTCGAGACTTGATAGTCATTCGGATCACCATGTTGGTTTTGTTGATTCTTTGAATAAACTGATTCCTTCTCATTGCTCTCAAATGAAATCGTTTATTCCTTGTGTCGGTTGTGGTGAGCCTCTTTTTGGTTCACCCTGTCGTTGGTGTACGTGTGTGCAATGTGGTAATGATATTCATAACGGGAGTTGTTTGTTTTGTGGTTCGAGGAATTCATTTGATTATGATCCTAATCAGAACTCATTTAACGACCCCTCAAACTTTTCCAATTACCCACCACAGCCCGACTTATCTTCATATAATCAACATACCTGCTGTGAATTTTCTGGAGGTCCTCACCTAGAATTTGAGTGTCAATCCGGAAACACGTTTGTCTATGAACAGTTTTCCAGTGAGGCTCAGAACTTTGGTTATAACCAAAATCCATATGATTCACCTGTCCAGACTCAACAGTTTTACTGTTGTGAGTACTGTGGAGGTCCCCATTTCAGCTCTGATTGTCAAATAGGGAACCCAGTTCCTTGTAACAATCATGACTCTCACATGTTTGACAATTTCCAACCTCCACAGCACCATACGGTTCAAACTCCACCTGAGCCGTTGTCTCAAGAAATCTCCCAAAATTTTGAAACCGCAATGAAAACACTTGATGATATGATTAGTAACTTTAAGAATCAAGTGAGTGGTGAAAAGACCATGGGAGAATTACTAGCCGAAGAACGAGAGGCCCGCCAATCTAGGGAAGAATTATTAATCCTAGAGCATGCAGCTCTAAGACGTTCCCAATTTCTTAAGGCAGCTCTATATGACGATGACGAGGAGAGTTTTTATCCTTTTAAAGATAATATTTCTCAACTCCCTCAGTCAGTTGATATCCCAGCAGTTGAGATTCCATCTCAAACAACTGCTATCACACCCGATATTCCCACTCACTCTCTAAACATGGGGGACGAGCATCTTGACACTGTTTCTGAAAAGGAATCGGACGAATTCATAAAGTCTAGTGTTGAGAACCTTGTCCCAATCCCGAGAGTCACAGGAACTTCGATCATATGTGTGATTCTCCTTTCCCTCTTGAGTGTTCAAAAGATCATTTTGAAACTTTCTCCGATGTTAGCGACGATTGTACTTCTTATGGAAACATCGAGTATGTTGAGGCATCACTTCCACAATCTGATGCTGATCATCTTCTTGAGGAGTTCACCGATGAACTCACTCACATCAATGATCGTTCACTCACTTCTTATCCCAACGGTCCAATAGAGAATGTTGATCACTTTGTTCCCGAAACATTCAAAACTACTTTCACCAATCCTCTATTTGAATTCGACTCTGAATTCACTTTAATTTCTGAGAATCCACTCTTTGATACTCGGATTGAGGATAGTGATGAGTCTACAATGGAACAAGAGTTCACAATTTCACTTAATGTGAATGATTCTTTTCATGAAGAGTTCTCCGGTGAACTCTCTCATGACATATCTCCTCCGGAACATGATCATTTCTATTTTGATCTTGAGGATGATATTGGCTCGGAGGAAGGTGTACTCTATCATACGAGTTTGCCTATTAATGAATCTACCCTCACCCTTCCTCCCGATATGTCTACATCTGAGGATGAAGAATGGATCTTGATTGTTATCAAAATCTTTCTTCCTTTCCTCAAATATCTTGTGATTTCTCTTCATCTTCACTCCTTCTGGAATGAAGACACTATCTTTGACCCCGGCATTTTCATTTATCATTTTTTGAGCCGGTTCTATGTATATCTCATCGGTGTGGAACTTTCACGTGCTTCAAATGTTGTCCAAACATCTTAAATGAAAGTCCGATGGAGATTGTCTCTTCCACTTGCTTCCCCATGAACCAATTAATTCGGGTCGAGTCAAGCTAGCGACTCGGTAATCAAAAACAATAGCTAAACATGGGTTTTCACCCGTGTGTCCCACCCTAGTGTGGGGGAGTTGCCCCACATGTTATATATATAAGTTTCCAAATCTAAAAAAACAAAAAAAAAAAAAAAAAAAAAAAAAAAAAATCTTTCTAAATCATGGCCGTAGTATTTCCCTTTTACGTTCTTTGTTTCGGCATCACAGCCGGTACTTTGAATATTGAGGGCAATATTCATTTCTAAGTGTGGGGGGGGGGGGGAATTCTCACGAATTTTATCATGTAATTATACCACCCAATTCCCCCGTTTTTGGCCAAAAATTTTTTTTTTTTGGAGTAAGTGTTTTGCACTTTCTCATTTGGTTATCAGTCCACCTTGTCTAATAAACTAAAGGATTGGCTAATCCAGGAGCAAACGGCTCTTGGTAAAGATATCTCAAATCCGTTGACGGCTTGCAATTTGCCCAAAATTGTATGGTATTCAGCTCACCATATCCTAAAAAGTGAAGAGTTGGCTAGCCCGCAAGTTTATGGCTTGTGGTAAAGGCTGTTGGAAATCCATAATTGGTAATCAGCTCACCAAAGATAATATTGATAATTTATCTAAGAGTTGGCTAGTCCAGAAGCAAACGGCTTCTGGTAAAGACAAATCAAATCCGTTGGAAGCTGGTGGTTTGCTCAAAATCACATGGTTATCAGTGTACCATGGTTCTTACTTGAACTAAAACATTTGGCTACTCCAGAAGTAATGGCTTTTGGTAAAGAGATTCAAATCCATTAAGTTTTTCTCAAAAGATTGCTAGGGACTAGCAATAGTTTAGTGTGGGGGATTGATGAGTGTGTAAATACTCATCATTTTTGGGTCAATCTGAACTGCAAAACGCTTAAAAATGCTCAAATATGCATCAAAATACTGAAAATATCTCAAAACTGCATTTTATATGTTTCAGATGCAAAATGTTTAAAATCAGATGAAAAATGAGCTAAGTTTGCATAATTGGCAGTTTCAGTCCCCCAACTTTCAAAAATGGCAACTTTAGTCCCTGGAATTTCAAAAATTGACAGAATTTACCCCTGGACATTTTAAATTGAAAAATGAACATTTTTAATCCTTTGGTAATTCTAATTAATCATTTTTGGTCCTTATGAGAATTTTTGGAAAATTACAATTTCAGTCCTTCAAGTTTCAAAATTGGCAATTGTGATCCTTGGATTATTGGAGATAGCAAGATAGGCCCTTGGACTACAAATTCATAATTTACAGATTTGGTCCCTTGGTTTTGTGGAATTGCAAGTTTGGTCCTTGTTTACTTATATCCTAAATCCAAACCGGATCCCAAATAAATGATAACCCAACCCAAGCCCAATTATACCGATCCAAATTCCAACAACCCGTTACCCGACCCGGTTTAAAATAAAAAAACCCGCTGCAAACGCCCCTTTCTTCTTCCTTTTTCCCTCCCTTTTCTGCAAAACCAACCACCAACACCTCTAGCCTCCCCTACTCCATGTTTTGTCCCCTCCAACCTCCACACCAATACAAATAGCATTTAATGCCCCTCCTCCTTTTGCACTCAACCCCAACTGTCAAAAGACATTTTCCCGCCAAAATGCAATCAAGGGCCAAGATAACCTCTAGTCATCCAATGGTCTCAAAAAGAAGGGGGAACTGCTCAGTTTGGAGAGAGAAACTTGTTGGTGTATAAATGGAAGCATGAGATAAAGAGAAAAAAAAGTAGTTAGTTTTTTAATTTTCCTTAATGTCGTTTTTCAAATAAATGTTTTAGTTTAAGTTAAAATGTTGTAATTTTAGTTTCTATGTATCACATTTAAGTAAAAACATCATTGTAAGGTGCTTTTGAGTTTCAATCCAAGTCTTTATATAAATTCCAAGTTTATTGTTCACTGTGGAAATTTTCAGTTTCAAATTTTATGTCCAAGCTTCTCATAAGCTTATGTTAAAATCAAATAAGCTTATTTAAGCTTATTTTAGCCTTTGGTAAGCTTGCTAATCAGTTTTAAGCAAATTTGTGAAATGGTCAACAAAAGTCAACTGCTGATGCTTAATTGGAAATGGTGATGAATCTGGGTAATGCAGAGCTTGGAGGGGTTGAAATAGATTAGGTTAGAATAGGTTTAGTTCTGGTTTAGCCGAGAAATAAGCGGACATTTGTGAGTATCTCATTTTCATTTTCTATCCATTTTGCTTATTGTGTTTGTATCTGTATCTATGGTTAAGAATGGTTTAGACCTGTTTATTTAGTGTTAAGTAGGGTAATTAGAGTTAGTTTGTTTGATTAGACAAGCTTGTTCAAGAGTTTGTCTCTTTTAAATTACAAAACAGTTGATTAAAGGGTGTTTGGATTTTCTGCATAAACTGTATTAGAAGCCAGTGCAGTTGTGTAAAGTTGTTGCTTTAGTATTACTTAGTTGTTATAAAACCATTTTGATCATCCAAGTGCATCCTAGAATCTTAAAAGTCAAAATTACAATTCATCTGTCCTTAAATCTTAACTGTTGTGATTTTGCAAAAAAAAAACTGGTTTTGTGCTTAAAAATCATAGATATAGCTTGCAGTAGGTGTAATTCATCATAACACATCATAATCTTTCCACAAATTAGCTTCAAATCTCAATTTGGTCAACTTTCAATTCTGTCAAAAAAAGTCAAAACCTTGAAAAACCTGTTTTGGGCCTAATTAGGGTGAATTTTCTTGGACTCATTTCTGAGCCAAATTATGTGAAACTTGTGATTTTAAAAACCTCAGCTGGTCTATTTTCTTATTGCTATTTTTGTAGATTTTTTCAAATTTTTTATAAGCTTCAAAATGGGTCATCAACTTAGGCTTATTTGCCCTGTGCAACTGACTCAGTTAACACTGAGTCTGCACAGGGACTTGCAGTGCTTGGGAAAAGCTCATAAGATCTTGTGAGCAGCTCATCTTTGGGTTAGACATAGCCACCCAGGTCTTCTTGAGGTTCCCACTTCTGTTTTTCATTTGCAGCTTATTGTGTAGCTTATGCTTAAGCTTAAAGTTGCCTATCAAAAGCTGTTTTAAACACTTTTGCTCAAATCATCAAATATGTGCATTTTGTGTTTTAGAGGTTTAGAGTAGTTGTAAATTGTTGCATTTGAGTACTTTTAGCATATTTTAGCTTGTGTAATCAGTTGGTGGCTTTTGGTTCTCATTTGCTTATTTCAAAGTGCTTATTTATAAGCACTTGCATAGCAGCCTCTTAATTCCTTCACACAAGCCCCTGATTTTATATTTTTCCTAGATTCAGTATTTTATTTTAAGCTTATCTTGAATTTTTCATATTTTTCCAGTACTGTTTGGTATTTTTCTTTATTTAAATTAGTTTTTAAGCATTTTTTAATTAGTATTTAATACAATTAATTAAGAAAAGTTTCAAAAAAAATAATTTTTCATTTTTCTTAAGTTAAGATAAATATAAAAAGTCAAAAAAATATTTTTCCAGATTTTTATTAGTTAAATTTGTATTTTTAAGCAATTTAAGTAGTTTTAAATAGTTTTTAATTCATAAAAAATAAAAAAATAATCAGAAAAATATGAAAATAGTTTTGAAAATTCTCTTTTGCTATTTTAGATTTTTCCAAGTCATAATTTTATTTTTCTAGTTTTATTTCATATTTTCTTGTATTTTAGGTTATTATTAAATAAGTAAAAATAGTTTTTAATTAATAATAATTAGATAAATAGTTTTAAAAATAATTTTCTTTTTCTAAAAATTTTATTTTATCATTAGGGTTGTAAAAATATCATTTTCATATTTTTAGGATTAATACTGCTTTAGTTTCATATTTTCATTTGTACGTCACGTAGTTTTTAATTTAAGTTTTAAAAACAGAAAAATCAAAAACATCATTTTGCAAATAGTGATAGCGTTTATTTAATATTTTTTATCTTTTTAATTTTCTTTAATTTGCATTTAAGCCGTTGTAATTTATAGACTTTTTCTGTAGTTATAATAAATTCAAATCCCTCTTTTCTGTTCAAATCTCTCGATCACTATTCGTTTGGTGATTCTTCGCATAGCTCGCTGGGACATAACGACCCGGGGAAACACTATACTCTCCAGATCTTCATTGCATTTGTGCTTGAACCGTTTTAAGTTTGTTACGGTCGGCCATTCACAAGTGGCCGGCTTGAGTGATAAAACTTGACTGTTCAGGAGCGAATCACCCGCCGCTTCTGAGAAAGCCTCTGTAGGTGGAAAAGCCTCTCTTCAACCCAAACGAACACCAATGACTCAAGAGGAGATCGATGCCATTATGGTAAGCAATATCATTTTTGTAGCTTTAAACCTTATGCTAAAAGTGAATACCTTGACCTTAGAAGCATGTTTGAAATATACATTTGTTGTTAGCCGTCTTGATAATATTTTCCGTGAAGGACTTAGCCAATAGACTGGTTGTGTAATACTACTATTTGTAACATGATATGAATTTTCCTTTGTTTATGATAATTGCAGAGTTCTGATGTTTATATATAAGAATTTTTCACGAAGGTATCGATGGACTTATGGTATGGGTCCATTGAAGCTGTTGTAAGAGAAATTTGAAATTGCGAGAAAGTTCAGTTTCACCAACTGCGAGATCAAGTTATTGATCGATCTTATATAGATTAGGTTATATTCAGGGCCTTATACCATGTTTTTGGTGGGCTTTGAGCATGACATCAAGTTACTTTTTTTTAGGTTTTAAATGATTAAAGTATCTTTGAGTTATATACTTATGCATTGGTTATGACATTGACATTAACTTGAAACATAAAAGGAAGCAAGGAGAAGAAGTGACAGTTATCGGAGGATTTGAAATATGCCATTTTTCAACTAAGTAGAAAGGAATGATCAATGACAAGGCTGATGAAATTCTGGTTATTTTCTATTCCTACCTACTTGGAATATTATTATTATTAGTGTCAATGCATATGTGGTTGGACGTAATAAGTTGTTTTGTTGTGCATCGTTATATGCGAAATGAGGAAGCTAATTCTTCCTCTACACCCAGAGATATTTGTATTGAAAAACTATGTTACATCCCAGGATATCTAAAGGGACGGTCAACATCTAGAAGGAATATTTTGGCAAGTGAAAGTTTACGAAGGGAGCTCCAGTTGGAAAAGGAAAAAACAAATAAACTCCATATACATATTAACAAAATCGAGAAGAAGCATAACAGCCTTAAGCAAAAAGTGGATTACATGATGAAACACTTGCCACACTTATCTAGATGGCAATCTCAGGTAATACTACCTTGAAATATTATTTTATGTAAATTTATGTGATAAGTTGAAGATCCTGAAAAGTTTTCAATTAGTCTATGACTCAAGGTATATCTATAGTCATGGTTTACCAGTAATGAGCTAATGATCTGCAATGATACCTTACAATTTACTAACCACACCTATGTGAAAGCTTTTTTTCCAACGCTTGCTGATCATATAAATCTGTCCAATCATCAGATCTTTAAGTGAGTTTAGAATGTTAGTATGCAAAATAGTTGGCATATATCTGTTAGCTTTAAATTCGAGCCAAAGTCTTTGGTTTTTGACATAATTTTGGTGCTTAGTTCAGCTTCTAAGTTAGTGGTCTTGGATGCAACATATAAAAATAATCAAGTTGGACTAAGTATTAGTGTTGTAAATGGAACAATGAAATTCGCTATTTAGAACAAGTTATTGCAACAAAATGTTATTTTTGCATTATATAAAATGTTCTATGAACTTGCGCTTCTGCTTAAGTGGCTGCACTTAGGTGGGTATCCTGGCCATTCATATCTGCTTACTAGTGTAGTAATATTTGACTGAGCCACTGGGAAATTAGTTGTTTTTAGCTGATGGCACATAAATGCATAAAGCTTATATTTTTCAAATAAGTTACTAACCGAATTTAGCCAGTAATTACTGTATGACTAACAACGAATATGAATTAGTTGTTGTCTGTTGGTTAAATTTATACATTCGTCTCTTCACTCAGATGTAAAGATTGAATTTTAGACTTTAGTTTGCAGAAATTACTATGATACATATTTCACACAATAATACATTGAATTTTAAACTAAGGATAGCAATAACAATATGCTATATATAGTCACATATTGCTTTTGAGGGTACCATATATATAAGTGTCCTTTTGTTATTCAGGTATCATATTTGCAGCTAGCATGGTTACTTTTGCCTCATTCTTTGTTTTATGAGGAAAGGGAATACATAGTACATTGGATTTAATGATGACGATGATGGGGATGATGGGCAAGGAAGTGAAGAGTATGCTGGATTTGATGATGACGATGATGGGGAAGATGGGCAAGTGCATGAGGAGTATGTTGGAGTGGATGATGATGGACAAGAGCATGAAGATTCTATTGGACCAGCAACAACAAATTTTTTTATATAGAGTATATCGGTGTCAATTGATGTTCTTGGCAAGTTTGGATATCGAATGTGCATATTGTGGATAGAAATGGAAGTCTCGGATCGGAAGTTTGCTACATTAGCTTATCACTTTGCTTACCTAATTCTAGAAGACTCAATAATTCTCCTTTTTCTTTAATTCTGTTAGACACAAAAGGCTATTTTGCACTTCTTTTATATGTAACAAAAGATGACGGAATTGTTAAGCTTAATTCTTAAAATTTTTCTTCTGGTAACTAGATATTTTATCCGTATTTGTTGTTACTTCATGTAGTCGTTTGTTATTACTCCAGGTAGTTGTTTGTTTTTACTCCAGGTAGTTGCGGCCAGTGCAGTTTTCTGTCTAAAATACTATGGTTAGTGACCACGTATGTTGTCACTAAAGGACGTTAAGGTCACTACTTCAATGTTGCCTTGTAGTTGTCATTATTTCCGTCACTAATTTGATCAAAATAGTGACCACTAATCTATACAAAGGACCACAATAAGTGACCAAATAGGCTGTCACGAACATTATTGACCACTTTTAGGTTGTCATTATTTAGTGACCATATTCATAAGTCACCACTATTACTTTTTGTGACGGTCTTTTAATGACGACGAGTGACCACTCTGATATGGTCACTAAATCAGCTTAATGACTAAATATCTACTGTTAGTGACCACATTCGTATTGTGACTAAAACCACTTTTTCTTGTAGTTAGTCAAAATTCAATTAGTTTAGTTAAAGTTTTTAAAAAATTGGTAGAGAAATTTGATGGTGGAGAAAACTTTTAAAATATGCATAACCTTGTGAGCTATCTTTTTTTTTTTAATTTCGGACTTAATTATAAATAAACATTATATTTTGATTAGTTAATATCTAAACTTTAAACTTTTAATAAAAGACTAATCTCAAATATAAATTTATGGACTTAAGTTTAAAATCCTTAAATTTCATAATTTTAAAAAATTTATATATTTGACAAAAATCCCATATACTTTAATATTTTTTATAAACAACTACTATTACAATTATTATTATCATTATTATTATGTTTAGTATTAAATTATAATAACATAATTACGTAGTATTAAATTAATCGTAATACTAACCACAATCAATCAACGTACGCCTACATGTTATTGAGCATATGAACGAGATTAAATATAACATGTATAAACACTTGAATTCAAAGGATTTGAATTATGTTAAAATATCAAATTAAACTACTCAAATAATAAGAATGTTAAACAAAATTGATCATATTTTTAAACTCGATAAAATATAGTTGAAATATTATTATTCTTTATAGTCAGTGTCCGAACCTAATCTATGTTTAATAACCCGTGCGTACACGGGTTAAAAACTAAAATACAAATAACAATAAATAATTTATTTTTAATATAAAAAATATGTAGTTGCATGGATCATACATATCAAACTGAAGGCATAATTTAGAAGTATACACAATAAAATTTTATTTAAAATATAATTATGTACTTAGAGTCCGAACTCGTGCGTGTAATATCGCAGATTCAAAACATTAAACAATGTCAAAGTTTTATATGCCCGTATATTATACTATAAATTTTAAATAAATGTGATTTATGTGTAAACTTTATGCATGCAAGAGACTTATAATTAGTTTCTAATACAGTAACTAATTAGTTTTTAGAAAAGAGAGATAACGAGGAGTCCTACAATAACAACAATATGTGCAATACTGTCAAAACAAGATATGTGTAGGTAAAACGTAGAAAAAAATAGACCGCTTCTAGATAACTAGAAGTTCTAAACACATATATTCAAGGGCTAATTTTCTAAATGCCTCAGTTGCCCAACCAATTTACCCCAAATGCCCCAAAAATTTTTAACTTCTCAAAATACCCCATGGGCAACTCTCCCATTTCAACATTTGTGAAACTCTCCCATAAAGTTGACATGTGTCCCTATCTTTGGGCCCACCATGTACTTACATAGTACAAGTGTCATAGGTGATTTCTTGGGCAACTTTGACCTACATTCTTGGGCGACTGACAGATTTTTGTCTTTTAGTAAAAAAGTAAAGTCTTTTTTTATTATATAATAGTACATATTTCTTGGGCAACTTGGTCCCACACATATATATTCTTGGGCAACTGATTAGGTAAAGAGTATATTTTCATTTTTTTTAATGTATTGATATTTATCTCATATTTTTAAATACAAAATACCTTTAAAAGAAAATACATTTTATATTTTTTATACGTACATTACATACATTTACAGATTTACAGTTAAGTTTATAACATTAAATCATCACATTAAACCATGAATCAAACACACATACACAAAACTTCTTAAACTCACTACTACCCAGATCCAACACAGATCCATGAATCAAACGATCATCACCGATCAAAACCATCACCACAGATCCAAACCATCACTGATTTAGGGTTAGGGTTTTTTGTTTTGGATAAACTCTTAGTGGTTAGGGTTAGTGCAGTTATGTCGAGCTACAATCCAATGGATCAAATGCAACATTTGAAAGGTGTCGATCACTTTAGCTTTGCACCGTTTTGGAAAAGCTTCGATGAGGTACATCTCTATTTGCAACACTTGTATCATATAATCTTTTATGATATAATCAATGATATTACGGAATATGTTCTTTCAAAATCCCTTCTTTCTACCTTTATAAAACATGGTTATTTTTAGATTGTATTGATATAAATAACTTGATATAAGTGTAATATTGTTATTATCTTTGTTGTTAACTATATATATATATATTATAAGATGAAATTAATCACATTACAAAAATCTGAAGAAAAGAAGGCAATAACTTTAAACTTAGATGCAACTCAGTGTTTTTCTCACCGGGAATTTTGGTAGCTTAAAATGGGTCAAATTTTTCCCTAAACTTTTTGGAGGTATAGTACTATGGATTATGCACATAAATGCAACTGACCTACTTATTAATCACTCCAGGGGGCGTTTGGGATTACATTTTACAGTAATTATGTTTCTGTTTGATTACGAGTTTGGATACGCTAGTTACAAACAGATTATGCCATTCTATCCTATATAATCAGTTTCATCCAAACACTCAAATATTGTTTATCTGTGATTTGAGACACTATAATCAGATAATCATTTTTTAAATGCAATTCCAAACACCCCCTTAATGAACTGATTCTTGTCTTGAAATTGGTCAAGAAACCTACATCCAAGCATCCCTTTAGTCATAATAATCCGTATTTTTTGGGGTGATTTCAGGGGAAACCAGACTTGGGACTTGTTCAAGCTAGGTGGTCATTTGTTAACAAGGAAGAAAATCTACTCACAAGGCTACAAAACATCTACTTGTGCTTCCATTTTGAAGTCGAACAACAAGTCAACGGTCACTTTTTAACTTCTTTGGGTTTAATGGGACTGCTGGTGTTTGAAGGATCAAAGCACTGAAAGATTCCAGTGGTTGGCTTGAAAGAACAACAGTTGAAGATATGGACATTGCTGTTAGAGCTCATTTAAATGGGTGGAAATTCATTTATCTTAATGATGTTAAGGTTCTTTGTGAATTGCCCGAGTCTTATGAAGCTTATAAGAAACAACAACATCGGTGGCATTCGGGTCCCATGCAACTCTTCCGTCTTTGCCTCCCGGCTATCCTTTATTCTAAGGTTTGTTTCATTTAACTGTTTTTTTAAACACTTGAAATGCGAATGTGTGACAATTTCTATTCGTTACAAGGATGCGTTACATTATCAAAGCATTGAGAGCTGGAGATTTGGAACCTTCTTTGAGTTGGGTCTTAGTCAACCATGAGAAACTTAATCGAATTGGGTCAAAACTTGTGTTTGACCTTCACCGTTGTCAGTATTTGGAGATTGTTTAGAAAGGAAACAAATCTGATGCAATGAACTACTTTAACGCTCATCTTAAGCCGTTTAGTTCAAATCGCAGTAAAGAGGTTCTAAAACTCATGGGTAGTTTGTTGTGGTGCGAAAAGTTGGAAACTTCACCTTATTTTAAGTTATTGTCACTGTTAGGTCACCATAAGTTAACACAAGTAACAATATGTAAGAAATAGAAAGAAAGTGATCAGATGAACACCACACACAAACACACGTATAAGAATGACAAAGAGTTAGGTGTAGGATTATGTGAAAAGTGAACAACCAACCTTCAAAGGAAGGTTTACATGTAGTATTTATAGGGAAGGGAGCTAGGGCAACATGTCTAGTCCCTTCCTTCCTTATTGGGCTTGGGCCAAGGCTTATGGGCTTTCTACATAATCCTTGCCATTAATAACTAACATAAAAGCCTAGTTTAAGCAACCTATTACATATTGTAGAAAACTAGAAGGGGGGGGGTTGAATAGTTTACCGATTAAAAACTTTGTTTTGAAACTTATTGTAAAGATCAACTGATATTGATCTTAGATATGTTCATGAAATATGCAAGCAATATGTAAGAAGTAAATAAGGAAAGAAATGATCAAACCACAACAAGTTGTTTATAGTGGTTCGGTCTACAAGGACTCTTTTTCCTTGCCCTACTCCACTCCTCGAGTCTCACACTCGAGAGTTTAACTTCACTAGTCAACAAGCTCCTTTCACCGGCGGAGAAAACCTTTACACTTCGCTTACACTATTTCCGACACTAAGCTAGATGTCGAGTTCTTTCCAAGGGTACAACCACTCCCACACACAACGTATTTTGAGGACTAAAATACTAACCACTCACACTCACAAGATTATGATGGTTTAATACAACAATGAAGTATGAATCAACACAAGATCATACAACACTAAACAAACAAGACTTCCAACTTCTCGTTTGAAGCTTGAATGTGACTTGATCTTCTTTGCTACAAAAGAGATCACTAATATGATATGAACCTGAGTTAGAAAGGTTAGAGAGAAGATATGTATGAGAGTATGTTAGAAAGGGATGAGAAACTACTTGGCTTGGCATTGTTATTTATAGCCAAAGTGGATGTGAGCGTCCTGACGGACCGCGAACCCTTAAAAGGGTTCCGCCCGTACCAAATTTTGGTACCCGCCGGTCCTGACAGTCAAGATATCAAATCTTTGCTAAATTCAACTCTATCTAAGTGAGATTGTGCAAGATATGAAGAGTACAAATCCACACAAAATATCTAATGAAATCTTCCAATGATTTCCATGATGCATCACATGATGTCATATGTTGTATTTCTATTATTAGAAATATGCAAGTACTTAAGTAGTGTTTGGTTTTAAGAACCTAACACATTCTAAAAACTATTATCATACATAATGATTAGAGTTATATCAAGATGTTACTAATCATAAATGTAAATGCTTGAATGATGAATATATTGTTTGAAAAAGCTTGTTTTAATATCTATTAAACTTGACAAGCTTTAAGCTTTTATACAAATTAAATTTATTTTGTCGTTAACAAAACTTAGGTAAAGATCAAAAATATAAATAACGTTTAATGACGATATTTGTATTAACAATCTCCCCCTTTTTGTTGAGGACAAAATATAAATTTTATTTTTATAAAAGATACAAAGTTTGTGCAAGAGTTTTAAAAATATTAGTTTTAGAATTTGATAAGAGAAAGATAATGCAAGTGTATGATGTTTGACTATTTATGAAAGTCAAAGTGTTCACTAGTTGATGTATGATGTTGACTTTTTCAGAAAGTCAAAGTATGCAGTTGACTTTTTAAGAAAAGTCAAAATGTAATCAAGTTCTATATTTTTCCCCCCTTTTTGTCTCAACAAAAGTAGAGGCGATGCGGAATGTAATGAGCCCGAGCCATTATCTCCCCCTTGATCAAAGCTCCCCTAAATTGGGTGCATAATGGGAAGATACATGGATTGTGAAAGTAAAAGCTACAAAAAAGTGTTAGTAATAATGATCATTCACAAGCATTTCCAAACACTATGTAAAAGGACCAAGACTATAATAAAAACACCATTCATTAGTTAAAAATTTCATGAATAAAGATCATGAAATGGGAACACAATGATGTGTTTTAGTACAAGAAGAAAAGAAAAGAAAATAATCCTAAGAAGAGAAAAACTAGAAATGCTAAACTATAACCATCCTAATTTGATGGTGGATGAGAAAGAGCGTTGAGACGCTCAAGGATATGATTGAGGATGAACCTCATTTCTTCTTGAAAGTCAAGGACCATAACCCGGGTCCTATCAACGGTTTGGGCCGCTTGCTCACAAGTTGAGCAACCATGCCTAGGGGGTAGTATGTTTGGGAGGTTGTGGTGGTGGAATGGTAGATGTGTTGGTGTTGGTGGAAATGTTTGGGGTGGTCATGATGGAGGCAAGCAAAGCACTTTGCATTTGCATTGTCTCACTCAAGTGAGAGTCCACCATGCCTTTGATTTGGTGGAGGTTGTGGAGTTCCGTTTGAATCTCCTCTCTAGTGGGATTGGCATCCCACATACACTCCTCAATGTCCTCAAGATGAGGGGACATTGATGTGGGGAGTGAATGATCCCCATACAAAGGACCATGAATGTCTTTGTGAATGGGGTGGAAGAGAAGAGGTTTAGGCCCTAATGGGGCGTTTGGGTCAAAGGATGACCGAGGTGACTCATGAGCCATCTTGAGCCAAATGATGGCAATGGTGGTGGATGATTTGGCCTAGGAGGCAAGTCATCCAAGTCCTCCAAGAAAGGATTTGGTGAAGTAGGTGGAGTGGAAAATAACTCCATAGGAATGAGAGTTGGAGACCTTGGTGAAGGTGGTGAGGGTGTTTTGGATGTTTGGATGGGTGCCGGTGGAGGTGAAGTTGGTGTTTTGTTGGTGGTGGAGTGGTGATCACAATGTGTGATTGAGTAGGTGTGGCTAAGGTAAGGTTTGTATCATCTCGGATGGGAGATGAGATTGTGAGTGGAGAAGACTCCGATGAGGAGCTAAGGTGAACGAAGCAACAAGGCCTCACACTAATTCTAGCGGTCTTCTTGCAAGGTTTTGGAGATGATTTTGTCATTTTGACTTTGGTTTGTCTTTGCTAGATGATAGTAAGAATGAAGAAGGTGTGAGGATGATCATGGTAAAACCTCTCAATTTATAGAAGTGAAAAATCATGGAGAAATGTGTTTGATTTGATGTTAAGCCATTGAAGAGATGAGGTTCCTAATGATTTGGAAGTGGGTTGAATGCTAGTCATATCACCCAAGTCAAGCCATTCAAGAGAGATGGAGTGAAGAAGAAAAGATTTGCAATAAATGTGTTCTAGTGAGTGGAATTTCCTAATATTCAGATCACCCACGGATTTGAAGGTACCAAAATTTTGGTTCCTTCCTTTATGCAAAAGGGCTCCTTGGGTGGATTTTTCAAATTTTTGAATTTTGGTGGGAAATGGATTTCTTATATTCCTAAGTGAATTATACTAGTTCTAATAAGAGTATAAGCAATTTAGGATTGATTTATAAGCATTGGATGGTAGTTTGGAATCACGAAATAGTCGAAATTCAGAAAGTTACCGAAGGATCCACGGACCAAAACTTACACGCCGGAACCCTAAAAGGGTGCCGCCCGGTCGCACTGCATGTGCACGGGCGGTACCAATTTTTATAACGGACGGTACCAAATTTATGGTGCCGCCTCGATCCGTGAAGTAAAAAATGGACAGAGTTCGTTTTTAGGTGTCGGGACTTTTCCGAAACCTGAAATTCTTCTCAAAACATGTTATACTAAACATTTCTAGTTAAGAAAAGCAGATAACATATATATAAACATAGTGGAGCATGTATTTTGAGCAAGGCTTATTGATTTTCACATTATAGTGAAAATGGGTAAAATTTGATAGCATACTTGCGCTATCCCCTGCATGAAATTGTTAGCATTCACCATTGTTTCAGGTTATATTATCATCCTACATAATAAAACAACCAAATTGTATCAAACATTAATGATAATGTATTGTTCCAAACGCTCCTTAAAAGTACCCTTATTTGTCCAACTTCTTGTAAATCTTGTTCATCATCCTACCAAGGCACTTGAACATTCCCTTAGTTTGCTTGAACTCCGCTGATTCATTCTCTATTTCCGGAAGAGACGCATAATACTCATGAGGCGGAAGACGAGAGCTTGGAAGACCATCCTCTGAGCTATTTGATGATGATGATGATGGAGTTGGAGGTTTTGCTCTCTTGCCTTTGTCTTAGCAACTCGTGCATCACTCAAAGGTACAAAGATGTGAGGGATGAGCTCATAGTGAAGGTGCATTCCTTTTGGTGTTGGTGGAATTGGTGCAAAGTTTCTATAGAGACGGGTGAGGAGCATCCCGTATGGAAGAGCAACCGATCCTTGAGTTGGAATATCAATCATTCTCCTAGCTATGTAGTAAGCTAAATTGAATGGTTGACGAGTGGACAAGTTGTAGAGCATATGACAAAGGCAAGCGTTAATGTGATCCCTATTTCCTATGGTGCTAATGACGTTGGCTCTAAGTAGCTCCTCCCATTTCTTAAATTCGGGCTTAAGTTCATTTAGCTCCATTCCATATGGATCTCGGTTTACCTCCTTTCCTTTTCGGGTAACTCGGGTTATATCACCCTTTGGGTTAAAAGGTGTTCACGGATGACATCCTTGTCGGCCAAACGGGTTTGGTAGGGTAGAGAGCGGTCATTGATAGCATCAAGAGCGGTGAGTGACCATTTATCCGAGTAGAGACAAGTTCCTCGGTTGGGAATTCCTAGCACTTGAGCAAAGTTGGCTAAGGTGATGGTGTAGTCGTTTTGATTAATTCTAAACCTAAGACAAAATTCATCATCGTCTTCATCATTAAAGCCGGTCACACTAGCATAGAATTCTAACACAAACCTAGGACAAATTGGTTCATCGATGTCAAGAAGACAATCGAATTGAATGGCGGCTAGTTCTTCACAGAGATTGGTGTTTTCAAGGAAGGATGAGTGAATGGTTCTACCCTCATGGAAATACCTTGATTCTAGACCCCTAAATATTTCTACTTGTTCCTTGGTAAGTCCTTTGGTTTTGTGGTGTTTGGGAATGTAGTTAAGGGTGTCTTTGTGATCATAGAATCTTGCGGCTACCATGGTTATTCCTAAGGACAAGAGTTAATATGTTAAAAAATGAGAATAAGTTTTAACGTTTTTTGGTTCTAGTGTGTGCCTATATGAAAACAATTTGGAGTTGCGGTTATCTCGAATCATTTTATGCACAAAGATGGTTTTAGTGGGGTGTTTGGCAAATACCATGAGATAACCCAAATGCTCCTAATTCAATGTGGCTTCATTTGAATATACCCGCGAATGCATATTAGTTATGCAATACCTTTAGTATTCAAGAGCATGCAAGTGATGAAAATTTAACGTTTCTATTTGTATTAGCAATGAAAAAATTGTTTTCCTACAAGTGAGAAGCTTTTCAAAACTTTTGACATGGGGTGTTTGGTTGTTTGAATAGGGCCTTATATTCATTATCTATCAATTAGTGGGAAGCATGATTTGTTTATGCAATATGATAATGTAGTACCTAATTTCAATGACTAGTTATGCAATTTGCCAATTGAATTCATATTTGGTATAAAAGCATACATAAAACCCCATGTAATGATTTGTGATAGTTTTGTGCATAAATAAGAATCCTAGACTCCGAATTAAGAGATGAAATGTAGTTAGGATACTTACAATGATGTTATCTTCAGTGATTAGTGAGTTGGAAGATGACAATAATGAGCTTGGTTTAAGTTTTACACGCTTTGGTAAAGTGGGTTTTGAGGAAGAGGATGATTTGTATATAGCGTTTTGCTTGAGACACCACGGACCGCACGGTACCAAAATTTGGTTCCGCCTTTGTTATCGCTTGGTGCCGTGGCTACAAAGAGTAGCAGTACAAGACAAATTTGTTTAGTTTTGACTATTCTAATGTTTTGGGCTATGTTTATCCTACATGTTTGGTTCCATTAACCCTAAACCAAGTCTAAGAAGATTAAAAGGTTCTCGCTTAAGAGGCTTAGTTAAGATGTCGGCAATGTTGTCTTCGGAGGATACTTTCTCGATTGAAATGTTTCCTTTTGAACATTGTCGCGAAGAAAGTGATGGCGGATTTCAATATGCTTTGTACGAGCATGTTGAACGGGATTCTTGCTGAGATCGATGGCTCCTTTGTTGTCGCAAAGTATCACAATGTCGTTGAGATGAATTTCGTAATCTACGAGAGCTTGCTTCATCCAAAGAGCTTGTTGACATGCTTTTCCGGCTGAGACGTACTCGGCTTCAATAGTTGAGATGGCCAAGGCCGCTTGCTTCTTTGCAAACCATGAGGTGAGACAATGTCCAACAAAAGTGCAAATACCACTTGTACTTTTTCTATCGACATAGTCACCGGCATGATCCGAAGCGGCATACACTATGGTTTCTACACCCTTCCTTTGGGATACCATAATCCTAAACACGTTGTTCCCTTAATGTATCTAAAAATCCTTTTAAGGCTTCTAAGTGTGATGCCTTTGGGTTTTCTTGAAAGCGAGCACATAGACAAACACTAAACATAATGTCGGGTCTACTAGCCGTAAGATAGAGTAGGCTACCAATCATTCCTCTATATTTAGTGTTATCTACGGATTCACCTTCTTCATCCTTGGTTAGTTTAGTGTCCGAGGACATGGGTGTCTTAGTTGGTTTGGAATCTTCAAGACCAAATTTCCTAAGCATGTCTTTTATATATTTAGATTGGTTAAAGAATATGCCATCTTCTAGTTGTTTTATTTGAAGTCCTAGAAAGAAATTTAACTCACCCATCATACTCATTTCAAACTCGTGCATGATTTTAGAGAAATCATCACATAATTCTTGACAAGTTGATCCTAATATAATGTCATCAACGTATATTTGAACAATGATAATATGTGATTCCTTTTCTTGGTAAAAAGAGTATTATCTACTAATCCCATAGTATATTTGTTATCAATAAGGAAAGTCTTAAGTCGGTCGTACCAAGCTTTTGGTGCTTGCTTAAGACCATACAATGCTTTCTTGAGTTTGAAGACATGATGTGGTTTCTCAAAGTCGGTGAAACCTGGAGGTTGAGCAACATACACTTCTTCGTTAATAAACCCATTAAGAAAGGCACTTTTAACATCCATTTGAAATAATTTAAAATCATAGGCACATGCATAAGCAAGCAATATTCTAATAGACTCAAGCCTAGCTACCGGTGCATAAGTTTCATCATAATCAATCCCTCTTGTTGATTATAACCTTGCGCTACAAGCCTAGCTTTGTTTCTAGATACTATCCCATTTTCATCCATTTTATTTCAAAAACCCATTTTGTTCCAATTATAGTTTGATTTTTAGGTTTTGGAACTAATTTCTAAACATCATTTCTAATCTAATTGGTTTAATTCTTCTTGCATGGCAATAACCCATGATTCATCTTTTATTGCTTCATTTATGGGTTTTGGTTCAATGGTGGATACAAAGCAAAAATAATTACTTTGATTTTGGGCTTGTGACCTTAAGGTTCTTTGATTGAGTTGTCCTATGACTTTTTCTAAAGGATGACTTTTAGATTCTTTGATGTTGACAATTTCTTTATTTAATGGTTCATCTTCCTTGTTATTATTAATTATTTCTTGACCTTCTATCATTTGACTTTCAACTAAGTCATCATCTACCAAAGGTGATGTCTTAGAGGGAGGTGGACTTTCGTCGAATGTTATGTTCAACGATTCCTCGACTATCATTGTTTCTTTGTTTAGGACAATGTAAGCTTTACTAGTTTGAGAGTAACCAAGAAATACACCTTCATAAGACTTTGGGTCAAACTTGGTGAGATAATCCTTAGTATTAAGAATAAAGCATTTACAACCAAAGACTCTAAAATATCCTAACGTTGGCTTTTACCTTTATAGAGTTCATATGGTGTTTTGTTTAAGAAAGGACGTAATAAGACTCTATTCAAAATATATGTAGAAGTGTCAACGGCGTTACACCAAAACTTTTGAGGAATGTTTTGTTCATTAAGCATTGTTCTACTCATTTCTTGAATTGTTCTATTTTTACGCTCTACTACTCCATTAGATTGAGGTGTTCGTGGAGCGGAAAAGTTATGTGTTATACCATTTGTATCACAAAAGTTTCCAAATTGAGTTTCGTTGTCAAATTCACGACCATGATCCGTGCGGATCGACACAATTTTGACACCTAGAAGATTTTGAATTTTCTTGCTAAGTATTTCAAATTTATCAAAAGCTTCATTTTTGGTTTTCAAAACAACGTCCAAGTAAACCTTGAATAATCATCTACTATGACCAAAGTGTATAAGTTGCCTCCATAGCTTCTTATAGCGGATGGTCCAAACAAGTCCATATGTAATAATTCTAGACACTTAGATGTGGACACCATATTTTTAGATTTGTGACTACTATGTGTTTGTTTACCAATTTTGCAAGCGTCGCAAAAGTGTTGGTCATATTTAAGTTTTGGTAAATTCCTAACCAATTCTTTTGAAGATAGGTTTTGTATAAGTCTCATATTAGCGTGACCTAAACGTCTATGCCAAAGAGATGAGCTATCATCTAATGTTGTTAGGCAAAGTTTGTCATTATATGTTTTATCTATTTTCATGACATATATGTTATTTTTCCTAACTCCTTTAGCTATGGTGATACCATCTTTTAGTATTTTACTACCATTTTCATCAAATAGTACTTTATACTTTTTATCACATAGTTGGCTAATACTAAGTAGATTAAATCCTAACCTATCCACATGAGCAACATTTTCAATAGTTAAGGAGTTATGAGCGATCGTACCTTTGCCAATAATTTTGCTTTTGAGATTGCTACCAAAGGTGACATTACCTCCGCCATACTCTTGGTATGATGAGAAGAGACTTTTGTTGCCCGTCATGTGTCGTGAGCAACCACTATATTTTATCCATTCATCGTTCCAATCCAACTTTCAAGCATACCTAAGAAGCAAATAACTCAAGCATTTGGTCCCCAATATCTCATGGGTCCATTTGGGTTACACATACCATTTATTTGATTCATGTATGGAAATGATGGGTAAGAGTTCCATGGCATGTAATCTGGAGTTTGATATGGTCTAGGAAAGTTTTGATTCCAACCATTGTGTTGGTAGTTGGGTTGTACGCTGTGGTTGCTCTTAGGAAAGGGCGTTTGGCAAAAGGAGTTTTATATCGTTGTTGAGTAGTTTTTGATCTAAATTCATTTTTGACAAGTCCTATTCCTGAAGTAACGGCTGGTTTTAGTTTAATACTATTATTGGGTTTCTTTGTTATTTTAACAAATTCAGTACGGTCCGTATTGCGAACATTCTGTTCTGCTGAAGTACCCACGGCACCATTTTTTACAACGGACGGAACCCTTATTTTGGTTCCGTCTCGGTCCGTGCTGCATCGCAGCAATTTTGACAGAATGTTCGCCCTTTTCGGCCGTTTTATTTTGACTCTTTGGAATTAATACTTCATTAAAACCTAGCCCATTCATGTCTCCCGGTGTTTTATGAATTTTAACTATTTCATCGGCAAGAGCGATGTTCTTGTTAAACCTTTTAAATTTAGAATTGTTTTCTATTAAAACATCTTGTGTGAGCTTTAGTTTTTCTATTTCAAGTTTAAGCTCTTGACATGATTTACAATCATCGCCATTTGCTTTTCCTTTTTCTAGTCGCTTTGCTTTTTCTTTTAACTCATAAACTTCATTTTCCAAAAATTCCTTTTTGGTTTTTAAAAATTTATTTTTAGTTATGATTTTTAGACTTAGCTCACACAATTGATTATATTGTTTTTGCAAAGTGTCATCATCAATAGAAGAATAAGAAGAGTCGGAAAGTACCTCGTTTGACTAATGTGCCATTAGAGCGATCTCTTCCTTGCTTGATTCTTCATCGCCTTCACTATCACTCCAAGCACCACTTACAAAAGCTCGTTGAGTTTTGCTTTTAGGTGGCTTGGGACATTCTCCTAT
Organism: Chrysanthemum makinoi; assembly: GCA_910596185.1. NCBI lineage: Eukaryota > Viridiplantae > Streptophyta > Magnoliopsida > Asterales > Asteraceae > Chrysanthemum > Chrysanthemum makinoi. The sequence goes on from OU343220.1 coordinate 250,917,724, forward strand.
GAGGTGACTTGCATCACCACATCTAAAACATTTTCTTTCACCTTTACCCTTCTTTTCATCCCGATCCTTTCGAATGGCTTTTTCTTCTCGAGGTTGTCTTACGAACTTTCCTCTTCTTCTAAAGAACTTCTTAAAATCTCTAACGGCCATGGCATATTCCTCATCTTCACTACCGGAGCAAGATTCGTCATCATCACTTGATTCCGCTTTTGCTTTTAGAGCAACGGATTTGATCTTCTCCCTTTTTCCTTTGATGATCTCCGAATCTTTCTCCATCACCATTTCATGTACTTTGAGGTTACCGATCAACTCGTCTAGTGACATTATTGAGAGATCTTTTGATTTCTCAATGGCGGTCACTTTAGCTCTCCATTTGGGATAGAGTGCTCTAAGAAATTTCCTGACAAAGTTCTTACTACGAAAAGATTCATCAAGTGCTTTAAGTGATGTAATAATAGTGTTAAAGCGAGCAAAGCCACAATCAATGGTTTCATCTTCAGGAATAACAAATTGTTCATATTGTTGAACAAGAAGATCAATTTTGTTATCCTTGACTTGTGAATTACCTTGATGTGTAACAATTAAAGATTCCCAAATATCTTTGGCGGTTTCACACATAAAAATTCTTTCATATTCTTTTCTAGGTAAAGCATTATAAAGCATCATTTTAGCTTCATTATTTTTAGCAACTAGTTTCTTTTGTTCATCAACGGAAATATCCTTTGTTGTAGAACTAAAATCCCCTTTAACAATAATAAACCAAAGATCTATATCTTTTGATTTTACATATGTTTCAAAACGGTTTTTCCAATAGATAAATCCATTGGTTTCAAAGAGTGGTGGTCTTTGCATAGATTGCCCTTCTTTAAAGCTTTCGGAATCCATGGATCGCTTCAAGTTTATAAAATACAAGTTATTTTAGAAATTCTTGAGCAACGAGGCTCTTGTACCAATTGTAGAAAACTAGAAGGGGGGGTTGAATAGTTTACCAATTAAAAACTTTGTTTTGAAACTTATTGTAAAGATCAATTGATATTGATCTTAGATATGTTAATGAAATATGCAAGCAATATGTAAGAAGTAAATAAGGAAAGAAATGATCAAACCACAACAAGTTGTTTATAGTGGTTCGGTCTACAAGGACTCTTTTTCCTTGCCCTACTCCACTCCTCGAGTCTCACACTCGAGAGTTTAACTTCACTAGTCAACAAGCTCCTTTCACCGGCGGAGAAAACCTTTACACTTCGCTTACACTATTTCCGACACTAAGCTAGATGTCAAGTTCTTTCCAAGGGTACAACCACTCCCACACACAATGTATTTTGAGGACTAAAATACTAACCACTCACACTCACAAGATTATGATGGTTTAATACAACAATGAAGTATGAATCAACACAAGATCATACAACACTAAACAAACAAGACTTCCAACTTCTCGCTTGAAGCTTGAATGTGACTTGATCTTCTTTGCTACAAAAGAGATCACTAATATGATATGAAACCGAGTTAGAAAGGTTAGAGAGAAGATATGTATGAGAGTATGTTAGAAAGGGATGAAAACTACTTGGCTTGGCATTGCTATTTATAGCCAAAGTGGACATGTGAGCGTCCTGACGGACCGCTGAACCCTTTAAAGGGTTCCGGTACCATTTTGGTACCGCCGGCCCGACATCAAGATATCAAATCTTTGCTAAAGTCAACTCTATCTAAGTGAGATTGTGCAAGATATGAAGAGTACAAATCCACACAAAATATCTAATGAAATCTTCCAATGATTTCCATGATGCATCACATGATGTCATATGTTGTATTTCTATTTTAGAAATATGCAAGTACTTAAGTAGTGTTTGGTTTTAAGAACCTAACACATTCTAAAACTACTATCATACATAATGATTAGAGTTATATCAAGATGTTACTAATCATAAATGTAAATGCTTGAATGATGAATATATTGTTTGAAAAAGCTTGTTTTAATATCTATTAAACTCGACAAGCTTTAAGCTTTTATACAAATTAAATTTACTTTTGTCGTTAACAAAACTTAGGTAAAGATCAAAAATATAAATAACGTTTAATGACGATATTTGTATTAACACATATTAAATACTAACAATTGAAATATAAGTTAGGAGTGATTCCAACAATCTTCCCATAAGTGTTGGTAATTAATAAATGATAACTCCAACAATCTTGAAAAGTTGTTGGTGTTGATGTAATAGTTGCCTTGACGTCTTCTGATATTCCTCTTTCTTGTGAGAAGTAATGTCTTGATTCCAAAAATCTCCCCAGTGTGAGGATCTTGTTTTCTTTGAAGTTTTCAGCTTTGACGTCTTCGTAATCTTAGTTCGTTGTTCTTTGTTCAGGTGTGGATATGGTGATGTTATGTTGTTGTTGTCTGCATCAGGTCCGCTTCGTTGCTCAGGTGTCTCCACGTCTTTCTCCAACATGCTCACACACTCTTTGACGTTGGATTTGAGATTTGATGTAGTTCTCTCGTTTTAAACTTTGCGATTCTTTGGCTTTAGTAGAAGAATCATTCGACTTTGTGGCTTTCGAGAGAGCTTCAATTTGAGTTGTTGTTGTATGAGCAAGTGGAGAATCAGACGATCATCTCCCAGGAGCATCCATAAGAAGAAAACATAAGAATGGGTTAGTGATAAACACCAATCGATCACTGTGGTCGTTTCTTAGAGAATTGACCACTACGATTATTCTTCTGATGAATGTCTTGATTCCATTCACTTGGTTAGGGCGAATCAGCCATCCGAATCCCATAAGGGACAGTTGGCATTACATTGAACAAGGTCAAGTAATGACCCACATCTTCAGGACTCGATTCTTGAAAGGAATCTCCTTAGCGGGATTTCCAGCACTTACAAGTTCGAACTTCGAGCGTGTTAACAACATAGTGTGAAAACACATCTCTAATTCTAGCAAAGGCTGTTCCTGAACTGGAGTCCCTCAAGTAGGATAACATGATGTACCAAAGTACACCTACAGTTCAGGTGAGTCGCTGAGGTACACCGAAGCATCACCTCACGACTGTAGACCGTTTGAGACAACACTAAGCGTAACCCACGAGGAGTTACCAAAGTGACCTGCTGTCAGGGCTGTTTGATGTTGACCCTGGCAGGAGTTTCCATTCAATCACTGAGGATCACAAATGTGAACCCCTCATAAATGTTGTCGACAAATTGCTAAGATCTGTGTAGGACTCTATAATTATATCACTTGCGTCCTTAATGTTGAACGACAAGTGATGAAATCTCAAGTGTTCCTAAGAGATCTTTTGATGAATCTCGTGGCTCTAGATTCAGTAGTGCGCTTTGGTTTTCCTGAGCGGAGACTGGGAGAGGGTCTCCTTCTTCAATACCAGCAATCTCTAAGAGAGAGCCGATAGTTTACGTAGGGTTCCCTGTGATAATGAAACAAGCTTCTGTTGAGAGAAACTTGAGTGGCTAAGAAGGTTTAGTTCATGCGTCACCGGTCCATGACGACTTTAATCTTCAATACGGTGTCATCTAGTGACAACCAAAGAGCATATGTATTGAACCCGGTGTCTGCCCTAAGTTGAATAATTTGGAGGGCTATTTCTTTTCACCCTTTTCTTTACTTTTCTTTTTAATTCTTCAACTCCTTCTTTCTCCGATTCTCATTTTCTCCTTTTTATAATCATACATAAGGACTTCTAAATTCCAACTATTGGTGATGTCCTTGGGTAGATCCCTCCGGCTCTGGCGGATCATAGGACGTTTATTCCTAAACTTAGTCACCTTATAACTCCATGACTATCCAATGTTGCCATAAAACCATTTTCTCGAAAAATCTCTCAAATTGTTTATGAATTCAAACATGTTTGTAACACTTCGAGAGTTTTGCATTTTCAGAAATACTCCCCCTCCACACGTGCTTAAGTATTTTAACAGAAATCTGCACAGTGAGGGAAGAGCGCACTTTTGAATTGATCGACTTAAGATAGACAATTCCCCGCGAGACATGGTTACGTTGTATAGTTAAAGAGATACATTGTCAGCTTTTAGGTGACAACAAGTTCTAATAACTACCTTGAAGGTGTGGACAAACCTTGAAAAGGTTGTCAAACCCGTCAAAGTTCATGTCTATCAAGAGTTTCTCGAAGAGGTACAATCTACTCGGATAAGTCTTGGAAGACAAATCTTTTCGATGTATGACAGTTCAGATCTCGTCAATTCATGGGTTAAGTCTTAGCACACGAGGATTCCATCATATTTACAACATATTTGTATCACATAATTTTTCTCTCCCTAAAAAATGACATATAAGTGTTATTTTTAATGAAATTTGGATATTGAATATGTTCATTTCGAGTTTTGTGGGAAGATTTCCACGAAGAACGGTTTGTGAACAAAGATTTGTTTAGCAAATACTCCCCCTCAACAAGTAATATTAACTTTTGAGGTTTTGAAAAACATAAGGGGAAGTACTTGTTCTTTTGAGAAAAACTTTGAAAAGTGAAAGTTTTGATAAGTTTTACTCAAAAGTAAGAAGCTTTCGCTCCTTATATAAGGATTGTGGCACTGATGCGTACCACATGGTCCTTTCAATACAAGTACGGGTTGTACACTGTTATGTGTGCACAAGCCATAGTCAATATACAGATCAAATAATCCAAATTTTCAATCAATGAAACAGTTTAAGGAGTACCAGGAAATTCGTCAATTAGACCGGGAGTTCTCTCTTGACGTTGATAACCCGTAAGAGGGAAACTCTCTCTTCCACCCACAAAGCTCTCTAGCCTCCACATCTGATCCCGATGAAATAACCTCTCATCTATCCTTGTGATTATCTTCCTAGCATCCCTCCTTTCCTTAGAATTCCAATGCTTCTTTGACCCAATTCCTTGCTGTATATCCTTCAACCGATATGCTAGCCCATCACGAACCAACTTCAATGTGTGATCGCAGAACTTATGAAGCTCATTGCACGCCATGAAATAGTTGTGGTGAAGTTCACTACGGTAAACAACTCCAAACTTCGGTTTCTTCAGAATGGTGTACTGAGATAGTTGGTTGATGTCGGGAAAATGCAGCAATGGTTTCGTGAGATTGACTTGTTTCTGGTATGATTCCACAGCAATTTGAAGATCTTAAACACGTTCCTGGATCACTCTGCTTCGAATGAATATCAACAAGGCTGTGATGAACTGGAGCTGAATTTTGGTGGAGAATTGTCTCATCCGACCTTGTACCTTAGCAAGATACATGTCTTCGATGTCGTTGAGCGACAATCTCGGAAAATCAGCCTCAGTGAAATCATATTCCTGTTCATCTTGGCGTTTGACTGTGATTTTCTTCAGGAATGAGTAATCCCATTTAGTAGCCAGAGAGACATTCATTATAGCAACGATCCGTTTATCACTAAACACTTCCTTGTTTGACTTCAGAACTTGGCAGCTTCTGTACAGACTTCTTCTTGGCGGCCAATGGTGAATACCATATAGAGCATCGATGCCATAATCCACCACTTTGTCAACGAACATCCTGGTGGCTTCTTCTTCGATGGCTGCATTGTTGGAGAAGACTGCTGCTGGGATGTTGAAGGTTAGTGATGTAGCGTACTTCTTGCTGATGTCACTACCGTGCTGAAGAAATTCTAGGTCGTTGTTGAAGAAGTATTGGTAAGGAATCCTTGGTTGCTCTGGACGGCCAATGGTTGGCAACGGTTTGGTCCAGTCAGTATAATATGGAGTCTTATCTTTTCTGGTGAAGTCAATGTTCGATTCGGGGTTGAGCCAGTTAATGTTGTTAGACATGGCTCGTGCGATGTTGTCGAGATGATATTCAACTTCAACCGCACTGCCGGATCTGTCCTTTAGTAATTGGAAAGCATCGTTCTTGATCCGGCGTAACTCCCTCTTCGTCATCTTTTTTACCTTGAATTCATCCTGGATAAGCTTAACCTGCTCCATAGTACGACCATCAACCGGTTCTTGGCCTTCCGGTAATCGAGGAGTGGCATCAACAAGCTTGTTAAACCATTCGTATTCTGCTGTTTCATCTTCATCTAACCAGGAGATGACAGAGATGGATCTCTTCTTCTTTGGTTTTGATGATGGTCCTGGTTGCTGCTTAGTTGATGTTGGAGATGGGGGCTGTTGCTGGGGCTCAGGATTCTCTTCGTCGTCACCACCGGTGTATTGGAAGTGATCACCAGTTTTCTCCGATGGTGGTGGAGACTCAGAGTCCTGAGGTTTATCAGTAGCAGGAGTCTTCTGTGAAGCTTGTGTAGTGGAGGTGGTCTTTGGTGGTGGTGGAGGCATAGATGAGGATTCGCCTGTTTTCTTCTGACGTTAAGGCTCTGAATCCTTGTCCGCATCATCATCGTCTCTTGGTCGCTTTTGTTGACCAGCTCCTTCATTGCAAGTTGTCTTTAGTTGATATGCAAGCAATGCCTCGAAAAGTTTTGATTCATCATAAATGAAAGTTGGAGATCGGGGAGACATCTGCATAATCAGCTTTGAAATCAAATCAGCATCAGTGACAAGAGGAGGCAGAACTGGTCGGATTTGCATAACCGCTGGTGTAGTTGAAAGTGTTTGCTTGACCAATGACATCAGATATGGATAGAGTTGTCTTGCGAACATTTCTTTTGTGACTCCAGGGACAGTGTCGAGAAGGAACTGATGAGTGTAGTCCCTAATCATCTTGTCCATTTCACCTTGAATATCTCTGTTGAGGAATTGCTTGATCTGGTCTCTTTCCTCCGAGAACTCATTCATCATATCACCGAGTAAGTTAACCCTGTCAGCCAGCTGATTCAACTCTTTGTTAACCACATTTCGTTTTCTTGCTTGCTTGACAGCCTTAACGGTCTTAGTTTTGGCACGACATGGCCAAGTGTCAGAGGGTTTCTTGATTGATTTGGAAGATGATCTGGTGGTTGTTTTATCAGATGGTGGTGGTGAAGAGTGAGATGACGACTCAGCTGTGGATGGTTCTTGATGTGGCTCAGAAGATTGTTCAGGGTTATGTTCAGGATTATCATGAATGTAGTTGTCAGTTTCGATTCGAATCCTTTCATCTTCATCAGCTTTAGCCCGAGCTTCTTCTTCAGCCTTTTCCTTAGCCGCTTTCTCCACATCTTCGTTCGTTATCTTCTCCGTCTTTTCTTGTTCCTCTTCCTCAAAATCAAATAAAACCTCATACTCTTGCTGATGTTGCTCTGTAGATTCCTTAGCGGTGGCACCAGTTCCCTTATAGGGTTGATTAACAACATTAAGAACTGGTGTAACGAGAGATCTACCGCTGGAACCTCTAGGGCCTCTGTTTTGTTAGAGGTTGAATTCCGTAGCAGCATGTTGTATCCTCAGATGCTTAAGGGTTTTGTGGTAAGCTCTCTCTTCACCCTTTGGATCAATTTCTTCATTAGAACTTTCTTCTTCTTCTTCAGCAACTAGTGTCTTCCCTTTGTCTGATTTGGGACTTGGTGGTTTATCTTCTAACCTTGTTGAGGTAGTATCATCTGTAGCAGTTTTGGAGTGGTAAACCACCTCTTCAGACTCAGTAGCTTCAGAGTTGTCATCCTCTGGTGTTGGTTCTTGTTCAGGATGAGAAACCTGAGAAGGGACTTTTCTTTTGAAGCTTGGATGCCTCTTTGGATACTTGAGAGCGCTCCCAGTGCTTTCAATGCTTCCAGCGCTACCTGATCTTCTTGTCTTCTTGACTGGAACAGCTAAAGTCTTTTCATCCATAAAACCTACTTTACCTGCACTCACTGCTTCTTGATATCGTCGATACAATGGAAGACTTTTGATTGCGTCAGTGAGAAGGCAGTCTAGTAACACTGCACCTTGTTTCTTTGTTGATGAGTCTTTAAATCTGACAATGTTCAATGTAGGCTCATACAATGCAGAGTGATTCTTGGGGTCATTGATTCTCAAGGGAATGTCCCGATGTTTCCCGAGAATGTTTTGAATCAACAACTTCGTGTATCTGATAAAGGGAACCTTAGTTCCAGGCTTCTTGAGGTGGGACATTATATCTTCCCATATCAGACTTGCAAAGTCTATATGATGTTTGTTGACCATCCCCTAGAATTTTGTAGGTGCATGAGTTTAGGATGCCATGACCGTTGTCTCTTCCAGACACCGACTTGGCGATCATGATGTACAAAGTCCTCCACGGTTGAGGAATGTTCTTAAGATCGACCGTATAGTGCTTAGTAATGACTCCAGCAGCTTCATCATAGCCAATGTCGACCATGAATTGCATTGTAGCTTCTTCATTTGGAGTGGCTACATAGTCAGTAGGTTGAATAGCAGGGAGAAGAAGAATTGTTCGAAGATCTACTACCGTGACGGTGACTTCCTTATGATTGAGAGTCACAGTGACAGCATCTTGACCATAAACCTTTTTCATCGTGTGCCAAAATTGATGAATGTAGATTTTCGGTACAGTTGCTGAGTTGGTTAGCATGTTGTTGTAGGGATGAGTTTTGAGGATATCCACAACAATCCTGCATGATGACTCTGAGCACGTGAAGTTCTCAAAATCGACCTTGAGGTTGTTCTTTCCAATCGTCTTGCGGTAATCAGTTGGGAAGATGTCTTCCATTGTGAGTTCGTTTGGTGCGTTGACATTTTCCATGATGACGTCCATTTCGTGATCTGAAAGGTATTGAGACAAAAGTACCATCATATCGAAAGACATTACATTAGTCAAAAGTTGATTTTATTGTCCAATTATTGAAGTTGTTATGTTTATGAATGCTACGAGTCCAAAGTCACATATTGTCCAATAGTCCAAAGTTGATGTGATAAGTTACGTGAGTATGTTAATTTTGAAAGTTATAGTCCAAAGTTTACTTAATCACACAACGTTTTAACTTTTGTAGTTTATTAGTGACATTTTGGTTTTGTGACATTATGAGTAACTTATTACAAGTTTGTACGCGTAACATTTCAAAAATTTATTTACAATTTGGCTTAAGCGTAGGTTTGTAAGCTTATGCATAAACAGTGTAACCATAAGCATAGGAATAAGCTTATGCATAGGAATCACCCTTAGGCGTAAGGAGGGCTTACGCGTAGGAGTTGATTCTTAGCATAAGGCTTACGCGTAAGCTTATGTTAAGGACTTACGCGTAAGGTTTACTCGTAAGAGTAAGCCTTAGGCGTAGAAATCCAAGTTTACGCATATCCTTCACAGGATACGCGTAGTTCATTGTAGAACCTTATGCGTATGCGTTACGCGTAAGATTGCTCTTATGCGTAACATCTACGCATAAGGTGATCCTTAAGCGTAAGTTCCATGTAACCTTGATTCTGATTCTGGTACGCGTAGAAGCCTGAAATAGTGTAATCATAACACTCATATTAACACTTTATTCAATCACATTCAACATCATATGGAATCAACAGTTAGAGCAGTTACGCGTAGAAAAAATTTTAGGCGTAGACAAAAACCCTAACATTCAAATTCTACGAGTAAGCAATTTAACCATGGGAATTCAACCAAACTTTTTATGGGATATCTTAGATGCTAAGTGAGAGGTTTCCAACAGGTTTTAACATCAAAAGTACCATGAATCAAGAATACCCAATTCTACGCGTTCATAAACCCTAAAGCTCAATTGTTGTTTCTGGGCATGATTCAAAGGTGTTAAAGGTTAATTAAACATGTATCAACCATTTCTCAAGCATCTAATTAACCTCAAACACTCACAATAGAAAGTACCCAAATTCACGCATAAACCCTAACATTCGAATGTGATTAAAAACGTTTTCTGGGTTGAAATTTATGATGAAAATGTTTAAAGGACTTGATTTTAACCATGATAACACAAACCATTTCATCACAAACACCCCATAGTGATTTCTTGTTCATACGCGTATGCGTAGAACCCTAAATCACTCCTAGTTTAAAATCAAACCGTTTGTTTTGAATAAGATTTAAAACCTATGTTTGTAATCATACAAGGAAACGTTTTACACTTACAAATATCAAGTTTGAAGCATGGATTTGAGGTTTAATTCTTAGGCGTGGATGATGGTGGTTGAGGAAGTAAATGATAGTAATAAATGTGTTAGAATAGTTAGGTGGGGATTTTTGTATAAAAATTAGTTTTAACTTTTGACAATAATAGCTCCTCTACCTCAACCATTTTCAATCACGGCCCATAACTTCCATTTTGGTTAAGCAAAACGTGATTGTTTAGAAAGAAACTTGACGAAACTCCCCCTCGGCTTTAGAAATAGTGAAATTTTACAAATTTGAGTCCGTGGAGAGTTTAAAACAAGAAACGTATCAACAATTATCAAAGATACAACCAATTAGGGTAACATGCAAGTACAAGGTTTTATGAAACTGAAAAATATTTACATTCTCCCCCTCAACACTTGTTCGAGAAAATAATGAAAGTTTTGACAGGACAAAGTGTTGACGGAAGATTTGTACTTGCAATGTTTGAAAGAATTAAGATAGAAGATTATTTTTGTATTTTAGCAGATTTTATATTTTTCTATTTTGTTTTTGAAAAATTTATTTACAAAATAGGTTTTGGTGTTTGACTGGTTTTAAGATTGTGTTAAAAGTTCGTCCAGTTCCTCTGGAGTCAAACACCTCATGCCAATCCGGTGGATCAAATCAGTAAACCTAGCAGGAGCTAAGGCTTTGGTGAGAAATCCGCCAGTTGGTGTTCAGTACCCACAAAATATAATTCAACGGTACCCTTTTCCACATGCTCTTTGACGAAATGATATCGAAGATCAATGTTTTTGGAATTCGAATGTTGAACGGTGTTGCACGAGATCGCAATAGCACTTCGATTGTCACAGTACACCGGGATTCTGTCAAATACGTAACCATAATCTTTGAGTTGTGTTCTCATCCAAATGACTTGAGCACAACACGCAGACATGGCTACATATTTTGCTTCATTTGAGGACAATGATGTACAATCTTGCTTCTTCGATTGCCAGGACACCAATTTATCACCAAGGAATTGCAAACCTCATGAAGTGCTTTTCTGAGAGTTTAAGCAACCTGCGTGATCAGCATCTGAAAAGGCGATTAGTTCAAAACCAGAATCCTTCGGATACCAGATCCCCAAATTAATAGTTCCCTTTATGTATCGGAGGATTCTTTTAGCCTCATAGAGGTGTTTCTCAGTTGGTCGCGTCTGATAACGGGAGCAAAGATATACAGAAAATACAATGTAAGGTGTACTGGCTGTTAGATACATGAGAGACCCAATAATACTTCGGTATTTGGTAGGGTCAACCAATTTCCAATGTAAATCAGCATCCAGTTTGTTGGTATGTGTCATTGGTGTGGCATGGGTATCACAGCTTTGCATTCCATGTTTGTTTAAAATTTCAAGAGCATATTTGGACTGATTCAGGAAAATACCACGGGGTGATTGATGAACTTGTAGTACTAAGAAGAACGTAAGTCCACCCATCATTGACATTTCAAAATGTGTTTTCATAAGTTTTGAAAAAGCGTTTGAGTACTTTTTCCCAAAAATGATGTCATCCACATAAATTTGAACGATTAAAATGTGTGCCCCGTGATATTGTATAAACAGTGTTGGGTCGACCGATCCTTTGACAAAATTATGGGATAGAAGAAAGGATGATAACTCATCATACCACGCCCGAGGGGATTGTTTGAGACCGTAGAGAGCCTTGTTTAGTTTGTAGACGTGATTAGGGAACTTTGGATCAAAAAATCCTTCTGGCTGACTAACATATACCGTTTCCTTCAGTTTACCATTCAGAAAATCGGTTTTGACATCCATTTGATAGACCCGCGAATGCCAGAAAAATCTGTACAGCCTCAAGTCTAGCAACCGGTGCGAATGATTCCTCGAAGTCAATCCCTTCTTTTTGCCTATAACCCTTAGCCACCAGACGTGATTTATTCCTAATTACCGTACCCTCAGCATCTAACTTGTTTTTCCAAATCCATTTAAGACCAATGACGTAGACCCATGTTGGTCGTTCTACCAATTCCCATACTTTAAGACGTTTAAACTGATTAAGTTCTTCTTGCATGGATTCAGTCCAGTTGTCATAAGTCATTGCTTCTTTAATGTTCTTTAGTTCATATTGACAAATGGTAAGTGCATAAATGCAATGTTCACCGTCAGTCTGAAGGCGTTGTCTAGTTATGACTGGTTGATTCGGGTTTCCAATAATGTTCACAAGATGATGGTCTTCAAAACCTTCAAAACATGTTTCCCGTTTCTTGGATGCAACTAGATCACATATCTGTTTTTCCAAAGATTTTACATTTGGGTATGATTTTGCAAAATCGACTTCAAAACCTTTTTCCCGTTTCTTTTTAGTTTCAAAAATGTTGAGTTGGAACTTATAGCATTCATTATCCTTAGTCAACAGTGCAATTTTATCTTGCATTTTCTTATTGATGTCATTGCACTTTTCCAGTTGAGATTGGGTGGTCTGTATTAAGTTGGTCATGAGCTCAAGATCTGGATTAGACAAAGGTTCATCTTGTTCAACTTGAGTCTCAACATGATCATTATTTAGATCCTCAAATATAACCACGGAGTCAACTTGATTATCAATTTTAACCATGAGGTCATCTTGATCGTCAAATATAACTATGGGGTCCATTTGATTATCATCAGAATGAGATGTAGAATATTCATGTTGAACACTCTGAGCCTCGTCGGATGCAGATGTTGGCGGAGATATCAGATCATTAATGAGTATATTTTGATCCGGTACCTGAGACAAGCCATCAGTGTCATACACTGGGCCTGTGTCACTCATGTGGAGCTCTTGCATGTTTGCCATTAACATCACAGCTGCATTAGCTTACAAGTCCTCCATGTCATCATCAGAATCAGCATCTGCCATGAAGCTGTTCCTTTTTGGTAAGTGTTCCACCAGCTTCATCCTTGAGAGCCAAGAGTAAAGCCTCTTTGTGATAAGCGCTGCCTCTTTTTCTCGGCTTTGGGCATGCATTAGCCAAATGACCCTTCTCATTGCAGTTGTAGCATCGGAGACCATTAACCCCAGTCTGAGCATTTCCCTGATCAACCACTTGAACCCGTTGTTGTGGAGCACCCATGTTATTCCTACCATTAACAATAAACCCTTGACCACTACTCATCTGACGACCATTTCCACGATTCTGAACCTCAACCCGTTCATTGTTAACAACAGCTTGATTTCTTGTATTTGATGAGGTACGAATGCGATTGTTGGATTTGTTAGCAAATCGACCGAAGGCTCTTGCAATCATTACAAATCCTTGACTCAATGCATCGCAGGCTTCAGCATCCTCATTTGATTCACTGTAGAGTGCTTGATCATTGTTGTTGTTGTATGGAACCAATTTAGTTTCTTGTGATTGTTGCTGTGATGGATCATATGGTGTTATCTGAGCAGATGGTTGTGGAGGATTTGTGAAGACAGTTGGCAAATTCGGAAATTGAGGATAACATGCTTGAGTGTACAAAGCAAGAGTTTGATTGTCCGAGAGTGATGGCGAAGCAGGAACTCCACGGATGATTCTTTCTTTGTCTACTTCCTTTTGATGGTGCTTCAAATAGTCATACAACAATCCGTAAGTAGCTTGATGAAGATTCTTCGCTTGACGGATAAATGTAACATACTTCTCCCAATCAGGACCAAGACAACTCAGGAACTTTGTGTTGATTGCAATCCTTGGAATAATGATATTATGTTTATCCAAGTCATTGATGATGTCTGAGAACCGATGATGGTATGACTCTAATGTCTCCCCTGGTTCAATCATGAAGTGTTCATATGCTAAGTAGATTTTGGATTCCATGTCCTCTTGATTGAGTTCAATGCCTTCCATTAGAAGATGAATGTGCTCCCACATTGCTTTAGCAGTCTTCTGAGCATCAACACTACTAAGTATCGGATTGGGTAATCCCAAAAGGATATATTGCATTGCAATTTCATCGGCTTCTAAGTGAAGAAGTTGGTCAGTAGTAAGTTGATCAAGACCGACAATATTGGCAACATCATCTCTTGGTGGATTAGCATTTGGATCTCCTGGTATAGTGATAGTAGGCATCTGAAAAGGACCTTCAAGGATGACCTTCTTCAAAAACTTACCATGTGGCTTCTTGAGATCACAAAACCTAAAAAACCTTATCATCCATTGATCGTAGTTACCGGGAGTGAGCATTGGAGGTCTATCAAGGGATCCAGCTTCATGAATGGATTGTTGGCTACTTAAAGCTTCACACATCTTTGCAAACCAAGTAGGTTCCTTTTGCGTTGTAACATTCATAGCATACTTAGCCGGATATTGATATTGGAAGTAGTTACAATGTTGAACTTGTTGACGAGGGTTTGGTTGAGGATTCTGTGGTGGAAGAGGTTGTGCTCCTTGTGGAAAGTACATTTGAGATGGTTGTTGAAATTGATGTTGATGAAATTGTTGATAGTATTGTTGTTGTTGTGTTAGTTGTTGTTGTTGTTGAGGATACTCATGAGGAAAGTAGCTAGAGTATGGTGGTTGAGACATCTTGAAACTTGTGTTGATGATGGATCTTTGTAGTCGAATGAAACTTTGTTTGTTGATGAAGTAACCTTAAGCGTAGAAACCAGCTTAAGCGTAAAAGAAACCTTACGCGTAATACCCAACTTACGCGTAGATAGGAGTTTACGCGTAGACTTGAGAAAAGCTTAGCTTAGGCGTAAACTAAAGACTTAGTAGTAGAAACCTTATGCGTAATATTTCCTTAGGCGTAAGACAAGCTTAAGCGTAGGAAATGCTTAGGAAAAGAATTTTCTACTCGTAAGCTTTAAGCTTAGGCATAAAACTAGGGTTTTACACAAAAATCCTTTACACTTATCCAAGTGTAAAAGATATCCAAAGTCAAAGTGTTTTAAGGCTTATCCAAGCAAGAAAACACTGAGTTAACCAACAGCTTCGAAGATTAAATGACGAAATCCTTAGGCGTAGAATCTGAGGCTTAGGCATAGACTTTAGAGTATACGAGTAGAACTAGGGTTTTACTACGAGTAGAAAGTACCAACTTTTACCAAAACTTATTTTTATGCTCAAAAGTGTTTTGTAACCTGATTTGAATGATGAAATAGCTTCAATATAACCAAAATAACAATAAAGTTTGAAACTTGATGATCCAAAACAAATCTCACCCTTAGGCGTAGAAAGTACCACACGAATCAAAAACCAAGCTAAAACTAATCTACATACGTAAAGTTTGAAACTTGATGCAAAAAACTTAAACTTTAACACTAAATAAACCTTAAACCACAAGAATCTTGAGTTTATAAGTGTAAAAACTAAAGATTTTAGGCGTATGAAAAGTTAAACCACAAAACCTACGCGTATAGTTTGTAACTTCAAAAAAACAAAAGTGTTTCACCCAACTAGATGGCGATTGATACCACTGTTAGGTCACCATAAGTTAACACAAGTAACAATATGTAAAAAATAGAAAGAAAGTGATCGGATCAACACCACACACAAACACACGTATAAGAATGACAAAGAGTTAGGCGTAGGATTATGTGAAAAGTGAACAACCAACCTTCAAAGGAAGGTTTACATGTAGTATTTATAGGGAAGGGAGCTAGGGCAACACGTCTAGTCCCTTCCTTCCTTATTAGGCTTGGGCCAAGGCTTATGGGCTTTCTACATAAGCCTTGCCATTAATAACTAACATAAAAGCCTAGTTTAAGCAACCTATTACATATTAAATACTAACACTTGAAATATAAGTTAGGAGTGATTCCAATAGTCACCGAATAAATGGGATGAATTAGTAAAAGAGTTTACTAAATAGTTTTGTAATTTGATAGGTGTGTCGTTAAAGAACCCGTTAAGTGTGACCCTAGAGGCTGGAGGTCAAGCACTCCCAACCCTTTTGAAAGATGGAGCGATGGAGATAGAACTGGGAAGTGAATTTCAGTTTCATCCAGTGTTTACTTGTCCAGTGTCTTATGAAGAAAGTAGTGAGGCTAACCCCCCCAGTGATATTTGACTGTGGCCATGTATTTTGTCAAAAAACAGTTTTGACTATGACTAAATTTGAAAAGGATGTGCTCAAATGTCCAATTTGCCGTCCTGTGATTGAACATTACAGGATACTGTTTTTCTAAATGTTGGATTTTAGTTATTGGTGAAGTAGAGTTGTGTAAATTGGATAGCATAAGGCTTTCAATATGTTTAGGTAGGCTTAGTTGGTGTTTTTTATCACAGATTGTTGGAGCTCATCTTGAAAGTGTTGTGATGTAATCTCAGGTTTAGTTGAAGCCTTTAACGCATGGAATTGGAAAATTTAACGCATTCTTTGGTATATTTTGCTTTCAAGGACATGTCTGACTGGTTGTCACAACATTAAGGTACTTGAGTTGTTCAAAAGGTGGTAATGTTTTCAAAAGTATGCATTTAAACCTTTTACTCTATAATATTTGAATATACGCTGCCATTAATAACGGCATTTATAAAAAATACTTTAAACCGAAACTGATTTTTAACTGGTTCTGTGGCTTAATCAGTGGAACTCAATAGCCCTAGTGTTCCTGAAATTACAGGTACCAAAATGGGTGCATAAGGTGGATTTGGTAATGGGTTAAAATGGGTAATTTTTTGTATTTGCAAGTTGACCAGAAACAGCCTTTCAGTCCAGCTTGTCAAAAATGGGGGGAAAAATACAACCAATTTCTGTTTTAAACATAATCCAAATAAAATATTTTGTATTAAAACGTAAAATTTTCAATAAAGGAATTAAACCATTCCAACCATTTGAGCACCGGAAGAGTAAATAGGATGAAATTGTGACATCTTCCTAAAACATACGTTCAGTTATTCTCTTAACACTGGAAACACAATGAGAACAAGTTTGAAAGATTTATTGTACCATATAAGCAAGATATAATAACACGAGTGTGCAAACTCCCCAAACTTCAACAAAAAAGAACACATATAAGTCATGTCTTAGTTTTTTTCTACATAAGAAGGATGATGATATTCGAATCATCTTTTTTAGTCAACACGGCAAAGTTTCTAACGCCTTCCTTTAATTGATTCTCCAGAATCGAATGTATGAACATAAGAAACAAGTGGCCCTTGCATCTCAGTTTCCTTTTAGGATGTCAAAATACGAGGCAGGCTGCTTCGTCTCCACACGCAGTCCCTGAAAAGTAATACATATATTCAAAAGAGTGTTTTTTGCACTTTAAATCCTTAAATCCCACAGATTTTCTATATCTATATTCCTCGAAAGCAGCAGCCAGACGCAATATTGTAGCTTCAGCCCATGGACGGCCTATAATTTGTAATCCTATTGGAAGTCCTTGCTTATCATAACCAACCTACAAATGAATAAGTTCAACGCAAAAATAGGTAAATGATGATCTAAAGTGTTACTACAGATGATATTCAATGTGTTTCCGGTTATTACTACAAAGAAACAGTAATTACTTACAGGTATAGAGATAGCTGGGAAACCAAGAAGATTTGCTGCTAAGATAAAACGCATCAGATTGCCTGAAAGACAAGATAAATAGCTTCATAATCATGTATTGGAAATTATATATGGCATTAGCAGTAATTAGGTAATTCTTTAAAAAGTTACCAACTGAGTTTAAGATGATGCAAGTTTACACTAGTCAACTCACCTGTAACCTTCATATCTGACTCGCCCAACTCAAGTGCATTTTTGGGAATTTTAGGAGCTGTCATGCTAAAAAGAAGAAAAAGACACATCACATGAAATAAACATAAACTCCATGATTCCATGAGAACGAAAAAGATAATACGTTTTATACATATTTCATGCTTGAATGACTAATATCATCAAAAATTACATAGATTCAATGTACACAAGGATACACTAGTGAAGCATACCCGGTAGTTGGAGTAACTGTGACATCCACGTTCTTGAAAATTTGCGTGTGATAATACATAATCTTGCGCCTGCAATAGTATTGCCACAACTTGTACCTGTTTATTAGTACGTTGAAATTCACCGGCACCAAATTATCTTAGTATTAAATTGTTAGCCTCACCTGAGGCGTTGGGAAGCGACATAATCTGCAGCTGTAAATGAGTTGAAAAGTGCAAAGTTAATGCGTGAATCCAATGTAAGTTTCGTACCCTTCCTATTTAAGATAAGAGGAAACATCTATTAGTTATAAACTGTATATAAATAATGTACAAAAAACAAACACTAAACAAACTATTAACATACCCATCCTGAAGGTCAGGAGTTAATGAAGCTGCTACTTCAGAACCAATTGATAGAACATGTGCTGTTTGCATCTCGTCAAGCTTGAGCTACATGAAGGGTGTTTGGCTTAAGATTTTAACTAGTGTTGGAGTGTTTGTTTTTGGTGGTGGAAGAGAACATCAGCAAAGAATGATATCTACACACATTTGCTGCACATTCTTGAGGACAATAATGGATTACACTAATGGACACTAGAAGATGCTACTTGGGAGAACTTATCAGAGTTATAGGCTAAGTATCCAGCTTTTGATTTCCATTCTTGAGGTCTAGAATGTCTTGAAGAAGGGAGGATTGATAGGAGTTGATTAGTACTAGCAATGTTTAGTTGGTACTAGCAGTGGAAAGTTAGTACTAGCAGTGGAAAGTTACTAGCAGTATTTAGTTAGTACTAGCAGTGGAAAGTTGGCTAGGTTAGTTAGTACTAGAAGTGGAAAGTTACTAGCAGTGTTTAGTTAGTACTAGCAGTGGAAAGTTGGCTAGGTTAGTTAGTACTAGCAGTGGAAAGTTACTAGCAGTGTTTAGTACTAGCAGTGGAAAGTTGGCTAGGTTATAAGGCACGTGAGGCGCAGGTGTGTTACTACACACATGAGGTGCACGTGACAGAAGTTTTTATAAGAGATTCCAAGCAAAAATATTTCGAACTTGAAACTTTAGTTCGTATCAAAACATCATTATAATATCAACTTTACAAGTAGAAAGACATCTTAGATGAATATTTTTTTGTTAAAATCACATTCTATTCTTGTGCAAACAAAAATGATACTGATGAAACTTTCTCTATCCAGATTATGTATTTATAAAAAGCAAAAGAATAGGAATGTATACATGCACAAACTACAACTATTATAGTTTCTTTATTTCTAAACCATGAAGATTTTGGATAATTTTTAGAAAAGTGGGACTAGTAATTTCGTATAGGAAACATTAGAAACTATCTCAAGTATCGCTATTGTACATAAATAAATGTTGAATTTCAACAATCTAACAATATTAAAATGGGAACAAAGAAAAAAAGAGCATTACTAGTAACCAACAACAATCCGGAAGTAAGCTGCTTCAAGAAAACAACCCTTTTACCCTTGAAGATTCCAGCAAGTATGACGAGCACGGTTCCAGGAGTAATGCTAGCTCTGAACATGTAAATAAGACAATCCGATTCAATACGCATACCAAATTATTTGTATACACAACATAAATGGGATACAATACATCAATACACACACCTGAGCTTGGTAGGTCTGACCTTGCCTTTGTTAACAAGGGGCTTCTTCACATCATCATCTGGATAGAATTTGGGTGGTTTCACAGCTGGAGCAGCATCAACAACTTTCTTCTCGTGCTTAGGGAAAGCACCACCGTTCTTGGTCTTGATGGCCCAAAGACCCCTCTTGTGGTACATCTTTGAACGTGAGTACTTGCCCACACCTCTGATCAAATCAGGGTTTCTGCACACATGTGGTTTTCTTTGTTGTGGTGCCATTGATTCTTACCTGATATACCTGCAAATGCATTAAGACAAAATATCATTCCCAACATCATAAACAAACTACAAAAGAATTAAACCAAATTTACAAACTTCTTTGGGTATGCATTAAAAGTGACAAATCTCATTAAAACTCCACATATAAAAAGCGACTAATCTGCCAAGGCTCCACAGTTTTAATCAAAACATTCACTAGATGTATACAAACCAATCACTGATCACCTGACTATGGTATGTACCGGAGATAATATCGTTGAAATAGAAATCTTATCAAAATTCCATTAATTTTCTATATATAGAAACTATTTTAAGAAAACCAAAAAACTAACTTAACGTACATAGTAGATGACAAACCTTCCCAAAATCTTGTGTTGATATAATAGCTACAGAACGTTTGTTCTCCGTAAACACATTGCAGTACTTGCTATTTACAGCAATGGGGTTGACCTGGTATAGTAACAATCAAGATATAACCATTCAAATATTCTATCAACAATAAACTCAGAAACAGAAAACGAAATTACCCATGTGGTATACCGTGTATAAGGATCCATGTATATCAACAATCTTCCCAGAAACTGGAAAATGGAAACGATGATAGTCCTGCCGAAAAGTATATATCACCAACTTTACATACTTGTACAATAACACATGCCTCACGCCATCTGAATCAGCAACTGATGTTTTTACACTGCAATCAACATGATGTCAAATAATTAGTAACTTAACTATGTCCTAAACAAGTCTTAGGTTGCATAATGCTCTTATTTTCCTTGAATATGATATGAATGATTGACAATTAGCGTGTTGATAACTAACAAACACATAAGAAGGAGACCGCATACATAAAACAAATTCAACAAAGCAAGAAGAGTATTTCTGGATGTATTTGACAACTTAAACTATGACAAATTTTTCACAACTAAATCAACTGGATAACATGTATATATAGTTCTACTCTGAAATTCAGGATTGTGAACTTTTAACTTCAAAATTGTCACATGTTCTTCCAATTTCTATAGGTACTTTGAAAACTATAAAATGTGAATGAATGTAGGGCTACAAAAGAACGGGCTTGAGCTTAAAGTACAATTCAATTACCTCATTGGTTCCGGTTCCATCATCATCACGATAATGTGTCATTACCAAGATCTGATGTATCGCTGTAAGATCCTTCCGGGAACAAGCCTCTCCCAATGGGGAAAAATGGCGTGGTGAAGTTGATGGAGCTTCCTCTTGTTTCGAAATCCTGAGCATCACATCAGATGGGACCTAAAACCCCCGTCATTGCAACAATATGTTTCAAAAATATGAAGATAAAAAGTTAATTTACAAACAATAATTTTCTTGAGAAAAGCATTCTTCTTACATCACATTTGGTTTGAAGCGGAGCAAGTGTTGCAACGATGTCTTTGATACTTGGCCTATCTTTAGGTTCATATTGCAAGCATTTAGAGGCAAGGTCGACGAGTATAGTTGCTTCATCTGTTGAAAAGTTCCCTTCTAAATGCGACTCCATTAGAAGAATGATATTTTTGCCACGGATCAAATCCAGTGCCTAGAATAAACGAAATTGGATTGGAATATAAAAGGAGCTACAAAATAAGAAAAAAGGGAAAAGTGTGCAACCACTTTGGGTCTTATTTTCATTCGGTTAATGGGCTGCAAAATTGCTACTTTCATTTTTTCTCACCAATGAGAGGAAACATGTATCTTGAATGTTAAATTGTCTGAATGAATTGAAACAAATTACATGACTTGGAGGGATGTGTTTCCCACTTAATAGCACAAATTGAATGAATTGAAACAACTTAAACTAGTCTTCACAAATATGTTGGTTCAACGGCACCCTAACTAGAAATACCCTAAAAATGACATCATATCGTTAGGATTCGTGTTGTTCCAGTGGTCAGGTTCAGTTGGTGGGCGGCGGGAGGCTTGGAGATGGAGATGGGGAGTGGGAGTGCGGTGGTGGAAGTGGAGGAGGAAGGTGGTGGTGGGTTGTGGTGGTGATCGGAGGAAGATCGGTGATGGTTTAGATCTGTGGTGATGGTGATCGGAGGAAGATGGAGATGTTGATCGGTGATGATCGTTTGATTCATGGATCTGTGTTGGATCTGGGTAGCAGTGAGTTTAAGAAGTTTTGTGTGTGTGTGTTTGATTCATGGTTTAATGTGATGATTTAATGTTATAAACTTAACTGTAAATCTGTAAATGTATGTAATGTATGTATACAAAATATAAAATGTATTTTCTTTTAAAGGTATTTTGTATTTAAAAATATGAGATAAATATCAATACATTAAAAAAAAATATGAAAATATACTCTTTACCTAATCAGTTGCCCAAGAATATATATGTGTGGGACCAAGTTGCCCAAGAAATATGTACTATTATCAGTAATAAAAAAAGACTTTACTTTTTTATTAAAAGACAAAAATATGTCAGTCGCCCAAGAATGTAGGTCAAAGTTGCCCAAGAAATCACTTATGACACTTGTACTATGTAAGTACATGGTGGGCCCAAAGATAGGGACACATGTCAATTTTATGGGAGAATTTCCTAAATGTTGAAATGGGAGAGTTGCCCATGGGGTATTTAGAGAAGTTGAAAATTTTTGGAGCATTTGGGGTAAATTGGTTGGGCAACTGAGGCATTTAAAAAACTAGGCAGGATAGCCCGTGCGATGCACACGGGCTTTATAAAAGTTGTTATAGTGTAATTATTTGTAGTTTTATAAAAGTTGTTATAGTGTAATTATTTGTAGTTTTTTTTTGCGTCATTTTATATTTAAGTTGTGATTAAAATACTTTATTTAGTTAAGTTGTGAGAGTGTAGTATTTGCCTTTTATTTTCGTTGTTTTATATTTAAGTTGTTATGGTATCTCACATTTTCTAAACTTAATATTTTTTTAAAATGGATGTATATAAGTTTTTATGGTTTAATATTCGGGATGTATTTTTGTGATTGTATTTATAAGTTTTAAAATATAAGTGTAAGTTGTAAGCATTTTTTTTTAAAGTTTAGGCCGTTAATGGCATGCATTGTAAGGTTACCAAGTTGATGCCTTATGGATTAATAAAGTGAATAAGCCCAAACTAATACTCATAAGCTGGAAAAAAAAGAGTCCAATTCAATCAACTAAAACAATGTTGGCTCGGGCATTTCATCGAACACATAATATGCAACAATAAAAAGTGCATATTTCACATACACCTTCTAATATCAATACCCTCTGCACATTCTACACATAAAAATCATTACTACACATACAAATTCGAACAAAAAAAACTCATAGAAAACCTTGTAAGCGTGTTAAGAACAACAACAATACCACGATTTGGATGATCATTCTATTGTTAAAGTAAGATTTGGGTTTGAATCTGATAAAATTTATTCGTGTTTGTGGAAATGTTTTAATTTGTTTATAGTTAGTTAGTTTATGATGTTTGTTGATTTAGAGATGTTATTGTGCATTTATCAGTCAAAAGAGGAACACTTTTATAATAGTGTTTAGGATGATGATGATGTTGTATTTACAGTCAAAAGATGAACACTTTTATTGTGATTCAATCTAATCAGTAATTATATTTGTTGCAGGTTAAAGAATATTGTGGTATAGTTGATTTATTGGTGAAGACATTATGCGGATTATACGGGTGAGTATTAAAATCCTGTTTTGAGTTCTTTGTTAATGGAAGTTGATTTGTTGAATCTCCTGTACGTATACTTTTGAACAGCTCCATCTTTAAGTGTCATGTTTCCCAGAACCTGCAAAATTTGAATGCTCATATAGTTTGTAATGAGTTTAGTAACAGTAGTTTAAAGTCAAATGTAAGTGCAATTTTGCCTTCATTATTTGAGAAGATATATACTACAACTTATTAATTTAGATTAGTGAAGGTTTCCTTAAAAACAATATTTCTTGTTCGCTCTTTGAATTCACTGTCTTCATCTTCCGTCATTAGTATTTTCAATCCGTCGGGGCTTGTGACTCTAGAAAGTGCGACATATAGTTGCCCATGGCTGAACACAGGGTTGGGTAAGTAGACTCCGACATACTTAAGTGACTGGCCTTGGCTCTTGTTTATGGTCATCGCATAGCAAGGTTTCACAGGGAACTGTCTACGTTTCATTATGAATGGCCATTTTGACTGCGTGGATGTCATCGTGATCCTAGGTATAAGAACAGTATCTCCTATATGTGACCCAGTTAGGATTTTAGCTCGAATAACAAACTGGCCAAGATCAGTAATGATTAACCTGGTTCCATTGCATAAACCTTGGCCTGGGTTAACATTTCGCAAAAGCATTATCGGTAGCTCCTTTTTTAAGCATAGAGAATGTGGTGGCATTCCTTGGAAATTTAAGGAATTCAAGAACTCAATGGGATATAGGTGGTCTTGATCTAGTGTATCAGTTGAGGCCTTACATACTTCATCTGCACTATTGTACGTTACAGAAACGCCTGCTAACTTTTTGAACATATGTTCATTTATTGCATCAGCGTCTTCATTTTTTGGAGTCAGTATGGCCCTTTCTTTTAGATACGCATCTTCATTCTGTCTTGTTATAAAATCAGGGAATGTTTCTGTGACAATTTGCTCAATTGGAGAATCCCCTGATTTTATAAGGAAATTATGCGGAATATGAATCCAGGTCGGCTCATCCTCTCCTTCTTTAATTTTGGCTTCCAAATTCCCATCGCCCACATCCAATACCCATTTATTGAATTCTTGTTTTCGAGTGTCAATGCTACCGTTTTCTGTATACTCATTTACCCGCATACTGCGTGTAAGGGTAAAAACATTGCAAGCTTTCCATAGCTCTGATCGGTTTATGCAGGCTTGGATAACTTCTGATCTTTTAGCTTTTGGGATTACTGGTAGAATTTGTCGGAAGTCACCACCCAATAACACTGTCATTCCTCCAAAGATGCGTTCTCGGTTTTCCGGATTCTCATACCCCAATATATCCCTCAATGTCTTGTCCAAGGCTTCAAACGCGTATCGCTAAGTCATGGGCGCTTCATCCCATATTATCAACCTGGCCTGTTTCATTAATTCTGCCAGGTGTGTGTTTTGTTTGATACCACATGTACTATTGTCCATTAACTCCAATGGAATCACAAATCTGCTATGAGCTGTCCTCCCTCCCGGTAGTAGTAAAGAAGCAATTCCTGTTTGAATTATAAAGGTTGAACAATTTAGGAGGTGTTTAAGAAGTTTAATATTGCTGTAATGAATAAACACATATTATATGATGTACCTGAAGATGCAACTGCAAGAACTATCATTCTTTCTGATCTTAGTTTTGAAATTATGGTCTTGTATAAAAATGTCTTTCCACTCCCTCCGGGCCCATAAACAAAGTAAAACCCTCCTTTTTGGCTGTATACAGACTCGATAACTCTTTGGTAGATCAGATGTTGGTCGTTGTTTAGCATCGAATTAAGCTGTTCATGTTCAACCTTGCTTGTTTTCGTATCAAAGTCCAACGCTTCTCTAATCAAACGATTGTCCATGTTTGTTAGTAGCTTTGGGTTTGGTCTTGGGAGTTCTGCAAATTCAGCTAAAGATCTTCCAAATCTGTGTAACAGTTCCTCTATCTCCACCAAACAATAGTTTTGAATCTGTTCGTTTGTAAGCTCTAAATCTGGGTACCTGAAGTGTTTTCTTTGTTTGTGTAGAATATCTTCTGATAAAGCTTCCCAGTTTTCTTCCCATAATTGTCGTGGCCTACTTACTTCACAAAACAACAATATTGTAACAAATAAGTCCCTCAATTGAGGTGCTAATGCCCAAAATCTTGCTTCTGATATAGCGTTGGTCCATTCCTTGTCATCATTGAGCAAGCCATATGCAAAACAGACTTCCTTAAATGTCCGATATGTTATCTTGTTAACCGTCATCAGGTGTTGAAAGGATTCAGGACCTTTGGCTATAGTCAGTGTCAATCTGAGATAGAAACGTTCCCCTGATGCAGGGTTGGAATAAACCATCCGGCCTATGGATTTTTTTTGTTTTCTAAGTTTCCAAATCCTTTCTTTTTCATGCCATACATACTTTTGCGGAATTTGAGCATAAGTTAAACCCCGAGCTTCTGGTTCACGTTTGTTTAGCTCAAACCACTCTGTAAACATAGTTATGTTGATGCCTTCCTTTCGAAGCAATGCTGGTAAGCTTTCAGAATCACGCAGCGTTATTGCATTTTGGTTGGGCAGGTGGTAATTTAACTTCATGACTGATGGGTAGGCGTAATTGATGTCGAAAGAAAAAAGTCGCCATACTGCTTCACATGGGGCTAAGTAGCGACAATTCAAGAAGTTCTTGATTTCATCAACTTCAAAAACCTTTGTAGGAACTGATGCATCACATTTTGTAATGTTTTCTTCGATGACAATGGTAGCTCGATCAGGCCCTTTGTTTAAGTATTTAAATAAGTACTTAATTGCCCTTGATCTATTGCACCATTCTACATTTATGTGTGCCTGGTACTTAAGCAGAAGATATCGATTATAAGGAACGACATATCTGTTATTGAAAGTGAACTTACCCTTTACAAAATTGACTTTATTATCTCTCCTGCGGTAAACAGGGTAGCCATCCCCATCAATTGTTGTTTCTGGATAAAATGATTTAGGGAAATGTTTTGAACATTTTCCTTCTATGGTGCATGGGGCGTACTTTGCATCCTTCCCGCATGGTCCATGCAACATGTATTCAGTAACAACTTTGTATCCATCCGGATCATTTGTTGGGCATGGAATCTCTGCTGAAATTAGATCATCTATTTCAGCGCCTGTCTTACACTTGGCGTATTCCTCGAGCCACAGTAAAATATGTGCATGAGGCAAGCCACGTTTTTGGAATTCAATAACATAGACAACTGAAACGAAATATTTGAAATTTATTAGATACAAATCAGAATGGTTTAATGGAAAAGTCTTAGTGACTCTTAGATATGGGTTGTATTACCTGCAAAACTATCGCCAAAAATTTGTTTTTTTGTAAGATCATCCAACAACTCAGTTAACTTTATTTTAAATAGCCGGGTGCCAACTTCCGGGCGATCGTGTGCTTTCTGGCCAGGTATATCAGCAAGCATGTCTCCAATTTCCGGCCATTTGGGATTGGAAGTGAACGTGATGAACAGATCTGGATTTCCATATTGTCTACATAGAGCCATGGCATCTTGGTAATTCTGCATCATATACCTTGGGCTTCCTACAAAGCTTGAGGGCAAAACTATTCTTTTTCCAATTGCGGCCGCGTCAGTATCTCCTCTTGTAACAACATCAAACACATTATGGTAAAGATCCACACGTAGGTTGTCTTGATTCTTTCTCGTCCATTTAAGCCGTTGTTCTTCAATAGCTGTGTATGCATCGACAAAAAATTGCTGGAATAGCCGGCCTCCTCTCAGCAAAGTAGTACCCTGGTTTTTTCTTTGCTGAATTATGTACGCGTAATACTCCTTCATTGTAATGAATCCACGTATAGTTTGTCGTCCACCTGTATTGTTATGAAAAGGTATGCTATCATGGAATCCATCTTCTCCATATGGAAATAGTGAAGGATATTGGAGTGCCATGTAAGATGGATGCAATTCTGATATCCTTTGCTTGCCCGTGTCTTTATAGTTGACAATGATATCTCGTGAAGGGATGCCCTGACCAAAATCATTTGTAATTAGCGCAGCTATTTCAGATACAGTTGGTGTATTGTACTGTCGTGCACTTCTTCTATTACTAATAAGCCGCAGCTGTAAGTTTGGAGTATCATGTGAAGCACACCAATCTCTTGCCATGCGAAATGCCTTTGTAACTGCACTTGTCTCATTTAGCATTGAAATGAGGCTCCTGACTATTGTTTCATCAACTTGGTTTTCTGTTTCTTTATCAATAAAAGCAGACATGCGATTCTTAGGTTCATTCTGTGTGTCAAAAAAGTAAAGCTGGGCAAACTTTGGTTGTTCTCCTTGCGCTGGAAGCAGGGACCCAATAAGATGATAGTTTTGACCATTTATTCTAAATGTATATGGCCCGCGTCCTTTATTTATTGAGTTATCTATTTTTCCTCCAAAAGATGTAAAGCAAAACATACTATTGTATATTCTAATTTGATCTCTAAATTTTGTTGCAGAAGAATCACTATAATCAAGAAGCTTGTTTAACAGCGTTGGTGCTTCATTGAATTTGGAGAGCAGAACTTTACCACTTTGACAACAAAGGGAGAATGTTGGGTTTAAAGGCTTGTAAGCCTTGGTAGTTCTTTCTTCATACCACATAGTTGCTGCACAATTAGAACATGTATACGATGGTGGGCCAGTATTATGGTAAGAAACAACAACCCCTTGTATAAATAAGAGTAAAAATGATAAGTGAGGTGCTTATTTACTTTTTAATTAGTGTAGTTTCAATTATATTGAGTAAAATTCATGGAAAAGATACCTCTAGATGTGAACCCTATGCTTTTATTGTTTTTTTAGGCACTCGTCGCTTGACTTGTTCTAATATAATATCTCCGTTTTGCCACTGGTAATTGGATGTAGAACCTGAAAATTTATGTTTTACATTTAGCAGAATTGCCAAATAATTATCGGACACATGATCTGGAAATTTACCTTTAGATCTTTTGGCAGTTTTTTTAGGCATGTTGGAAACTGAAACCCCTGTTTTTTTTTAGTATTTTCCCTGTTGTTTCCTCGAATTGTTGCTGTTTCTGGACAAATTTTTAAAAAGTTTAGCACAGGTGAATTGATGATTTTTGTATAAAAATATATATGTGTTTCAGTTTACCTGATTCCTGCGTTGTTAATTCTGTTATTTTGAGACCACAGTAACTCTCGAGTTTTCCATCTGATCTGATTTTTGTATGTGAATGAATCGTTATAGAGTTGTGTATTATGTCTGAGAGTGATGGAATCTCTGTTTGCTTCATGAATGAATTTGGGACTGAAATAAAGCGATAATCCTAATTACATGAACAATTTAAATATATAGTTTCATTTAAATTGATGCTTGTTGGTGTTGTACATGTAATTAATGAACATATCAATATATAGAGAGATATAGAATTAAGAAGATCAATAGGCTGCCTTTTGGGATTTTGTGACGTAAATGTTATAATGTAGAATTAAGAAGATCAATAGGTTGCCTTTTGGGATTTTGTGATGTAAATGTTATATTTATTGATTGTTAATATGAAAGATGTTTTAGATTTTGGAAGATGTTAGTAGGCTTTTGGTATTTTGTGATGTAAATGTTACATTTATTAATTGTTAATATGAAAGATGTCAGTTCTTGTAAAGTATTATTGTTATGCTGAAAGTTTGTTTTACTTAGGAACATGATTGTTAGTTTGTTGGATGAAGTGATATTTGGAATATTCTAGGAGTTATTTTAACTTTTTGTAAAGTAGTATTGATATGACAGGTAGATTTATTTAGAGTCGTGATTGTTAGTTTTTTGGACGAAGTAGGTTATTGTTCTTTTTTTTACATGATTACGGATTTCTATTCATTCAGTAGATTTTTCCTAGACTTTTCAATATAATACACTCATAAGTGTTGCCGTTTAATTTTGCAATTGTATATAGATACTAAGATAGAAATATGGTATTATTCAATATGTGATCATTACACAATCACTAACAACCTTCCATTGATTAATATCTAAAATTGTAATACTGAACATTCATAATTTAGTTTATAATAATTTGTTAAAATTCTAAAACTTGCATATCAATTTCCTCCTAATCTTGTGTTTCATTGTCACCATCATAATCACCATCCATCTCTTTAGAGTCTGAAATATTTCTTGGATATATAACCTGCAATGGAGTAGCTTCAATTGTTGTTGTTGGGGCGAAGTTCATGTTTTTAATCTTTTTGTATCTAGCTTTGAAGTTTCTCCGTCTCAACTTTTTAGTGGTCGGAGAAAGTTTGTAATTAGGATTTTCTTGTACTCGCCTCCTTTCTTCTTTCAACCTTGTTATGATTACTTTCGTGTAATCATCAACTATTGCACCTCCATTTTCTTCCTATAATGCAAGTGAATTTTGTCAATAACATAAAACATAAACATAAAATGTTAGGTTCACTTGAATTCTGACCTGGAGAGTGCTAATTAATAAATCTAAGCTTCTTAGCTTACGATATGGCCAACGCTTAAAACCCTTATCTCTACAGAAGTGTTTTAAAACAGTTAAACCAACATTTAGTTGTTTGCAAGCTTCAGCTATTGGTAGATGAAAATACTGAGCAATCACTGTGTTGCTCAGTTCCGTGATATTACTTCTGTTGTGTCTGGCTAGGTCCGTGATATTAGATTCAATTGTTGTTGTTGAGCCCAAGTTCATGTTTTTACTTTTGTTGTGTCTGGCTTTGAAGTTTCTCTGTCTCAACTGTTTTGTGATTGGAGAAAGGTTGTAATCAGGATTCTCTTGTACTCTCCTCCTTTCTTCTTTCAACCTTGTTATGATTACTTTTGTGTAATCATCAACTGTTGCACCTCCATTTTCAGCCTATAATGCAAGTGAATTTTGTCAATAACATTGGATGTTATAAGATCACTTATTTATAAATGAATTTACACTTTCTTCTTGTGAAATGATATCATTGCATTATACATAACATTGATAAAAGATAAACATAAAATGTTAGCTTCACTTGAATTCGACTGAGAGTGCTAATTAATAAATCTAAGCTGCTCAGCTTACGATATGGCCAGCGCTGAAAACCCATATCTCTACAGAATTGTTTTAAAACAGTTAAACCAACATTTAGTTCTTTGGAAGCCTCAGCTATTGGTAGATGAAAATACTGAGCAATCACCGTTTTGCTCAATTCCATGATATTTGAATGTGGATATTGGATGTGTTTGTGGATAAAGAACTGAAAGTGTATTCATAGAGTTTAGAATGTGTCATTTTAAAGCCATATTAAGCTACTCATATTTCCTGGAGTTACAAAAAATTCTTATAACTTCCATTTACCCATAAAGTATATTTATGAGATATTAATTAGTTTTTTTGGCTATTGACATGCTTATGCTTTTTGTATTGATGTTTAAATCTGTAGCATTACATACATATATTTATACCATTATATGTAGGCAAATAAACATATAAGAGTCCACTGGAAGTAAGTAATTATTAATATAGTAATTTGTAAGTTGGTCATTTGTTAGAACAGTAAGCACATATTTGTATAACTATAAAAGATTGGAATTTAGAACAAACAACTGATAAGAAAAGATATTATTCATTAAATAAAACACAAACTGAAAGATAAGTTATTTGACGAATAAGGCATAAACTCACAGATATGTAACAATATCTGTGATTCATCTTATTATTATTTTTTTAACAATCTATTTGTTGAGTTCTTCAATCTTCTTGTTCTTTATCATGCTTCATTACAGGGATGATCTCTGCATTACATATTTTGATTGGAAATTGTGTGCATTTCATTTTGAATGGCCATTTATTCATGGTTAATGTGAATGTAATTCTTGGTATTACAACCATGTCTCCTAAATTTGATCCAGTGATGATTTCTGCCTCAATAATAAATCGTCCAAACCGCTTGATAATTAGGTGGGTTCCAATGCACAAACCTTTACTTGGATCCACATTTCTAATGAGCACAACTCGTAGGTTTTTTTTTAGCCTCAGCATGTGAGGAGGCATAAGTTGATTACCTGTAAGATGTGACATAGTGATGGGGTGTACTGTTTGGAGGATATGAGTTTGTTATTTATATAATGGTATAGAATGATTAAAAAACTGAAGTATTTATTTTTGAGAAAATGAAAAGCACATGCTGTTATAACAGTAATTTATTAGTGTTTAGTTATCCTTGTGACTGTTGATAGTACTTATTTTTAACTGTTAAAATCTTGGACTGTTGATAGTACTAATTTATAAGTGTTAAAAAGTTGGAAACATTTACTGGCATCAAATTTGTCAATTTAAAATAGAAGTTTAATATGAAGTTTAATCAAGTAGTTTAAATTATTGATATTCAGTTATGCAGTTAGGTTAGTGGCGTTACTCCATAAGTTATTAATGTAGTATAAATAAGTGTTGGTATGTAGATTTTATTATGTAACAAAAGTGTTAAAGTCTTGGACTGTTGATAGTACTAATTTATAAGTGTAAAAAACTTGGAAAGATTTGCTGCCATCAAATTTGTCAATTTGAAATAGAAGTTTAATATGAAGTTTAATT
Organism: Chrysanthemum makinoi; assembly: GCA_910596185.1. NCBI lineage: Eukaryota > Viridiplantae > Streptophyta > Magnoliopsida > Asterales > Asteraceae > Chrysanthemum > Chrysanthemum makinoi. Next base: position 250,949,693 of record OU343220.1, read on the forward strand.
AAGTAGTTTAAATTATTCATATTGAGTGCTAGTATAAATAAGTGCTGGTATGTAGTTTTTATTATGTAACAAATCAAGTAATAATAAATTATTGTGTTATTCAGTCATGCTTATGACTATTGATAGTATCAATTAATAAGTTTTAGAATATTCGATAATGACGGATCTGTTATAAAATTTGTAAATTTAAGATAGAAGTTTAATATGAAGTTTAGCCAAGTTGTGTAAATCATCTGTAGAAATTGAATAATGTTATTCTACATTTGTTGAGTCTGAACATGGGAACAAAGACAATTCATTGGAAATATGAAAATTGATTCTGAACATGGGAACAAAGACAATTCATTGGAAATATGAAAATTGATAAGTAACGATAACTATTTTCTTAAGGTACCAAACTATTGTCTTAAGGTACGAAACTTCATGATCCTATTAACTATTAGGATCAACTTTATTACATTTTTCCTAACTATTTATTCATTGTTTGCTTGACTCATCAGGTACTGTATCATTTCCGATGCTTTCAATGACTTGATTGCTTCATGTCTATTCCTCGTCGGACGACGCAACAACCAACCTAAGTAAACAATGTAAGAAATTGACATGTTAAGATTTTAAACAATATCAATGCAATGAGATAATTAACATTGGATACATACTTCTTTTTTAGCTTCTTTTTTTCTGATCCTCCAACTTTGACTTTTATTTGTTTCCCATCATCGGTGTCTGAATCCTCAACAACAAACCTATAATAATAAGGCAATAAGTAAGAATGTAATATATAGTGCAATAACAAATTAAATAACTGAAATACAGACCTTTTTTTCTTCATTCCTTCCTCTATTTCAGTATCGGAATCAGCAATGTCATCCCTTAAATAACACAATTTTATATGTCATATAAGCAGTTGTATTTAAAAGTATTTCCAGATGTGAATCAATGAAGTATTGCCTGACCTTTTTTTGGACTTTTGTTCAGTAGACTTTAATGGAGTAGGGACAGATAGGTCATCTGTTGATTTCTTTAACATATGCTTCTTAGAAGCAGCATCTTGCCCTGCTTTCTCTTCATTTATTTCAGCAACTGATTGATCAACATCAACTGATAATTTCTTTAACTTTCGTTTCTTAGAAGCAGAATGTTGGTCCGCTTTCACTTCTTCTATTCCAGTATCGGATTGCTCAACATCATCCCTTAAATAATAGAACCATAAATGACGTAAGGAGTTGTATTTTAAACTTTTCCAACATATGTATGTAGGAATCATTGTCAAATCATTGACTTACCCATTTTTGTTGTGTTCATCAGATGTTGTTTCAGAAGCAGCAATTTGCTCAACTGTGCTAGAATTGCCACATTGATCAGCACTCTGGTCTGTAATAATTGCCGAACACGTGAAACTCTCATAGTTACCATGCTCATAGTAAGTATGTGTTTTTATCTCCAGATTGTGGGTTGTGCCTACAATATCAGTTATGGCACGCGGCAATACAGCGTGATTTTCTGAATCCTGCAAACGAATATAAGGTTAGGGGACATTATTGCAACACTCTTTAATATTATTAATTTACCTCAGCCTCTGTTCCAAAAAGTGAGGATGCTGGATGTTTAACCAATTCGTGGCGGCCTCGTCAAACAGAACAACTATAGTCCGTTCCGTCTCATCAGATACACCAAGCTCAAGCCTGTACCTGCACTACCAATATTACAAACCAAATGTGGCTGATTAATACTGTTGTTAGTTCAACATTTTTAAAAACAAATCAATAATGGTTGCTAAGATAGGGCAACACCTTATAAGCGGATAATCAGAAAGTTGTGTTACACCATCACACGGAATCTTCCATCCTGCCTGGTGAGTCCTTTTTTACATGTTCCACCTCCACACGATGGATAGTTCCATCCCTTTCTAGTTATGACATTGTCTATCCTCACCTTACAGATGAATGTGGAACTCGAAAAAGAAACATGACATCATTATGTAGCAATGGTCTGTAATGACACTAACAAAACATTTGAGAAGAAGATGAATACATCATTTTGTCTGTTTCTTGCCCACATCAGCACATTCTCAAGGGTACCAGGCTTTGGTACAGAGTGATCAACAGGTACAATATCCTTCCTTTGGTTCACACCACTGCAAGTAACATGAATGGTAATGGCTAAAAGATCCAAGTATTATAAAATGCATGTAAGATGTAACTTTGATTACCTAGCGCCTCCTTTAAAACGTTTCAGGGCTGGGATGTCATCATCACCCAGAAGCAAGGAGGAGGAAGTACTCGACAAATACAGCTTGTCTCAAAGGTAAACACAAAAACTGAGTTAATTTTGCCATGGTTTAAATGTTGATGAAACACAATGATAGATGCACCCTTACTATTGTAAAGTCTAGCATTAACTGAAGTTAGAATCACGACACACAGCCCAGTTTGCTTGGTTTTCATTTCTACCAATACTTCGCCTAGCCTCCCCCATAGGGTAACCCTAATTGACTGGCCACTGTTTAATCAAACACAAACACTACAATTTCATTAGCATTATATGGTTTTTTGTAACAACAATAGAAAAGAATACGTACCTTTGGTTTGCAAGATAGAAATCAAGATTCCAAGAACCTGTTTTCTGGTAGCTGGTCCTACCAACATTGGTGACGTAACCAATAACATCTGTAAAGTGGTACTAAATCACAACTCTACTTATAATACGAAAAACAAAATCTGAAAATATTTAAGAAATACGTCCTAACCAATGAGGAATTTATTGTCAGTGGGTTGAAGGTTCTCAAAAGCTACCAATTCAAAAGGATGTCGGACAAAACCATCCGGTTTGAATGCAGCTTTCCTGACAGTAGTTGACCCATCAAATTCAATCATCCACGCAGAGTCCTTCAAAACCCGGTACTCATCCTTATTTGCAATGACAGTAAAGTCTTTGATTGAATAAATCATGCCATCTTTTAACTTGTCCACAAAATTATGGGAAACGCTAGCCTTTGAAGTACAATGCATGATATTCCCCTGAAGGAACAAAAAATAAGAATTTTAGTGAATAAAGTACATGACCACTATGCATGTTTATGGTTTTTTATTTTTTATAAAAGCTATATTTGTAATTGTAAGTATTTTCTCAACTTGCAGAGTCACCAACACCTAACTTACCTTCCCATCAGAGACAATGAAATCTGTACTTATATAACGGCCGGTTCTAGCATTCACATCCCATCTCCTACATATCATGACAACTATGGTTCCCGAGACACCCATCTCCAATGCATCAAGGAAAAGCTGGCTGTTTGCATGGGTGGCCTTCGTGGAAGGTATGATGTTGGTTTCATTTGCCTGGCTGGTCCTGTTTGCCATTATGATGTATGAGCAAACTTGAGGTGTATGAATCTCCAGAAATCCACATGAAATTTATAGAGGTGACTTACTTTCTGGGTTGGTGTTGTAACTGATGAATAACATGGTATTAATGGAGATCTTTCATATTCTTTTTGGCCATGTTTATGTACCATAATTGCACAATTATTTCACATCAATATGCGACCTCCTTGAGCTACCTGTAATGAATATGCCTGCAATCAATTTGACATCAATATTCGACCTCCTTGAGCTACCAGTAATGAATATGCCGCAATCAATAACCGAGCTTCTTGAGTTGCCTGGAATGAATATGCATTTGTGTAGAAATCACATGTGAAAGCTCTATATAACAAAATCAATTCATGAAACATTTATTGACATCACTTTGCATTTATAACACAACTTAAGCTTTTAGTATATAAGATTAGCCCTTGAATATATGTGTTTAGGACTTCTAGTTATCTAGAAGCGGTCTATTTTTTTCTACGTTTTACCTTCTCATATCTTGTTTTGACAGTATTGCACATATTGTTGTTATTGTAGGACTCCTCGTTATCTCTCTTTTCTAAAAACTAATTAGTTACGGTATTAGAAACTAATTATAAGTCTCTTGCATGCATAAAGTTTACACATAAATCACATTTATTTAAAATTTATAGTATAATATACGGGCATATAAAACTTTGACTTTGTTTAACGTTTTGAATCTGCGATATTACACGCACGAGTTCGGACTCTAAGCACATAATTATATTTTAAATAAAATTTTATTGTGTGTACTTCTAAATTTTGCCTTAAGTTTGATATGTATGATCCATGCATCTACATATTTTTTATATTAAAAATAAATTATTTATCGTTATTTGTATTCTAGTTTTTAACCCGTGTACGCACGGGTTATTAAACGTAGATTAGGTTCGGACACTGACTATAAAGAAAAATAATATTTCAACTATATTTTATCGAGTTTAAAAATATGATCAATTTTGTTTAACATTCTTATTTTTTGAGTAGTTTAATTTGATATTTTAACATAATTCAAATCCATTGAATTTAAGTGTTTATACATGTTATATTTAATCTCGTTCATATGCTCAATACTAGTAACATGTAAGCGTACGTTGATTGATTGTGGTTAGTATTACAATTAATTTAATACTACGTAATTATGTTATTATAATTTAATACTAAACATAATAATAATGATAATAATAATTGTGATAGTAGTTGTTTATAAAAAATATTAAAGTATATGGGATTTTTGTCAAATATATAAATTTTTATAACAACATTTAATAGTTGTATTTCGAGACACCTTTATTTACAAATCAATAAAACACTCACATATAAGATTATGCATAAATTAGTTTTATCAATTTTAATTATCTCACAATATTTACATACAAATCTATCTCACATGTTTTAAACATGACTTGAACACACAATCATATGGTTGGGGACAATGGCGGAGCAAGAAAATTTTCCGTGGGAGGTCCGAAACAATTTTTTTCAGGAAATACATTAAATGGGAGGGCCGAAATAAAATTTTTTTCCAAAAATACACATGAAATCGTGAAAAAATACAGTAACGGGCTTAGGCCTAGGGGGTCGGGACCCTTCCCGGTCCCTTAATAGCTTCGCCCTTGGTTGGGGAGCTTTTCACATAATATGGTGTACCATTGAGACACAAACCCTCTGGTCAATCATTTATCTTTTTTAATTGTTTTGAAAAAAGCTTGTGTGTTATTTTATGTGATTAGCGCAATTTGATGCACTTATGCATATAATATATGCAGCTTATTAATTCAAACTAATTTTTATCTATTTCTCTCGGGTAAGTTTTGGATCATGCTCATGCATGCTGATGAAAGTTTCTGTAAACTAGCTTGAAGCTTGCATCAATGTTGATCTCTTTACACTAGCCATCATAAAGTGGTAACGTAAACTTGGAGTAAATACGATAGTGAAGTTTGCATCAATTTTTGCTTTCGGGTCAAAAAAGAAAAAAGCAAAACATTTACTATTTGGCAGGGACGGAACTAGGGTGAGTCCCGGAGGGTCCCGGGACACCCATGGATTTTTGTCTCGTAGTGTTAATTTTGTTAAAAAAAGGGCAAAAACCTCAAGTTCTTTATAAATGCATCCGGTCCCATAAAAGTTGTGCATGTAGTCATGTTTGATATTTCATAAATGCACCTGGTGACTTTGTGTTCTGGTTCCATCCCTGCTATTTGGCATTGGTCACCATTCACCAAAGCTTGAACAATAAATGTTAGTGTTATTTGATTTCGACTGCAACAACTTTTAGTTTAATACTCACTATAACCGGAGACAAAAACTCTACGAAGTATGGAAGTAACGTGAACATTTTAAAAAATAGGAGGGTTATATCCGTTCAAGTTTAAGCGATGACATATTTAAAGTCCATGAATCAATCAGTCAAAAGGTTAAAATCATGATTAATCAAAGAAAAAGGGGGAAAAATGTAGCAAGTGGGATTTGGATTGTTATTTTACTCCATAACTCATTTGGTGGTTTTAGAGCTATCTGAGAGTAATAGATCACGGATCGGATCAAATCGAAGAATCTAGTCGGACTGGACAAAACATATTTTGGTCTGATTTTAGGTTCACCATTTTTTTTATATTCATTCCTTGGTCCGGTTCGGTTTTACGGACAACCGGCTATTATGCTTTGTTAGATCGGATCGACGAACTGGACTGACCCGAACCTGGACCGTACATTTCGGTCCAGTATTTTGAGCCGAATCGGTTTTTGGTCTAATCTGAGTTTCGAACCGTGCTCAGTTGTCAGGTGCTAGTTTAAGAAATCCTCAGTTTGACCATACGTAGATGCTCATAAAAGCTAATCCTAAATGGTCAGGAAGCTTTTGACCTTGTGATATTGTCGTGGGATCTACAGCTTCTTTCACAAATACTCCAAAGAATATGCTTTTTTCGTTTCAAAATTATTGTCAGAAGACAAAAATTACATAGTTTAATAAAAGTGGGGTCACTTTAATTTTCTACCACTCAAATAGAATATTCTTCTACTAAAGTCTCTAGTTTTTATTTAAAAAAGAAAGTGAACAATTATTTTGAGATATCCCAAAAAAAAAATATGAACTATAATTTTGAGACTGAGTGAATAATAGATCTAGATATCTGGCGTAGCACTTTTTGTATTTGATATGTTTAAACTATAATTAACAAATAGATACATAATCTTAAAATGATTCTGAAGCATCATTACTAGTGATTAGCAACATATATAACAAATTCTTTACATTTTTGTTTGAACAATGTACAATAATGCCACCAATAACCACTAACTAAAAACTTCTTTCTATATCTCAAACATAATTATAATTCATTCGTATTGATCATAATTCCAAAGAGTACGGCGTTTGTTGGTTATCACTAACGACTGCTATTAGCATTTGTCATAAAGTTAGATCGATCGCTATAGGAATTTGAGTAACTTATAAAAATACCGGGCTTGTTATATGTTTCATTTAAAGTACAATTAATCTGATATAAATTTTCTTTTAGCAAATAACAGCTTCACCCACATTTAAGGAATTTCTAAACAATTAAGGGTGCCTAAAAGTGGAAGTTGGATCGAGTCATTGCACACTATGGTCGGTCAACATTGCCAAATCATTTACACCATCATTGCCTTTAATGTAACTTTAAAGCTTTTAACATGATTAGTGTATGATTACAAATTATCATCTCCTTTTCAAGATTGAAAATAAAAGGATTTTTCTATCTTGTATTTTAAAGGGATAGAATAAAAAAACAAAAATGACATAAAAAGGATTTGGGTAATGATATGTACACATAGTATTTTATTTTGTGGACATTGAATTAATGAATAAGACAACAATACCTTATGTAATTTTATGTGTGCAAAGTAAAATTTCATGTGTACATATCAATTCCCAAAGGATTTAAGGACTCAAGAAAAAGAACTCGAAGATTATAAAAATATATTTTTTGTGGATCTTTGAGTCCGTTTTGTATATTTTTTTTATTTCTTATCATGTGCTCTTAGAGCATAAGATAGACAAACCCAAAATAAAAACATTATTAGGAAAATTTGTCTTTCGCTTTTACCGGATATGTTTTGGTCAAATCTTTTAAAACTAGCTTGTCTACATATGACTTGGGTCGCTGTAAACTTGTAATAAGGCTGGTCACAATGGATGAGACCGGTCACCCTTCGTCTCATTTCTCACGTGCCACACAATTGAAATCCACATATGTTTGTATAAAGTTATTATTTTTAATGATACTGAGGGGAGTGGTGATTATTGTGGCTGAAAGGTGAGGGGAGTGTTAATGTGTTGAATGGTGAATGTAGTGCTGAAGTGGAAAATGTTTGGAAGTTGACCATTATGTATGGTCTAACTTAAACTTTCAGCTTCTTTACAGAAAGATAAAAATGTTAGCGTTTGGTTATCAAAACTGATTTTGCATATCTAATAATCCTTTAACTAGATGAACAACTTTGTAAAGCAGTTAACGAATTGTTTATTTCCTTTTGATTTTAAGCACTTTATAACTACTTACTTATAAAAAAAACCAAATTAAAAAGCAATCCCTAACCTGAATACAAAAAAATGAAATGTAACTATTTAGAACCCAAGTCAGACATATGCATATCCATAATGAAATGCTGAGAAACAACTTGTTGCATGATAGAAATTAGCACCGAAATATATTGAAAATAATTATTCTGTTGAATATAAACAAATTTAATTTGATGAAAGATATGACGTGAACATGAACTTGAATTATATAGTGGCTCCACAAACACATGATGATAGTCGTTTATTGTATAATACAGCAAATTGTATTCCTCAAACAAGAAAATTTGGGACCTCCACCTCTCAATGATATTTGATGAAGTCACTCTTTTAATTGTGAATAAAAACAATATTTCTTTAGAATATAATATCACAAATGTTAAACATATAACAAAAATCTTTTTCTGGTATTATAACTTTAAATATCCTATATATGGGTTCTATCTTTAACAATGTCTTTAGTGGCCAACACAAATCCCAGAAACCTTATTTTTTTAAGCTAATATTATATGTAGGTATCAATTTGTTTATTTACTTATGCTATGTGCTCATGCATATAATCAAATACAAATTTAGTGATTCTTTTTTTGTAATTACAAGATAAAATATACATAAACATATAGCAAGAAAGATTATTATATACACCACTTAAGGAAATAAGTATATAGTATTGTACTTTGAAACTTGATTTAAAGTATAGAATATTTGGTTTAGATTAAGCTTGTACAATTTTATCTTCCATAGATATGGAACTCTTACAATGAGCAATAGCAGCTTGAATGGCAGCATGTAACTCTTCCATGGTACTATCACTTGTTGTGCTCATGGCTGGACTTATAGTTCCTGAAGCAAGAAGTACTCCACTATTTGCTGGAGATGTTCTCATCGAAGCTGGAGCTGTTCTCATTTCCACTGGAAAGCTACTTCTTCTAGAGCTCACCAAGTTGCCAGAAAATGAATGTGGTTGTCGATTAAACTCGTTATTATTCGACTTCTTAGCCTTTTGAAATGACAACAATGGCCTCACCATTTTCATGTACCTTTTGATGAGTTGAGCCACTTCTAGTTTGAGTTTCTTTTTTGAGTTGTTGTTTCCTTCTTTTTCTTGCTCTTGATGTGCATGATGATCACTTTGTTTATCATCAAGTGAACCTTTTTTCGCTTTGGGACGGTTAAAGATTGAGAAAGATTTGGACTTTGGTCTTGTTTGATTCATGACATTCTTGTTTGGTAAGTTGAAATCTGAGAAGGTGTTCCTTTGGTGATAATGGAAGCTAGTGTTTCCAATAGGGTTATGTTGGTCTTTTAAGATATCTTTCATGGGTAGGGTAAAACTGTCCACTGAATTTGTGGACGAACGAGGCGATATAGGAAGATGAGAGAGGAGATGAAGTGGGAGAAGGTGACCATGAAAGAAGATATCATCCGCGGGAGATAGGTCAATGGCGGTCAAGGGTTCGGATGGGGGTGTAGTGGTAGTACTATTGTAGTTGTCATTGTTAGTATTATTAAAAGTGTGCATATGGCCACTTTGAGTGGATTTTTGTGGTGGATGAGGGTGGAGAGATATGGTGAATGAGAATTCATGGGTAGGCGAAGCAGATGCAGATGACGTTGATGTGGCAGCACTGATTAACGGTTGAGATGTGCCGTGGTCCTTGCGGATAGTTTCTTGTAGCATCGCTTCTTGTTTCTTCATGTAACTTTGCTCATTTGTTTCTATATTATCTCTCATATTTACAACTTCCATGCTTAGGTTTTTTTTAGTGTTTGATCAATATATGATCACCAATACAAAAGGGATAAGGAAAGAGAGATGTGTGTGTTGGCAGAGAGAATGAGAACAAGTATAGTTTGGTGCAGAATACATGAGTTTTTGTCCATATAAGAAAAGGGTGTGGTGGATTGAAGACCATGAGACAAAGGGATCTAATCAAAAATTGATCATAAAAAAACATGTCGTGTCCTTTTCAATATTACAGCTATAATAATAAGAAAATATATTACATGAAAATAACGAGTTTCATTCTCTTGTACTTTAACTAAATGGTACCGTTAAAAATAAAAACCGTTTATACATGACTTACATAGTTACATATTGTATTTGTAATTATTCAAGCACACATAGAACAGGACACCAAGTTTACTGTTTGTTGTGCATCTAAACTGAGAAACAACAACATCGTACTTCCATGATAATCTTGTTTACGTTAAGTTTCTTTGTCACAAGTTTCTTTTTTGAAATCCACTTTGAGAGGGCTGTGAATCTTGTTTTCATTCTATTTTCAATTCAATTATATTATTCAACTTGCATAGGATTTGGAGCAGTCCAACCTTCTGACACTAACACATATTCGTTTTTAAAAACGAATCTACAATTGTTTCCTATTACCTTTGATGTTTTGGTTATCGTGCTTGTATATTTTTATACATAATTGTTATTTTGGGTTTTTAAAGTGAAAGAAATGAATTATGTTACTTTTTGTTAGGGAATTTGATCCCTCTGTGTCTGTGTAGCCTTTGAGGCTCCTACGTAGGCTATGTTTGGCGCAGAGCTTTTTGGAGCTTTTTGGGGTGATGAGCGGTGAGGAGTGAACTTTTTTATTTTTAGTGTATGTTTGGCAAAGGAGCGGTGAGCTTTGCTATTTTTTAGGAAAGCTCGTTTTTCCAATGCTTCTTTAAGAAGCTGTGAGCGGTGAGCAGTGAGTTGTGGCTACAGCTCACAGCTACTGCTCACAGCTCAATGCTACTGCTCACAGCTACTTTTGCCAAACATAGTCGTAAACATACACAAAGTCTGTGAGGTTACGTATAATAAGCACTAATTGAAACAAATGGAACCAACAACAAACTTACCATAATTAGCAAGGATGGACAATACTAACGCGTAACAAATACGAAAACACAACACAAAGATTTACATGGTTCTTCTAGTCACGAGGAGAATAGCATGCGTCCACGGGCGGAAGGTGCTCTTTTATGTTATTACGAATGTACAGGTTTACAAGGTTACAACCCAAAAGGAAACCGATTCCCTTTAACCCCACACGACAAGTTGCTGAACCCTAACCTCCGTATGCAATCGGGGAAGCCTCTCCAAGGAACCTCCTTAGGGTGCCTCTTGCACACGTGACAAGTGAAACACCTACGTGATGTTTGTTTATTAAGAGGCTCTAAATCTGACTCGCACATCTGAATCTGAATCTGAGGCGTAAATGTCTGAATTTGAATGAAATAATATTGTTTCTTTTTTCTTGGTAAAAGAACATCTGAAAGATACAAATATAAAGTAATATCATTCTTACGTTATATAAACCGATAAACGTTTTTAAACACTATATAGAACATTTGAGTCATAAAATTAACATAACCTATCAATGTGAAAATACAATATGTAAAAACAAAACATTCAAGCATATTGTGTCGCATTTTGATCTTGTAAAATAGTCTTATATTGTTGATATGTTATACTCTCATGTAGTTAAATATCTACACCATTTCGTAAATTATCACTATCAATTATTTTTATAATATAATTGACATTGTCAATTAACAACTAAAAACCCTTCAACATATCCGCTAGATTCTCCGTAGCTATCTTCCGAATGTGGAACTTGTCTTATCCCAAAACATCACAAATGATATTCACAAAAGACTTCTCCACCTTGATCCCAAGACTCTCCACCAGACAATGCAAATACATGCCAACCGTAATACCCTCCGTCGATAACATGCACTATCCCTCAGTTGCTAGCATAGAAAACGTAGACTGCCATGTTACCTTCCAGGTGACAACACCCTCAAACAGAGTAAAAACATAGCATGTCTTTGAGCTTTCCTTTCACAAGATCACATGCACAGTTCAAATATTCGTAGCCTACCAATCCAACATTCCATTTAACCACCAAGACCAAACATATGTTACACATACCCTTCGAACATTGCATGCTCCTTTTGATTGCTTCTAAGTGAGCTTTGTTAGGATTTTCCATAAACTTGCCAACCATACGAACTGCATGAACCAAGTCAGTCTTTTTCAAACCACATCACACATGAGGCTTCTTACAACACTAGGGTACGAAACCCTTCTCATGTAATCCTTTTCCTCGCCAGTTATAAGTACACCCCCCAAACCAAGTATAATGTCCCACCCCCAAAATGGCGCATTGGAAAGATAATTGGGGCGTGACGTTCATAGAACAAAGATAAGAATATAAAGAATGACCTCTAAATGAGTCGTTTTGAAAAATACATCATTTGATTAAATTGAAACAACAAAAGATTTTCAAAATAATTGTTCACAAATTCATAGAAGAATAACAATAGTTTTCAGATAAACAAAGTCAAAATGACAAATGATGTCCATGTAGTAAAATCCTCATGAATATGACCGCCAACAATGACTCTATGCATGGAATCCATGTATGCTAAACCATGCATATCTTAAGCACCTGAGAAACACATGCTAAAAATGTCAGCATAACGTTGGTGAGTTTATAGGTTTAAGTAACTGTAAATGTCAAGTGCGGACCACAAGATTTCCATGTATGACCATTATAACAAGTACAATGTCATAGAAAACTAATATTATTGCCATAAGCTCATGACCCCGAATCCTTAATGTGTCTGGTATGCATAAATGCACATTTATGTAAATGTCTATGTAGGTGTCTAGCCAGGTACCCAATGTTCCCAAATGATATGCGTCCGTTTATCCAGTTGGAACTACCAACCCGTACGGGGGGTGTAAACTCAATAGATCTATTCACAAAATTCACGCTTACAAATAATTAACAATTCATGATAAATGGGGACGTAATGGCTAATGTGGTAACGTAGGCAATAAGTGAATGTTTTATTCACTTGTGTCCGTATGTACAAGAAAACAATGTTTTCTCACCCCGAGTATTTCAAAATAAGTAAAAATATATAATAGCAGGGCTATGAAACTCACCTTGAGTAGGTATTGAATCGGGAAAATGTAACATGATACAACGGTATGGAAACCTAAACGCGACCTAGAATAATAAGTCATTTTAGGGAAAATGCATATGAGTTTTACAAAGTTTTATCACCCTTATATACTTGTAGTGAGGTTTTAATAAGTTATGTAAGTCAAAAGTTTAATAAAAATTGTCAAAGCATGTTTTTAATAACGAAGACTCTAAAACTAATTATAAAGTTGCTGATTGAAATAAAGTCCGTCTATGAGTAGGTGTATCTACTTCGTTTCTAGCTCGTTTTCATCCACTAAACTCTCTAAATGTAAATAAACATGTCTACTTTCAATAAATCAAAGTTCCAATTTGTGAAAATATGTTTAAGTTATAGATTAATACAAAAACATTTTCAGACTTGCTGTTACATATTTTTAGAAAACTTCCATCTTAATCGGAGTATTTCTCACTAGTTTCTAATGAAATAACTTGGTTTAAAAGCCTAGGTTCATTTTTATTTAGTTTAATTTCCAAAAATATAAGCCACGTGTCTCAGATCTACACCATTTTTTTTATAAAATCAAAAGTACACACGTATGTCAAAGCTGTTAAAAATCAGAAAACTTAACCTATCTTGTAAGGGCTGTATCTCCTTCGTTACTTATTATCACGACTCCATATAACTCTCAATATTTAATTTAAAGTCTTGCCAACAAAAGTCTCAACTAGCTCAACATGCCAATTTGCTCTTAAGGTAGTGACAGTTACGATCCTAATCTAGTATTCAGAATCTTGTCAGTTTTGACTAACGCTGTGTTCTTCAGTTTGAGCGAAGGGAAACAGAAAAAGAAAAGGAAATGGAAGAGAAACAGAAAAGAAAAGGAAAGCAGAGTTCAATCACTGTGATGTGTTCTTGAGTTATGCTCTCAAACTAGATGAAAAGGAAAATAGTTAGGCCAAATTACAATCTTGCCCATTGTTTCCTGCACCATCTTTCAAAAAAGGGGGCATTTTAGTCTTTTCACCAACTACAATAATGCTTACTACCCTTTCCGCCCAAATTTGACCGGAAGATTATACCACAAAAAAACCCAGCCCTTTCCTGTGTGATTCCATTTCCTTTCATGAGTTTCTTCCCATAAAAAACTAGAGAACACAAAATATAGTGAGAATCCTTTCCTTTCTCCCCAAATTATAACTCAAGAACACAGCGTAAGAGTTGCATATTATTTATTAAAAAACTAAATCAACTCTAAAAATTGTGAAATTCGACGTGGAACATCCTAAGATATATATATTTAGGTCTGTGAAAATTTTCTTGGGCCATAAAAATGTTTAAGATGCTTTCCTATGTTGATGTACATGACTGAAAATCTAGACAGAATACAAGTTTACCAATTCATTTTTAAATCACATTTTCAACACTCAAGGCATATAATGGTGATATAACAAAGACATGGAATGATATGTAAACATAAAATGAGTATGAAATGAGTCTTAGATACTTACAATCAGTTGGTGGATGAATGGATGAATAAGATCACAAAAGAACCCAATTAACACTAAAAAACCCTAACTTTTATCTCCAAAACCCCTAGTTTTTCAGACCAAACCCTTAATAAATTTTACCTAAGAGTGAAGTACCCTTGTTTTTGCTTTAGAACCAGCTGAGAATGAGTGAATATGTGAGTGTATTTGTATGTGAAAAATGAAGGAAGTGGATCTCTATTTATAGTGGAAGAAACAACTAGCAAGGTAGTTGTTTTACAAAACCACCAAGACATTGAAATGACTTGCATGAAACAACTATTGTGTGAGTGTTGGTGATGTGAGGGGTGGTGTGGGGATGGTGAAAGAAGGAAGGATTGAGTGTGGTTTTGGTGTTAGCAAGATATTGTAAGATGATCATGACTTAGTTTTCATAATGAGTTATATATTAGTTAGTGGAGGCTTTATGCATTATTTTTTTATTGGGGGGGGGGGGGGTTGAAAGGTAATATTGGGTGGAAAAATATTTAATTTGTAAGTATATATATGTAGTTGTCACACCCCTAAAATATCGCAGCGGAATGATAATCGGGGTATGACTTCATAACAAAAACATAAGCTATAAGATAATAGATAAGTCATTAAATAAAATTCACGCAACCAAAGTCATAAGTCATACAAATCCCACAACTCGAGATAAATCAAGTCAACATGCAACATAAAACTGATGTCCAAAATAAGGAACTAATGCAAATCTCCAAGGAAACACAACTCAAGATTGTCCTGGCTTAAGTCTCACTAGGTAAGCCAGAAGCTTTATCCTCCCTAAGCATGATTATCGTTATCACCTGAAAATGGATACTCGAAAACGAAAACATAAAGTTGGCGAGCTCGCAAGTTTAGAATATAAAATGCATTTGTTGTGCATATAAAACTTGTAGGACAATAGTTAGTAAGATATGCAAATGCAAGCACTTGACGAAATCACAAGATAGCAACAATTGAACCTCATGACTGCATACACACATAATTTGTTCCAGATGAAATTCACCCTCTGTTAACTCACAATATGCAAGGGTGGGGGTGTCAACCCAAATAGTACTATCAATTCATCATTCGGCTGTAGTTAAACAGTTGTGCATGTTCAAGTCATCAAATATATCATATTATAAGGTACATATTGGAATCAAAACACACATCATGTCCAAAAATATAAAAACGTGACACAGCGTAAAAGCATTTCATATATCATTTGAGTATCATTTTCCCCCAAGGAAAATACGAGTAAAAATGGGGCTTCGAGAACTCGCCTCAACAAAGTATTGCAACCGGGAAAAATAGTAATGTCCAACGTGCAAAGAAACCTTAACCGCGACCTAAGAAATAAGTCGTCTTAGGAACAATTCGATATGTACTATATGCATATGAGTTTTACAAAGTTTTATCACCCTTATCTACTTGTAGTGAGATTTTACAAAGTTACGTAAGTCGATTGTTTAAGAAATTAGTCAAAACGCGTTTTTAATACTTTCATAAACTCCAAAACCAAGTCTTATTAACTTTTAAGTTCATCTCGTCTTCGTTTGAGCGTAACTAATTTGTTTTATTTCCGCCTTTCTTTGTTAAACTCTCTAAATGAAGGTGAACGTGTCTATTTTCATTATTTCAAAGTTTCAGTTCGTGTAAATAATTTCTGGTTGTTTTTTTATATCAAAACATTTTGTTACCTGCTATTAATCAATTTCAGAAAACTTTTGTCGTAATCGGGTTATTTTTCACTCATTTTCTAAAGAAGACACTTGTTTCAAAGGCCTAGGTTCATCGTTTTCGAGTCTACTTTCCAAAATGTAAGCCACTAAGCTCGGTTCTTCACCAACTATTTTATAAATTCAAAAACGTACAAGGGTGTCAAGGCTGTTAAAATCCAGAATGTTAGACCTATGGTTACGGGGTCGTATCTTCTTCGATATTTTTTTGTTGTGACTCGATTCAAATCTCTACGGAAAGGTCTACGAGTGATCTACCGTATATATTTGATGAGTGTGTAAATACTCATCATTTTTGTACAATATAAACTGCAAAATCATCTGAAAACGCTCAGAAACACATCAAAATGATCAAAATATCACAAATCAGTGTTTTATGTGTTTTAAATGCAAAAATATCAAAATCAGATGAAAAACATATCAAATTTGCAAAAATTGCAGTTTTAGTCCCCCAAGTTTCAAAAATTGTCAAAAACAGTCCCTGAGCACAAAATTTCAAAAGCAAAATCACCAAAGGTCCTTTTAATATCATAACTTGTCAAATTTAATCCTTTGGTGAAAAATGTCAAAAGTTTGAGAAAATTACAAAAATGGTCCTTCAAGTTTCAAAATTGGCAGAAATGGCCCCTGGAAAATTGCAAAGTGGCAATTTTGGTCCTTGCACTTTTGATGATTATCACTTTTAGTCCTTGGCAGAATTGGCAGAATAGGTCCCTCTAAATTCAGGAATTACACATATGGTCCCTATGTTATTATAAGCCTTAAACCTCATTTTGGACCTTTCATCAATTTGGACCCCTGTCTTATGCAATTGTGACCCCCCCTTATATTATTACTCTGGTCAAACCCACAGGTCAAACAAGACCTTTTGGCGCCAACACTTTCTTCCCCACTTGTAGCCTGCTACTCCCCTGCTACACTCTACCTTCCATCACCTTATCCCTCCTTTGTCCCCCCACCAACACCTCAATCCAAACTTCATTTAATGCAACATTTCTCCAAACACTCTATCTCACTCCACTGTCAAAACAGAATTTCCCCAAAACCATCCAACGACCAAAATGCACCTAAAGTAATCCTATGGCTAAAATTAATGGTGGGATTTGATCTAGAGGACACGTGGAGACTTCTTGAAGTATAAAAGGGAGAGAAGAAAGAAGCAAAAGTAGTAGTTAGCAGTAGTGTAATTTTATTTTTTTCAAGTATGTCGTTTTAAATATTTTAAGTTTTCAAGTTAATGTTTAAGTTTTCAGAAACTTTGTAAGCAATATTTAGTGTATTAAAAACTTAATCTCAGTTCCAATTTCAATTCTTGTACACGATTTCAGTTTATGCATATTTTATTGTTCAAAATCTCAAATTACTAAAATGTTGTTCTTAGTTGTTGTTAAGGATTGAAAAGGCTCACATAAGCTTTTATTAAGCTCTTTTAAGCTTTTGGAAGTCATAAGGTTCAGTTTAAAGTTCTAACTCAAAAATTCTCAAAAATACAAAAAAAATTAGTGTAAAATCAAAAATCATGGGATTGATGATCAAGACAGTGTAGCAGAGTTAGTATTGGATTTTTCTTGGTTTAGAGCTTAGTGGTAAGCGTATAGGAAGTGATCTCAGATCTCAGTTCTCGGGTCTACATTGGAATTCCAAATTGTAAGCCATTTAGTGAAAATTTGCATTTCCTAATTTTCGTGTTTAATCCTTGTTACTTATAGTTTAATCTTGTTTTAATATAGTTAATGTTAGTTAATCAATAGGTAATTTGGTCTAAAAATTTGTTTTAGCATATAAAGCTTATAAACTGCTCCATAAAAGGGTGTTTGGAACTGCTGTTTTATCTATGTTCATGGTTTGTTCAGTGATAAAATCTTGTTGCTTCATGTTTGTCTTGCTCATTTGAACTCATTGCTGTCTCATTATTGGTTCTGCAAACAACTAAAGTCAAAAATCCATCTCCACTATCTTAGCAGCCACTGTTGGGGATTTGGGATAGCCAATCATTTGTTTTGTGTTCAAAAGTCATCAATCTAGCTTGATTCAGTCTTAATTCATCATAACTAACCATTATCAGTCATTAAATCAAGATCTAACTTCACAAAAGTCAAACCTTTCGCTTCAAAAGTCAAAATGCATGAATCTCAGTTTGGAGCCAACTAGAAGGATTTTTATCAAGCTCATTTTTGAGTCATTTGCTATGAAATTTGTTGATTTAGAAAGTGCTTCTGCTCTATTTTATCATGGTCATTTTTTCCAAATTTTGTAAATTTTCCTTAAGCCTCAAAAAGGCTTGTCAATGTGGTGCATAATCCCCTGCTCACTGACCTCAGCTTATGCTGAGTTTTTATCAGCTTTTTGCAAGCTAGCACAGAGCTCATGTGAGCTTATCTTGGTCTGATCTTGGGTCTTGACATAGTTAGCCAGGTCCTTGTGAGGTTCCCATGGTTGTTTTCTAGTTTCAAGCTTATTTGGTAGCTTTTTTATAGGCTGTAAGTACCTCCCCCAGTCACTGTTTCTAGCTTTTATCTCATTTACTCAAATCTGTTCTAGCTTGTATCCAGAGGTCATGGGGTGTTGTTTTTAGTTGCTTTAGGGTTATTTTAGCTTGTTCAACCTTCTGTTTCAGTTTGGAGCTTGTTGTGCTAATCTAGCTTATTTAAAGTGCTTATTTTTAAGCACTTCCCATAGCAGCCCTCAAATCCTCCACATAACCTCCTGTTTTTATATTTTTCTTATATTCCTTATATTATTTTAAGCATTTCCTGAAATTTTCAGATTTTTCCAAGTAGTTTTGCTATTTTTCTTAATTTAAATTAGTTTTTAAGCATTTTTAATTAGTATTTAATATAAAAAATTAGAAAAAAAGTTCAAAAAAAATAATTTTTCATTTTTCTTAAGTTTAGATAAATATAAAAAGCATAAAAAGTATTTTTTCCCTATTTTTCTCCTTTTATTTGGTATTTTTAATAATTTAAATTAGTTTTAAATAGTTTTAAATTAGTAATAAATATATAAAAAGTCTAAAAATATATTTTCAGTTTTAAAATTAGTTTTATCATATTTTAGATTTTTCTAAGTCTTAATCTTATTTTTCTAGTCTTATTTCATATTTTCTTTTATTTTAGAGTATTATTAATTAGTTAAAAATAGTTTTTAATTAATAGTAATTAATTTAATCGTTGTAAAAATAATTTTCCTTTTCTATAAATTTTCTCATATTATTAGGTTTGTAAAAATTTATTTTTCATATTTTTAGGATTTATCTTGTGTAAGTTTCACGTTTTATTTTGTACGTCTACGTTATTTTTATTTTTACGTAAGTTTTAGGTTTTAAACGTTCATCACTTTAAATATAGTGATAGCGTTTATTTAATATTTTTAATCTTTTTAATTTCCTTAGTTATAATTATCCATCCTAATCCTTTCCGATCACTGTCATTAGTGATCATTCTATCGTCTGATCTAGTGCTTGCACACCATTGAGTCTCCTTGGGACTTAACGACCCGGGAATCCCCTGTATTCTCTGATCTTCATTTGCATTTGTGCTTAAGCTGTTTTGAGTCTGTAAAGACTTGACGGTTCGGACCAGATCAAATTTTGGCGCCGCTGCCGGGGAGGCTTTAGCGTGTGTTTAGCCTTTTTCAGACCCATTCTTGCACATACCCCATCCTTTGTAAAAAGTTTTTTGTAATGTTTTTCAAAAACACCAAAAATATTCCTCTTTACCCTCTCACATATTTGATTCTTCATTTCTTACCCTCTAAAACCATTTGATTCTTTCTATGTCTTTCATTTCTTGTCCCATTTCCGACTCTTCCATTTCTTCTCTCACTCCTGGTGAGGAAGATGACAAATTTTGGAAGGAGGTCGATGATTTTCTTAGTGATGAGTCGATTCCAACAGGAATTGACAATACTTACTTTGATTCGGAGGGAGACATCCTCTTTCTTGAAAATCTATTGATTGAAGAACCGTTTCCAGCTCTCCCTCCCGGAAATTTTGTTACCAATCACCATACAAGCTTCAAATTTAAGCTTAAAAATGTCAAAAATGATGATTTGCTTCTTTCCTCGATGAGGAATGGACATGCATTGTGATGCACATATTTATTCCATTTTTCACAAATGGTGTGGTTGCTCTTTCCCTTTTCTCCTTTGGGAATGAGGACACTATTTTTGATCCCGGCATTTTCATTCTCATTTTTTCCGGTTTCTCTATATCTCATCGGTGTGGAACTTTCACGTGCTTCAAATGTTTATTCAAACATCTTTAATGAAAGTCCGATGGAGATAGTTTCTTCCACTTTGCTTCCCCATGAACCAATTAATGCGGGGTCGAGTCAAGCTAGCGACTCGGTAACCAAAAACAGTAGCACACACCATATGGGTCTTCACCCATATTTCTGTCTTCTTTCTATCTTTCTACCACCCTAGTGTGGGGGTTTGCCCACATGTTATATATATATATATATTATTATTAAAAAAAAAAAAAAAAAAAAAAAAAAAAAAAATTGGATGGTTTTGTCTTGGAACTCAATTGTGCTTTGAAAACTGTGTTAACTGTCATTTTACATAATCCTTGATAATCATAGGTCTTGACTGTTTGACCACTGGTTTAGACTAAAAAAGGTTTAATTTGACACTTTAAATCTTCTGGATTGGATAGGATTTGTTTATGCAGTGGTATGGTATGGGAAGCTCAGTTTGGTAACATTTAAGGGTTGTTTGGATCTATGGGTAAATCTGAGCTATTGACTGTTATGAGTGTTGTCATTGTTTGATTTAGACTCAATATAGCCTAAGAAACTCAGCTGCACCTTAATCAATGAGTTTAGCATGGTAGATAGTCAATTTGACACTTGACTGTCTCATTATGAGAATTTTGAGATTGGTAGAACCTAGAATCCTGCATATGTATTTCAAAAAAAAAAAAAAAAAAAAAAAAAAATCTTTCTAAATAATGGCCGTAGTATTTCCCTTTTACGTTCTTTGTTTCGGGATAACCGCCGGTACTTTGAATATTGAGGGCAATATTCATTTCTAAGTGTGGGGGGAATTCTCGCGAATTTTATCATATAATTATACCAATTCCCCCGTTTTTGGCCAAATTTTTTTTGGAGTAAGTGTTTTTCACTTACTCATTTGGTATCATCCGCCATGTCTGAAGACAAAAGGATTGGCTAATCCAGGAGCAAACGGCTCTTGGTAAAGATTTCTCAAATTCGTTTATATGGCTTGCAATTTGCCCAAAATTGTATGGTATTCAACTCACCATATCCTAAAAGTGAAGAGTTGGCTAGCCCGCAAGATTATGGCTTGTGGTAAAGGCAGTGGAAAAACCATAATTGGTAATCAGCTCACCAAAGATAATGTTGATAATTTAGCTAAGAGTTGGCTAGTCCGAAGGGTACGCTTCCGGTAAAGACAAATCAAATCCGTTGGAAGCTGGTGGTTTGCTCAAAATCACATGGTTATCGGTGTACCATGGTTCTTACTTGAACTAAAACATTTGGCTACTCCAGAAGTAATGGCTTCTTGTAAAGAGATCAAAACCATTAAGTTTTTCTCAAAAGATTGCTAGGGACTAGCAATAGTTTAGTGTGGGGATTGATGAGTGTGTAAATACTCATCATTTTTGTACAATATAAACCTGAAATCATCTCAAAGCCGAAACACATCAAAATGATCAAAATATCACAAATCAGTGTTTTATGTGTTTTAAATGCAAAATATCAAAATCAGATGAAAAACGTATCAAATTTGCAAAATTGCAGTTTAGTCCCCAAGTTTCAAAATTGTCAAAACAGTCCCTGAGCACAAAATTTCAAAAGAAAAGTCACCAAAGGTCCTTTTAATATCATAACTTGTCAAATTTAGTCCTTTGGTGAAAAATATCAAAAGTTTGAGAAAATTACAAAATGGTCCTTCAAGTTTCAAAATTGGCAAATGGCCCCTGGAAATTGCAAAGTGGCAATTTTGGTCCTTGCACTTTTGATGATTATCACTTTTAGTCCTTGGCAGAATTGGCAGAATAGGTCCCTCTAAATTCAGGAATTACACATATGGTCCCTATGTTATTATAAGCCTTAAACCTCATTTTGGACCTTTCATCAATTTGGACCCCTGTCTTATGCAATTGTGACCCCCCCTTATATTATTACTCTGGTCAAACCCACAGGTCAAACAAGACCTTTTGGCGCCAACACTTTCTTCCCCACTTGTAGCCTGCTACTCCCCTGCTACACTCAACCCCCCTCCATCACCTTATCCCTCCTTTGTCCCCCCACCAACACCTCAATCCAAACTTCATTTAATGCAACATTTCTCCAAACACTCTATCTCACTCCACTGTCAAAAGCAGAATTTCCCGCCAAAACCATCCAACGACCAAAATGCACCTAAAGTAATCCTATGGCTAAAATTAATGGTGGGATTTGATCTAGAGGACACGTGGAGACTTCTTGAAGTATAAAAGGGAGAGAAGAAAGAAGCAAAAGTAGTAGTTAGCAGTAGTGTAATTTTATTTTTTTCAAGTATGTCGTTTTAAATATTTTAAGTTTTCAAGTTAATGTTTAAGTTTTCAGAAACTTTGTAAGCAATATTTAGTGTATTAAAAACTTAATCTCAGCCCAATTTCAATTCTTGTACACGATTTCAGTTTATGCATATTTTATTGTTCAAAATCTCAAATTACTAAAATGTTGTTCTTAGTTGTTGTTAAGGATTGAAAAGGCTCACATAAGCTTTTATTAAGCTCTTTTAAGCTTTTGGAAGTCATAAGGTTCAGTTTAAAGTTCTAACTCAAAAATTCTCAAAAATACAAAAAAAATTAGTGTAAAATCAAAAATCATGGGATTGATGATCAAGACAAGTAGCAGAGTTAGTATTGGATTTTTCTTGGTTTAGAGCTTAGTGGTAAGCGTATAGGAAGTGATCTCAGATCTCAGTTCTCAGTCTACATTGGAATTCCAAATTGTAAGCCATTTAGTGAAAATTTGCATTTCCTAATTTCAGTGTTTAATCCTTGTTACTTATAGTTTAATCTTGTTTTAATATAGTTAATGTTAGTTAATCAATAGGTAATTTGGTCTAAAAATTTGTTTTAGCATATAAAGCTTATAAACTGCTCCATAAAAGGGTGTTTGGAACTGCTGTTTTATCTATGTTCATGGTTTGTTCAGTGATAAAATCTTGTTGCTTCATGTTTGTCTTGCTCATTTGAACTCATTGCTGTCTCATTATTGGTTCTGCAAACAACTAAAGTCAAAAATCCATCTCCACTATCTTAGCAGCCACTGTTGGGGATTTGGGATAGCCAATCATTTGTTTTGTGTTCAAAAGTCATCAATCTAGCTTGATTCAGTCTTAATTCATCATAACTAACCATTATCAGTCATTAAATCAAGATCTAACTTCACAAAAGTCAAACCTTTCAGTTTCTTCAAAAAGTCAAAAATGCATGAATCTCAGTTTGGAGCCAACTAGAAGGATTTTTATCAAGCTCATTTTTGAGTCATTTGCTATGAAATTTGTTGATTTAGAAAGTGCTTCTGCTCTATTTTATCATGGTCATTTTTTCCAAATTTTGTAATTTTCCTTAAGCCTCAAAAGGCTTGTCAATGTGGTGCATAATCCCTCACCGACCTCAGCTTATGCTGAGTTTTTATCGACTTTTGCAAGCTAGCACAGAGCTCATGTGAGCTTATCTTGGTCTGATCTTGGGTCTTGACATAGTTAGCCAGGTCCTTGTGAGGTTCCCATGGTTGTTTTCTAGTTTCAAGCTTATTTGGTAGCTTTTTTATAGGCTGTAAGTACCCCCCCAACTGTTTCTAGCTTTTATCTCATTTACTCAAATCTGTTCTAGCTTGTATCCAGAGGTCATGGGGTGTTGTTTTTAGTTGCTTTAGGGTTATTTTAGCTTGTTCAACCTTCTGTTTCAGTTTGGAGCTTGTTGTGCTAATCTAGCTTATTTAAAGTGCTTATTTTTAAGCACTTCCCATAGCAGCCCTCAAATCCTCCACATAACCTCCTGTTTTTATATTTTTCTTATATTCCTTATATTATTTTAAGCATTTCCTGAAATTTTCAGATTTTTCCAAGTAGTTTTGCTATTTTTCTTAATTTAAATTAGTTTTTAAGCATTTTTAATTAGTATTTAATATAAAAAATTAGAAAAAAGTTCAAAAAAAATAATTTTTCATTTTTCTTAAGTTTAGATAAATATAAAAAGCATAAAAAGTATTTTTCCCTATTTTTCTCCTTTTATTTGGTATTTTTAATAATTTAAATTAGTTTTAAATAGTTTTAAATTAGTAATAAATACATAAAAAGTCTAAAAAATATATTTTCAGTTTTAAAATTAGTTTTATCATATTTTAGATTTTTCTAAGTCTTAATCTTATTTTTCTAGTCTTATTTCATATTTTCTTTTATTTTAGAGTATTATTAATTAGTTAAAAATAGTTTTTAATTAATAGTAATTAATTTAATCGTTGTAAAAATAATTTTCCTTTTCTATAAATTTTCTCATATTATTAGGTTTGTAAAAATTTATTTTTCATATTTTTAGGATTTATCTTGTGTAAGTTTCACGTTTTATTTTGTACGTCTACGTTATTTTTATTTTTACGTAAGTTTTAGGTTTTAAACGTTCATCACTTTAAATATAGTGATAGCGTTTATTTAATATTTTTAATCTTTTTAATTTCCTTAGTTATAATTATCCATCCTAATCCTTTCCGATCACTGTCATTAGTGATCATTCTATCGTCTGATCTAGTGCTTGCACACCATTGAGTCTTCGTGGGACTTAACGACCGGGAATCCCCTCAGTCATTCTCTTCTTCATTTTTTGTGCTTAAGCTGATTTCTCTGAAAGTCTACGAGTGATCTACCGTATATATTACATCATTTTTACTCATGGTCATTTTTCTAAATTATAAACGATTTACTGATTCTTGTTGGTATTGACTAACATTTTTGTGTGATTTGTTAAAAATACCAAATCAACTCCAAAAATTTTGAAAAAATCATGGAACACTATAAGAAACATATGTAGGTACACAAAAACTGGCAAGGTGTAGAAAGTTGTTTAAGTTGGGTTTTTAGGTCAAAACTTATTGCTGTAACATTGGGACAGAAACTGTTTTCACAACTTAACTTTATTTCAATTTTTCTCAACACCACAAGTGTATACAAGTGCTAATATGAAAATGACATGCATTATATATGTAAATATAAGTATGAAAAAGAGTTCATGAAGCTTATAATAGTTGTGGATGATTTGTGCAAAAGTAACCCAAGGAAACTTAACCAAAACTCAAAATCAAGAACTAACACCCTAACTTATGAATCAATTCTTTAAACCAATGAACCAAGAACTAAGAATGCCCTATCCCCTTACCCTTGGCCTGCCGAAATCAAGAGATAAAAAGAAATGTATTATTTGTTTGATTTTGTGCAAATGAAAGAGTGTTAGGTATACTTTTTTTTATAGTAGTAGTTTTGGTATGGTAAAAATATAATTTCGTGCATAATAGTTTCTCTTTAACCAAAATTGGCATAATGTGTGTTGATTCATGTGGTCTTGTGTATGTGAAACCAAAGGGGTTCACAAGCGAATCTTGAAATGCCACAGTTACATGTTTGTATAAAAAAAGAGTTTATCACATAAGTAACCATATAGTAGATCAAAGATGTTGGCATATCTACTTTGGTGTGTGGGGGGTGGGAGGCGGCAAGGACAAAAAGAAATGGAAAATTATTTGTAATTTTTTTACTTTACAGTATAAATATGTGTATAGGTTTAAATATAGGAAGGTGGTGGAGTTTACATCCATGTATGAAAGCTTAAAATGAAAAACGTAAGTGTTTTACGTAAAAATTAAAAAATAAAAAGCATAGAAAAATAAAACATGACGTAAAGAGTCATCTAGTACATATCTCACGTAGACTAAACTTAGTCTAGTGTCGGTTTACGTTTTAACGTTGTTTTTCGGTTTACACGATTTAACCTAACGGTTATACGTTTAAGTAAATATGTGAACATCAAAAGTAAATAGTTTTGAGTTTATAGACAAGTAATGACCTGAAAAACGAGAGTTGCTACAGTAGTATAATTATCTCAAAGGTGATGAGGGTTTCAGGTATGTTATGCATGCATGAAACACGATACTTGGATGATTTTAATAAAACTTATAAAATCAAATGAAAAAACATATAAAATATGTTAATGAGAGTATTTATGCACATTGTTGATAAAGACTAAACTTAGTTTATTGTCGACATACATTAAATGTTGTTTTTCGGTTTACACGATTTAACCTAACGGTTATGCGTCAAAGTAAATATTCAAATATTCAAAGTGAATTATTTTGAGTTTAAAGTTATGTAATGACCTTAAAACTATGAAATTGTGACATATAACTTCACGAGAAAAATAAGGTTTTGTACAGACTTGTTCATGTAACAATTCTCCTCATCAGTTATAATTATGTTTGACCGACCAAGTTTAACTGCACAATCCAAGTCAGGTCTTGTACAGACCATGTCATACATGAGGCTTCTTATGGCACTAGGGTACGAACCCTTCTAACGTAACACTTCTCCTCATCAGTTGTACGAATAACACCAGGACCAAGTTTCAATTGTATGACCACAAGCCTTTATCACTTGATCTTCTATTTTTCCAGATATCCATGCTAAGTACTTTCTTAACTATAGTAGAATCCTTCGACACACACTCACTCTCCAACAAAGGCATTAACCCTTCAGTCCCTGCTTGTTCGCAACAATCAAAATATTCCATGGCAACTGAAAGACTCAGGATGTATCCAAAAGACTCTTCAAATCTTCACCAACTAGCAATGCATATGCAAGAAACTTATTGTCACAACAGCCAACGAAGCCTGCATATTTAGCTAGTGTTCAATACATGGGCGGAGATAGGGAGGGGTCCCGGGGCTCACATGCCCCCTTAGCAAAAAAAAATTGTAGTGTAAATTATTTAAAATATCTGGATTTTTTTACAATTTGCCCTCTTTAATAACCATTTTGTAATGTAGTTTTTAAAAATTATCAAAATGTGACTCCTTGAGCAAAAACTCTTGGCTCCGCCCCTGATTCAATATTCTTTTTCAAGGTTATAATAGAGTAATCTCCATTAGACTTCTCTACCACAATCGTAAGCAACCGAATGGCACACGATGTAACCAATAGACAGTAACCAATAGACTCTTCGATTCTTCACCAACTACTAATGCATATGCAACAAACTTATTGTCACAACAGTCAATGAAGCATGCATACTTAGCTAGAGTTCTACATTCTTTCTCCATGCTACAATAGAGTAGTCTCCGACATACTTCTATTCTACACTCATAGGCTCCGTTTCCTTAGGATCCGAAGCCCAGGGCCCCAATACCTTACATTGCCAGCTAGTTTTTCCTTCCTTAGACAGCTCTGTCCAAGACCGCTGTTCGTCTACGAATATTCTGACTGGAGTACTAGTTAGAAACTCCACATTCGGACTAAAACTTGGATCCTTCTTCCTTGAGAACCTATCGATCTCTACGAATATATATAAGTTAACAGTTGACGCGACAGTGCGTATAACTACAACTAGCTCTTCTATTCATTAACTTTTGTTAATTTTTACTTTATTAAATAAGAAAACGTTATTGAATAGAAAAGCTAGTTGTAGTTATAGGCACCGTCGAGTCTGTTGAGGTTATTATACTTGACATACAAAATAATCAACAAAGATACCACAGAGTACACATAGCGAAAGACTTCATATAATTGCAATTAATTAATTGAATAAATTAAACATAACATACCTCTTGCAATTGGCTAGATATCTTCAATTAAAGTAGAATGGTTTAAAGAGTTATCCCTTACCATTTTATAACTCAAACCAATTAATGTAACAATAATGTGTTACACCACGTTCTTGTACACACGAATTAAAGAGATTGCTAGATCTAGCAACACAAAACTTGTTTTAGAAAAACAAAACCAAAACCCTAATAAATTAGGGTGTTCGGCCAATTATGCAAGAGAGAAAAAGAGTAGATTTTAGGTTAATGTGTGTGCACAAAAGTTAACCGTAAATCTCACCCTAGGTTTGCTTATATATTGAATGAAAAACTTTGGGAAAAAGTTAGGGTTTTGGGTTGAAAAACCCTCCCCAAAAACGTTCATGGACCAAGGGGAACACCCAAATCTTTTCCTTTTATAACAATTTCACTATTAGTCCTTCTCTTTACATTTAACGACCGTTAGTCATTTTTCCGTTAAATACTTAACGATCGTTAGTCGGTTTTGTGTAATAATTAATCGTAATCATTTTACATTTATTATTTTTAACTTTAACTTTCATTCGTAATGTGTGCAATCCCGTAGTCGCGAGTTCGAATCCGGACATATGCGTTTTATAAATATATACATATTCCAACAGCTCCCACTTGGATATGTTTACAAAACGTGTAATGACATTGGTTAGCGTCTAGCAACACGCCAATGCCCCTAGTACAACTCGTGTATGGTTTTCTGGAGAAAAACCTTTTGATGATTCATCATCATATTCATCTTTTTGTTTCTAATACTACGTTAACAAGGATATGGATCTAACTCATTCCTTAATTAACTATTATGTTTCTCCTTTTATATGATTGAGCAAGATTACCAATTCTTCTGAACGTATTCCAGAAGACCTTGGGCGTGGCCACGCGAACATCTTGTCAACCCTAAGAGGGACCCAGCAGTATTATACTTCAAAACAAATTTGAAGGAAACAAATCCTGTTTTGACTACGAGCAGAATTCATGAATTTCGCAACACTTCTGAAAACAGCCTTTATAACTACCAGTTAAGTATAGTGTTAGATTGCCTCACAGAAATGCACTACACCATGACATTTCTCTGGTATCTCAAGTCTAAGGATAAATATTCATGATGTACTTAATGACAAGGATCCATAAAGTACCATCATGTGGTTGGGATAAGTCCTATATTCAATCCATTTAATATCATCTAAAATTAGTCATGCTTCACATCAATATATTTTCAAGTATATGCTAACTAAAAATCATATTTGTCTTAGTTCAATATCATTCCTATATTATTGATCGACAACGGACTATTTAGAATAACTTAAGTTATTCAAGGATTAAACACGCAAATACATGACACAATATTATAAATGAAATTAAACGTATAAAGTACTTTAATTCATTATAAATATCAATTGTTTAACATCCTTTATCCAAATAATAAATAGATCAAAGCATGATAATTCTTAGTTAATGAATTTTTGCCTCAAGTCATGATAATCATACTTGTTGACAGGGCATAATTTCAACTAACTTTGATCTATAAGAATTTTGAGAATACTTATTTCAAGAATTTAATAAGTGAATTTCTTGTATGTGTTTACACATATCTTGATATTTTCATAACATTCCATAAGGTGCGTGACAACCTGAACCACCTTTTATAACAATCATCTTTCAAAACTTTAAAGTTTTAAAGTATTCTTTATTCTTTAATGTATAATGCAACTATGCTCTTAGTTGAGCATAACTAGTCAAAATGGTCATCATCAAGGATACCATGACTAGATTTGAGTGTCATCTCAATTATACTAGCATCATTGTGTACAACCACAATATGCTCTTTCAAATATCCGTAAACTTTGAATAGTTATTTGTTTGGTGCCATTCAAACTTCAAGTTTGTTGACTATGACAATTACGCAATAATTGTTGTATGTTCATTTATAGAATCTGGGAGCAACTCCAGCTGAGGAATGCAATTCTAAATCCAAACATAAATATTCTAATGTTGTCAAATCATCTTGTAATCAAGCATGCTACAACAACCTTATACACAACATAATGTACATGATGAATCTTCAAGTTAGACTTTAAGATCTCATTATGTATCCATCATGTTCTATTAGACTCATTTATTTTACCGCATATGTTTATAGCAATAAACATATATTCCAAGGTTGTATGTCTTATTTTCTAAATCTCACAAGCGAAGTTTCATTCTCAACTAAAACTTAGCATTTAACTTAGATGGAATGTAATTTCCCATATGTCATATAACATATACGATTTTAAGAAAATAAACATAATAATCCCACTAGCTTTCAAGAATACTTATGAGCTTCTTATTTTAATTGTTAAATCAAAACTTGGATTTAATATTAAATATAAGAATCATCTCCTATATACATACATATATCCATTCATGGATTCTTGCAGTTTATACATATTCAAAGATTATTTGAATAAAACTCCTTTGTATTACTTATCATCCTCGCAAAAGTAATTCCACAACAAAAATTTTGATATTCATTGTCAAAATTTCATATCAATGAAACTAAGTATGACAATTATAATCTTTATTCTTCTATTTAATGTATCTAGGAAATAATATTCAATCATAGTTATGATTAATTTTATTATCACTAGACATGCATTAAACACGTGTACAATATTGTCCATATGATTTCTACACAGATTTAAACAACTAAGGTTTCCATCCTTTGAAGAAACTCATCTTCATTAAGATAAACCAAGTTTTTAAAATTGATTATCTTTATGGACAACATCTCAATCATTCATAGTATGATTGATTTACCACAATTCAACATTTGGTAAATTCATCATTATGATTAACAGGCTTACCATGATCCTGTAACTCATATTCCTCAGCATATTAAATATCTGAGATATCCTTACGGATCTATGAATGAAAATTTCATCATATTGAGGTCTATCATTTACATGTTTAGCGTCATCATGATATTTGCTAGTGCATTTTAGAAGATTATGTATTTTGTAATTTAATCTTTCAAGATCTAAACAAAACTCCCACTTACCTTTTATAATTTAAAAATTATCTTTAAATAATTTAGCAAGTAGAGCAACAATACATGGTTCTCTTTTGGGATATTACAAAACACATTGACAGTTTCTGACATTAGTTTGTTACAACCCACTTTACAAGTAGTTTAACAAATTCAGAACCTCATTATAAGACTTAATGTGATTCATCACATTCCATGGTGTCATATTAATCATCTAGGTTGGAGTTTTACTAAGTATATTCAATCAATACTCAATCTACTGACATTGATAACATGTGGAAGAAACAATAGTTATCTTGAATCAAACATGCCAATAGATTTTGATTCTTCTAACTGAACACACCATAAAGCTATGTGTAGAAAACTAGAAGGGGGGTTGAATAGTTTACCAATTAAAAACTTTGTTTTGAAACTTATTGTAAAGATCAATTAATATTGATCTTAGATATGCTAATGAAATATGCAAGCAATATGTAAGGAGTAAATAAGGAAAGAAATGATCAAACCACAACAAGTTGTTTATAGTGGTTCGGTCTACAAGGACTCTTTTTCCTTGCCCTACTCCACTCCTCGAGTCTCACACTCGAGAGTTTAACTTCACTAGTCAACAAGCTCTTTTCACCGGCGGAGAAAACCTTTACACTTCGCTTACACTATTTCCGACACTAAGCTAGATGTCGAGTTCTTTCCAAGGGTACAACCACTCCCATACACAACGTATTTTGAGGACCAAAATACTAACCACTCACACTCACAAGATTATGATGGTTTAATACAACAATGAAGTATGAGTCAACACAAGATCATACAACACTAAACAAACAAGACTTACAACTTCTCGTTTGAAGCTTGAATGTGACTTGATCTTCTTTGCTACAAAAGAGATCACTAATATGATATGAAACTGAGTTAGAAAGGTTAGAGAGAAGATATGTATGAGAGTATGTTAGAAAGGGATGAGAAACTACTTGGCTTGGCATTGTTATTTATAGCCAAAATGGACAGGAGCGTCTACGGACCACGGAACCCTTAAAAGGGTTCCGCCCGTGTACCAATTTGGTACCGCCGGTCTGACAGTCAAGATATCAAATCTTTGCTAAAGTCAACTCTATCTAAGTGAGATTGTGCAAGATATGAAAAGTACAAATCCACACAAAATATCTAATGAAATCTTCCAATGATTTCCATGATGCATCACATGATGTCATATGTTGTATTTCTATTTTTAGAAATATGCAAGTACTTAAGTAGTGTTTGGTTTTAAGAACCTAACACATTCTAAAAACTACTATCATACATAATGATTAGAGTCATATCAAGATGTTACTAATCATAAATGTAAATGCTTGAATGATGAATATATTGTTTGAAAAAGCTTGTTTTAATATCTATTAAACTTGACAAGCTTTAAGCTTTTATACAAATTAAATTTACTTTGGTCGTTAACAAAACTTAGGTAAAGATCAAAAATATAAATAACGTTTAATGAGGATATTTGTATTAACAATCTCCCCCTCTTTGTTGAGGACAAAATATAAATTTTATTTTTATAAAAGATACAAAGTTTGTGCAAGAGTTATAAAAATATTAGTTTTAGAACTTGAAAAGAGAAAGATAATGCAAGTGTATGATGTTTGACTATTTATGAAAGTCAAAGTGTTCACTAGTTGATGTATGATGTTAATTTTTTCAGAAAGTCAAAGTATGCAGTTGACTTTTTAAGAAAAGTCAAAATGTAATCAAGTTCTATATTTTCTCCCCCTTTTTGTCTCAACAAAAAGTAGAGGCGATGCGGAATGTAATGAGCCCGAGCCATTATCTCCCCCTTGATCAAAGCTTCCCCTAAATTGGGTGCATAATGGGAAGATACATGGATTGTGAAAGTAAAAGCTACAAACAAAAATGTTAGTAATAATGATCATTCACAAGCATTTCCAAACACTATGTAAAAGCACCAACACTATAATAAAACACCATTCATTAGTTAAAATTTTCATGAATAA
Organism: Chrysanthemum makinoi; assembly: GCA_910596185.1. Classification (NCBI taxonomy): domain Eukaryota; kingdom Viridiplantae; phylum Streptophyta; class Magnoliopsida; order Asterales; family Asteraceae; genus Chrysanthemum; species Chrysanthemum makinoi. The sequence goes on from OU343220.1 coordinate 250,982,711, forward strand.
AGATCATGAAATGGGAACACAATGATGTGTTTTAGTACAAGAAGAAAAGAAAAGAAAATAATCCTAAGAAGAGAAAACTAGAAATGCTAAACTATGACCATCCTAATTTGATGGTGGATGAGAAAGAGCGTTGAGGCACTCAAGGATATGATTGAGGATGAACCTCATTTCTTCTTGAAAGTCAAGGACCATAACCCGGGTCCTATCAACGGTTTGGGTCGTTTGCTCACAAGTTGAGCAACCATGCCTAGGGGGGTAGTATGTTTGGGGAGGTTGTGGTGGTGGAATGGTAGATGTGTTGGTGTTGGTGGAAATGTTTGGGGTGGTCATGATGGAAGCAAGCAAAGCACTTTGCATTTGCATTGTCTCACTCAAGTGAGAGTCCACCATGCCTTTGAATTGGTGGAGGTTGTGGATTTCCATTTGAATCTCCTCTCTAGTGGGATTGGCATCCCACATACACTCCTCAATGTCCTCAAGATGAGGGGACATTGATGTGGGGAGTGAATGATCACAATACAAAGGACCATGAATGTCTTTGTGAATGGGGTGGAAGAGAAGAGGTTTAGGCCCTAATGGGGCGTTTGGGTCAAAGGATGACCGAGGTGACTCATGAGCCATCCGCTCAATTGAGCCAAATGATGGCAATGGTGGTGGATGATTTGGCCTAGGAGGCAAGTCATCCAAGTCCTCCAAGAAAGGATTTGGTGAAGTAGGTGGAGTGGAAAATAACTCCATAGGAATGAGAGTTGGAGACCTTGGTGAAGGTGGTGAAGGTGTTTTGGATGTTTGGATGGGTGCCGGTGGAGGTGAAGTTGGTGTTTTTGTTAGTGGTGGAGTGGTGATCACAATGTGTGATTGAGTAGGTGTGGCTAATGTAAGGTTTGTATCATCTCGGATGGGAGATGAGATTGTGAGTGGAGAAGACTCGGATGAGGAGCTAAGGTTAACGAAGCAACAAGGCCTCACACTAATTCTAGCGGTCTTCTTGCAAGGTTTTGGAGATGATTTTGTCATTTTGACTTTGGTTTTTCTTTGCTAGATGATAGTAAGAATGAAGAAGGTGTGAGGATGATCATGGTAAAACCTCTCAATTTATAGAAGTGAAAAATCATGGAGAAATGTGTTTGATTTGATGTTAAGCCATTGAAGAGATGAGGTTCCTAATGATTTGGAAGTGGGTTGAATGCTAGTCATATCACCCAAGTCAAGCCATTCAAGAGAGATGGAGTGAAGAAGAAAAGATTTGCAATAAATGTGTTCTAGTGAGTGGAATTTCCTAATATTCAGATCACCCATGGATTTGAAGGTACCAAAAATTTGGTTCCTTCCTTTATGCAAAAGGGCTCCTTGGGTGGATTTTTCAAATTTTTGAATTTTGGTGGGAAATGGATTTCTTATATACCTAAGTGAATTATACTAGTTCTAATAAGAGTATAAGCAATTTAGGATTGATTTATAAGCATTGGATGGTAGTTTGGAATCACAAAATATTCGAAATTCAGAAAGTTACCTGAAGGATCCACGGCACCAAAAACTTACACGGCCGGAACCCAAAAAAGGGTGTCGTCCCGCCTGCATGCACGGCGGTACCAATTTACATAACGGACGGTACCAAAATTATGGTGCCGTCGATCCGTGGAGTGCGAAATATGGACAGAGTACTTTTTTAGGTGTCGGGGACATTTCCGAAACCTGAAATTTTTCTCAAAAGATGTTATACTAAACATTTCTAGTTAGGAAAAGTAAATAACGCATGTATAAACATAGTGGAGCATGTATTTTGAGCAAGGCTTTTTGATTTTCACATTATAGTGAAAATGGGTAAAATTTGATAGCATACTTACGCTATCCCCCTGCATAAGATTGTTAGCATTCACCATTGTTTCAAGTTATATTATCATCCTATATAATAAAAACAACTAAATTGTATCAAACATTAACGAGAATGCATTGTTCCAAACACTCCTTAAAATTACCCTTATTTGTCCAACTTCTTGTAAATCTTGTTCATCATCCTACCAAGGCACTTGAACATTCCCTTAGTTTGCTTGAACTCCGCTGATTCATTCTCTATTTCGGGAAGAGACGCATAATACTCATGAGGCGGAAGACGAGAGCTTGGAAGACCATCCTCGGAGCTATTTGATGATGATGATGATGGAGTTGGAGGTTTTGCTCTCTTGCCTTTTGTCTTAGCAACTCGTGCATCACTCAAAGGTACAAAGATGTGAGGGATGAGTTCATAGTGAAGGTGCATTCCTCTTGGGGTTGGTGGAAGCATCCCGTATGGAAGAGCAACCGATCCTTGAGTTGGAATATCAATCATTCTCCTAGCTATGTAGTAGGCTAAATTGAATGGTTGACGGGTGGACAAGTTGTAGAGCATATGACAAAGGCAAGCGTTAATGTGATCCCTATTTTCTATGGTTCTAATGACGTTGGCTCTAAGTAGCTCCTCCCATTTCTTAAATTCGGGCTTAAGTTCATTTAGCTCCATTCCATATGGATCTCGGTTTACTTCTTTTCCCTTTCGGGTAACTCGGGTTGTATCACTTTTTGGGTTAAAAGGTGTTCACGGATGACATCCTTGTCGGCCAAACGGGTTTGGTAGGGTAGAGAGCGGTCATTGATTGCATCAAGAGTCGTGAGTGACCACTTATCCGTGTAGACACAAGTTCCTCGGTTGGGAATTCCTAGCACTTGAGCAAAGTTTGCTAAGGTGATGGTGTAGTCGTTTTGATTGATTCTAAACCTAAGACAAAATTCATCATCATCTTCATCATTAAAGCCGGTCACACTAGCATAGAATTCTAACACAAACCTAGGACAAATTGGTTCATCGATGTCAAGAAGACAGTCGAATTGAATGGCGGCTAGTTCTTCACGAAGGTTGGTATTTTCAAGGAAGGATGAGTGAATGGTTCTACCCTCATGGAAATACCTTGATTCTAGACCCCTAAATATTTCTACTTGTTCCTTGGTAAGTCCTTTGGTTTTGTGGTGTTTGGGAATGTAGTTAAGGGTGTCTTTGTGATCATAGAATCTTGCGGCTACCATGGTTATTCCTAAGGACAAGAGTTAATATGTTAAAAAATGAGAATAAATTTTAACGTTTTTGGTTCTAGTGTGTGCCTATATGAAAACAATTTGGAGTTGCGGTTATCTCGACTCATTTTATGCACAAAAAAATAGTTTTAGTGGGGTGTTTGGCAAATACCATGAGATAACCCAAATGCTCCTAATTCAATGTGGCTTCATTTGAATATACCCGGGAATGCATATTAGTTATGCAATACCTTTAGTATTCAAGAGCATGCAAGTGATGAAAATTTAACGTTTCTATTTGTATTAGCAATGAAAAAATTGTTTTCCTACAAGTGAGAAGCTTTTCAAAACTTTTGACATGGGGTGTTTGGTTGTTTGAATAGGGCCTTATATTCATTATCTATCAATTAGTGGGAAGCATGATTTGTTTATGCAATATGATAATGTAGTACCTAATTTCAATGACTAGTTATGCAATTTGCCAATTGAATTCGTATTTGGTATAAAAGCATACATAAAACCCCATGTAATGATTTGTGATAGTTTTGTGCATAAATAAGAATCCTAGACTCAGAATTAAGAGATGAAATGTAGTTAGGATACTTACAATGATGTTATCTTCAGTGATTAGTGAGTGGGAAGATGACAATAATGAGCTTGGTTTAAGTTTTACACGTTTTGGTAAAGTGGGTTTTGAGGAAGAGGATGATTTGTATATAGCAGTTTTGCTTCTGTAGACACCACGGACCAGACGACACCAAAAATTTGGTTCCGTCTTTGTTGTCGTTTGGTGCCGTGGCTACAGTTGCAGGTACAAGACAAATTTGTTTAGTTTTGACTATTCTAATGTTTTGGGCTATGTTTATCCTACATGTTTGGTTCCATTAACCCTAAACCAAGTCTAAGAAGATTAAAAGGTTCTCGTTTAAGAGGCTTAGTTAAGATGTCGGCAATGTTGTCTTCGGAGGATACTTTCTCGATTGAAATGTTTCCTTTTTGAACATTGTCGCGAAGAAAGTGATGGCGGATTTCAATATGCTTTGTACGAGCATGTTGAACGGGATTCTTGTTGAGATCGATGGCTCCTTTGTTGTCGCAAAGTATCACAATGTCGTTGAGATGAATTTCGTAATCTACGAGAGCTTGCTTCATCCAAAGAGCTTGTTGACATGCTTTTCCGGCTGAGACGTACTCGGCTTCAGTAGTTGAGATGGCCAAGGCCGTTTGCTTCTTTGAAAACCATGAGGTGAGACAATGTCCAACAAAATTGCAAATACCACTTGTACTTTTTCTATCGACATAGTCACCGGCATGATCCGAGTCGGCATACACTATGGTTTCTACACCCGTTCCTTTGGGATACCATAATCCTAAACACGTTGTTCCCTTAATGTATCTAAAAATCCTTTTAAGGCTTCTAAGTGTGATGCCTTTGGGTTTTCTTGAAAGCGAGCACATAGACAAACACTAAACATAATGTCGGGTCTACTAGCCGTAAGATAGAGTAGGCTACCAATCATTCCTCTATATTTAGTGTTATCTACGGATTCACCTTCCTCATCCTTGGTTAGTTTAGTGTCCGAGGACATGGGTGTCTTAGTTGGTTTGGAATCTTCAAGACCAAATTTCCTAAGCATGTCTTTTATATATTTAGATTGGTTAAAGAATATGCCATCTTCTAGTTGTTTTATTTGAAGTCCTAGAAAGAAATTTAACTCACCCATCATACTCATTTCAAACTCGTCGTGCATGATTTTAGAGAAATCATCACATAATTCTTGACAAGTTGATCCGAATATAATGTCATCAACGTATATTTGAACAATGATAATATGTGATTCCTTTTTCTTGGTAAAAGAGTATTATCTACTAATCCCATAGTATATTTGTTATCAATAAGGAAAGTCTTAAGTCGGTCGTACCAAGCTTTTGGTGCTTGCTTAAGACCATACAATGCTTTCTTGAGTTTGAAGACATGATGTGGTTTCTCAAAGTCGGTGAAACCGGGAGGTTGAGCAACATACACTTCTTCGTTAATAAACCCATTAAGAAAGGCACTTTTAACATCCATTTGAAATAATTTAAAATCATAGGCACATGCATAAGCAAGCAATATTCTAATAGACTCAAGCCTAGCTACCGGTGCATAAGTTTCATCATAATCAATTCCTTCTTGTTGATTATAACCTTGCGCTACAAGCCTAGCTTTGTTTCTAGATACTATCCCATTTTCATCCATTTTATTTCAAAAAACCCATTTTGTTCCAATTATAGTTTGATCTTTAGGTTTTGGAACTAATTTCCAAACATCATTTCTAACTAATTGGTTTAATTCTTCTTGCATGGCAATAACCCATGATTCATCTTTTATTGCTTCATTTATGGTTTTCGGTTCAATGGTGGATACAAAACAAAAATAATTACTTTGATTTTGGGCTTGTGACCTTAAGGTTCTTTGATTAAGTTGTCCTATGACTTTTCTAAAGGATGACTTTTAGATTCTTTGATGTTGACAATTTCTTTATTTAATGGTTCATCTTCCTTGTTATTATTAATTATTTCTTGACCTTCTATCATTTGACTTTCAACTAAGTCATCATCTACCAAAGGTGATGTCTTAGAGGGAGGTGGACTTTCGTCGAATGTTATGTTCAACGATTCCTCGACTATCATTGTTTCTTTGTTTAGGACAATGTAAGCTTTACTAGTTTGAGAGTAACCAAGAAATACACCTTCATAAGACTTTGGGTCAAACTTGGTGAGATAATCCTTAGTATTAAGAATAAAGCATTTACAACCAAAGACTCTAAAATATCCTAACGTTGGCTTTTTACCTTTATAGAGTTCATATGGTGTTTTGTTTAAGAAAGGGCGTATTAAGACTCTATTCAAAATATATGTAGAAGTGTCAACGACGTTACACCAAAACTTTTGAGGAATGTTTTGTTCATTAAGCATTGTTCTACTCATTTCTTGAATTGTTCTATTTTTACGTTCTACTACTCCATTAGATTGAGGTGTTCGTGGAGCGGAAAAGTTATGTGTTATACCATTTGTATCACAAAAGTTTCCAAATTGAGTTTCGTTGTCAAATTCAAGACCATGATCCGTTCGGATTGACACGATTTTGAGACCTAGAAGATTTTGAATTTTCTTGCTAAGTATTTCAAATTTATCAAAAGCTTCATTTTTGGTTTTCAAAAACAACGTCCAAGTGAACCTTGAGTAATCATCTACTATGACCAAAGTGTATAAGTTGCCTCCATAGCTTCTTATAGCGGATGGTCCAAACAAGTCCATATGTAATAATTCTAGACACTTAGATGTGGACACCATATTTTTAGATTTGTGACTATTATGTGTTTGTTTACCAATTTTGCAAGCGTCGCAAAAGTGTTGGTCATATTTAAGTTTTGGTAAATTCCTAACCAATTCTTTTGAAGATAGGTTTTGTATAAGTCTCATATTAGCGTGACCTAAACGTCTATGCCAAAGAGATGAGCTATCGTCTAATGTTGTTAGGCAAAGTTTGTCATGACGTATATGTTATTTTTCCTAACTCCTTTAGCTATGGTGATACCATCTTTTAGTATTTTACTACCATTTTCATCAAATAGTACTTTATACTTTTTATCACATAGTTGGCTAATACTAAGTAGATTAAATCCTAACCTATCCACATGAGCAACATTTTCAATAGTTAGGAAGTTATGAGCAATCGTACCTTTGCCAATAATTTTGCTTTTGAGATTGCTACTAAAGGTGACATTACCTCCGTCATACTCTTGGTATGATGAGAAGAGACTTTGTTGCCCGTCATGTGTCGTGAGCAACCACTATCTTTTATCCATTCATCGGGTTCCAATCCAACTTTCAAGCATACCTAAGAAGCAAATAACTCAAGCATTTGGTCCCCAATATCTCATGGGTCCATTTGGGTTACACATACCATTTATTTGATTCATGTATGGAAACGATGGGTAAGAGTTCCATGGCATGTAATCTGGAGTTTGATATGGTCTAGGAAAGTTTTGATTCCAACCATTGTGTTGGTAGTTGGGTTGTACGTTGTGGTTGCTCTTAGGAAAGGGCGTTTGGCAAAAGGAGTTTTATATCGTTGTTGAGTAGTTTTTGATCTAAATTAATTATTGACAAGTCCTACTCTGAAGTAAACTGGTTTTAGTTTAATACTATTATTGGTTTTCTTTGTTATTTTAACAAATTCAATACGGTCCGTATTGCGAACATTCTGTTCTGCTGAGGTACCCACGGCACCATTTTGCACAACGGACGGAACCCTTATTTTGGTTCCGTCTGGTCCGTGCTGCACTGCAGCAATTTTGACAGAATGTTCGTCCTTTTCGGCCGTTTTATTTTGACTCTTTGGAATTAATACTTCATTAAAACCTAGCCCATTCATGTCTCCTGGTGTTTTATGAATTTTAACTATTTCATCGGCAAAAGCGATGTTCTTGTTAAACCTTTTAAATTTAGAATTGTTTTCGATTAAAACATCTTGTGTGAGCTTTAGTTTTTCTATTTCAAGTTTAAGCTCTTGACATGATTTACAATCATCGTCATTTGCTTTTCCTTTTCTAGTCGTTTTGCTTTTTCTTTTAACTCATAAACTTCATTTTCCAAAAATTCCTTTTTGGTTTTTAAAATTTATTTTTAGTTATGATTTTTAGACTTAGCTCACACAATTGATTATATTGTTTTTGCAAAGTGTCATCATCAATAGAAGAATAAGAAGAGTCGGAAAGTACCTCATTTGACTCATGTGCCATTAGAGCGATCTCTTCCTTGCTTGATTCTTCATCGTCTTCACTATCACTCCAAGCACCACTTACAAAAGCTCGTTGAGTTTTGCTTTTAGGGGCTTGGGACATTCTCCTATGAGGTGACTTGCATCACCACATCTAAAACATTTTCTTTCACCTTTACCCTTCTTGTCATCCCGATCTTTTCCGAATGGCTTCTTTTCTTCTCGAGGTTGTCTTACGAACTTTCCTCTTCTTCTAAAGAACTTCTTAAAATCTCTAACGGCCATGGCATACTCCTCATCTTCGCTACCGGAGCAAGATTCGTCATCATCACTTGATTCCGCCTTTGCTTTTAGAGCAACGGATTTGATCTTCTCCCTTTTTCCTTTGATGATCTCCGAATCTTTCTCCATCACCATTTCGTGTACTTTGAGGTTACCGATCAACTCGTCTAGTGACATTATTGAGAGATCTTTTGATTCCTCAATGGCGGTCACTTTAGCTCTCCATTTGGGATGGAGTGCTCTAAGAAATTTCCTGACAAAGTTCTTACTACGAAAAGATTCATCAAGTGCTTTAAGTGATGTAATAATAGTGTTAAAGATTCGTCATCATCACTTGATTCGTCATCTTCGCTACCGGAGCAAGATTCGTCATCATCACTTGATTCCGCTTTTGCTTTTAGAGCAACGGATTTGATCTTCTCCCTTTTTCCTTTGATGATCTCCGAATCTTTCTCCATCACCATTTCGTGTACTTTGAGGTTACCGATCAACTCGTCTAGTGACATTATTGAGAGATCTTTTGATTCTTCAATAGCGGTCACTTTAGCTCTCCATTTGGGATGGAGTGCTCTAAGAAATTTCCTGACAAAGTTCTTACTACGAAAAGATTCATCAAGTGCTTTAAGTGATGTAATGATAGTGTTAAAGCGAGCAAAGCCACAATCAATGGTTTCATCTTCAGGAATAACAAATTGTTCATATTGTTGAACAAGAAGATCAATTTTGTTATCCTTGACTTGTGAATTACCTTGATGTGTAACAATTAAAGATTCCCAAATATCTTTGGCGGTTTCACACATAAAAATTCTTTCATATTCTTTTCTAGGTAAAGCATTATAAAGCATCATTTTAGCTTCATTATTTTTAGCAACTAGTTTCTTTTGTTCATCAACGGAAATATCCTTTGTTGTAGAACTAAAATCCCCTTTAACAATAATAAACCAAAGATCTATATCTTTTGATTTTACATATGTTTCCAAACGGTTTTTCCAATAGATAAATCCATTGGTTTCAAAGAGTGGTGGTCTTTGCATAGATTGCCCTTCTTTAAAGTTTTCAGAATCCATGGATCGTTTCAAGTTTATAAAATACAAGTTATTTTAGAAATTCTTGAGCAACGAGGCTCTGATACCAATTGTAGAAAACTAGAAGGGGGTTGAATAGTTTACCAATTAAAAACTTTGTTTTGAAACTTATTGTAAAGATCAATTGATATTGATCTTAGATATGTTAATGAAATATGCAAGCAATATGTAAGGAGTAAATAAGGAAAGAAATGATCAAACCACAACAAGTTGTTTATAGTGGTTCGGTCTACAAGGACTCTTTTCCTTGCCCTACTCCACTCCTCGAGTCTCACACTCGAGAGTTTAACTTCACTAGTCAACAAGCTCCTTTCACCGGCGGAGAAAACCTTTACACTTCGCTTACACTATTTCCGACACTAAGCTAGATGTCGAGTTCTTTCCAAGGGTACAACCACTCCCATACACAACGTATTTTGAGGACTAAAATACTAACCACTCACACTCACAAGATTATGATGGTTTAATACAACAATGAAGTATGAATCAACACAAGATCATACAACACTAAACAAACAAGACTTCCAACTTCTCGTTTGAAGCTTGAATGTGACTTGATCTTCTTTGCTACAAAAGAGATCACTAATATGATATGAAACTGAGTTAGAAAGGTTAGAGAGAAGATATGTATGAGAGTATGTTAGAAAGGGATGAGAAACTACTTGGCTTGGCATTGCTATTTATAGCCAAAATGGACAAGAGCGTCCACGGACCGCGGAACCCTTAAAAGGGTTCCGCCCGTGTACCAATTTGGTACCGCCGGTCTGACAGTCAAGATATCAAATCGTTGCTAAAGTCAACTCTATCTAAGTGAGATTGTGCAAGATATGAAGAGTACAAATTCACACAAAATATCTAATGAAATCTTCCAATGATTTCCATGATGCATCACATGATGTCATATGTTGTATTTCTATTTTTAGAAATATGCAAGTACTTAAGTAGTGTTTGGTTTTAAGAACCTAACACATTCTAAAAACTACTATCATACATAATGATTAGAGTTATATCAAGATGTTACTAATCATAAATGTAAATGCTTGAATGATGAATATATTGTTTGAAAAAGCTTGTTTTAATATCTATTAAACTTGACAAGCTTTAAGCTTTTATACAAATTAAATTTACTTTTGTCGTTAACAAAACTTAGGTAAAGATCAAAAATATAAATAATGTTTAATGATGATATTTGTATTAACACTATGGTATTTCACTAGAATTAATATTGTAGGATAATCTAACAATATTTAAGATAAAATCTACTCTTTGGCTTACCTATTTACCAACAAAGTAAAACTTAATGGTACAATAGAATTACCAAGTCAATTGCATGCATTATAGCACAAGTATTCTTGACCAAGTCAAAAGACATAACAGTTATAATCCCACCATACGTTATAAGTCATTGATTAACTCATTGACTTTATGCATGTGTCTTAATAAAAGAGATAGCAAGTTAACGTCTTACTTTATATTATAAGTCTTGTAATAATTAAAAGACTTCATGGTTGTGACTTTACAGAGAAATAAACATGTATAATTAAAGTAATTATGAACACCACTTTTGGTTTCAATTAATAATTTCAAGTTAATGTTTACTACATGTGTTTATTTCATTCAAAGAATACATAAATACTTAAATTAAAGTAGTATTAGATTAATTCATTTAATTATGTCATTCAATGAAATGATCAATATAAGAAACTGCAAAATTATCCATGCTCGGTCTCATGACATATGGATATTTTACCTTGGGCTACAATTTAGTTCACATTCTCACGTAACATAAATTGTAATTACAAGTGTTTCTTTAATATTGAATGACATGAATTTAATTAAAGTAGTATTTGTATCATCTTTACATATGTTCTTAATAGGGAAATTATACACATTTAAATGTATAATTCCTAATAGAACGTTACTTTCTTTCCTTGCGGTCAAAATAATCCATTTAAATCGTATTTATATGTGTTGTACCTTGCACACAATAAAGATCTCTCCCACTTGTGCATGGAACAACATCTTGTAGCAGATAAAAAACATGACACACGTTTGTTTATTTGATTAATATGATTTGTGTCATAGATATAACAAGTAGATGTAGGACTATATTGTTTAGCAAGGAAACGTACATGACTATCCCTAAAAACATAAGTGCCTACAATTGAAAAGTAATTATCTACATGATATTCAAGAGATAATTTGGATGACTACACAACAAATAAGGCTTGTAGCTCCCACTGAATTAGAAATGATTACAACAACTTCTTATTCAGTAATGCAACACAATGCTCCCACTGAATTTGACAACATTGTAAGTGTTTCATAACCAGTGAAAACAAAATGCTTGCTTTTTACTTTCCTACACTTTTAAGAACCATACGTAACAAATACTTAGGTACTAAAAGGTGTATTCTACTTTGTGAATGATGGGTTATCCATCAATGTTATTAACTCAAAAAATTTGGTATGCAATTTCTTCCTTAACAGGCCCACCATTCTATTACTGGTATGTGGCACCTTTAAAGGTTAAAGCAAAACAACTAGATAAATTATGCTAGTTTGCCTTTTACCAATTTTCGCGGTAATTAGTCTAGCTTCTAATTTAGTAACTCATATACATGTTTTCCAGTTAACCAAGAGTCATGTTTGTTACAAAAAAATTCATTCACCAAATGAGGGTAATGAAATCTTTATGAAAAATAAGATGTGGAATTCTTAGCTATGAGTTACATTAGAATTTAGGCAATTCAAATGTTCCTATTATACATTTCTCATTCATGAAAAAGAATATGATTGAGTCTCATTCTTCTCCCATGGAAAAGAGACTTTGTTTGTTTTTTCGGTAAATTATTCTCGATCAAACATTTGTTTGAAAGCAGAATGGACCAATTTACTAATAAAAGACTAAACCACGTTTACGGTTAAATGTTGCATTAACACATTCAAAAGAATTACAAAATTCAATTTTAGTATTTTCGATAATTAACTTTTTCAAAAAAATTAAATACACATGGTTCATAAACATATAACCATTTAATTTTTTATTGAAAACTATGATCCAAATTGACATAGTTTCATCATATCAGTTGATCTGCTAGTAATGAAATTATTCAAAATGGTACGAGTCAACCTCAATTGCCAATTTTCAAATTGCAACTCCTATATTTATGGGATTTACATATTGCCAACAACAGTTGCAATGTAAGCATGTTTTATCCCTATCTTATGCCTTGGATTTACATATTGCCAAAACTCAATTAAGTTGTCCAACTTAAGAAACTGCAAAATCATCAATGCCCTTTCTCACAACACGTGGATATTTTACCCTTTGGTTACGATCTAAGTCATGTTCTCACGCAAATAAAAGGCAATCTCAGGTGTTTCCGTATCATTGGATGGCATATAACTTAACTTAAGAGTAATAAATTTGATTTTGGTGTCAAATCAAATATGTACAAAGATGTCATGCATTATCTTTGTAGCATAAGGTTTTATTAAAACAGTTATATCCTTGTTTTAATGTTTAAGCTTTTAATCATCAAACTTTAATCGAGGTATTGGTTACACCAATTAAAGAATTACCTTTAATTACCACTATATCCTACTGCTGCATGAGTCATAAGACCCAAGTTATTCGGATAATTACCACGAAAGTGGCGCGTAGATTTTAAGGTCAATTCACCCTTAAGATGTTATGCACATTATATGGGAATACTTGGTAACTCTATTAAGACGCGCAAAGGAGCAGAGAATTAGGTCAGCGCGAAGCGTATTATATACCCTCTTCTTTAAGGTTACAATTTAATGCGTACCAACCTTATACCCCTCACACAATTTGTCATTAATGGGTACGTCTTTCTAGCTATTTGTGCATAAACATCAATCAATTAAACGTTTGTGACTGTTATGCTTAAAGAGCATGTTTCACCATTGTTTAGATCAATTTATTTTTCTTATAAAAAATACCCTTGTTTACAACTTGTCACACAAAACAAACAAGTAAGTATTGAAAAATAAACACATAAACAATAAATACATAACTTAACAATTAATCATGCATATCAAATAGCCACATGCAAACCTTTTTTGATAAATCCTATTAATAATCAATTCTAGATCCGAGTTAACGTATATGTTTAATTAAGACTCCCACCCGTATAAGGTGAGCCACATGCATCAATTCATCGGTTGCGTAAGTCAAAATTAAACAAATACCACATAACATGTAACTGAATTATTAACAATAATTGAGGTCTTCCCTAATTTTAGATCTATCAAAATTATTAATCATATGTATACACTTAATCCAAGTAAAGCATACAATAATTAGATCCATGACAAAACATGCATGTTTTTATCATGGAAGTTAACACATAACAATCATTGCAACACATCATAGTTACTCAATAAACACATAGTATTGCATGCAACCTAGGGTTTTTCTAATCCAATAAAAAAATTACAAAACCCTAAAAAATTAGAGCACAAAAAATCCCCTCCCCCCCAAAAAAATTAGGGTTTAAGGGTTTGCAAACCCTAGATCTACAACATACAGATAATAACACAATACAATTATTTGCTTTTTTATATGTTTTCAGTAATTAATTACAGATTATATCTGGCTCTAATACCACAATTGAGGTTATTATACATGACATACGAAATAATAAACAAAGACACCACAGAGTACACACAACGGGAGACTTCATATAATTGCAATTAATTAACTGAATAAATAAAACGTAACATACCTCTTGCAATTGGCTAGATCTCTTCAATTCAAGTAGAATGGTTTAAAGAGTTATCCCTTACCGTTTTATAACTCAAACCAATTAACGTAACAATAATATGTTACACCACGTTCTTGTACACACGAATTAAAGAGATTGCTAGATCTAGCAACACAAAACTTGTTTTAGAAAAACAAAACCAAAACCCTAATAAATTAGGGTGTTTGGCCGATTATACAAGAGAGAAAAAGAGTAGAGTTTAGGTTAATGTGTGTGCACAAAAGTTAACCCTAAGCTCTCACCCTAGGTTTGCTTATATATTGAATGGAAAACTTTGGGAAAATGTTAGGGTTTTGGGTTAAAAACCCTCCCCAAAAACGTTCATGGACCAAGGGGGACACCCAAATCTTTTCCTTTTATAACAATTTCACTATTAGTCATTCTCTTTACATTTAACGACCGTTAGTCATTTTTCGTTAAATACTTAACGATCGTTAGTCGATTTTGTGTGATAATTAATCGTAATCATTTTACATTAATTATTTTTAACTTTAATTCTCATTCGTAATGTGTGCAATCCCGTGGTCACGAGTTCGAATTCGAACGTACGCGTTTTATTATAAATATATACATATTCAACAGGGTCAACCTGCCGCTCAATAATTATAACTATATCATAAAGAAATGTTTCATTTTTCCAAAAAAAAGGGCAAATAGTTAAAAAAAAAGTACTAAACTTGCCACCCTTTCTTTTTCAGGGTAGCGAACAAAATTTTTTATTTTTCAGAACAATTTATTACTGGATATTGGCTTTTGTGGGTAATTTTTACCCATGTTACCCGGTTATGTCCACGTGTACAAGTTGATACACAGGCTCATGCCACATAATACACAATCTCTAATAAATATAAAATCTTTCTCTCTCCCCCTTCTATCATAAACCCTAAAATCATCTCTGTACAAGGTTTCCCCATCCCAAGTCCATAGCAGAAAACCCCAATTAACATAAACCCTAAATCCATCAAGTTCGATAGCAGAAAACCCCAATTAACATAAACCCTAAATCCATAAAGTCCCATAGCAGAAATCCCCCTTTGTTCAATTATGCATTCATCAAGTTCTTCAATCCGTTCCAAACGAAGATATTATACTCCAGAAGAAATCCGTCTTAAAACTCATTGTAATTGTAAGATTCCAATTTATGACCAAGTTTCATGGACCCCCACGAATCCGGGTCGAAGATTCAAGGGTTGCCCCACTCGGGTAAGTTAATATTAACAGTATTTATAAAAATTTGTTAAGGTTTTGTTTTTGAGTCGAAGATTCAAGGGTTGCTCCACTCTAATTGTTTTTGTGTTATTGGTCTTTAGAAATGTGAGGTTTATGGTTTTCTTGATGAAGATTTACCTTCTCAGTACTACAAAGACCTGTTATACAATCTACATGAGGAGAACAAACAATTGGAGGTGCTAGTATCTAGACAAGCTGCTAATCCTATGACAGTTAATAGGGCTACTGAAGGCGTTTCATTGGAACTAATTTACCAAGAATTGAATGGTTTCAAGTCTAAGGCAAAACTGTATGACAGTGTGTTGTTGGTTGTATTTGCTTTGATAATTATGTTGATTGTATCCCTCATTGTTGTATCCTTAAAAAAGTAAGTGTAGAAGGTTTGATATAGGTTATTTTGATGTATTTTGTGTTCATCAGGATGTATGTGGGTTAACTTTGTTTTGGTAATGAAAGCATCAAATTTGGTTGTATATTGTGGTGCCATTTAACATGTAAAAGCATGAACAACTAGAAACAATACTATTGAATATCTGAAGAAGCAGAGATCAAACCTTATAACTGATGTGCAGGGGAGATAAGGAACCAAACCAAAGAACTTGAAGCTATTCAAAAGCTATGAAGAAAAAATCATAAAAATCTGTAAAAATATGGATTAAGATGACAAGCTTCCAAATACTAAAATCCCATAAGCTTAACTAATTTTACTGAGAATTGAGAAAATTAAAAATAAAAACTAAAACCTATTTGAACACTAATTTGGTTTTTTACTTTTTTGTAAAAACTTAAGAGTTGACTAACATGAACTTTAATTGATTCCTACTGACAATACAATTACAAAGTATAACATTGAAAAAACAAGAAGCTTCATTGAACTACTAGTGTTCATTGATAACAATTGTTTCTGCATAAGCACATTGCATTGTTACAAGCAGATTACATTGTTACAAGCAGAAAACTACAACCTGTATATGCCTTTTCCATAGACAAAATAGGCAAGCATATATAATGGCATCAAGTGCAGCACCATATCAGGTTCCTACCAAGTGTTTACGTTAACTAACCTAGGCCCTTCAGTGTACAAAATAGGGCACCATAGTGGCATAAAGTGCAACACTATATCAGTTTCTTACTACTTACAAACCTAGTTCAGATCATACTACTTACAAGTTTTAGCACAATATACAGATTTCACAAAAGATGTGCTACCAAAGTCTTGGAATTTAATCCAAGACTATTTCATTCTCCAAACTTGATCCTGGACCGGTAACTGGACCAGAAAGTTTGCTATGGAGAATTCTTTGACTCTTCATTCTTAGAGGAAGAGGTTCATGTTGTCGTCTTGCCCTTTCTTGCCTTGGTTGTGGCTCAGCAGATGCAGCCCTTCTTCTTTCTTCTGTTTCTTTTGGTTCACCAAATCTTGACTGTGTGAAGCTTCTTCTTTTCATTTTACCTCTTGTGGATGATGTTCCACCTCTTCCAGGTCTAGTTACAGCTTCATGGGATGTCCCAACAACTTGTGATTGCTGTGTCACATGAATGTTTTCACCTTGGTTTGATCTATTCTTTGAGCCTGCATAATAATCATGTAAGTTTCTTTGCAGCATGTAAAGAGGTGTTAAAACAATGGATGTTATGGTACCTGATGTGTGCGCTGCATGAAGAGGTTCACATGACTCAATTGTGTCAGAACTTGTAGAATTCATTCCTAACCATGCTCCCATCCTACCTATTCTCTGTGTGGGTAATAGTCCACCAGACTTGCTCTTTCCACCTCTCATCTTAACATATCCACGAGAACCTTTCTTCCTAGTTGCAAAGTTTCTGCCAAGCTGAACTCTCCTCCCGTCTGAAAATGTGAACACAGAATTTCTATTTGTTTCACCCATTTCAAATTCATCTATGCTATTGTTTACAAATACAGGCATATCACTTTCATCAACCAATGGTTGTTCTGTGGGTATCACCTTTTTGGGTCTGCCTATTTTCCCTTTCTCTTTGGGTGGTTTTGGTATCGGTTCTTTCTTACACCCCTTCTTATTATGGCCAACTTCCCCACAGTTATGGCAAGTCATAACTACCCCTGCTCTAGAAATCTTATTACCTGATTTTGGTTCATGTGAGGCCCTAACCCTTTTTTTCTTAGGCCTACCAGGCATTTTCTTTGGTAAGGGACCCAATATCCTAGATAAGTTACTACAGTCAGGCCAGAAGTGTATGCCATCAATAGGTTTAATGTACTCACTATAGGCTTGCATATACCTATCCTTTCTAAAGTAATCAGGGACATAATCCTCTACCATCTTACCAAGTTTAAATATACAAGCAATTGCATGTGAACATGGCAAACCTGACAATTGCCACATCCTACAAGAACATGTCCTCTTTGGCTCATCTACTTTAAAAGCATCATATCCCTTTCTGACTTCAAATAGATTCCCACCACATGGAATGACATACCAGAACCTGGTAAGTAGTTACAAAAATTATAATGTTAATGTGCTGTGGGTATGGCAATACTGAGTTAAAACATTCGCTGAAACCATTTACTATTATGAGGTTAGAAAGTACCTTTGGCTATCCTTGGAAACTTCTAAGACCTTTTGGATGTTTGGACAAACGTCACCAGTCCATTTTTCACTTAGCAGTCTCATAGTGTTCATCCGTTCCATGACTGTTACTCTTATTGACTCCAATAAAGTTATGATTGGTTTATCCCTCACAGTACACAATACTGAGTTAAAACATTCGCTGAAACCATTTTCAATAGCCTCGCAACAAACACCTTCTTTAAAAAAAGCTCTTGACCAAGTCTTTGGGTCTTTTTTCTCCAAGTACTCATGTGCTCTAGGATTAGCAGACTTGATCTTCAACATAACCTTCTTAAAGAGCTGTGGGTATGAAGCTTTGGATGCAGCCCAGAAGAGTCCGCGAAACTCAACTCCACTGAATTGCTTTCTGAAGCCTTCATAAATATGCCGTGCACACTGTCGATGCTCTGCCTGAGGCATTACTTCTTTAACAGCTTCAATGAGACCCTTGAATAAAAATGAAGACAGTTAGGAATAGCAATGTCACACAAAATATGCAAATTTTAAGAATGTAAAATACTTCTAACCTTATGCTGATCAGACATCAATGTCACATCAAAACCAAGTGGAATCATCAAATCATCAGCTAACAATTGAAGAAACCAACTCCAATTGTCTTTGTTTTCAACTGTCACCAGAGCCCAAGCCACAGGGAATATGTGGTTGTTTCCGTCTCTCCCGACAGCTGTCAAGATTTCACCACAGTTTGGTTTTTTCAAAAAACACCCATCCAATGCAAGTATCTTTCTACAACCCTTTTTCCAACCCTCTTTGAGCCCATGGAAACATACATAGAACCTGTCAAAATAGGTCTTGTCATCTGGGTTAACTGTGACACCTACTTTGACAGTTGAACCCACATTTGATTCTGAAATTGCCTTTGCGTATGACCTCAACAATCCATAATGATCTTGAATAGCAGCTTCACCTTCACTCAATGCATACTTCTTTGCATTCACACACTGAGTAGCACTAACTTTGCATGCGTATTTCTTCATAACCAATTCTTGTATTGCAGCTATTGTTATTTTTGGGTTCATCCTGATTTTATCCCCAAAGTTTCTTCCAATCCATTTGAAACTTACAAGCCTTCCATAACTGTAGTCTCGTACACATGTATGCTCATCTGTCAATGAAATAACCTGAAAAGTACCCTCACCTTTCAACGTCTTCCCATAGCATCTCCAGTTGCACTGATTCACCTGTTGACCAAATGGGTACTTCTTAGTGACCCTTTGTTTTCCCTTACTTGGATCCTTTAAAACCTCTTTCCTTCTCCCACACCTAGCGATAACCATTTTTGTGGTACTCTTCTCAAACCACAATGAAAACCCATGTGCCAACGCATAATAGGTTAGAGCTTCTCTAAACTGCTCATGGTTAACATACTTTTCTCCAAGCTGTCAAGAAAATAAGTGAATTCATTAACAAATATAGCAGTTAATAATAATTAAACACAAAGCATTAAGAAATAGTTGAATTCATTACCACTGGTTTCTTGAGTCTCCAATGTGTTTGATCATCATGTATTGGATATTTTTCATCGTGTTTCTCCACCATGACAAAAGGGTCTGAGATTCCTTCTCCATTACCTTTGATTTTACGCATAAAAGATTCCATATAATGTTCATGCTCTCTAACTGTCTCACCAAAAGTGTCACCAATATAATCAAGTGAAGGTGCTATGTCAGCATAAACCTCTGGTTCAGTATCCTCATGATCTTCACCCCTATTTTTAGACTCAATCTTTCTTTTTCTAAGCTCAATTACTTCATCGTCAACATCACTTAGATAATCAAAAGACTTTTCTGTCCCATAACCGTTACTTTCTGAAGAATATTGGCCATAATCAACACATTCTTCAAACTCATCACTGTCACTGTCTGAAGATAAAGGCCCTTCATTTTCTCTAATTGAGATACCATTACCCCTAGGGACACTCTTTCGTTTCTTATTCTTAACTATATCTTCTTTTTTCATGACACCTTTACCTTTGTCTAGTTTCTTTTGTCTTGCAAGAACTTCATCATCAATACTAGGCTGTAAGCCCACATTCTGACCATTACTAGGCTCGTCAACCACATCCACATTCTCAACATTATTATCAGCAACCTTATCAACTACATTATCCACATTACTAGACCTATTATCAACCTTATCAAGTACTACATTATCCTTAGGCAAAGACTGACCGTCATTATCCAACTCATTGGAGTTACCTACAACATCTTCCTGACCTACCTCCTTGTCAGCTAACTTAGGCAAAGACTGACCGTCGTTATCCAACTCATTGGACTTAGCTACAAGATCTTCCTGACCTACCTCATCGTCAGCTAACATTACGCCATAATCTAATCCTGTATCATACTCATCATACGTACCAGTGAACAAAACCTTGCCCTTACAAACATTTCTTAGTGGTCTAGACTTCTTAGAGGGAGACCTTAAATAAGGAGATTTTGCTTCTTCCTCGGCCCATGCAATGAGATCCTCAACAGACATATTACCAGCATGTTTCTTTCTTTTTTCATGTTCTTTCCTAGCTGAAGTTACTTCTTCATCTGAACCTTCTAAACTTAAGTTATTATAGTAGTACTCAGCTAAGTTTTGTGGTTCATGGGCTACATACAACTCTACTTTCTCATGCTTTTCTGCTAGTTCATAAACTATTTGTAGATCTGAATCCCTTTCAATTATTTTCAAACCTCCACTGTCTATGTCTAACTCAGGAAGGCAACAAAACAAAGCCCAAATTTTATCATTAAACTTAGCAACTAAAATGTTGCACAATTCGTTAAACATCACCCTATTTGTTGAGCAAGAATTCATGATAGTTATTTGGCCTTGTTCATACCTGAGAGGATCATACAAAAATACACCACCATGATGTATTTTGAAGACAACGTCTTCGTGTCTGTCCATCAGACCTATACAAACAAACAAAAACTTGAAATTAGGAAAAACCAAATTTTTTGAAACCCTAAAAATTTAATAAATCAATATTTCAATAAATTAATACAAATGGGGTATTAAAACAATAATTAAATGACAGAAATTACCTTTTCACATTAACAATTATGGAAAACAACAATCAATTTGAAGCATTCAATGTGGGGGAGAAATTAGGGTTCGAGAAGTTTTTTTTTATCTGAAAATGACTTTTCAGTGAGTGGTGTGGGTTATATAATCAAAAAGTATGGTACTTGGATAATATTAAAAGGTACAGATTTAGGTAGAGTTGGTAGAGTGGGTAGAGGAAAATCCGGTGTGTGTTTTGGGAGGGAGATGATCTGGGTAGAGGATAAGGCGTGAAATCTATGTGGCAAGTGATATCATCACTTGTTACCGGTAACCGGGTGACATGGGTAAAAATTACCCACAAAAGCCAATATCCAGTACTAAATTGTTCTGAAAAATAAAAAAAATTGTTCGCTACCCTGAAGAAGAAAGGGTGGCAAGTTTAGTACTTTTTTTAACTATTTGCCCAAAAAAAAAACATTCTGTAACTTCTTGCTACAGTTATACAATTCAAATTGAAACTTTCAAACAAATTTTTATGCTTTAAATCTAAACACAATGATACACATTTTAATTAGGCTTAAATTCCAATAATTAAAACTGAGATTATCCAATATACCAAAATGCAATTGTGTGCATGTATGCGGACCTAATTATACTTTACCAGATCTAACTACAACAACTGAATAGACCTAAAAGTGCCTAATTATATGTATGTACGCATGTGGCATGCATAGTGGCATACGTAAGTATCCACATCTAATGAGATTAACATGAATTATATATGCTTACAGTCGTATATGGCTTTATAGAAACGGAGAATACAAATAATTGTTCAGTTTTTTCGAAGAAGCCGAGTCTTTTTAGCTTTAATGTATGCGGCATAATCGAAATTCTTGTGTCCGTTTATATAATTTTTCTCTAATCAACCTGAATGTTCACCCAACATGCATATGAAACCTGGTTCCAAATCCTTATCCTAAGCGATATTGAATATGGTTATTTATCAGTCTATTGACTCAACGTGAATAGTAATTGTTTGTCGTGATTAGAATTATTGCTAATCAGCTAGTAAGCCTCTCTAAACTATTTTGAGATTCTTTGAGTTCAAATGTATACTGAGTACTTCACGATAAAATCAATGATAGTAGTTAGGACACATAGTATTTGATAACGTTTTATAATACGTAGTACGAAAGTAAATATATCTATTAAGGCTAATAAAAATTAGAAAAAGAAAGAATACATAACCCCATACTATGCTAGCTTGTCACTGACTAGGACTATTCATATGTGTTACTTCCACTTAGCTAGCTACTAGCTAGGACAATGCGAGTGACTTGTTAGTCGATTCATGCATGTTTGTTTTGACCAATATTGGTTTCCACTATCCATTCGATTCTCAACCATATATATTTTGTTATCCATTTTGTGCAAATCCAAGAATATGATTAGAACTAGAACAAGGACACATCCGACTTGTTAACATCGTTTAGAATTTTCATTTGTCTAAATCTTAGAAATTATTAAGGTTTATCAACAATTATTTCACTGACTAGATTACATCGATACTCAAGGAGACAACACATGTATAATGTTAAAAATTGGGGTTAGGGTTGTGATGATAATTTTGGATATCCTCTCAAATCGTATATGTTCACTTTTCGCATAAAGTATTTTGACTTTATTGATGCTTGGGTATCACGAAATCTTGAATAATTTAAGAAGAACACTTAGTTTTCTAGGCATAAGAATATCAAGCAGAAACAAAGAAAAATTGTATGTGTTTTTGTATGTTAGAATGAGACAAATGATTATCCAACAGTCATATATGTATGTTAGCAAGGGGCGCTGCCCCTTAACCCCTGTGTCTTTGTCGTGGTAATTAATTCAGATTCTTAATATAAAGTTTACTAATTTGGTAATTATCACATTTGTCTTAAGGGGTGATCGATGAGTTGCGGTTTAAAGATGATGAGCTTAGATGGAGTTGAAAGTATTATGTGCAAACAACACAAGGATTTTCAGATTTGTCTTTACAGAAATGTCGAAAGATGTTAGGAATTGGAAATTCCATGTTAAAGTGTCGGTCACCCCAATAATGGTCTAGCATATGTTAGCTCGTAGATTTGTCGTTGTTTACGTTATTTAATAGTTAATTAGTTAGTCAGTAGCGTAGAATAGTTTAGTGTAACACCGTGGAGGAAGGACGGGTCTTTACCCATTGTATACCTGATCCACAGGCCGATAGGAGGTCGTTATGTCTGTAACTATAAATACCCCTTCCATCCATGGAAGGGGTGGAGCTTTCAATCTAACCTTTCATAATTTGTGCTACAAGTCTCTAGCAAGAAACTCCCTCTCTCTACTTTCTCTCTCTAAAATGAGTAACATGTATTTTGATCATCCAAGACCGCCCGAATCATCAAACACAATAATATATCGATCCTACAATTGGTACCAGAGCCAAGGTTTTTGTGTTTTGATGTTTTTGTGTGGTCTTCGAATCTTGTGTAGACTGTTTTTGGTATTGTCTTTGATGTTTGCATATCTTTTGGTCCAAAATAAAGTATCTTGCTCTCATGAATACATATTTGTTGTTTGTCAAGCTTTATGGTCCAAACTGTTTTTTTGTATACTCTTGTGGTCTTGTAGACTGTTTTGAAACTAGTCTTGTGGTCAAAACAGTCTACAAGACCGCCCGAATCATCAAACACAATAATATATCGATCCTACAATTGGTACCAGAGCCAAGGTTTTTGTGTTTTGATGTTCTTGTGTGGTCTTCGAATCATGTGTAGACTGTTTTTGATATTGTATTTGATGTTTGCATATCGTTTGGTCCAAAATAAAGTATCTTACTCTCATGAATACATATTTGTTGTTTGTCAAGCTTTATGGTCCAAACTGTTTTTTTGTATACTCTTGTGGTCTTGTAGACTGTTTTGAAACTAGTCTGTATTGTGACTTTTGGTCTTGGTTGTATTGTGGTAAAACGTTTTTTGGTCAGTTTTGTATTATCTGGTCATGTCACTTTATCTTCAAATGGTTTTTATGAATCTGGTCTCTTTTCGTGGTCAAAACATATGGTCAAAACGGGTAAATTAAGCATTTTTATGCTATTTTTCTGGGTCAAACTGGCAAAAAGATCTTTTAATAGCAGTTTTTCAGTGTTTCATATGAATATCATCGGAAAGTGGTCGAAAAACTCATATATTCATGCTAGCGAGTTGATAGAACAAGATGTCCAAATTCACAGAATCTACCTAGCGACTTGGTCGTGTTTTGCTTAGCGACTTGTATTTACAAGTCGTAGCAACTTGGTCTAGCAACTTGGCTTAGCGAGTTGGCTTAGCAACTTGGCTTAGCGAGTTGACTCAAGACCTTTGGCTAGCGACTTGTCACTTAGGGTAGCGACTTGCTTTGAAAACTAGTTAGCGACTTGACAGAAAGTTATTAAGAAGAAGATTCATTAAACTGACCACAAGACCAAGTCGACAAAACAACATACCACATACCAAAACTGTTTCATGACCTCAAGATTAGTTCAACCATCATCAGCCCACTCATAACATCAACAACAATCTCATGTACTTAACCCATTTCTTTCAAAATACATGTCTCAACTCAGAAAGGTTCTTAACATGAAAGATTCAAGATTTCAGGTTCACTTGTTTGTACGTATATGTGGTATCAAGACCTTTGAAAGTTCTTTCAAACAAGCTAGTCATCATCAATCTTTTGATAATATCCGAATCTTCAAGCACTAAAATATAACAAAGATGTTATATTTAGGTACTCTATTCGTTCAAGTCTCAAAAGTAAATCAAATGATTAATTGAAAAAAAAAAAAAAACTACCTTTGATAGTTTGGATTTGATCTCGTTGCCAACTCAAAAGCTCAAGCCAACCATGTGGCGAGACTTATGTATCCTTATCGTCAAGGTGGGTTTATGCAAGATTGATTTATGTTTGAAATATCATGGGTTATTGATGAGGATATTAGTAAATGTGAGATGCGTTTGAAACTGAGGAGTGATTGAGATTTGAAGGAGCAGTTTTGTGAGGAGTAAAGAGGGAGGCGGATTTTTTTTTTGATATTTTAGGGTTAGTGATTTATTTTGAGATGTAGGCGGATGAAAGTGTTGTTGTGTTTTAGGTTTTGGATTATGACCTAAAAATTAGGATATGTCACTTTTATAATACCCGGATATAAGATGTGAAAAATTGGATCGGGTGTTATTTCTTGTGTTGGGCTATATCATTTCTGTGGGCTTTTTAACCGATTAGAGTGAATATTGTGGTTGGATCGGATATTTCAAATCATTTCATGGGCTACAAGGTTATCACCTATTGGACTGAGTTTGTGTATGTTTTATGAAGCGGGCTTAAATGATTTAATGATTTCAGACTGATGGTTCACTCAAAGTGACGAGGTTCTAAATAAATATTGTTATCCTTAAATTTTGTTTGCAAAAATATTGGATGCAATGTTTAATATCGGTAAATGAGTGGTAATGTTGGTTAATTTTCACGGAGGATACATTCACGGCTTGAGCTTAAAATTTGTGAAAAAGATGGCTAAGGGGTCTTGTATGAGTATTTCTTACGGGATTCTAGTGTTGATTATATGGGCTTGGATTTGAATATTGGTTCATAGATATGAGATTTGGATTATAAGTTTTACTCAAGAGATTTGTTAAAGTCATGAGATTTGATGACTAGATTCGTTGTGCTATGTGATTGGATGATAAGGTTTGAGGTGATAGGCGGTTGAATACTTTGATTTTTACGTTTACACCGACTACACTATTTCACGGCTTGAAGTGCTTATTGAACAAGAGTTGACTACGGGGTTGTTTGCATTTGGTATTTCTTATTTAGATTTGAAGTAAGGTTTTTCCAGACGCGTTTACCTATTTTCATCTTCTTTCCTTCTACCCTTCCGCGAAGATGACTTGTTTGGGCGTTTATAGAGGGTGATAAATACTTGGCTATTTAGTTACGGGTGTGATTCTTTCTAGCTTAACCCACAACGTAGCTATCACTTCGGTGTCTCACGCAGTTGAGAATATGTCAAGAGGTTTTGTACATTGGGTACACCGTTTCTTTTTCACGAGGATTAGTACAAGTTTAAGTAACAAATCTGGGGAAGTTCACTTCATGATCAAGTTTTTCATATTTGGTTTACTTCACCATGTTGTCACAGCAACAGCCGACAGAATGCGTGAATGATGTGTTTACCAAAGTGTTTATTGGATGGTTGATGATGTTGGATAATGAAGCGTTGACAAAACCGCTGCATGTTCCCCTAAAACAGATATTCACCGAAACCAAAGTTGTCATAACACATTCAAGCTGATATTGTTTACGGTTTTGTCTTGATTTTGTAAAATCCCGCGAAAGAATCTATTTCGCGGTTTAAATCATAGACTTGTAAAATCCCGTGACAATGGAAACATCCTGGTAATAGTAAAGTGCATTTCCGGATCTATCTTACGGTTTATTCTTGGTTTTGTAAAATCCCGCGAAAGAAACTATTTCTCGGTTTAAACCATAGAATTATAAAATCCTGTAATGATGGAACCATCCTGGAGAAAGGGAAAGTGTAATTCTGGATATTATGTGATGCTGGTGCTACGGTTTCTACTTCGAAGAAGGGATAAAAGGGTGTATTTCATGAATTGGATGTGTGTTTGGATATTCGTCATGACATTTTGGTTATTTCATGGTTTTACGGGGTTATGTGCTTTTAACCATGGTCGGGATGAATCCATTATCATAGTTCACTTAAAACGTCAAAGGAGGCTAGAGTTGAGCTTTTAACAAAATGTGACAACGGAGTTAATTCACTATTATTTATTTGAGGTTGAAGTGAAATATCACGGGCGAGTGTACTTAGTATCTGAAGGTATCGGGGATGGTTGGATGAAGATTCTTCATGATCCTTGTTCAAGCTTATTTTCAAAAACGAAGACTTGGAAATCTAGTTATTGTTGGGTGACTCTTACTTTTTCTTTTTATCACTTGGGGGAATTGGGCTCTTATCATCTCAAAATAACTATCACTTTAAGGAGTTACGTTGTAGTGCTCAGTGTCACATTCAATTGTAGATTTTCAAGAGGTAAAGTACGTCTATTACTTAATGGTTGGTTGGATGAAGAGTATAGAGTACTTAGAGAGTACTTAGAGATGCTAATGGAAATCGGCACCGCTCTTTGTTACATATGTGCAAGTATAAGTCACGAGTTCGGGTTAGTTTACTTCAGGGTCAAATTCATCATATTGTGTTATCTCCATCAGCTGTCACTGCAAAGAGCCTACTGAATGATAATGGTGATGATTACATGTTTTTCTAAGAGAGTTGAAAAGAGAGAGATTATGATATCTGTTCACATCAGTTCAGGCCTCGTACTTCAAAAATATGACGTTTGAACACAACAGTTCAAACCTCGTTCCCTAAAGAAAAGAAATGTGTACGCTTCAGTGCGCATTATCTTCGGAAGAATAGAAATCTTCTCATTAATGACCATTCTCATCAACATGCTTCATGCTTTTTCCATGCGCTTTCAAACATCAAGTGAACCGGGCTACCGTTGATTGTTTTCTTATTCCACTTGCTCAACTATAATGACGATGGCGACATCATGTGCTAATTTTGTGGGGGAGAAGTGTGAATAGACTACATTTGGATGATTTCACTTATTCAATCAAGAATGGCATCTCCGTATGCAATTCTTGAGGGGGAGAAGAAGTATGATAATTCTGCATGGTTGAGTGTTATTAGAGAATAAATGGTCAAACGGCTCCAAACTCATGTAAGAACCGAGCTTCTTCTTATCGGGTCATTTCTACATGGAGTTTCTTCTTAGATCCGTTGGTTGACATCTTCACGGGCTGATATGATTAAATGACAAAGTGCTTCTAGTTGCTGGGCTGATTTCTTTGATGAACATCTTTCTGTTCTTGTTTAATTGGGAGTGATTTTAGTTAAGGAGATTTGCTATTTGTATGTTAACGGGAATGCATTTGGTGAGTTGAAGATGTTGACTATCTAATCACCAACTGGACAATCTTGAAGAATGTCGAGTCTACAGTCTGTTCTTCATTTTCTGCTACATGTTAGAAGACTAAAGACGAGTTGCATTTAACGATGTAAAGACTTCTTCTTTATTCAAGCATTTATTAAAAGATTGTCGGTTTAGGGGAAAGCACTAATTGGGGGAGAGTGAAATGCCATATTTAATCCCCAATTAGACTTGCTCACACTGTACTTCAGCAAGTTGATTCCCACAAGAGTTCAAGTGTTCTTCTCAACAAATTTCTAGTATACGAGCTTACAATGAGTTGCTGATTCTGAAGTGTCAAAACCAGCAAGGGGGAAGGAGACACACATCTAAACACAAAGCGAGTAAACTTGATGAACTTAATTCTTCTAAGTGATTGAAGATATCCCGGGAAGACAAATGTTATTACCGCAGAGAAACTCAAGGTTTGACTCATGGCGAGTAAACTTGATGAACTTAATACTTCTAAGTGATTGAAGATATCCCGGGAAAACAAATGTCATGACCGCAGAGAATCTCAAGGCTTTACTCATCAAGGCTTTTAGTGTTATTATTCCAACGATGTGGGGGAAGTGATGTAATAGAAAGTTTCTGAAGATAAAAAGAGGTACACAAGTGTGTGATGATTTCGATGTTATCGCAATCATCAGGGGAGAGAGGATTGTGTACATTGGGGATGCTCAGCTGTTTCACTTGAGGGCTTAATCAGTGATTCAGAGATATAATCACTTATTCCGGAGTTGGCATCCGCAGAGATAGTCCTCCGCAGAGATAATCAGTGATTCGGCCTGTTTCTTCAATGTTATCGGTTATTCTCTCTTTGGGCATTCGGGTACTTCGGGTTCTTGAGCTTTATACACTTTCTTCAGGGGGAGAGAAAAGTATACATCGGGGTTATTCTTTGGCTATTGGACTTAATCTGCTACTTCGATGGTATAAGTTTCTTTGTCTTCGGGTATGTGTATTCGGGTTCGTGAGCTCTAGTCTAAGAGACTGACTGCATCAATTCAACTACGTGGGGGAAGTTGTCTCGTGACACCTTTTTGGAATGGACTGCTTCAGACTTCAGCGGAAAAGGAATTTGAGAAGAAATATTTTAGCGTGGGATGAAACGTTGTTGTTCTTCTATTGGATGATATAACCCCGAACGATGAATCACGGTGATTATTCTTAAAAGGTGCAGCAAGTTCGATGATAATGGTGTGCTTCTTTGTGCACCTGGCTAAGAGAAGCTTGAAAGAAAGCTTGGAATCTGCTCAGCTAAAGGATTTTAGGTTTGGGGGGAAGCTGCCAAAGTCTCACTTTCAGATGGTTCAATTTCTTTCTTCAATGCAAGAGCCTCGGAAGCTTTGGTGGTGAAAGTTTTAGGGATGATGACTTCTATCTTCTACAACGGGGCTGCTCGATATCCTTATCTCGGTACTCGTATCATCATCTTTCTTAAACTATATCATCTATTCTATCTTTGTATATATTTTTCAGAAAATCAAAATACAAAAATATAAAACCAACAAAAAGAAAATAGAAAATTATAAAACCAACAAAAACCCATAAAAATCAGAAAATTTGAAAAATACCAAAAATATGTGTTCCAAGACATGTCTTCTGGTATCGATAACATCTGCGGTCTTAGAAATGTCATTCAATAATGGCACGGGACCATAGATGAAGTTCGAGCAGGAGGTGTAAATATTCCTTTCTAAACATGTCTCAAAAATTATGGCTTGCAGTTATTTCAGACTGTGACCCGTGCTTAAAACTATGGCTTGCTATTATTTCTGATAGCAACCCGTTCTTTAAGGAAGGAAAGTGTTGCGCTAAACCAAATTTTCAAACATTTCGTGCACTTATCCTAAAAACAAAAATGAGGAAAGTATGTCGAAGGACTGTTGTTCCTACTCAAATATTTTTCCGTCTAAAATTCTTCAGAAAAATATTTGTTTTAACAAAATGGTGGTTAAGGAGTTGCAAAACCAATCAGTATTAGAGTTTTCGTAAAAATTTGAAAACTCAATCAATGATTTCAGCGCTTTTAAACTTTTTCAGAAAATGAGTCATTGATTGAGGGGGAGAATGTTTTCAAATCTATATCATCTAACGGACTTTCCTAATTATCCTAAATGCTTAACTGAAAAATGATGTTAACCTACGTTGAAGGACTAGGTGCCCAGGATATGATTGTTAGGATTAGATGATTAGAGTTTGATGAACACACTATTCCCATGCCTGATATGATCTGATTAATATGTTGAATTGACTTTTATTAGTCGATTTTTGTTTGGGTGATGTCGACCACCATATATCTGTATGTGTGTTCACTAACGTATGCAGATATATTGGTATATAAGAATGTTCCCGATCCGGATCCCACAAATGAAGATGATTGGATGCCGAAAGGAAAAGGGTAACTATATCTTGGGTTGACAAATGAAGAAACGGAGCTTAATTGGACTTCTATGTAGAGTTGGCATGGAAAAATGCAACGTAAGAGGTCTCACTGCATCAGCAGATGGTTTTCTTCATCAGCAAATGAAGAAACGGAGCTTAATTTGACCTCAGTTGGCATTAAAATGCAACGTAAGAGGTCTCACTGCATCAGCAGACGGGTTTTCTTCTAAGTGATTGAAGAAACGGAGCTTAATTTGACCCCAGTTGGCATTAAAATGCAACGTAAAAGGTCTCACTGCATCAGCAGACGGTTTTTCTTCCTAACCCTACAGCAACAACAACGGAAGCTTCGCAACCACCTAACGTATCTTTGTGCAGGGATAATAGTGATGATACCATTTTTCTAAAACTTTGAAAAATATTGTTTTTGAAAATGGAAAAATATTGTTTTGAAAATGAATCGGATTCAAAAGTTTTGAAATCAACCGGACTTTATTTTGTCAAATCTTCAGTGATTTCAAATTAAATATTTTCAAACGATATTTCATCAAAAGGTCCGTGTGTACGTTAAAATGTGGTGATCTAAAGATTTAATGTTATGTCATGGTATGATTTTCTTTAAAACTCAAAGATCTGTCAAAATGAATTTTTTTTTCTGTTCTTGTTTGATTGTGAAATTGTTTTATTTTACTTAAAGATCTCTTAAAACAATCATACCTGACACTAAAAATCTTTAATGTCTTAAAATGGTCCTTATCTGTCAATTTCAAAATTAAATTTTGCCACGTCTTTTCCTAAAACTTTTCTAAATGATTTTAATCAGATGGGATCACAAATCTCAAATGGTTTGATATTTTTGATCGGGGGAGAGATCATGATTTAAATCTCAAATCTGTTTAAATGGAATTGGTTTAGTCCTTTAAAGGCACTCCTGCCTCCATGTGCCAAACGATTTCTAATACATAATGCACATGTTGAGGAGGAGCATTTATCCAAAAACAAGATGAGTATTTAAACAAGGCACATATTCTCCCATGTTTTCTAAACCTTATTAAATCACTTGGGATCCAAAATCTCAAAGGGTTTTATATTTTTGATCGGGGGAGAATTTGTGATTTAATTAAGAAATCTGATAAATGATGATCAATTTGATTCAAAAGTGCAGGCTGCTCTCCCATATGTGCTAAACGCTTTCGAATCTTGAAGCACATATTGAGGGGGAGCATTTCAAAAGAAAATAAACTTTCAAGGTACAAAGATTTATATGTTTCAACATAAAGTACCGTGATTGATTTTCTAATGGTTTCTTAATGGCTTTTGCGATCGTGGATGTACTTCAAAAGAGCTCTTTCCTCTATGTGATAAAATGATTTTAAATATCCTATGCACATATTGAGGGGGATAATTTACCAAGAAAATCAAATGGCGTTTTCTATGAAAATTGTGATCAAAGAAAATATTTCAAATCCCTCTTGCCTCCATGTGCTAAACAATTTCTAAATCATATGCATATGTTGAGGGGGAGGTTTTCTCAATGATCAAAACTATTAAGGTAAAAAATGCTTTGATCTCGTATCACAAGTACCTTGATTGTTTTTCCAAATGAATTTTCAATTGTGTTAATACAAATATCGTCATTAAACGTTATTTATATTTTTGATCTTTACCTAAGTTTTGTTAACGACAAAAGTAAATTTAATTTGTATAAAAGCTTAAAGCTTGTCAAGTTTAATAGATATTAAAACAAGCTTTTTCAAACAATATATTCATCATTCAAGCATTTACATTTATGATTAGTAACATCTTGATATAACTCTAATCATTATGTATGATAGTAGTTTTTAGAATGTGTTAGGTTCTTAAAACCAAACACTACTTAAGTACTTGCATATTTCTAAAAATAGTAATACAACATATGACATCATGTGATGCATCATGAAAATCATTGGAAGATTTCATTAGATATTTTGTGTGGATTTGTACTCTTCATATCTTGCACAATCTCACTTAGATAGAGTTGACTTTAGCAAAGATTTGATATCTTGACTGTCAGCGGTACCAAAATGGTACAGGCGAAACCCTTTTAAGGGTTCCGCGGTCCGTGGGCGCTCCTGTCCACTTTGGCTATAAATAGCAATGCCAAGCCAAGTAGTTTTTTTATCCCTTTCTACTATACTCTCATACATATCTTCTCTCTAACCTTTCTAACTCGGTTTCATATCATATTAGTGATCTCTTTTGTAGCAAAGAAGATCAAGTCACATTCAAGCTTCAAACGAGAAGTTGGAAGTCTTGTTTGTTTAGTGTTGTATGATCTTGTGTTGATTCATACTTCATTGTTGTATTAAACCATCATAATCTTGTGAGTGTGAGTGGTTAGTATTTTAGTCCTCAAAATACATTGTGTATGGGAGTGGTTGTACCCTTGGAAAGAACTCGACATCTAGCTTAGTGTCGGAAATAGTGTAAGTGTAAAGGTTTTCTCCGCCGGTGAAAGGAGCTTGTTGACTAGTGAAGTTAAACTCTCGAGTGTGAGACTCGAGGAGTGGAGTAGGGCAAGGAAAAGAGTCCTTGTAGACCGAACCACTATAAACAACTTGTTGTGGTTTGATCATTTCTTTCCTTATTTACTTCTTACATATTGCTTGCATATTTCATTAACATATCTAAGATCAATATCAATTGATCTTTACAATAAGTTTCAAAACAAAGTTTTTAATTGGTAAACTATTCAAACCCCCTTCTAGTTTTCTACAATTGGTACCAGAGCCTCGTTGCTCAAGAATTTCTAAAATAACTTGTATTTTATAAACTTGAAACGATCCATGGATTCGAAAACTTTAAAGAAGGGCAATCTATGCAAAGACCACCACTCTTTGAAACCAATGGATTTATCTATTGGAAAAACCGCTTTGAAACATATGTAAAATCAAAAGATATAGATCTTTGGTTTATTATTGTTAAAGGGATTTTAGTTCTACAACAAAGGATATTTCCGTTGATGAACAAAAGAAACTAGTTGCTAAAAATAATGAAGCTAAAATGATGCTTTATAATGCTTTACCTAGAAAAGAATATGAAAGAATTTTTATGTGTGAAACCGCCAAAGATATTTGGGAATCTTTAATTGTTACACATCAAGGTAATTCACAAGTCAAGGATAACAAAATTGATCTTCTTGTTCAACAATATGAACAATTTGTTATTTCTGAAGATGAAACCATTGATTGTGGCTTTGCTCGCTTTAACACTATTATTACATCACTTAAAGCACTTGATGAATCTTTTCGTAGTAAGAACTTTGTCCGGAAATTTCTTAGAGCACTCCATCCCAAATGGAGAGCTAAAGTGACCGCCATTGAGGAATCAAAAGATCTCTCAATAATGTCACTAGACGAGTTGATCGGTAACCTCAAAGTACACGAAATGGTGATGGAGAAAGATTCGGAGATCATCAAAGGAAAAAGGGAGAAGATCAAATCCGTTGCTCTAAAAGCAAAAGCGGAATCAAGTGATGATGACGAATCTTGCTCCCGTAGTGAAGATGAGGAATATGCCATGGCCGTTAGAGATTTTAAGAAGTTCTTTAGAAGAAGAGGAAAGTTCGTAAGACAACCTCGAGAAGAAAAGAAGCCATTTCGAAAAGATCGGGATGACAAGAAGGGTAAAGGTGAAAGAAAATGTTTTAGATGTGGTGATGCAAGTCACCTCATAGGAGAATGTCCCAAGCCACCTAAAAGCAAAACTCAACGAGCTTTTGTAAGTGGTGCTTGGAGTGATAGTGAAGACGATGAAGAATCAAGCAAGGAAGAGATCGCTCTAATGGCACATGAGTCAAATGAGGTACTTTCCGACTCTTCTTATTCTTCTATTGATGATGACACTTTGCAAAAACAATATAATCAATTGTGTGAGCTAAGTCTAAAAATCATAACTAAAAATAAATTTTTAAAACCAAAAAGGAATTTTTGGAAAATGAAGTTTATGAGTTAAAAGAAAAAGCAAAACGACTAGAAAAGGAAAAGCAAATGACGATGATTGTAAATCATGTCAAGAGCTTAAACTTGAAATAGAAAAACTAAAGCTCACACAAGATGTTTTAATAGAAAAAATTCTAAATTTAAAAGGTTTAACAAGAACATCGCTCTTGCCGATGAAATAGTTAAAATTCATAAAACACCGGGAGACATGAATGGGCTAGGTTTTAATGAAGTATTAATTCCAAAGAGTCAAAATAAAACGGCCGAAAAGGACGAACATTCTGTCAAAATTGCTGCAGCACGGACCAGACGGAACCAAAATAAGGGTTCCGTCCGTTGTGCAAAATGGTGTCGTGGGTACTTCAGCAGAACAAAATGTTCGCAATACGGACCGCATCGAATTTGTTAAAATAACAAAGAAAACCAATAATAGTATTAAACTAAAACCACCGTGCTACTTCGTGAGTAGGACTTGTCAAAATGAATTTAGATCAAAAACTACTCAACAACGATATAAAACTCCTTTTGCCAAACGCCCTTTCCTAAGAGCAACCACAACATACAACCCAACTACCAACACAATGGTTGGAATCAAAACTTTCCTAGACCATATCAAACTCCAGATTACATGCCATGGAACTCTTACCCATCGTTTCCATACATGAATCAAATAAATGGTATGTTTAACCCAAATGGACCCATGAGATATTGGGGACCAAATGCTTGAGTTATTTGCTTCTTAGGTATGCTTGAAAGTTGGATTGGAACCTGATGAATGGATAAAAGATAGTGGTTGCTCACGACACATGACGGGCAACAAAAGTCTCTTCTCATCATACCAAGAGTATGACGGAGGTAATGTCACATTTGGTAGCAATCTCAAAAGCAAAATTATTGGCAAAGGTACGATTGCTCATAACTCCTTAACTATTGAAAATGTTGCTCATGTGGATAGGTTAGGATTTAATCTACTTAGTATTAGCCAACTATGGTAGTAAAATACTAAAAGATGATATCACCATAGCTAAAGGAGTTAGGAAAAATAACATATACGTCATGAAAATAGATAAAACATATAATGACAAACTTTGCCTAACAACATTAGACGATAGCTCATCTCTTTGGCATAGACGTTCAGGTCACGCTAATATGAGACTTATACAAAACCTATCTTCAAAAGAATTGGTTAGGAATTTACCAAAACTTAAATATAACCAACACTTTTGCGACGCTTGCAAAATTGGTAAACAAACACATAGTAGTCACAAATCTAAAAATATGGTGTCCACATCTAAGTGTCTAGAATTATTACATATGGACTTGTTTGGACCATCCGCTATAAGAAGCTATGGAGGCAACTTATACACTTTGGTCATAGTAGATGATTACTCAAGGTTTACTTGGACGTTGTTTTTGAAAACCAAAAATGAAGCTTTTGATAAATTTGAAATACTTAGCAAGAAAATTCAAAATCTTCTAGGTGTCAAAATTGTGTCGATCCGAACGGATCATGGTCGTGAATTTGACAACGAAACTCAATTTGGAAACTTTTGTGATACAAATGGTATAACACATAACTTTTCCGCTCCACGAACACCTCAATCTAATGGAGTAGTAGAACGTAAAAATAGAACAATTCAAGAAATGAGTAGAACAATGCTTAATGAACAAAACATTCCTCAAAAGTTTTGGTGTAACGCCGTTGACACTTCTACATATATTTTGAATAGAGTCTTAATACGCCCTATCTTAAACAAAACACCATATGAACTCTATAAAGGTAAAAAGCCAACGTTAGGATATTTTAGAGTCTTTGGTTGTAAATGCTTTATTCTTAATACTAAGGATTATCTCACCAAGTTTGACCCAAAGTCTTATGAAGGTGTATTTCTTGGTTACTCTCAAACTAGTAAAGCTTACATTGTCCTAAACAAAGAAACAATGATAGTCGAGGAATCGTTGAACATAACATTCGACGAAAGTCCACCTCTCTCTAAGACATCACCTTTGGTAGATGATGACTTAGTTGAAAGTCAAATGATAGAAGGTCAAGAAATAATTAATAATAACAAGGAAGATGAACCATTAAATAAAGAAATTGTCAACATCAAAGAATCTAAAAGTCATCCTTTAGAAAAAGTCATAGGACAACTTAATCAAAGAACCTTAAGGTCACAAGCCCAAAATCAAAGTAATTATTTTTGCTTTGTATCCACCATTGAACCGAAAACCATAAATGAAGCAATAAAAGATGAATCATGGGTTATTGCCATGCAAGAAGAATTAAACCAATTAGTTAGAAATGATGTTTGGAAATTAGTTCCAAAACCTAAAGATCAAACTATAAATGGAACAAAATGGGTCTTTCAAATAAGATGGATGAAAATGGGATAGTATCTAGAAACAAAGCTAGGCTTGTAGCGCAAGGTTATAATCAACAAGAGGGATTGATTATGATGAAACTTATGCACCGGTAGCTAGGCTTGAGTCTATTAGAATATTGCTTGCTTATGCATGTGCCTATGATTTTAAATTATTTCAAATGGATGTTAAAAGTGCCTTTCTTAATGGGTTTATTAACGAAGAAGTGTATGTTGCTCAACCTTCCGGTTTCACCGACTTTGAGAAACCACATCATGTCTTCAAACTCAAGAAAGCATTGTATGGTCTTAAGCAAGCACCAAAAGCTTGGTACGACCGACTTAAGACTTTTCTTATTGATAACAAATATACTATGGGATTAGTAGATAATACTCTTTTTACCAAGAAAAAGGAATCACATATTATCATTGTTCAAATATACGTTGATGACATTATATTCGGATCAACTTGTCAAGAATTATGTGATGATTTCTCTAAAATCATGCACGACGAGTTTGAAATGAGTATGATGGGTGAGTTAAATTTCTTTCTAGGACTTCAAATAAAACAACTAGAAGATGGCATATTTTTTAACCAATCTAAATATATAAAAGACATGCTTAGGAAATTTGGTCTTGAAGATTCCAAACCAACTAAAACACCCATGTCCTCGGACACTAAACTAACCAAGGATGAGGAAGGTGAATCCGTAGATAACACTAAATATAGAGGAATGATTGGTAGCCTACTCTATCTTACGGCTAGTAGACCCGACATTATGTTTAGTGTTTGTCTATGTGCTCGCTTTCAAGAAAACCCAAAGGCATCACACTTAGAAGCCTTAAAAGGATTTTTAGATACATTAAGGGAACAACGTGTTTAGGATTATGGTATCCCAAAGGAACGGGTGTAGAAACCATAGTGTATGCCGACTCGGATCATTGCGGTGACTATGTCGATAGAAAAAGTACAAGTGGTATTTGCACTTTTGTTGGACATTGTCTCACCTCATGGTTTGCAAAGAAGCAAACGGCCTTGGCCATCTCCACTACTGAAGCCGAGTGCGTCTCACCGGAAAAGGCATGTCAACAAGCTCTTTGGATGAAGCAAGCTCTCGTAGATTACGAATTCATCTCAACGACATTGTGATACTTTGCGACAACAAAGGAGCCATCGATCTCAGTAAGAATCCCGTTCAACATGCTCGTACAAAACATATTGAAATCCGCCATCACTTTCTTCGCGACAATGTTCAAAAGGAAACATTTCAATCGAGAAAGTATCCTCCGAAGACAACATTGCCGACATCTTAACTAAGCCTCTTAAAAGAGAACCTTTTAATCTTCTTAGACTTGGTTTAGGGTTAATGGAACCAAACATGTAGGATAAACATAGCCCAAAACATTAGAATAGTCAAAAGTAAAAAAATTTGTCTTGTACTCTGTAGCCACGGCACCAAAGCGACAACAAAGACGGAACCAAATTTTTGGTGCCGTCGGTCCGTGGTGTCTACAGATGAAGCAAAACGCTATATACAAATCATCCTCTTCCTCAAAACCCACTTTACCAAAACGTGTAAAACTTAAACCAAGCTCATTATTGTCATCTTCCAACTCACTAATCAATGAAGATAACATCATTGTAAGTATCCTAACTACATTTCATCTCTTAATTCCGAGTCTAGGATTCTTATTTATGCACAAAACTATCACAAATCATTACATGGGGTTTTATGTATGCTTTTATACCAAATATGAATTCAATTGGCAAATTGCATAACTAGTCATTGAAATTAGGTACTACATTATCATATTGCATAAACAAATCATGCTTCCCACTAATTGATAGATAATGAATATAAGGCCCTATTCAAACAACCAAACACCCCATGTCAAAAGTTTTGAAAAGCTTCTCACTTGTAGGAAAACAATTTTTTCATTGCTAATACAAATAGAAACGTTAAATTTTCATCACTTGCATGCTCTTGAATACTAAAGGTATTGCATAACTAATATGCATTCCCGGGTATATTCAAATGAAGCCACATTGAATTAGGAGCATTTGGGTTATCTCATGGTATTTGCCAAACACCCCACTAAAACCATCTTTGTGCATAAAATGAGTCGAGATAACCGCAACTCCAAATTGTTTTCATATAGGCACACACTAGAACCAAAAACGTTAAAACTTATTCTCATTTTTAACATATTAACTCTTGTCCTTAGGAATAACCATGGTAGCCGCAAGATTCTATGATCACAAAGACACCCTTAACTACATTCCCAAACACCACAAAACCAAAGGACTTACCAAGGAACAAGTAGAAATATTTAGGGGTCTAGAATCAAGGTATTTCCATGAGGGTAGAACCATTCACTCATCCTTCCTT
Source organism: Chrysanthemum makinoi (assembly GCA_910596185.1). Taxonomy (NCBI): domain Eukaryota; kingdom Viridiplantae; phylum Streptophyta; class Magnoliopsida; order Asterales; family Asteraceae; genus Chrysanthemum; species Chrysanthemum makinoi. Next base: position 251,021,708 of record OU343220.1, read on the forward strand.
TGAAAACACAAATCTCGTGAAGAACTAGCCGCCATTCAATTCGATTGTCTTCTTGACATCGATGAACCAATTTGTCCTAGGTTTGTGTTAGAATTCTATGCTAGTGTGACCGACTTTAGTGATGAAGACGATGATGAATTTTGTCTTAGGTTTAGAATTAATCAAAACGACTACACCATCACCTTAGCCAACTTTGCTCAAGTGCTAGGAATTCCCAACCGAGGAACTTGTCTCTACTCGGATAAATGGTCACTCACCGCTCTTGATGCTATCAATGACCGCTCTCTACCCTACCAAACCCGTTTGGCCGACAAGGATGTCATCCGTGAACACCTTTTTAACCCAAAAGGTGATACAACCCGAGTTACCCGAAAGGGAAAAGAAGTAAACCGAGATCCATATGGAATGGAGCTAAATGAACTTAAGCCCGAATTTAAGAAATGGGAGGAGCTAGTTAGAGCCAACGTCATTAGCACCATAGTAAATAGGGATCACATTAACGCTTGCCTTTGTCATATGCTCTACAACTTGTCCACCCGTCAACCATTCAATTTAGCCTACTACATAGCTAGGAGAATGATTGATATTCCAACTCAAGGATCGGTTGCTCTTCCATACGGGATGCTCCTCACCCGTCTCTATAGAAACTTTGCACCAATTCCACCAACACCAAAAGGGATGCACCTTCACTCCATCTCTCTTGAATAGCTTGACTTGGGTGATATGACTAGCATTCAACCCACTTCCAAATCATTAGGAACCTCATCTCTTCAATGGCTTAACATCAAATCAAACACATTTCTCCATGATTTCTCACCTCTATAAATTGAGAGGTTTTACCATGATCATCCTCACACCTTCTTCATTCTTACTATCATCTAGCAAAGACAAACTAAAGTCAAAAATGACAAAATCATCTCCAAAACCTTGCAAGAAGACCGCTAGAATTAGTGTGAGGCCTTGTTGCTTCGTTAACCTTAGCTCCTCATCCGAGTCTTCTCCACTCACAATCTCATCTCCCATCCGAGATGATACAAACCTTACCTTAGCCACACCTACTCAATCACACATTGTGATCACCACTCCACCACCAACAAAAACACCAACTTCACCTCCACCGGCACCCATCAAAACATCCAAAACACCCTCACCACCTTCACCAAGGTCTCCAACTCTCATTCTCATGGAGTTGTTTTCCACTCCACCTACTTCACCAAATCCTTTCTTGGAGGACTTGGATGACTTGCCTCCTAGGCCAAATCATCCACCACCATTGCCATCATTTGGCTCAATTGAGCGGATGGCTCATGAGTCACCTCGGTCATCCTTTGACCCAAACGCCCCATTAGGGCCTAAACCTCTTCTCTTCCACCCCATTCACAAAGACATTCATGGTCCTTTGTATGGGGATCATTCACTCCCCACATCAATGTCCCCTCATCTTGAGGACATTGAGGAGTGTATGTGGGATGCCAATCCCACTAGAGAGGAGATTCAAACGGAACTCCACAACCTCCACCAAATCAAAGGCATGGTGGACTCTCACTTGAGTGAGACAATGCAAATGCAAAGTGCTTTGCTTGCCTCCATCATGACCACCCCAAACATTTCCACCAACACCAACACATCTACCATTCCACCACCACAACCTCCCCAAACATACTACCCCCCTAGGCATGGTTGCTCAACTTGTGAGCAAACGGCCCAAACCGTTGATAGGACCCGGGTTATGGTCCTTGACTTTCAAGAAGAAATGAGGTTCATCCTCAATCACATCCTTGAGTGCCTCAACGCTCTTTCTCATCCACCATCAAATTAGGATGGTCATAGTTTAGCATTTCTAGTTTTCTCTTCTTAGGATTATTTTCCTTTCTTTTCTTCTTGTACTTAAACACATCATTGTGTTCCCATTTCATGATCTTTATTCATGAAAATTTTAACTAATGAATAGTGTGTTTATTATAGTGTTGGAGCTTTTACATAGTGTTTGGAAATGCTTGTGAATGATCATTATTACTAACATTTTTTTTGTAGCTTTTACTTTCACAATCCATGTATCTTCCCATTATGCACCCAATTTAGGGGGAGCTTTGATCAAGGGGGAGATAATGGCTCGGGCTCATTACATTCCGCATCGCCTCTTCTTTTTGTTGAGACAAAAAAGGGGAGAAAATATAGAACTTGATTATATTTTGACTTTTCTTAAAAAGTCAACTGCATACTTTGACTTTCTAAAAAGTCAACATCATGCATCAACTAGTGAATACTTTGACTTTCATAATAGTTCAAACATCATACACTTGCATTATCATTCTCTTTTCAAGTTCTAAAACTAATATTTTTATAACTCTTGCACAAACTTTGTATCTTTTATAAAATAAAATTTATATTTTGTCCTCAACAAAAAAAGGGGAGATTGTTAATACAAATATCGTCATTAAACGTTATTTATATTTTTGATCTTTACCTAAGTTTTGTTAACGACAAAAGTAAATTTAATTTGTATAAAAGCTTAAAGCTTGTCAAGTTTAATAGATATTAAAACAAGCTTTTTCAAACAATATATTCATCATTCAAGCATTTACATTTATGATTAGTAACATCTTGATATAACTCTAATCATTATGTATGATAGTAGTTTTTAGAATGTGTTAGGTTCTTAAAACCAAACACTACTTAAGTACTTGCATATTTCTAAAAATAGTAATACAACATATGACATCATGTGATGCATCATGGAAATCATTGGAAGATTTCATTAGATATTTTGTGTGGATTTATACTCTTCATATCTTGCACAATCTCACTTAGATAGAGTTGACTTTAGCATAGATTTGATATCTTGATCTGTCGGACGGCGGTACCAAAATGGTACACGGTCGGAACCCTTTTAAGGGTTCCGCGGTCCGTGGACGCTCCTGTCCACTTTGGCTATAAATAGCAATGCCAAGCCAAGTAGTTTTTATCCCTTTCAAATATACTCTCATACATATCTTCTCTCTAACCTTTCTAACTCAGTTTCATATCATATTAGTGATCTCTTTTGTAGCAAAGAAGATCAAGTCACATTCAAGCTTCAAACGAGAAGTTGGAAGTCTTGTTTGTTTAGTGTTGTATGATCTTGTGTTGATTCATACTTCATTGTTGTATTAAACCATCATAATCTTGTGAGTGTGAGTGGTTAGTATTTTAGTCCTCAAAATACGTTGTGTATGGGAGTGGTTGTACCCTTGGAAAGAACTCGACATCTAGCTTAGAGTCGGAAATAGTGTAAGCGAAGTGTAAAGGTTTTCTCCGCCGGTGAAAGGAGCTTGTTGACTAGTGAAGTTAAACTCTCGAGTGTGAGACTCGAGGAGTGGAGTAGGGCAAGGAAAAAGAGTCCTTGTAGACCGAACCACTATAAACAACTTTTTGTGGTTTGATCATTTCTTTCCTTATTTACTTCTTACATATAGCTTGCATATTTCATTAACATATCTAAGATCAATATCAATTGATCTTTACAATAAGTTTCAAAACAAAGTTTTTAATTGGTAAACTATTCAACCCCCCTTCTAGTTTTCTACAAATTGGTTTCAAGGAAGAATGGACTGTACCAAAAGACCGACCATTTTATTTTATGTATGGAGTTATAAGGATGGTGAGGTTAGGTATTAGTTCCCACGATCCGCCAGAACCGGAGGGATCTACCCAGGGACAATCCACTAGATAGTGTAGAGTCCTTAGGTATATTGAAAAAGGAGAAAAGTGAGATACGGGAAGAGTCGGATGAGACGAGCTAGTAATCTTTGGAATAAACCCAACAAGGTTCTAGTTATGAAGTCTCGGTAAGCACTGAAGGGGTTGAAGAATGAAAAAGAAATGAAATTTGAAAAAGGGTGAAAAGAAATAGCCCTCCAATAATTCAACCTTAGGGCAGTAACCGGGTTCAATACATATGCTACTGGTGGTTACCAAGGTAATACCGGTATTGAAGACAAGCGTCATGGACCCAAAGTGACGCACTGCACTAAACTTCCCAAGCTACTCAAGTTCCTCTTAAAAGGGCTTGTTTCATTCTCACGGGGAACCGACATTATCTATCGACTTTCTCTTAGAGATTGTTGATATTGAAGAAAGAGACCCTCTCCCTAGTCTCCGGCATAGGAACCAAATGTGCACAATTGAGTCTAGAGCCAAGAGATCATCCACAATATCTCATTAGGACACTATTCTTGAAGACTCGTTGTTTCACACAATGTGGAAAGTGAGAATATAATTAAGAGTCCTACGCATTATCCTTGTGGTATTGCCAGAACATCCGAGTGATATGTAAAAGTATTCACGATGAAGATGGAAATCCTTCTAGAGCCAACATCAAACAAGCTCTTGGTGGGTGGCATGTGAGATCTTCTCGTAAGATCAAACTTGTGACAACTGGATAGAAACGATGGGGCGATTCACTCTTGTATCAACCTTGGTCCAGGATTGGCATTGACGAATACTTTTGGAAAAACCGTTCGATGTGCAAACTTTCTTCTCTCTAGCACGTCGAATGTGTACTTATGTTTTAAAACACAAAAAGTATCTCTGATTGAAAAAATACTTTTGGAAAAACCGTTCGATGTGCAAATCTTCTTTTCTCTAGCACGTCGAATGTGTACTCTTTAAAATACAAAAAGTATTTTTGATTGAAAATTGATCTTTCTCATAAAACCTTCGTCGTATTGCAAAACTCTTTCTTCAAGCAATACGCGATTGTTTTCAAATAAAATTTTCATCAATCGTGAATCTCAATTATTTGGTTCACTCACTCCGTGTTGTCTTCTTTGAGACGTTCTGGTTTGAGAACGGCTAGAACAGATGCGAAACCCTGTCAAGGAGATTCTTAGGAATCCTACGATCACGCGAGTACTTGTCTTGATCAACGGGGAACCGTGGGCCGTGAACCTCAATTCAACGAAAGTGATCAAAGACACTTTCGTGTGTTTTATTGCTAACTGTTGTTTACAGTACATTTGGACGCGGTGATCGAATTGAGAGTCAATCCAAAGCCGCATGCTCACAGCATCCACACTTAATTGAAGAAATCATGACTAGTGCTTATCTACATAACTTGGTTTCGATATTTTTATACTATGCTTCTACTACGCTGCAAATATCATGAACCAGTAAAGCTTCCGCTACTCTGATGGAAAGATGTCATGATTCAAAAGTGTGAGCATGTCGGTCCAAAAGTCACAACTTCACATGATGGCAACACAACAAAAGGGTGATCCAGAGATTTACTGTGACTGATGATCTCAAAGAAAGCTCAAAGATCATCAAAGATGTGGATCAGTTCAAAGGCCTCCGCTAAAAGTACAAATCAATGCGGACTTTGAAGAATCGCTACAAAAGCACAAAGATTGCGGAATTGAAGAATTGAAGTCTACGAGCTCAAGAACAAAGTCAAAGATAGAATGCTAGGAAGCAAAATGTATTTCATGGGGTGACCTCCCTTAGGGGGAGATTGTTAGGAATTGGAAATTCCATGTTAAAGTGTCGGTCACCCCAATAATGGTCTAGCATATGTTAGCTCGTAGATTTGTCGTTGTTTACGTTATTTAATAGTCAATTAGTTAGTCAATAGCGTAGAATAGTTTAGTGTAACACCGTGGAGGAAGGACGGGTCTTTACCCATTGTATACCTGATCCACAGGCCGATAGGAGGTCGTTATGTCTGTAACTATAAATACCCCTTCCATCCATGGAAGGGGTGGAGCTTTCAATCTAACCTTTCAATAATTTGTGCTACAAGTCTCTAGCAAGAAACTCCCTCTCTCTACTTTCTCTCTCTAAAATGGTTAACATGTATTTTAATCATCCAAGACCACCCGAATCATCAAACACAATAATATATCGATCCTACAAAGGATCACACCGGTGCATATTAAATATAACAAGCAAGTGAAAATGAGAAAGGAGTTAAGAAATGAAATGAGAGTAACGAGAAAATGAAAATATAGTGGTATTTTCATTTATGGGTTAAACGGTAATTACATGAAGTCTAATATTTCGTGATAAATATTAGAGGGTAATAAACAACAAAACACAAACCCTTTGGGTTTGTGAAGGGTGGTCGACCGAAACCCCAAGAAGGGTTGTTGGACTTCTTGTCAAACTAGAATACTTGTTCTACAACTATTTTAGAAACCTCCTTAAGACCCTATAAATACAAGGTCTTCCTAAGGGATTCATTAACACTCTTTATAACCCTAAAATCCCCTCTCATCTCCCTCTCTTTGTTTGACCGATCGCACGACACACCAAAAGGTTCGAAAACCCTTTGGTCGATCTTTCCTAATCGACACACAAGTCGACTTCACCAAGTCGACTACTAGTCGATTTGGGGTTTTACCCGGTTTCGTGCTCGCCTAACTTGCATAGGTTCGGATCCCTAGTTTTACCTGTACAGTACCAGTGGATACCTGACGTTGTCCGAGTGGTGATATTCAAGAAACCCTAAGATGAAATTGTGTAGTATCAACAACAAAAAGAAGGTGAAAGGTTAAGGAGCTTACGTGTAGCAGGAATAACAAGTAAGTGATCTTAAACACCCTTTTTATGTGTTAGATTAGGTTATATCCCTGATTAACAGATCTGACTATTAAGGTTTGGTCTACACAGCTTTGTGTGTTTATTTTCTGTTGTCATGTTTTATAGTCGTGCGGGTGACCACCAGAACCTTTCAAGAGTATGTTGATCGCAAGGGTCTCTTGTGTCGAAAGTCTTCCTAACAATGAGATGGTTAGGCGGCGTGTCCCAATAGAGAGAAGCGGCAGTACAAAACGATAGATCATACTCGTGATCATTGAAGAAGATATCCACATCAGTGTGGAAGTGTTAGGGGATTTGAATCAAGGGATGGTTTGATGGTAACCGACTCACATTCCTGAAATAAAGGTTTACTAATTTGATAACTATAAAATTATGGAATTCTTGTGTGTTAGCCCATTTTAATAGGTGTAATTAGGGAATAAGTTAACTTTGGGAACAAGTTAGCTTAGCGAAAAGCTATTGTTTTCTTATATATGTATATATGATTGTTGTTTTGCAAAAGCTTTAAATTTATAAATAAGAATTACTGGTTAACTATGAACACATTCAGGCAAGTGTACCCTTATTGTGTGTTGTTAAACATTGGTAAGTCAAGGTCGTCTCAAGAAATTTGGTTGCACTCAAAGGTGTTGTTTGATTGTTTTAGCAAGTAACAATAGTGGTGGTTATAATTGTCACATATCAAAATATATATATATATATATATATATATATATATATAGAAAGCAAATTATGATAATGTAAATACACAAAATCATTCTTGCTTGGACATATATTTAGTATTTAGAAATAATAGTCAAACCTATAAATAGACCTAAAAATTTAATTGGTTCATTTGGTCATATATTTAGTAACTAACTGAAGCTTTTGACTTATTCATAATATACCCTTTTTATATAACTTTAGAGCATTTCCATCAATAACTTAAGTTATCCTTTAATACCAGCCACGTCAGCGTCACATCAACTTTAACATTTCACCTTAACATCCCAAAAAAAAAACACACACATCAATAACATCCCAAGTTAAACTTTAATATTTCATATTTTCAATTTCAACCCCTAAACTAAAACAAACACTTCATTTATTAAAAAACATATCACATATAACATTAAAACACAAAGTACATTAAACGTTAAACACGAATTACATTAAAAATTAAAACTACAACGCATACTGATGAAAATAAAACTACTAAAACTTAAAAAAACGAATCATCTGAGACCCAACCCTCAGAACTTGAAGGGGAATTAAACTCGCCATTAACGAGCCGAGTCTCCATTATGTCGAAGTAGTTGTCTTGAAGATACTGAGCTTTCCTTGCTTCTTGAATAAATCCAGCTCATATTTGATTTTTAAATTTCAAATTTGAATTTGAATTTATCCCGTCCAGAATTAACCAGTATAATTTAAATTTGAATTTGAATAGCTTGAGGGGGTGTAAGTGAAAATTTATTTGAAATGGTTTAAGGGGGTGAAATGCTTTTTTTTTTTTTTTTTTTTTTTTTACATTTAACGCCCGTTATGGGCTTAACATTGCCCCACTAACGCCGTTATAACGCGGCCCTCCCATCAGTTTAACGCCATTTAACGCCAACATTTTACATTTAACGCTGGTTGGGCGTTATTAATGTAACTGCTCTTATGCTTTCAAGAACAAATCTTTCTTTCTTTAAACTTGTTTTGTTGCATCACTGCTATTCCTAACTTCTATTCCAGTTTCCCAGAAACGAATTAAACATCATTTCTACGATCTTTTTTCTATTGTTAAAACTACCATTGATTTGCAAAACTAATATAAATATGTATTATAATTTTACTCGTGACATGATGCACTAATAATATCTCAAACACCGATGACTACAATTAATGTTTTCAAGCGGAAGAAATATTTAAACTAAAATGCAATTACAAATCAAAGAATATACGCGCTACTCGATTTCGAGTTGAGTCAAAGATAGATGTATCAATTAAATTATACATATATTTATAAATTTGCATAACTGCCCCTGGCAACATCAATACATGTAGAAATGAATTCTAAACAAGTATAGCCTATCTCAAATGAAAAAAAACACCTTTACGATGGTGTGAAGATTTTAGAAAAAAACTTGGTGCTATATACTTGCACTCACTCCACTTCATCTGATGAAACCTAATTTTTTTTTAACAGCAGAGGAGTATATAAATAATGAAAAAAACAGCCACCTAGTAAGTCACTAGGAAGCCAAGAGTACAAAGGTTAATTACAAAGAGTGTTACAAGGGTTATCGAACCAAACGATCCAACTTAGGTGAGCGTTTCTAAGCCTACAAGATATCCAATTAAATGCAGAGAGCTTAATTTCATTGAGGATCAACTCCTTAGAAGGGTGCTTCTGATCTGATGAAACGTACCTAATATGCATTGGTGGGCATGTAACCAGTTAACTGTCGTTTTTAGTATAATGAATTATACAGTGTCACACGCCCGCGTTTTGCCTCCCAAGAACAATGAACTTAGACGTGCACGTTATGTTTTACTTTACAACTTGTATATATCATGTGCCGATATCAACATCAACGTTGTATAACTTTATATGTCATGATTTTGGAGCATGAATCAAGAAACACATATCCAATTTTGCTACCATATATATCGAATGTTTGTATATCATCAACTTCTAAAAGCAAGAGACATGTTAGATATGGGCAAAGATGCGTAGTGGGAGTGTGGGACTACACACACGTGTGAGAAGTGGTCCATTTGAGTTCATGCAGAGGAATTTTTGTTTGGTAGAGCCGAAGTCAATATCGCATGCAATCATAGAGATATCATTCTCTTTACTTAGACGACCACCCATTTTAGTCTTCTATATTCTATTGAAGTTATAGTACATACATAACGTTCGTGTGTAATGACGTCTTTAGTTATACCAATGTATAAAGGTCGATCAGTGTATAAAGACTTATTTCTTTTTCATAATAATAATAATAATAATTAAAAAAAAAAATTGACAATTCAGAATAGCATAAACATATTAAGCTTCACGTACAACGCAAAACATAAGTGACGGCGGACCTATCGCTAGAAGTCATGAGATTCATTTCATAGAATTAAAGAAGATTTGTAAGACACTTTTTTAGAACAAATGCATTTTTGAAAAATTGGTGTTTTTTACATTTTTTTACACTACACGAAATATATGGGGTTCCCGTATACATCCATAACTCCCCCGGTCAACATGCATGGATGTATAAACTCATCAGAAAGGCGCGAGTAAGAATCAAAATGAAATTATCATATATTATCATATGAAAAATGATTTGGATGCCTAAAAACTACACCTAAAATTAAACCTAAAGATGTGATTGGTGGATTTAAAAAATTGATTGGTGAGAAATGATGAAAGAGAAAAAATGTATGACACTTGTCCAAAAATGAATGGTGTAGGTCTATTGTTAGGTCTCATTGTTAGGCTTTTATATCATCACTCTTATCATATAGTTAGTTGAGACCCGTGGTTTCTTCATTTTTAAATTTTTGTTTAGCTAAGACTTTTTTGTTGCTTCGTTCTTAGGTTTTTTTGTGGTAAAATGGACCTGTTTTGTCCAGTTTGCTTCGGATTTTGATTAGATCTCAAGCAAGACCTATTAAGGCATTTTTTGTTCTGGTTGCTTCATTTTTTGTTTAGATCCCAAGTGAGATCTGATTGTTTCAATCCTGAGTGAGATCAATTAGCCTTGTGTTTGTTTGAAGATTTGGACTATTGCTGTAGAGGAATATTACTGCTTACGGATTAGCTAGATTATTTTTGGGTTTTATATAATTAACAAGCTGAGCATAGATTAGCTTGATGGGGATGCGATAATTAATAGTACATAAAACTAGATCCGTATTAGATTAGTTTAGTTCAAACCCGTTTGAATATTAGGTTTTCTATGCCTTTTTGTAAATTCTGATGCAGTCTCTTTTATCATTATCAAGTTAAGACAATGTAATCGTTTGATTCATTACCGCTTCGACTCCAAATCTCTTTACAATAAATAAGTATTACATTTGGTGTATTTACATAAAATATACTGTACATAAAAAATATATCACTTAAAAAGCTCGACTCGTTAAACAATCGAACTTATTTATTGGGCTTGAGCTTGTGCTAGAGGCTTGATAAAACTCGGGTTGAACAAGCTCGAGTCGGGTTCACACTAGAGTTATTCGATAAAAGCTTAGCTCGTCTACACGCCTCTTGTGTGACTTTATACTATGAGCAAAGAGGCCATCGGGCAAGATGTCTCTTTACATAAAATTTAGTGTTTTGTTGATGTATGTTTAAATATATGTAATTTTTACATCTTTAAAAAGATAATATGCAAATGATCCTTTTGTGTAGGTAGGAATCTACTTTTCCAATAGAAGTAATATAAGTAGAGAGACATGGACGTAGCAAAGTATGGTGACTTAGTTTGTCTTTACTAGGCAAATAATGTTAGCTTTTTTCCTTCACTACATGACCCCATGATCACCTTTTTATTCAATAATAATGAAATAAAAAGGAATATGAGTGGTGATTTTGGCAAAAGTATAAAAGAGAAAAGTTTCTTCAATCAAAGTCATCATCGTTGCCTTATGGAATGATGGTGAAAGTTTTGTTTTATACCATGTTTGCTTCCTTGCTTTCTTCACACTCTTTCTCCTACTTCGACCCGTATGATAATTTGCAATCTCATCAATAGAATTTGACGAAATGTACCTTTAACTTTTTCGAATATCTATAGATTTTGACCTTTTGGCCGCTTAATTCATAAAACACACATGCTCAAACCGATTGAAGCCTCCCTTTTTTTTCGTTGTTTGTACATAACATAAATTGAACTCGAGACCTCTCACATTTTAGTGGTAATAGTCACAAACTTTTTACCAATAGAACCTATATTGTAAATATACCATCGATCTTGTTCTTTGTTATGTCGGTTTTTATATGATTAATGTGTTGTTGATTGTACATATATGACGTATATCTATTTACAAAGGCGAAACCTATGGCCATATGGGGTATTGGTGAAATATTTAGCATAAATGCAAAACTTCGTTGATTTTATACCCTTTTCTTGTATGCATAGCTACTAGTGTAGTATGTTTCATGCATACACCTCGACCCCTTAGGAAGTCTTGAGTGTTGTAGCATTGAAATGGCGTGAATTATGCCAACAATCATGTTGTAGTCACGCGCGAAAATTGCTTGGCACTATACGTGAAAGGATAATCAAGAGGGCGATATAATATATGTACAGTGTTAGAGTCGTATATGAGAGTGTGCGAGTTGTGCCACCGCACGAGGCCTCAAAATGTATAACTCCTTCATATTGGAGCCTCAAAATTCAATCACATGAGTATTTGCATAAGGCCACAAGAATCTCAGCTAGGCCAATGTACGGTGTCACAATACAACACATGTACGATGGCAATTTTTCGGTTCATGTAACGCGAGTTCACCTTGACTCTTGTTTGCTTCCTTCGTGTTCCCCATGCACTCGACGGTTCAATATTCTTCCTCGAGAGGTAAACATTTTCGTTTGGCGTCTTTCTTTGGACAGGCTTCCTACTCGTCTTAATTTATCTTTGAGGGGCCTTGATATACCATCCCTTGTTTGCCCGATGTGTAACAATGTGGTGGAATCCGTGGACCATGTCTTCTTTGGCTGTGACTTGTCTTCAAACGTTTGGTTTCTTGTAAGAAGATGGGTCGATATTGATATGCCCTCCTTTTCTTCTTGGTTCGACTGCCTGCAATGGTTCGAAGTTTGGAGAGCTTCCAGGAGCGATGAAGATCGAGTGTACGTCATTTCTGTAGCGTTGTTTTGGTGCACTTGGCGTTATCGCAACGGTGTTATTTTCTCCTCTCACTCGTTGAGGAAAAGTGACATTTTCGATTCCATTCGCACTTTTTCTTTTTCTTGGCTTAAAAGTAGAGGACGTAATGTTAATTGTTGGAAGTCTTGGTTTATGAAGCCTTTGTAATTTTATTCTTGCTCTTTGCTAGTGTGTTTTAATAAATCCGTCATTCAAAAAAAAATAATAAGTTTTTTCATAAATATGAGGATGTCAAATGTTTTTTTTTTTTTTTTAACCTGGGTTCCGACTCGACATTGCGAGCCGACTAATCCCAGGGCGACTACCCTTTGGATAGCCCGGAGTCATCGCAGGTGAACCTCTTTGTTTGTGAAAGGTGAACTATTTCACATATACAGAATGGATTTCAGTAAATGCGAGGTACATATACAAGCGTAAATCTGCACTTTTTTTATCTTTCTACTAATACACTAGCTATCAATCATCAAGTGTTAGAAACTGTCGGCAAGCCAAATACTATGATGAAGGACAACACATCCTAAACATTCGTATACACTAGTATAGAGTGTCTCCCTACTTTCTGCCACTCTAACCCGGAAAACATAGTTTTCTTGAGTTAGGCGTATGTAGGATCATATGTACGGAACATGGGTGATCAACGCCTAAAACTCAAATGCTTGGAACAACCAGGGCAATCTACGCTATGACTCCTGGACTCATACCGTGTGAGCAAACATGGGATTCTCAGTGCAGATACACGGGATACACGAGATGCATAATTGGAAAAATTATTGGGCAACATTAATAGAATACATTGGGTCTTAAAGATGCAATGTACACAACAGAAAAAGGCAAACAACAGTTGTCTAGTTTGACTACTTGATTGTTAATAATTCTGTAAAAAAGGTGTACGGGATTAGTACTTTTCATAAGCAATGGCTGGTGGGTGGACACTTGCATATTCTATTATACTTGGCAGAAACTTTGGTCACAGGGAATCCTTGTTCATAAAAAGGTTGTGGAATATCTACAGCCTTTGTAAAGGTTAGATTTCTTTTACATGACATATGAGTGAATCTATCTGATCTAATTAATATACATATATCACTTTTCAGTATCAATTATTTTTCACCCAACTGAATTATCCAGAATCTTTAAAGAGAATTTATGATACTGCATTATGAAATTTTTACTATTCGCCATTGACACGGCAATTTTGACTCAGTTACCTATAAACGGTTAGATGAGTAAATTAAGCAATCAACAAAGAGGGCAACCAACACAACAACAACAAACCCAATCCCGCCGGGGAATAAAATTGTTTTGGTGTATTTTGAAGCATACATCATCTTAACATTTTGAAGCATACATCATCTTAATATTTTGTATCCAAAAGACCTCAATTATCTATCATGTTATCATATTTGACACATTAACTATAACTAAAAGTAAAAGCTTTTCAAAAATAAGATATGCTAGCACCTCGACCTAGCCTGGCAGCCTACCATGTTTTAAACCACACGAAACAGAATTACGCCTTTTAACCTAACCCAAATGACGCTTTTTTTTCCACCACGTAGAGGGCTTTTACTGAGGCTTGACCAGTATACACAGTTCAGGACAGAATGCTATTTTATCAAGTTGCAATGATCAAAGTCTAAAGCAAAATACGTATGACTATTGCTTCATGAGAAATACATCTTATCTACTATTGAGGCATTCTTAGTGTTAACTTAAAACATGACGACAGAATGTAGTATATCCTATGGTTTTTGTTCAAAAGAAACTCAAGAATGAAATAAATAGACACATGGTAGCCAGGGTGCACAAAAGATGCCAAATCCAAACATACAATGACACAATCAGCACCCTATGCAAATGTAGTCAAATCTTATCAGTACAATGATCAGAAAACCATATGTGAAAATTTCCACAAACAAAATCATGATAGTACACTTAAGGGTAGTATAGTTTTTTACTTCATTAAAAGCGCATCCTAGATACAACATACAAATATCATACGTTACAATGAATAATTGAATATCATAGAGAAAATATTCTGAAACAAAACTACAAACATATTACAGTATATGTATTCACTAATGTACAAGCGAACTAAACAAATAATGTTACATGATAGGTCTCGGCATAGTAATATATAAAATTCCAAGAATATTAGCCAGACTTTCTTTAGAGCTGTGCATTGGAAGGGCTGGTATGCAACCGAGTAACCTCCAATCCTATTTAATGGATCTATATGAAATTTAACTGAGCCTAACACGTTTATGGGCAAAAGGTATAGACTTCCTTGTTATATGAGCCTGGAGTTAGGGAAGTACGCTAACTACAGAAGGATCGAGGTGCCCAACTTGAGCAGAAGAAATGATTAGAAACAATTATTAATTGAAGTTCAGAAGTCGATCCAATGTACATAGGAAGAACTCATCTTGACATCAACCTTTTTGGTCCTCACATCCATACTGGGTCCATCAGCAAGTGTACATGTTATTCGCTTTCACTATCGTATACCCACCTGACAGATACAAGACGAAGTGATGACCGATTACTAAGAGCAAAAGGGATGTATTGGATAAGCAATATGGCAAGACTGTAAAGGTGGAAAAATGGGTGGGTTGGTTAACAGGTCAAATAGGTGATCAACAAGATTGGTTCAGTTCGGTTGACATGTTAGCTTTTTCCTATTCTTGATTTCACAAATATCCAATATATTACAAGTAATTATACAAATTATTATTTATTAATGAACAGGATGTTTCTAGGGACAACTTTGTGTTTGTTCAAAAAAATAGTTCCTGTAGACATCATTTAAGCTTGTAAGACTAAAATTCAAAGTATAGCAAAATTTTAAATTTATAAATACTATGGTTTATGTAACTGTACTTTGTGTTTCAAGTAGAAGATTAGCACGACGTTAACCGTATCCTTATTCAGCAAACCAAATGACCCATATGACCGTATCTTACCCGTTTAGACCATTTGTATTCATGCATAGTGGTAGCCATATCGACTTTTAAAGGACTATCTTATGACCCAAACGGATGCAAGTAACTACAAAAATGGGTTACATCCGGTTTAATGTTTTAGGGTTGATATTGCAATTTGCTAGGACTTAAGAAAAGAAAAGAGTTATAAGGTACCTTAAGGTCTTTTCCCTTCCATGGCCTCTCGTTTTTCATTGCAACTTAAGCAAAGGAAAGGGCCATCCCATGGCCTCGGTTTGACTGAATTATTTAAACCTGCAAGTACTGAAATGCCCTCGCCAGGTTTCATTTCTTTTTGACACACCGCACAAGTGAACAACTTGAACAAGTTACTGAGTGGGTATTTGGTACATAATCTGAAACAAATACATAGCCAAATTCAGACACCTACTAGTGGAAGTGATTCAGAAAAGTAAGGTATTCAAAAATACAAACCGTTCTGAAAGCAAAGCTGATCCTTCCTCTATCAGCTCCTCTACCACATCTAGCTGAAGATATGCGTCATCAACTTGGGGTGGTGACCCCGAACTCTTTCTCCTAAACATGGACTTCAATACCCTTTTACCGGTCTTTTTTGCCTGTGGCACTTGAGGGTTTGACTTCTCCGGAGGTAGAATATCAACCACAATGCAGGTTGTATCATCCCTTAACCCTTTGGATTGCACAGCCTCCTACGAACAGGAACAAATAAAGTTAGAAGGATATTTGGAGGAGAAGAATCATTTAAGTTAGCATTATGTGAATTCATACTTTAACAATTTGTGCTGCCGCTTTATCTGGTGGTAGTCCACGACAACAAACTAAAGCTGCTTCTGCAGACATAGCATCCCAGACACCATCACTGGCAATAATCATCCTTCCACCAGCAGAGGACAGCTACAGGTTACAGATTTCAAAACATAGAATATTAGTCATGAACCAGATCTAATACGGATTTACACAAAACTAATAAAGAAAAAAATAATAGATGAAAAAACAATTTTTGAAAAAGGAAGCCACAAAATTATGTCACAAGCATCATTTTTTAAACAAAGAATATCACATTTGATAATATATCAGCAACCGTAATAACCAACCAAGCAGACAATTGAAGTGATCGGATAGAGAATGACTAAAAACAAATTTCACTAGCTTGCAGAGGGTATCAGCTCATACGAAGGTACTTTACAATATATTATGTCAAAGCAGTCAAAATCATGAACTCACCTTTACTTGTTTAACATAAGGAACGGGTACAATGAACTCTCCCACATCCAGATCTCCAATCGACCGTGACAGGCACAAGCCGCCAGGCCAACATCTCAAAGGACCAATCTGCCAAATATGAGTCCAAGGGTAAGCACGAAGTATACAATTCCATTTAGGGTACGCAACATTTTATGTATAGATGATCTGAAATTAAGGTAAAATAGGAAGTGAATTAAACAGCTTTTCTATCTCAACTAAAATACATAGAGTAGATGCTCAATGGTGTCATGTGAGCACTAGATTATATATAGAAATTATGAAACATGGTTATCGCTAATTTCGAAATCCAAATAGCCCCATCCTAAACATACTTGAGAACTATTAACATTCCTTATTACCAAAGAGCCCTTGGCCTAGCGGTGTCAAGGGGTAATGTTAAAGTGTTCCTTTCTCAAGGGGTTGAGGGTTCCAGTCCTATGGTGGACATAGTTTTAGCTAAGGGTGTGTGTTAGTTTGCCTTTAAATAAAAAGCAACTTTCACTTTTTATTTGAAAACCAAAATCCACTATGACCATTAATGGAGAACTTAGACATAATTCTGGTGAGAAGTTGCCACCCCAGAAACAATACCACAAACAAAGGAATTAAGAAGTTAAAATATAATAGGTAGTGAAGGTTGACTACATCAGTTTAGAATATCTGAAGATTGCAGGGGATCTAGAAACCCGTAGATTTAATCGAGTAGAAGATTGAGGTTAAAGTGCCAATTATGGAAAAGTGGGGAAGATCAATTGTATTCATAAGCTAACTCTCTATTGAACTAGCAGATATAATGATTACTCTGGTCCTGATATACAGATGCAAAAATATATATAATCCTAACATTTTAGATGGCAATCAACAAGCTTCATGCAATGGCCAAGTTTGATCCACTTGCAACACTCACAAATACAAAATCCTGACAACATACCTGAGCGCCACCACCAGCATTGAGCCGACCAACCTCCCCACCACTTGCTGTGACACGCTCCCTCCTACCAAATAACAAAACAAGAACTTAAATGCAACAGCCCAAAAATATACTACAAGGTTTCTCTGTTGAGTAATAAAGCGACTCAAAAGGCATGCATGAGATTCGATAACCTACTCTTCTTCGCTGCAATCAAGTCTGTGATCTGCAGATAGATAATATAATCCACCTTCTGCTGACTCAAGTATGCAACGGGAATCGCCAACAGAAGCTACAGTTATGACAGATCCTTCAATAATTACAAAGGTGACAGTTGTTCCTGATGATTGAACTGAAACATGACAATGCATAAGTACTAAATTTGCATAACTGGTGACATGTTCACATGTGAGCAAACACAAGCACATGAGCACAATCACATTCACAGATTTATGAAAGAATATTAAAATTTAAATAAAGCAGATCACAAAGTGTGTTAATGCTACAATCACTACTACCCCAAGATCATGCTTAATGACATGGCGTGCCAGAACAGGGCACACGGCAAATATTAATTACTGCCAAAACGTATCAAATAAAGAGCTCGACCATCAGCAAAGTACCCTTGCTGTTTCAGCATATGCAAGTTCCATCCATTATGATACTCAAATAATGCCAAAAACGTATGTGCGTCATTAAAATTACCCACGGACATATCACGCTTACCAAAATTTAATAGAGCACAAATGACACTCCATCCATACCGTCTTAAAGACGAGAGAAACGTCATTCCCTAATTAGATTTCCGAGATCACATTCCTAATCAAACAATCTTACTATACTCGTGCACATAACTACCTAATCTATGCAAACAAGTGATCATAAATTGTACACAATTGAAGCTGATTACTCGTTAGTAACTATGCCCTATATGCATTCAAAGCAAAATAACAAAAACATCAGAATCCAAATTCCTACTCAAAACCCGTGAGACCTAGTTATGCTAATTTGCAACGAAACTAGCAACAAAAAAGGTTCTGTATACCTTGCTCTTGGAAATCTTTATCTGTTTTGACAAACCCTGCAACCAACGCCCTAGGCAACACATTGATCCATTCCTCTCGGTTAAGATCTCTAGGAATAGCTCCCAACACATTGTTCAAAAGATTCTCCTTAGTATATATCGCTGCTGCAGACCCATTATGACCGTCAAATATCTGCAAAACAAAAAAACCTCAGCTGCCTATCCATCTTTTTTCACTATGCATTATTATTACAATCAATATTAAAGGCGTATACCCCGAAAACTGAGTATGTAGTCACGCCATCTCCCAAAACACGCTGACATTCGGTCTTAACCAGAGTAAAATCCTCGCCTTTTTTGGACTCGTTAAAGTGACCACAAGTAATCTCAGGTCTCTCAGTCTTCTCACTAGCTAATTCTCTCTTCAACAAAACCGATAACGGAATCGTGTTATGATGACTCTGATTCTGATTTAAATTCTCACTCTTAACAACCGACATTATATCAAGTCCTTCAATATCTCACACTTCTATATAGTTAAATTTATTCCAGATCCACTGCGACTGCATCATAAACACGGTTGAATCAGAATCAAGCTGTATTAGATGATAAATAAAGACAGTAGTAAGAAATGAATGATGATACTTACATGAACTGATTGGGTTTTGGAAAGAAAATAAAACGAATGATTTGTAGTTTTATACTTGTTTGTTTGTTTATAAAAAAGGAATGATCAAGTGATGGACATGTGCTCTGGTATACATAAAACGCGCACTGCTTTCTGGTTTTAAAAGTGCCAATGACAGTGAGCTGTATCTGTTTCTTTACTTGTTTAATAGTGCTCATGTTTTTTATTCCAAAAACTTAATACGTACTACTAGATTTTCTTTGCTTTTCTTTTTCTTTTCATAGAATTAGGGGTGAGCATAACTGACCAACAACCGAACCGACCCGACAAAACAGAGAAAAATCGAACCGAGTAATTTCGATTCGGTTCTCGGTTTAGGTTTTACCGATTTTCAGGTTTCGGTTCGGGTCAAAAACGGACTAAAACCAAACCGAACCGGGTAACTTCGGTTCGGTTCTCGATTTAAATTTTTTTCTTTTCGGTTTTTGGGTCAGGTCAGTTTTTGCCGATGTCGGGTCGGGTTTGACCCGATGCTCACCCCTACATAGAATAGTAAATTGACAAATACTACTGTTGTGTAATGCCTCAAATTTATTGTTCATATTTTATTTTTGGTTATCTCAAAGTTATTTGTCCACTCATAAAGATAAATAAATAATTTAGACCAATTTTAACATATTATCCTTATTATTTGAATTTATTATTACAAACATTAAATAAATTATAAATTAATTAGTTAAAGTTATAACTGTTATTCTGCAAAAACTCAAAAAGTA
The DNA here is from genome assembly GCA_910596185.1 of Chrysanthemum makinoi. Lineage (NCBI taxonomy): Eukaryota > Viridiplantae > Streptophyta > Magnoliopsida > Asterales > Asteraceae > Chrysanthemum > Chrysanthemum makinoi. The sequence goes on from OU343220.1 coordinate 251,041,686, forward strand.
AGAAATAGAAAACTATAATGATAACGGTAGACATTTATTTAAAAACGGAGGGAGCATTGTTTAACAATACGATGCAAATACAAATTATTTAATTAAACTCTATTGTAATAGTAGTTTGCTTCATGATACTATTTTTAGTTGATCTGTTTGCCAATTCATAAAGTACTAGCAGAGTACTCGCGTGATGCGGCGACGGGTATTCTGAAATTAAATTTTAAGCGAGTAATATTTTTAGAGTAGTGATAATCATTTTACCGATGATGATTATTTTATGTTGTAATAAATATAAGCAATAGCAAACAAAGTATTTATATAGAAATAGTATGTTTCACGTACGATACTAAGATAATATATTAATGGCAACTAATAAGATTATAAAGGTAATATATAAACGGTAGTTGCTACCACATGAATGAGGGCCAATTACGTAATTTTGCATTACCGATTTTAAGTCCGGTCCAAAATAAATGTTCATTTTTAAATTATACAAAGTTTTAAAAAATTTCACTAACTATACTTTTCATTAATCACATTTCATCCATACTCACTGACTTCTCCTTTGATTGGTTAAAATACAAAATGAATGTTTATTTTGAGGCAAACCAAAATAGAATAGTGGACAATTATTTTTCAAAATGAGTATTATTGTTTTCACATAGAGCAATTTTACATTATATCTCTGAATCAATCATGTTTCTAAAACTTCTTAGAAGCATTTGAGATGAACCAGATGCTATATATCAAGCAATTGGACTTAAAAAGTTTACTTGCAAAGAAGATTTCTTATTACAGTGAAGTACGTACTAAATAATTTAGCAAGATGCAAGATCTGTACACTTTTATTTTAAGTTTGTAATATTTTCGTTTGGGCTTTGCGCTTTGGGCCTTGTTATTGTTAACAACACAAAACAAAACCCTAGTTATTTATTCCCTTATATTGATTTTGACACAAAACATTTTTTTTCCAACTTTCTCTCACGCCTCTGATTAAACCTAATAAGCAATCAACTTATCAGCTGCATGTCTTTTGTGTGATAAATCAATGAAGGACAAAATTAACTTGTCGCATATATATGATGAAAACGTGTTAATCTTTAAAGATTGTGGTTTTATAACGTTAACACGAATCTGAGATCATTGAGTTTTTGTCGTTTTTTATTCTTGTTCAAGTTTGGTTGAAAGTTGAGGAGATGGGTTTAGGATAGTTGTTTTTTGATGTTGTTTGTTTTGGTTAATAGTATATTGCACTTCATCTTCTCGAACTTCTTTCTTTTTCTTTTTTTATTGGACCGATGAAGACACAGATCTGGTGTCTAAATATGAACTGGGGTTATGCTAACCATGTGGTTATTCATAGTCTTGGTTTGGTTAAATGAGATAAAATGAGATCTTGTTTTATTTTTTATTTTCTTTTTGTGGTTCGGACATGGTGATGGGTTTATGATAGATTGTGGTCTCGGGTAGGCTGTTTAGATCACAAAACGGCCACGGTGATTGGTTCAGACATAGTCTTTTTCGTTAGTGTTCTTGTTCGAACTAGATAGGTGAGGCCAGTTGATTTGGAGTTGGATTGAATATTTTGTGTGTTTGTTTCTCAGATTTCTTTTTTAGTGTTTGCTTGGCTTAGTAGCTTGATTAGATTGTACATTGTGATTAAATGGTTGTATATTTTGGTGAAGGGTGAATTAAATAGTGTATTAATTGTATGTGTTGAATAGTGGGTTTTTAGTTGTATTTGTGCTTCAAATAGTTGTAAATTATGCATTGTTACTTGTATTTGCTTATAATCTATATTAAGAAATCTTAAAAAAATAATAGGAGGGAAGTGCTTAAATGCATTATAAGTAGTATAAAATTATCTTTAAAAAAATTCTAAAAAAAAAATCTCCAACACAGATTTTACGTAAATGGTCCTTCATGTTATAGGTATGTTGCAAAGTCAGTCCTCCATCACTAACTTTGCAACGAAACGTTGACGTAAGGACAAATTCCATAACAAAATTATAAAAAAAAAAACGTAAATAGTCCTTAGCCATTACAGAGTTAGTCCCTCAATCTCCGCGACAAAGCGCAACGAAAATAAATAATTTTGTATTTAAACATCTCATCGCAAAGCGCGGGGCTTAAAACCTGATATATTTACAATCATAGAGTTAGAGTTTACTATTCATAAGCTTAATAAGTAATAATGTTGACGTAAGCTTAATAAGTCCTCCATCACTAACTTTGCAACGAAACGTTGACGTAAGGACAAATTCCATAACAAAATTTAAAAAAAAAAACGTAAATAGTCCTTAGCCATTACAGAGTTAGTCCCTCAACCTCCGCGACAAAGCGCAACGAAAATAAATAATTTTGTATTTAAACATCTCATCGCAAAGCGCGGGGCTTAAAACCTGATATATTTACAATCATAGAGTTAGAGTTTACTATTCATAAGCTTAATAAGTAATAATGTTTTATTTTAGTGGTAAATCATTTGCATTTCAAAGGGATGATTACAAGTTCGACCAACCTCTTAACATGTTTTTTTTGTTAGTTTATTACTTTATTTGATTACAAAGTTATAGTTTAGCCCTTAAACATTTAACATTTAACATTTATACTTTTAGTCCAAAATTATTTCAATATTGTCTTTTATTCTAAAGTTTCAGTTCAGGGGTTCAGCTCATAAAATTTATTATCTGTATTTTTGGTTACTATTGTGCTTATCACCATGCTCAAGTGGTTGTACATTCATGGTTAATTGGTTACTCCATCTGTCTCATATTAAATATTCAGTTTGACTTTTTGAGATTTGTGGAGATAAATTTTCTATATTTTCAAGTGATTTGTGTAGATAAATTTTTCTTTAAGTTTTTACAAAACTAAAGATAGAAAACAAGATAATTTTTCTCCAACTAAAAGCACCCATAGTTTTTTGTTTTTTTTTTGTTTTTTTACATCTTTTATTTGATATCGATCTATGTTGTTACACGGATAGCAAAGTTATAACAAATATCGTACGTATTTTCATACAATATGAGTACAAACTAAATGATTTTCATGGATTTTGTAGTACGTACAGGTTTTTTCCGCATGAGCCGAAACTACGTTCATTTTTGTAATCAAATTCCTTCTTAGTAAAAACTTAAAACTTAAACTTTTCTATAAAAAATTATATCAATCTATGAGGATGACTATACCAAAATCTTAATTTCAAAATCTAAAATACTTTAATCATATGATGATTAGATCAAGTAATCTTGTATTAAGTGACCGGGTCAAGAAAGACAAACATGCATAATACAATTCTTCGTACCTCTTACAAGTTACAAAAATATAATCAACTTGAAAGCTACGTATTATAAACTTTAGTTGCATATAGTTCATAAATTTGACTCAATCTCCTTATGCAACTCTGCTTGCATGTGATACTTACGTAGATATGATTACAATTGAATGTGGGGTCCGAGTGATCGATTATCTTAATTAGAAGATCAAGCCGACTTAAGTCGGCCAATAAACACTCTTTTGAAGATTTGGAATGTTGCAGCTTAACTTTTTTAATTATTTTTTTACAAAAAAGATATATAGATAAAGAATAGCCAACTCATCCACTCGTTTTCCGGACACCACGGAGAGACATACGTTGATTGATTGGTACTTCTTCTTCCCATCTTTAACCATATTGTAGCTCAAAGATAATGTAAAGAGCCAATTTCTTAAATGCCCCCAAAACTAAAATATGGTTTTATAGATGTCTTAGGCTACCCGCGATAAATTTGGTCTACCTCCGGTCTTAGAAAGTTATTGTAGCTCAAAGATAATGTAAAGAGCCAATTTCTTAAATGCCCCCAAAACTAAAATATGGTTTTATAGATGTCTTAGGCTACCCGCGATAAATTTGGTCAACCTCCGGTCTTAGAAAGTCGATAAGGGCCGTCTTTGCTGCGGGGTAAAGGTCACTGAGGTTCGGCTTGTGCTTTTTTGGAGACCAAGGTTGAGAGGGTCGACCGAGTTCTTTGATTGTTTGTGTGTGTTTTAATTAATTAAAACTTATTTTTGTGGGGTATGTTTTTTGTAGTGTTGGTTGTATTACTGTGCATAAAAGGTCAGTTATACATCGTAAGAGAGTGAAAGCTGATGAGAGAGGAAAAATGACGGTCACTATTGTGTCTAGCCTTAAAAGAAAGCATTTTTTCTAAAATAGATTTGTGCGAATGAGCGACTACACCTAAACGTTGACACATGACATATTTTTTATTAATAAAGTACATGGGTGATTGGGCGACTCCATTAAAATTTTAACACATGCCACATATTTTATCAATAAAGTACAAGTCGCACAATCGTACAAGTCGACGGGTCGTTCAAGTCTATTTTGAGAAGTGGTTTTCTTTTAGGCTATGTATGAGACCAACTTTTATTATTTCGGGGCATTTAAAAAATTTGCTCAAATCTAAATTACATATAATATAATGGAGTAAAATTATTCTCACTATTAAATAACTAAAACAATTTAAAACTTAATATTAAGAAATACAACTATGCATGTATATTTTACAATTAACTTATGCACCAACATACATATTTAACACATTCAATTAGTGTAATCCTTAAAACACTCATCAATGCAAAAATACAATGAATAACCCACATGATATAAATCAAACAAGTTATTAAATTTTTAAATATTCTTTCCAAACACACTTAAACATTCATAAAATAAAAATTATGAGACACTTTATTTTGCATACTCAAAAATCCTTGCATACTAAGGGATAAATCCCCACCTTTCATCTAGTTTGATCTAATGGTGAGGATTAACCTAAGATTTAATATGTCTAAACCTAAGTCCATGTTTTTTTCTTGTCTTTTTCTTGTCTTTTTATCTTTCTTATTTATTTTCTCATTATTTGTAATTTTTTTAATCGCTTTTTTAATTTCACGTTTTTTTTTTTTGTTTTTTGTTTTTGTTTTTAGGTTTTCATACGTTTTTTGCGTTTTCCGCTTTTTATATCGCTTTTGCTTTGTTTTCATCACGTTTTCTTACGCTAAATCGCATTTTCATACGTTTTAGTCGGTTTTCTTACGCTTTAGTCCGGTTTCTTACGATTTCGTCCGTTTTCTTACGTTTTATCGCCGTTTTCTTACGTTTTCGTTAGTTTTCATTCGTTTTCGTCCGTTTTGTTACGTTTTCGTCAGTCTTGTTACGTTTTAGTCTGTTTTTTACGTTTTTGTCCGTTTTTGTCCGTTTTCATACGTTTTCGTCCGTTTACATACGTTTTTGTCCGTTTTCATACGTTTTAGTCCGTTTTCATCATTTTTCTTACGTTTTCGTCTGTTTTCTTACATTTTCGTCCGTTTTTGTCTGTTTTCTTACGTTTTTGTCCGTTTTCTTATGTTTTCGTCCGTTTTCTTACGTTTTTGTCCGTTTTCTTACGTTTTCGCCTGTTTTCTTACATTTTTGTCCGTTTTCCTATGTTTTCGTTCGTTTTCTTACGTTTTCGTCCATTTTCTTACGTTTTTGTCCGTTTTCATATCTTTTCATCCATTCGTTTTTTCCGTTTTGTTACGTTTTCGTCAGTCTTGTTACGTTTTCGTCTGTTTTCTTACGTTATCGTCCGTTTTTGTCCGTTTTCATACGTTTTCGTCCGTTTACATACGTTTTTGTTCGTTTTCATACGTTTTAGTCCGTTTTCATCCTTTTTCTTACGTTTTCGTCTGTTTTCTTACATTTTCGTCTGTTTTTGTCTGTTTTCTTACGTTTTTGTCCGTTTTCTTATGTTTTCGTCCGTTTTCTTACGTTTTTGTCCGTTTTCTTACGTTTTCGCCTGTTTTCTTACATTTTTGTCCGTTTTCCTATGTTTTCGTTCGTTTTCGTCCATTTTCTTACGTTTTTGTCCGTTTTCATATCTTTTCGTCTGTTTTATTACGTTTTCGTCCGTTTTAATACGTATTCGTCTGTTTTCTTACGTTTTTATTCGTTTTCTTACATTTCATCGTTTTTCATAGGTTTATATACGCTTTCGTTTTTACGTTTTCTTCCATTTTAGACGCTTTTCGTGCTTTTAGACATTTCCGTCCATTTTCAACCGTTTTATCGTTTTCGTCCGTTGTCGACGCTTTTTACTGCTTTCATACGTTTTTATATGCTTTTCATTCATTTTATACGCTTTTGTTCGTTTCATACGTTTTGTTCGTTTTGCGGTTTTAGACGTTTTCGTCTATTTTCATATGTTTTCAAGCTTATTATTAAACTTTATTATATTACATGTCTAATATCAATTGTGATATTTTATTATAAAAAGTTAATGTCTAATATCACTTGTGATATTTCATAAACAAACAAGTATTTTTTTAACCTTTAATATCACGTGAGATATTTCATTGCTCTGTATATTTTTATATATTATTACCTATGTGTCTTCTAATATTTTTATAATTTTCAGTTACAAGATAGTTTTGTGCCTTTCATCGCAATTGACAAGCGCATATTTTGTTAATGCAATCAATGTATTATACTCTTAGTAGAAATAAAAGGGTTAAAGTCTCTTTAGGTGAATTCTTATTTTGTTCAAAAAATGCTAATTTAATACAACACTTGTTTGATTTTGAGAATATGTCAAGTCTCTATTTTCATAGTTTGCTTCATTTTTATTCATTTTGATATTTTTAAGTGACACTTATTTATCTCTTGTGATATAACACTGTAAGAAAGATGAAGAGTATTACACTATTCATCATATATGTGTTATCAGTTGTGATACTCAACTAATAATGTGAAATATTAAATTCATTCCAAATGTGATAAGAATTTAGTATTTTACCAAGTATATATGAAAGAAATGATAATAAACATCACTTATTATAATTACTGTGATGATTCGTTTCATTTTTTATTTGTGTTTTAAAAATATTTAGGAAGATTTTTGTGTTTTATGATAATATGAAATATTAGAGCGTGTTTAATCGAAAGCAAAAGATGTTATGAAACTTTAGTTAGACTTGTGGTGGATTTTTCTATTTAATGGATACATTGTGCATGTTTTGATAGGTTTTATAGCGGAATTTTAAAATATCTATGGTTGAATCGAAACTAAAGAAGTATATGGTTGAAGAAAGCACACATCTTTATAAACAAATTGAGTAAGCTCAAACACCTTTGATATCACACATGATATCACCTCGCATGTGATATCACATGATATCACAGGTGATATCATTGGTGATATCACAAGTGATATATTGTAAAACCCTAAAATCTAAAACACGTGAAAAGACTATTTTGCCCTCTAATTTAAAACTGATAAGATATGTAAAATTCGTCAAGTTCATTAAATATAACTTATAAGTAATTATAAAACCTATGGTACAAGATTTATTTGAAATTAAAACACTTACGTCTAAATATTGCGTCATACGTTTTTTCTCTTGACTATTGCATTAACGAAAAATTTCCTAAGACGCTGAATACAATATAACTTAAATTGAGGCCCATCTAGTTAGGCTAGGCTTTGTGTTCTTTTCTCCTTTGAACCCACAATCAGAAAACCGTATAACCCTCCCCAACTTCTTTGAACGTTACCCCATATTACAGAAAATACATCACGCATGAAACCCTAGATCAAAAAAATGGCGGCACCTAGTTCTTTTTTTCTTTTCCATTCGACAACAAGGCAAGGTAACGAGAAGCTGTGTGACCATGTGTGGAGAATAGAAGTTGCTGGTCGAGGGTGTTGTTCGCTGCCGTGGGTCCTCAAGGTTCAATGGGTGGTTGTGGGTGTTTGCTGTGATCGTGGATGGTTATTTAGAACTGCTGGTCTTGGGTGCTAGGATTGAAGATGGGGTGTGTTGGTCTAGGGCCTGGCCGTGGTCTTGGACCTTCGTTTCTTCTCTCGTTCACGTATCTATGGTTTGTCTCCCAACTTTGTTTCCATGTTGGATATTCTTGTTTTCTGTCATGGGTTAACCATTTGATCATGCTTGATATTCGAATAAGACAACCACATAAAATCATAAGTCTTGGCACATGAAATCATAACTAGGTAACCATATTATTTGACCAATCAATAAAACTGATTTTGGACCTTTTATATTCGACCCATATGTGATATTAATAACGAGTTAGATGAACCTTGAAACGGGTATGCATAAAATTCATAAGCCGGAAAATATAAATTTTGGGCATGTTAAGATGCTATTAAAACAGGTCATATGGCTTTCATGGGTCATGGGTGCGTTTGGGAAGGTAAAACATGTGATAATAATGGTTTTATTGAACCCTAAAACTGGACAGCATCATATGTCGAATTTGTGTGTGTTATAGATCGAATTTCATAAGTGCAATAATCTATGTTTTTGCTGGAAACGTTTATTTTATGTCTTAGTTAAGTTTTCCAAGTGGTTTGGTCGAATTTGGAGTTGTCTAAGTCGTATTTTTGAATTTTACAAGATCAAGTGTCAAAGCTGAGAAAACGGGTCTGAAATTTAGTTGGATTGTTTGATTTTTCATTTTCAAACCATAAGTTAGTAGGAGCTCTCCTTTTACAGGAGTGACATTTAGGATATAAATGAATTTCTGGGATTTTTGGGAATTTTTCCAAGGTGTCTAAACATGTCTAATAATTGTAAACTTTTAAGGTGCATTTTCTGATCACTTTCTGGACAGGTCTGGTCTTGTGATTTTCTATAGGACATTTTACTTGGAATTAGAACCCGCCAATTTTGGAGAGTCTTTTAACTCATATGGGAACCTCTGGGAATTTCCTTGATTTTATTTGAGCTAAGTAAGTATTTTATAAAAATCGCTAAATTCTGGTTCAGATATGAAGTTAAGAAAATAAAAGATAAAAAGATTATATCAATAAGTAAAACACTTATACATGCATAAGAAGTTTATAAAATGAGTATATAAGTAATATATGATATCAATTCGTGTAGATTCATTGGCGAAGATACACGCGTGCTTTCCGGTGTTACTTTTCCGTTGTTTTCATTACGTTGCTAAGTACAGATATTCGACCTTTTCAAGAAGGTTCCTTATGACGTTTCTTTTCGTTAGCTATTCTATTTCAATTATTAGGGTTACCTATGCCATTACTATGAACCCTTTCTGATTGTTTGATCTGTTGCTTGTTTGAAACACCTGTTTTGTTGAATCATGCAATATCTGATTTGAACGATATGTTAGAAAGACTTTGATATGCACATTTGTTGAACCTTGCTATATTTGATTATGAACTTCTGAATTGTGAACATTTGGTTAGGAAAGTCTGATTATGAAAGTATGACATGTGACTACGACATTAACTCGACTTCGAACTTTTGAACATGAACTTTATGATATGAATTATCTGATATGTTATCTGTTGAACTTTGTGTTTGATTATGATATGTGTCATTTATGACAATCTGTTTGACCTAAGTTAGTTTGACACCGAGCCAATATTTCACTAGTCATGGGGGTTCCATGTCCGTGTCGTGATGCACCTCGACATGACTCTAGGGCAGTAGAGTGATGTTCGCCACGTCCTTCGTTATCGATTATGAGCTCGCTATATATTGTATGGCCACTATCATGCAGTAGGCGTATGGATGCATCCTAGATCCGATCTGTTATCTGAAATGTTTTTGGTGAATGATGTCGGTGGTATACGCTGCGTCTTCACAAAATTCTCGGCTAGCTACTCCAATTGGTTATGAGGTTACCTTGAATAAGAAAGATATTTTCGATATGATATGTTCCGGGCTCGTGGTAGTTAACTAAATCTTTATCTGTTATTTACGTATTAAGTATTACGATTTTGATTCGGTATGTTCAAGTGTTTATAATTATGTGCTAGGCTTATTATATGTTATTATATGTGGTTATGCTTTTGTATGTTTAAGTGACTACCGTCTACTATGCTAGGATATGATTAATATGTTTAAATATGATTAGCATGTTATCATCTGATGTTATGTTAGTTTATCGTTCACGTGAATTGTGGATCGTGAGATGAATGTGCTAGTGTGAAGTTGAGTATCCGAAAGTTTAGTATGTATGATTGTTCGTTAATTTTGTAAACTTTGCCTATCAGTTAGTTATCAATCCCGCTTATGATTGATCTGCTATGTTTAGACTTTGCTTATATTAAGGTTTGATCTGGGAATGGTTTAATTATGATATCTGTTTTGATAATTTGCTAATTGCTATACTATGTGTTTTGCTTATTTAGTTCTGAGCTTTTCCTACTATGTTTTCTATTTGCATGTGTGACATGATTTGACTATTTCATTTGCTACAATATTGGATTAAGTGTGGTAAATGTAGATTAATTAACTTGTATGAATGCCATTTTTACTCTCTAGAAATTGTTTTTCGTTAGCCTTTAGACTTTTCGTTTGGCTTATATGCACTCTACTTGCTGATTTATTATGTGCTTGGTTATTTGATGTGTTTCCGTCTTTGTCATCAATATGCTATGTGTTTGTTCTTATTTGTTATGTGTTTCTTCGGTTTACGTGTATTTGTGTTTCCGCAGAATCTTCAATGATTCATTATTTTCATTCCGTTGTGATTTCGTTATCCGTATCTTTGTTTTGTTTAGCTTTTGTTTCGTTATATCATTCGGGCTTTGTAAGCTCACCGCATTTTCTTTTCCTGCGGCGCTTGTATTAAGCATTCGAGATGAGCTTATGGGATAGTGATGCGGGTTGAGAGTAGAGATGAGCGCAAGATTTGAAAATAGGGATCTTAGATTTATTTTGATTATTAAGTTATTTATTTCTTTTCTTTTGTAAGTTTTGTAAAGGCTTCCGCTTTTGTATAGTACTTAAGGTTCTGATATGAAACCGTATTTGTTATATCTTTACCCTTGTCGGGTTGGGGTGTTACAATTTATGGTATCGAGCCGTGTTTTAGGACCCTTAGAGCTTAGGCTATGACTGTGAGGATCGGGTAGACATTAGGTTTCCGTGCAATTTCGATCTCTTCCGATTCCTTTTGATTGTCATTCAGATTTGACTCAGATAATCTTTCGTCTTCATTGTTTTGGCCTTCTTCTTTTCGCGTCGAACTTTGTTATTTTGTCTTCGTACATCCATTTGCCGACCGTTAGATGGAGACTACCCGTGGAGCCGAAGTTGATGGTGTCGACCCTTGTTGATCAGTTGAGCAAACGATCTAATATAGAAACTGACTTAGAATAACAACTTATTAAGTATTATGCGAATTTAACACTTAACCTTAAGAAGAAGAACAGTTAACATTCAACACCTCAATATTATTTATTAATACGAATACTCTTACGGTATTAGGGTTTTGCAACCTTGAAGTGTATCGACCTTAGATATAAAACTTATGTATCTAATCAAACCTAGAACCTCCTTTTATAAGCTAAGGAGTCCTATACATTATACAATACGTAACCTACAAGATAAATATCTTTTCCATATTTATCTAACCGACTATACAAAACACTAGAAGTGGTTACAATATATCATCCGTGGTTACACATTACTACTAGCCGTGGTTGTCTTCATCCGTGGTTACACTCTTCTGTCCGTGGTTCTATCAAGCATGTCCGTGGTTCCAATACTTAAAGTAATTCTTGATGCAAGGAACCTAAAACCCAACAATCCTCCCCTAAACTTGATACATTCCAACAGAATCTTCAAGTTTTCTTTAAGCTCAAGACATCTGAATTGGAGGATGTAGCCAAACACTTACTAGCCTTAAGTATATTCTCATACTTCAGTAACAAATCATAAGCTTGACCATCATAAGGTACTAACATCTTGATACAACCAAGGCTTCAACATCGATCAATTATTCACGGATGCTTATTAGTTGAGGATAATCACCTTCTACAAGCATATGAATAACCTTTCGAGCATGTAAACAAAACATGAACTCCACAAGTTTGATATAAAACCATCTAGTAACTTGACCATTGTAGAGTCCTTGCCATTCAGATTCATCATGAGTAGGTTCAAATAGAATCTTCAAATGATGATAAACCAACCTCTCATGATAATCATTTGGATGTACTTCACCAAACTTATTCTTGTAAAGTATCCAAAGATTCATCAAATCATCTCTATCAAAATATTGAAGCATTTGTGAAAATTTATTATACTCGTAAACTTCATTGTTGAGTCTTTGAATTTTCCAAACTCCTTCACTTCATCATATAAGCTTAAACTCATAAGAAATGATTTGATTTTCATTTTCAACAACTTTCAATCTTTTAGAATCAGATGACTCCTGAACCTCAGATTTTCTCTTCCTTTTACTTTGAATCCATTCTTCATCCTCTTTAATCCACTCTTCTTCCTTTTTAGAATTCATTGGACCGAAATCATCTACATTAACCCTCATACATCTCTCATAAATTTCCAAAATTCTTTCAAATGAACATTTACTAAGATTATCAGAAACATAAATGCCTGAATTCTTAATAATTTTCATCAATACATTCCTCATCTGAGCCATAGTAGGAGGTTTCTTTCTTATAACCTGTTTCTTTGTTTTGCTAACTTTCCTTGCCCATTCACTCATCAATCTAGCTTTCTCCTCATCATCCAGCAGTGCCCATTCTTGTGCAGTAAACTCATCAAGAATTTGTAAGGAAGCTTGAAGATAGTTTTGTGATTTATACCATATAGCTAACCATTTCTCACTAGCTTCCTCCTCTTCTTTCTTTCTTTTATCCAAAGTGCTTGTTCTTCACAACCATATTCTTTACAAATTCATCAAAAGCTTCTTGTTACTCTATAGATTTAAACTTCAACTCACGTACGCAATACCTTTACCCTTTCCAACATCGATTGAATCACCTTCTTCTTGTGGTTCACCAATAACTAAAGTTTTTCTCTGGGTTTTGGGTTTAGTTGCGATGGTTTGAGCAATATCACGGTGTAGAAATAGATGAAGTTTTACTTAGATTTATCAAAGTACTAGCAGCTTCTTTCTCAACTTCTTTTGACTTAGGTTGTGATATAGAGAGAGTTGTTACAATAGTGGAAGTGGTTATAATAGCAGTGGGTATGATTGTAGTAGGAATAGTTGTAGTGGTTATAGTTGCCATTTCTGTTATAGCATCAGTGGTTAGAAGTGTACTAACCGTGGTTTCAGACATACCATCGGTGTTTGTGTTCAAGATTACTACATCTTCTACAACTTTCTTCACATTTTCAAGAACTGCCTCATTCCCATCTTTATCAGATACCACAAATGTTTGATCTCCACTATCAACATATTCTTCCATAGATACATTAACATCCTCCCACAATTCTTGCCTTCACTCCTCCCTGTTTGGAAACATCCTCCATATTCAGAGTGGAGAGGAGTTCGATTCTTTTCCTTAGCTTCCTCAAAGCGCAAGCCCGGCCTTTTATCTTCTCCAAAACCAAAACCTCAGGCTTCCGCCGAATATCCTTTTCATGAAACCCAACCAATTCCTTGAGATTAGAGATCGTCTCCTCCATCTTGGTACATTTGGCCGTCAATTCATTTAAGCGTTCAAGCATATCCTCCCCACTTCGACACTGTGTGAAGCGTCCGAGAGGTGGTTCATTGGAAAAGTCGGTATGTACAAACTCAGAATCCGTCAATTCATGTTCAGGTTCCAACCTATCCTCATCACTTCGAAAGTGTTAACTACTCCAGAGGTGAATCTTTGGATATAGAAAACATAGCATCGGGCCAGAGCCCGAACATCTATGCACCTGTATTAGCCAAGTGGCTAGGGATTCCTCCAACTGTGTTAAGTTCCAAGGAACTCTCCACATTAGGAGTTGCCAATGGTTGGGTCTTATTAATGTTTCCACTATCTGATCGGCATCTAAGCATGTATCGAGTGGAAGCCCTTCAATCATGTCACCTTCAAGACTGTGACCTCATGAGCAACACCACTAGCACTAGCCCGAGGAAGCTTAGTGCCCTTCTTTCTCCTAGTCCGGACAATAGGTGTAATATCGGTGATTTGAGGTGTATTATCGTGGTTTGAGGTGTACTATCGGTGACAATCGGTTGAGTTTCAAGACCTTCATCAAAATCGGGATCGAGAGGCAAAGTAAGCATGTGAGGAAATAAAGGAACATCTCTAATTTGTACATTCTGTGGGTGATTCCTCATATGTGCAAAAACCTTAGGAAGCATATGATGTACTTCATACTCTCTAGAATGTTCAATAGGATTAACAATTTGATGTGCTACAATCAGTTGAACAAACCGAGGATACAAATAGTATTTACCCTTCTTCCTAATGTTTTGTACTAACCCCTCATAAATCATCCTAGACCAATTAAACTTCCTTCCCTAAGATAAACAAATAATAGCGTAGCAATTTTGAAGGAAAGTCATTAAAACAATGGTCTTGTTACTCATACACATCAACAAGGTGTGAATCAAAAACTTCCATTGTTGTGAAAACAAACTCTTAAAGAATTGTACCTTTTCACCTCTATGTGTATATCCTAATCTCTCTAAACCATCAACAATCTCAACATCGAAGATTGTCAACCCCATCGGCATCATCAAACTGCAAAACTTCTCGAATGATATCCTCGATGAAGAAATAACATGCTCATCCACTTCAGAATGAAACATCTCCACACCATCAACCGTGGCAAGTGTAGCATTCTTTCAGAATTGATGTATGTAGGCTTTAAGAATGGTGGGTGTAACAGTTAAAGCATAATGAATAGGACTGTGAACTAAGAAATCAATCATTTGATGAAATCCTTCAGAACGAGCATTCTTGGTGAGAATGGCAACTAGGTTATGGGAAGTGGAATATTTTTGACCATTTTGATTAAGGAAAATAATGATGTGAGTTGGTGAATTATGCAAAGAAAGTGATTAGGGTTAAGGTTGAGCGCCAATTGGAAGTGGTTTGAGAATCAAATAAATGATCCGTCCGTGAGTTGGGGAGAGTGATATAGATTTGCCAATGTTACCAAACGGCCCTGTACTATCCAAAACTAGACTCCATGCTATCAGCGGTTCGAACTACTATCCGTGGTTACAACATACCATCAGCAGATACATGGGATCACTTCTTCCAAATGACCAAGAGATATAGCAAGTAAATCAGCTCCTTATGCACCTAAAACCTTCATACCGTAAGACAAAACACAAAACCAACACAGAGTATAAAGTTATTGTTGTCAGTGGTAGGAAGAGCTAAAAGTGGTTCCAAAAGACCTATCCGTGGTTTGAACAAGTAAGTCAATATGGTCAACTTCTAGAACTAATATTAGTCCAACTCCCAAAAATCTCATTTACTCCTCAACCACATTAAACCTACCCCGTATTTACTTCCATAACCCTAAACCCCACTTATAAAAAGAACCCAAATCTTTCATAACGCACACACCAATCAATATCAAAACCCTAATTACTTCAAAGTCTCCAATCAAGTGCAATCACAATGTGGAACCCTAGTTGGAATAAACCGTAGTAGTCAATCTAACATCCTCCTCATCCTCATCATCATCTTCATCATCAAGTGAAGAAGGTAACCCATGGAAGTTCTACCTCCCTCCACGAAACAAGACCAAGTAAAATCTCCATTTCTTCCATCATCGAAGATGATAGTGTGGTGAATCCAAGTAATGCATCGAGGACTCGATGATTCCTCAAAGAAGAGATCTTCATACTCCCAACCTTCAACATCTCAACCCCAAACAAGACCACGAGCAAGAAACCCACCACTTCCAAAAGACAGAGGTGGTTCTTGGTCTTCAAGTACCAAGTTATGGTGCTTCTTCACACATCGTAAAGGGGAAGGGAAAAAGGAAAATGGAATGATGCTTTTTGGTGATATGACTATGTCCTTCGTGCTTCATCTAATGTGGTCATCGTCATCATCAACGTTTTCATCAATCCATCCTTTCCATTTTGATCCTTAGCATCCTCGTCATAGTAGTCATGCATCTCCATCCATTGAGATAGAAGGAATGGGTGGTTATGCAAGACTTCACAAACGCATATCCAAAGATCTAGTGTGAAAGATGTGAGCGATCATGCATATCCAACAACCTGTTAGATGTTGGAATAGATGAGATGAACTAGATTAGGATTAGTAGATCATGTATAGCTCTGTTCTTGTAGTTGCATTTGATGTAGATTGTACTCTGTAAGTGTAAGTGTTTCTCTAATGAATGAATGAACACTTTGCATCACTACTTCTTTTATTTCTATAATGATCATTCTAGTAAGCGCAAAATGGTTAGTGAAAAACATGACAACTAGCAGTAGTTTGAACCAAAATATTAGAGGTTAGAAACAAACTATCAGTGGTTAGAAACAAAAATAGCAAAACTTAAGATTACATAATAACAGATTCAAGTACATATACAAACGGGACAAAACAATTTGAGAATTTAGAGATTAATCATTCCAATACTAACAACAAGATACTGAAACCTCCCCACATCAAAAGCTTTGGTGAGAAGATCAGCAACATTGAAATCGGTATGGATTTTTACCATTTGAATCAACCTTTTCTCATTACAATCTCTAATAAAATGATGTCTTATCTCAATATGTTTAGTTCTAGAATGTAAAACAGGATTTTTAATAATGCATATTGTCTGTTATTATCAATGTAAATCTTAGTATGCATAAAATTGTACCCAAAGTCCAAGAATTGATTC
Source organism: Chrysanthemum makinoi (assembly GCA_910596185.1). NCBI lineage: Eukaryota > Viridiplantae > Streptophyta > Magnoliopsida > Asterales > Asteraceae > Chrysanthemum > Chrysanthemum makinoi. The sequence goes on from OU343220.1 coordinate 251,058,315, forward strand.
GAATCCATAGAACTTGACCACGGCAACTAGCAGCCACATATTCAGCCGGTTGTAGAATTTGCCACAATAGTCTGCTTTTACCTTGCCATGAAATAAGTCACTGCTTCCCAAAACGACATCCTCCAATTGTAGACTTCCTATCCAAACTAGCACCGGATAGTCACTATCGTGTAGGCCACCAAGTCAAAAGGAGAATCCTTTGAGTACCAAAGGCCCAATTTAGGGTGACCCTTAAGATACCTAAAAATTCTCTTAACAACATTCATGTGTGATGAATTAGGTGTGACTTGAAATCTTGCACACACACAACCGAGAACATTATATCGGCCTAGATGCGGTGAGATACATCAAAGATCCAATCATGGACCTACATAACTTCGATCAACTCTTGTACTTCCATCATCGTAGCAAGGGTTTCGAGTCTCCATTGGTGTACTAGCACTTTTCACATCCTGAAACCCAAACTTCTTCAAAACATCCGCTACATACTTGTCTTGACTAATGAAGATACCATCAGTCCTTTGTTGAACCTGTAGCCCCAAAAAGAAAGTAAGTTCTCCCATAGAACTCATCTGAAACTTATCATGCATAAGCTTCTCAAAATCTTTGCATAGCTCTTTATTGGTTGAACCAAAGATGATGTCATCTACATAAACTCGAACCAAAAAATATCATCTTTGTGCTTTCTTATGAACAAAGTTTTATCAATCAGTCCTCTTTTAAACCCATTGTCCATCAAATAAGTGGGCACTCATACCATGCCCTAGGAGCTTGATGCAAACCATACATAGCCTTCCTTACCCTGTAAACCTTATCGGGATGATCGGGATCTTCAAAACCAGGAGGTTGACAAACATAAACCTCCTCATCAATTGTACCATACAAATGCACTTTTAACATCCATCGATACACACAAAGTTTTTGAATGAAGCATAAGCTAAAAACAATCTAATAGCCTCAATTCTTGCAACTGGAGCAAACACTTCATCATAATCCAAGCCTTCGGTTTGTGTGTATCCTTGAGCAACCAACCTTGACTTGTTCCTTACAACAATACCTCTTTCATCCCTTTTATTTCTGAACACCCATTTTGTCCCAATGGCCCTCTTACCATTTGGAAGTTCTACCAATGTCTAAACCTCTTGAAGTTTGAACTGAAGCTCCTCTTGCATTGATTCTACCCATCCTTCTTCAGATAATGCTTCTTCAACTCTCTTTGGCTCCTTTTGAGACAGAAAACAAGCAAACAGGCAATTTTGCTGATCTTTATGACTGTTTCTTTTGTGAAGAGATCTTGCAAAGAACCCATGTTCGAAAGGGTTCGTGTTCTTAACCTTGCTTCTTGTTTGAACTGGAGTATTCAAATTTCCAAGTATTTGTTCCTTGGGATGAATCTTGTGTATCCTTGTGGAGGTAACATGACTTTCATGAATGACATGTTCCAAATTAGTTAAATCAACATTAAAGAAATCATCCATGTCTTCATCATCAGTAGGAGTATCAATTTCAATCAAAGCAGGCATATCGGGATCATGTGGATACTCCTCTTCACCATGTAATGGCTTTGCATGTGGTCCAAAGAAAGTACTACTATCGGTACTTACGTACCGGGATTTCACTTGTAATGACAGTGGTAGAAGTTGTTGGCTTAGCAGTGGTTGTATTAACTCTATCCATGTTTATGTTTGGCTTATCGTGCTTGCATTTGCTTTTTCTTCTTTTCAATTTCTTCTACCAATACTGAATTATCTTTCAATAACTCATCCTTATCTTGATGATGAGCACTATTGCCTCCAGTATTCAAAACATCATCATCAGTAGGACTTTGCTTATCAATGATGGGTGAGACAGAACTAGCTTTCCACTTTTCAAACAAATAGAACTCTTGAGGAGAATCAGCTTCCTTAGAAATTGCTTCTGCACCAGAATTCTTTTGAGTACTTGCATCAACATTAGTGGAAGTTCCCGCAATGATAGGCTCATAATTCATAGATTTGGTTAGCATATCAATGTTAAACAGCCAGTCCGGTCCTTTGGTCTCAACACTAGGAGTCTTTTCACTGAATTGAACATGTAAATTCTCTTCAACAATTCTAGTCCTCCTATTGTATACTCTAAAGGCTTTACTATTTGATGAATAGCCTAAAAAGTATCCATCATCAACTTTTTCTTGAAACTTGCCTAGGTAGTCTATGGTATTCAAGATAGTAACAGGACACCCAAAAGGTTTTAGGAATGCAATCATTGGCTTCCTATCATGTAACAGCTCATAGGGGTCTTGTTATGAGGCTTCACTACCTTACTCCTATTCTCAAGACATAACATGCAGTGCTCTACGACTTCACCCAAAAGGTAGTTGGTAACTTAGACTCGGACAACATAGTCCTAGCAGCCTCAATTAGTGTTCTATTTTTCCTTTCAGCCACACCATTTTTTTGTGGTGTTCTAGCAACACTAAACTGTCTTTCTATACCTTTATCTACATAAAACTGATTCATCATCAGCATTCTTAAACTTCAGTTCCATTATCACATCTGATTATCTTGACTTTATGATTCACTAGATTTTCTATCTTAATAATGAAACTCTTGAGAACTTCACTAGTTTCACTCTTAGCAACCAAAAAGTAAACCCAAGAAAATCTACTATAATCATCAGTGATAACTAGGCAATACCGCTTATGGTTCAAACTCTTGACAAAAGTAGGTCCAAATAAGTCCATATGAAGCATAAGCAAGATTGGTTGTGAAATGGTGTTGACATTTTGGACTTACAAGAAGCTCTATGTTGTTTTCCTTTTCGACAAGCCACACACAGTTCCTTACACTCAAAAACCTTAGAAGGTAACCCTCTCACTAAGTTCCCTTTAACCCGTTTATTGATTGTTTTGAAATTGAGGTGACCTAATCTTCTATGCCATAACTTAGACTCATCCACGGATGCTTTAGCAAATAAACAAGTTAAGGACCTATTAGGAATTACATCTTTAAGATCAAAACAATATATATTTTCCTTCCTAGGTACCCTAATTTGTATAAACTTCTCATCGGAGCATCTTAAACTCGAGAGACAACACCACACACTCATTTTCACCAAAACGTACCCAGTTTTTCTTATCACACATTTGAGAAACACTGAATAAATTGTACTTAAGTCCTCTGTACCAAGTAGACTTTTTCAAAGTCCAAATTTCTGATCGATTGTGCCTCTTCCAAGTATCTTTCCTCCCTTTGGATCATTGCCAAAAGCCACATATCCTCCATCAAAAGCTTCAAAATCTTCCAGGTTGCTCCCATCCCAAGTCATGTGCCCCGAGCAACCACTATCAAAAACTCCTTTGTCTTTTAGCTCATCTTGTAGATTGCCCCGCACATGAAATTAAACAAGTTAGTTCCTTTTGTGGACCCAAGCCAATCTTCGACTTGGAGTGCGCCATGTGCATCAATATAATCAAATTTGGTTAGGTCCATTGATGCACAGTTGACATGATGTAAAACCTTGGTCTTAGGTTTCCATTGCCAACTAGCCGAGGCCTTAACAGCATAAAAATGATTCCCAACCACTGTATCAGTTATCACCTTTGGAATTTTTAAAACTTCTTTGTTATCTGTGGTGATTTTTGGCTTATCCGTGGTTTGATTTTGCTTAGCCGTGTTTACACTTTGCTTAGCAGTGGTTGGAACCCATTTGGGAGAAGCGGTGACAATTGATTTTGTATTCCCATTCCTCATTAACCTTGCTTTAGGAATCATGTTTCTATTAGGATGAGGGTTTGTTTTCTTTGAAAAGTTTTGGTGATTTACCCTCCTCCAATGATTCCAAACTTGTGGTCTATTTTTATTACAATTTCTCTGTAAGTGCTCAAAACTACCACATATAAAACAAGCCTTTTTAACACATTGAAACTCATCACCTAATCTATTAGAAATTAAACCATTTAAGCTTCTTTGATTACCCCTAGGTTTATATTGTTTCATTTGGTCCCTAGGTATTTCCCTGTACTCTACTACTTTCTTGGTAACTTTAGCTCCAAATCTAGGTACAAGATTAGCTTGTCTAGTATCAACTTTCTTACTAGGTTCTAACTTTTCGGTCGTGTTGATACTTTACTATCTTCCTCGAATCGATTCCCAATCTTCAATGATGGGAGCATCGGAGGACATATCGAACTTATCTTAGGTGTCTCGGTCTTACTTATTCCTTCAACAGGTTTGTTAAAACTGAATTCACTACTAAATGACAGTTCTTTAGCAGGTGGTGCATGTTGCATAAGAGTGAGTGGTGGCATATTGTTGTATCCTATCCCAGAACCCTTTTTCATTAGATGACTCTCAATAGATTTATGAACCGGATCGAAGCAAATTATGTTTTAGCTACCCTAACAACATGTTTTTCTTTTTCATCTAGGGCCTTTTGTTTTTCACTCTCTGCTAGTTCAAGTTTCTCTTTAAGCATTTTTATCTCTCTATTTTTAAGATCAATTTCACCACCTAATATATTGATCTTATCTACATACTCAAACTCACATTTAATACATTATCTAAGCTTCTCTTCCACACTCTCTAGACCAACCCTATAACCTAAGTTATCCATAGTTAGTCTTTCTACTTCTTTCCTCATACTCTCAGTGATAGCCTTTGAGATTCTAAGTTATCATTACATGATTTAAAAGAGCAAGTAGACTCATTAAATACCTCGAATCTGAACGAGAAAATGAAGCATAAGCCATAAGAGCAAAGTTATGCTCTTTTGAAGCTTCACTAGCAAGAAAAGCTGCATTGGGTCCTTCTTCAATCTGATCACTCCAATCATAATCACCAAGACCTTCTTGAGCCACCAATCTTTGAAGAAGGAGCGGACTCTTCGTGATCTTCTTAACACCTTCAATCCTCTTAGGAGCTCGACATTCCCTTGCAAAGTGACCCTTCTTCTTGCAGTTGAAGCACTCCATCTTGCTTTTGTCGAACCATGCTCTCCTTTGACCATCATACTTAACTTGTCTTCGGTCCTCCTCAAAAACTTCCTTGCTTGGAGAGTTAACATTGCCATTTGCCATTGAAGATTAATCTCTTCTAGATCATTAGGATCAATTTGATCCGATCTTGATTCACACAGAACACTAGTAGTTAAATCAACCAGAAAAGCACAAATTGCACCATCACTAACATTATCACTAACAGTGGTATTGTTTGCAATAGCCGTGGATATACCATAGGCAGCGGTGGATACATCTTGTGAGCTCTTGTGATTAGTGGAGACAAAAGCAATGTTTGGATTAGCAGAAGATGCATTAGCAAAGTTATTCTCGGACTCATAAACCTTCAAGTTGTTGAAGAGATTATCCAAAGTCATCTTAGGAAAGTCCTCCTTATTCCTCCACACAATTGTGTGAATAGCCCATTCAGGATGATAGACTCTAATGAACTTCAAATTAATATCTTCTTGAAGAACCTTATAATCTACGACTTGGTTGGCTGATAAGTTTTTGAAGTCTATTGTATGTGCCATCAATCTTTTCTCCACTGAGAGCATTGAAGGTTTCAAATTGATGCTTGAGCATATTCATCCTGGACTTCTTAGTAGCTTCATTGCCAGCAAACCTTGTCTCAAGAGCATCCGGTAACTCTTTAGCAGATTCATATTGCTCAAAATCCAAAGCATAATCATTTGGTATTCCAATGGAGAGATATCTTGTGAGCCTTGATCTCCAACTTTCTCTTAGCCTTATCAATTTCACTAACAATGGAAATTTCTTTGCCATCCTCACCCTTCTTAGGAAGAGTGTCTCCCTTTTCAACGACATCCCAAAGAGCATAATCAATCATGCGAATGTATTGCCTCATTCGCATTCTTCGGATTTGATACTCACCATGCTTGAACATGGGTACCTTTGAAGCGATCACCATGTGAGTTTCGTGGACATCTTATCTTTCTTGAACAAAACTTAACTTAACCTCTTCTTGATTACAGTTTCTAGATCACAAGCTCTGATACCACTTGTTGATCCCAGTTGAGCAAACGATCTAATATAGAAAATGACTTAGAATAACAACTTATTAAGTATTATGCGGAATTTAACACTTAACCTTAAGAAGAAGAACGGTTAACATTCAACACCTCAATATTATTTATTATCCTAATACTCTTACAAGATTAGGGTTTTGCAACCTTGAAGTGTATCGACCTTAGATATAAAACTTATGTATCTAATCAAACCTAGAACCTCCTTTTATAAGCTAAAGAGTCCTATACATTATACAATACGTAACCTACAAGATAAATATCTTTTCCATATTTATCTAACCTACTATACAAAACACTAGCGATGGTTACAATATATCATCGGTGGTTACACATTACTACTAGCACGTTGTCTTCATCCGTGGTTACACTCTTCGTCCGTGGTTCTATCAAGCACGTCCGTGGTTCCAGTACTTAAAGTAATTCTTGATGCAAGGAACCTAAAACCCAACAACTCAAGATCGCTATAGTCCACTGAAATGGAGAGGTTAAATTGGCGTAATAAGACACGGCCATAGCGTCCTTTGGAACTTATCCCGTGGGCTGATCTTTATCTTCTTTGGAGCTGAAAGCAAGGCGAATCAACCAAAGGGCAGCGAACATGATTCAACAATTGGTACGAAGGTTCATCTACTTCATATGATTTTGGCCCGACTTATTTTTGCTCGAAGCGTTTTGTCATGCGTTTGAAGGTTTTGTTATTTTGGTGAGAGATTTTGTCCCGGATTGCTTTTCTTTGATTTGTTCAGAACTCGGTTTGAATTGGGAAGTTCTATCGTTTAGAAATTTGGTTATATCTCGCCTTTTCTTTTGGATCGTCATTAATAATGAGTCATGAGGAACCGCTTGTGCAAGTTGGTGGCATTCTTTCATTGTGATATGGTAAGTTGCTTGATGTGGTTTATGCTCTGTGTATATGAATCGCTGCTTTGGTATGTTTACTTGATATCTCTGTATGTGATATGTTTTATTGTGATATTGGTTATGTGTTTGTCATGAACGAGGCAAAATATGATGACAACAAGAACTTGTTATGTGATGCAAGTATTATGACGTGATCAGCATTGATACCGGAGATCATATAATCTGAACTTATTGAAATCAAATCACGTCTTGGGAAAGCGCTACAGGAGGTAGATGCGATGAATGGACTAGGCTTATATTCGCTATCCTTTGATCCTTATATTGTTTGATTACGTACCTCATCGAGATTCTCACTTGACATCTATTACTTATAAGTTTTATGCGCTTTGGACCCGAAATCGTTTTGATCTATGCGAAACTATGGATTGCCTACGTTTAAACATGCGTCTCAAGTGTACCTATCGACTTCAATTTTCGAGGACGAAAATTTTTCTTTTTAGAGGGGAAGAGTTGTAAAACCCTAAAATCTAAAACCATTGAAAAGACTATTTTGCCCTCTAATTTATAACTGATAAGATATGTAAAAATTGGCCAAGTTCATTAAATGTAACTTTAATCTAACTTATAAGTAATTATAAAACCTAGGGTGCAAGATTAATTGAAATTAAAGCACTTACGTCCTAAATATTGTGCCATACGTTTTTTTCTCTTAGGCTATTGCATTAACCTAGAAAAATTTCTAAGACCTGAATACAATATAACTTAAATTGAGGCCCATCTAGTTGGGCTAGGCTTTGTGTTCTTTTCTCCTTTGAACCCACAATCGGAAAAAACCGTATAACCCTCTGACTTCTTTTAACGTTACTCATATTCTCGAAAAATACATCACGCATGAAACCCTAGATCAAAAATGGCGTACCTAGTTCTTTTTTCTTTTCCATTCGACAACAAGGCAAGGAGTAACGAGAATTTTGTGTGTGACCATGTGTGGAGAATAGAGGCTGTGCAATTAGAGGTGTTATTTAATATGCTTTGCATGCATTGGGTCCTCAAGGTTCAATGGGTGGTTGTGGGTGTTTCATTTGTGATGTTCATGGATGGTTATTTAGAGCTGCTGGTCTTGGGTGCTAGGATATGAAGAAGATGGGGTATGGTGAGTCCTAGGGGCTGGCGTGGTCTTGGACCTTCGTTTCTTCTCTCTAGTTCAATTATCTATGGTTTGTCTCCCAACTTTGTTTCCAAGTGTTGGATATTCTTGTTTCTCTACATCATGGGTTAACCATTTAGATCATACTTGATATTGAATAAGACAACCACACACATAAAATCATAGAATCTTAGCACATGAAATCATAACTAGGTAACCATATTATTTGACCATATCAATAAGCGATTTTGGACCTTTTATATTCGACCCATATGTATTAATAGCGAGTTAGATGAACCTTGAGCGGGTATGTATAAAATTCATAATCCGAGAAAGATATAATTTAGGCATGTTAAGATGCTAAGAAGGTCATATGGCTTTCATGGGTCATGGAGTGCGTTTGGAAGGTAAAACATGTAGTAATAATGGTTTTATTGAACCCTAAAACTGGACAGCATCATATGTCGAATTTGTGTGTGTTATAGATCGAATTTCATAAGTGCAATAATCTATGTTTTTGCTGGAAAAGTTTATTTTATGTCTTAGTCAAGTTTTCCAAGTGGTTTTGGTCGAATTTAGGTTGTCTAAGTCGTATTTTTGAATTTTACAAGATCAAGTATGGCCACAGAGAAAACGGGTCTGAAATTTAATTGGATTGTTTGATTTTCATTTTTTCAAACCATAAGTTAGTAGGACTCTCCTTTTACAGTGAGTGACATTTAGGATATAAATGAATTTCTGGGAGTTTTGGGAATTTTTACAAGGTGTCTAAACATGTCTAATAATTGTAAACTTTCAGGTGTATTTTCTAAGTCACTTTCTGGACAGGTCTGGTCTTGTGATTTTCTATAGGACATTTTACTTGGAATTAGAACCCGCCAATTTTTGGAGAGTCTTTTAACTCATATAGGAACCTCTGGGGTACACTTGATTTTATTTGAGCTAAGTAAGTATTTTATAAAAATCGCTAAATTCTGGTCCGTGATATGAAGTTAAGAAAATAAAAGATAAAAAGATTATATCAATAAGTAAAACACTTATACATGCATAAGAAGTTTATAAAATGAGTATATAAGTAATATATGATATCAATTGTAGATTCAAGTGACGAAGATACGACGTTGCTTTTCCTAAGTGTTACTTTTCCGTTGTTTTCATTACGCTGCTAAGGTACGATATTCCCACCTTTTCAGTAAAGGTTCCTTATGACGTTTCTTTTCGTTAGCTCTTCTATTTCAATTATTAGGGTTTCCTATGCCATTTCTATGAACCCTTTCTCGATTGTTTGATCTGCTGTTTGTTTGAAACACTGCTTTGTTGAGTCATGCAATATCTGATTTGAACGATATGTTAGAAAGACTTTGATATGCACATTTGTTGAACCTTGCTATATTTGATTATGAACATCTGAATTGTGAACATTTGTTAGAAAGTCCGATTATGAAAGTATGACATGTGACTACGACATTAACTTCTCACTTCAACTTTTGAACATGAACTTTATGATATGAATTATCTGATATGTTATCTGTTGAACTTTGTGTTTGATTATGATTCGTGGTCATTTATGACAATCTATTTGACCTAAGATAGTTTGACACCCGAGCCAAATATTTCACTAGTCATAGGGGTTCCATGTCCGCGGTTGATGCACATCCGACATGACTCTAGGGCAAAGAGTGATGTTCACATCCCTTTCTCATATTCGATTATGAGCTCGCTATATATTGTATGGCCACTATCCGTCTGTATGATATGGATGCATCCTAGATCCGATCTGTTATCTCAAATGTTTTGGTGAATGATGTCGTGGTGCAATACGCTCTTCACAAAATTCCGAGCTAGCTACTCCAATTGGTTATGAGGTTACCTTCAATAAGAAAGATATTTTCTCGATGATATGCTTCCTACCGTGGTAGTTAACTAAATCTTTATCTCATATTTCGTATTAAGTATTCTCGATTTTGATTCGTATGTTCAAGTGTTTATAATTATGTGCTAGGCTTATTATATGTTATTATATGTGGTCATGCTTTTGTATGTTTGTGACTCCGCCTACTATGCTAGGATATGATTAATATGTTTAAATATGATTCGCATGTTATCATCTGATGTTATGTTAGTTTATCGTTACGTGAATTCGTGGATCTGTGAGATGAATGTGCTAGGGTGAAGTTGAGTATCCCGAAAAGTTTAGTATGTATGATTGTTCAGCTTAATTTTGTAAACTTTGCCTATCCGTTAGTTAACTGTCTTCGCTATGATTGATCTCGCTATGTTTAGACTTTGCTTATATTAAGGTTTGATCTCGGAATGGTTTAATTATGATATCTCTGCTTTTGATAATTTGCTAATTGCTATACTATGTCTTTTGCTTATTTAGTTACAGCTTCCTACTATGTTTCTATTTGCATGTGTGTATTGACGATTTGACCTGCTACCGCCGCTAATATTGGATTGTGGTAAAATGTAGATTAATTAACTTGTATGAATGCCATGTTTACTCTCTAGGAATTGTTTTCCGCTACTTTAGATTTTCGCTTGGCTTATATGCACTCTACTTGCCGATTTATTATGTGCTGGTTATTTGATGTTTCCGCCTTGTCATCAATATGCTATGTGTTTGTTCTTATTTGTTATGTGTTTCTTCCGGATTGCAGATTTGGTTTCCGTAATCTTCAATGATTCATTATTTTCATTCCGCTGTGATTTCGTTATCCGTGATCTTTGTTTTGTTTAGCTTTTGTTTCGTTATATCTGCTCACCGGCTTTGTAAGCTCAAATTTCGTTTTTCTTTTCCCGCCGCAGTATTAAGCATTCGAGATGAGCTTATGGGATAGCCGATCCGGCCGAGTAGAGATGAGCGCAAGATTTGAAAATAGGGATCTTAGATTTATTTTGATTATTAAATTATTTATTTCTTTTGTGTTTTGTAAAGGCTTCGCTTTGTATAGTACTTAAGGTTCCGATATGAAACCGTATTTGTGACATCTTTACCCTTGTCGGGCAGGGTGTTACAATTTATGGTATCGAGCTGTTTTAGACCCTTAGAGCTTAGGCGACCTCGTGAGGATCGGGCATTAGGTTTCCGCTCGTTTCGATTCTTCCCATTCCTTGATTGTCATTCAGATTTGACGTCGATAATCTTTCGTCTTCAATGTTTTAGCCTTCTTCTTTTCGCTGGCCGAACTTTGTTATTTTGTCTCGTGACATCCATTTTTTAATCAAGAGATGGAGACTACCCGCGGAGCGGGTTAATGGTGTCGACCATTGATCCCACTGAGCAAACGATCTAATATAGAAACCGACTTAGAATAACAACTTATTAAGTATTATGCGGAATTTAACACTTAACCTAAGAAGAAGAATGCTTAACATTCAACACCTCAATATTATTTATTACTAATATTTACAAGATAGGGTTTTGCAACCTTGAAGTGTATCGACCTTAGATATAAAACTTATGTATCTAATCAAACCTAGAACCTCCTTTTATAAGCTAAGGAGTCCTATACATTATACAATACGTAACCTACAAGATAAATATCTTTTCCATATTTATCTAACCGACTATACAAAACACTAGCAGTAGTTACAATATATCATGATGGTTACACATTACTACTAGCAGCGGTTGTCTTCATCCGTGGTTACACTTTTCCGTCTGCGGGTTCTATCAACCTCGTCCAGGTTCCAAAACATTTAAAGTAATTTGATGCAAGGAACCTAAAACCCAACAATCTCCCTAAACTTGATACATTCCAAACGTAATCTTCAAGTTTTCTTTTAAGCTCAAGACACTGATTGAGGATGTAGCCAAACTTACTAGCCTTAAGTATATTCTCATACTTTAGTAACAAATCATAAGCTTGACCATCATAAGGTACTAACATCTTGATACAACCAAAGCTCAACATCCATCAATTATTCCCGGATGCTTATTCAACAGGATAATCACCTTCTACAAGCATATGAATAACCTTTCCGTAAACAAATAAAACATGAACTCCACAAGTTTGATATAAAAACCATCTAGTAACTTGACCATTGTAGAGTCCTGCCATCCATTCATCATGAGTAGGTTCAAATAGAATCTTCAAATGATGATAAACCAACCTCTCATGATAATCATTTGGATGTACTTCACCAAACTTATTCTTATAAAGTATCCAAAGATTCATCAAATCATCTCTATCAAAATATCAACATTTGGAAACTTTATTATACTCAGAAACTTCATTGTTGAGTCTTTGAATTTTCCAAACTCCTTCACTTCCAATTATAAGCTTAAACTCATAAGAAATGATTTGATTTTCATTTTCAACAACTTTCAATCTTTTAGAATCGATGACTTTAACCTCATTTTCTTCCTTTTACTAATCCATTCTTCATCCTCTTTAATCCACTCTTCTTCCTTTTTAGAATTATCGATGTAAATCATCTACATTAACCCTCATACTCTCTCATAAATTTCCAAAATTCTTTCAAATGAACATTTACTAAGATTATCGTAAACATAAATGCCCTAATTCTTAATAATTTTCATCAATACATTCCTCATCCGAGCCATATGAGGAGTTCTTTTTCATATTCTGTTTTGTTTTGCTAACCTTCCTTGCCCATTCACTCATCAATCTAGCTTTCCTCATCATCCAAAGAAGGCCCATTCTTGTGCAAGAAACTCATCAAGAATTTGTAAAGAAGCTTGAAGATAGTTTTGTGATTTATACCATATAGCTAACCATTTCTCACTAGCTTCCTCCTCTTCTTTCTTTCTTTTATCCAAAGTCGCTTGTTCTTCGAACCATATTCTTTACAAATTGTGATCAAAAGCTTCTTGTTCCGCTTCTAGATTTAAATCAACTCGCATCGCAATACCTTACCTTTCCAACATCATTGAATCACCTTCTTCTTCGTGGTTCACCAATAACTAAAGTTTTTCTCCTGGTTTGGGTTTAGTTGCAGTAGTTTGAACAGATATCACTGTGTGTAGAAATAGATGAAGTTTTACTTAGATTTATCAAAGTACTAGTGCCTTCTTTCTCAACTTCTTTGGACTTAGGTTGTGATACGTGAGAGAGTTGTTACAATAGTGGAAGTGTTATAATAGCAAAATGGGTATGATTGTAGTAGTAGAATAGTTGTAGTGGTTATAGTTGCCATGTCTGTTATAGCATCGCTGGTTAGAAGTGTACTAACCGTGGTTTCTGCACATACCATCGGTTTGGTTCAAGATTACATCTTCTACAACTTTCTTCATTTTCAAGAACTCGCCTCATTCCATCTTTATCGATACCACAAATGTTTGATCTCCACTATCAACATCTTCTTCCATGGATACATTAACATCCTCCCCTCAATTTCTGCCTTCACTCCTCCCCCGCTTGGAAACATCCTCCATATTCGTGAGTGGAGAGAGTTCAAATTTTTCCTTAGCTCGGCTAAAGAAGCCCGTGCCTTTATCTTCTCCAAAACCAAAACCCTGCGGCTTCAAGTCAATATCCTTTTCATGAAACCCAGCCAATTCTTGAGATTAGAGATCGCCTCCTCCATCTTATACATTGGCCGCCAATTCATTTAAGCTGCTCAAGAATATCCTCCCCACTTCACCTGTGTGAACCGTCCGGTAGTGGTTCATTGAAAAGTCGCGATGTACAAACTCGTAATCCGCCAATTCATGTTCAGGTTCCAACCTATCCTCATCACTTCGAAGCCGTGTTAACTACTCCCGGAAGTGAATCTTGATATAGAAAACATAGCATCCATCGAGTCAACATCTATGCATTCTCTGATAGCTGGAAGGGTTGTGGATTCCTCCACTGCAGTTAAGTTCCAAGGAACTTCCACATTAGGAGTTGCCAATGGTTGTCTTATTTATGTTTCCACTATCCCGACAAGATCTAAGCATGTATCAAGAAGTGGAATTCTTCCAATCATGTCACCTTCAAAGACTGTGATGTTTCATGAGCACACCACTAGCACTAGCCCGAGGAAGCTTAGTGCCCTTCTTTCTTTCCTAGTCCGCATAATAGGTGTAATATCGCTGATTTGAGGTGTATTATCGCGGGTTCGAAGTACTATCGCCGCATAATCAGAGTTTCAAGACCTTCATCAAAATCGATCAGAGGGCAAAGTAAGCATGTGAGGAAATAAAGGAACATCTCTAATTTGTACATTTCATGCTGATTCCTCATATGTGCAAAAACCTGGAAGCATATGATGTATACTTCATACTCTAGAATGTTCAATAGGATTAACAATTTGATGTGCTACAATCACTTGAACAAACCGAGGATACAAATAGTATTTACCCTTCTTCCTAATGTTTTGTACTAACCCTTCATAAATCATCCTAGACCAATTAAACTTCCTTCCTCGATAAACAAATAATAGCAAAAGAGCAATTTTGAAGGAAAGTCATTAAAACCTATGGTCTTGTTACTCATACACATCAACAAGGTGTGAATCAAAAATCCCATTGTTGTGAAAACAAACTCTAAAGAATTTTTACCTTTTCACCCTATGTATATCCTAATTTCTAAACCAAAGAACAATCTCAACATCCGAAAGATTGTCAACCCCATCGCATCATCAAACCGCAAAACTTCTAATGATATCCTCAAGTGAATGTAAATAACATGCTCATCCACTTCAGAATCTAAACATCTCCACACCATCAACCGCGGGTAAGTGTAGCATTCTTCCGTAATTGATGTATTTAGGCTTTAAGAATGCGGTGTACAGCTTAAAGCATAATGAATAGAATCGTGAACTAAGAAATCAATCATTTGATGAAATCCTTCTCTGAATCGAGCATTCTTGGTGAGAATGGCAACTAGGTTATGTGAAGTGGAATATTTTTCAGCCATTTTGATTAAGGAAAATAATGATGTGAGTTGGTGAATTATGCAAAGAAAGTGATTAGGTTAAGGTTGAGCGCCAATTGAAAGTGGTTTGAGAATCAAATAAATGATCCGTCTGTGAGTTGGGGAGAAGGATATAGATTCGCAATGTTACCAAACAGCCCTCGTATATCCAAAACTAGACCTCCAAGCTATCCAAGGGTTCTGAACTACTATCCGTGGTTACAACATACCATCAGCAGATACATGGGATCACTTCTTCCAAATGACCAAGAGATATAGCAAGTAAATCAGCTCCTTATTCACCCAAAACCTTCATACCCAGAAGACAAAACACAAAACCAACATAGAGTATAAAGTTATTGTTGTCAGTGGTAGGAAGAGCTAAAAGTGGTTCCAAAAGACCTATCCGTGGTTTGAAATGTAAGTCAATATGGTCAACTCTAGAACTAATATTAGTCCAACTCCCAAAATCTCATTAACTCCTCAACCATTAAAATTCGCCCCTGTATTTACTCATAACCCTAAACCCCACTTATAAAAGAACCCAAATCTTTCATAACGCATTACACCAATCAATATCAAAACCCCATTACTTCAAAGTCTCCAGAATCACAATGTGGAACCCTAGTTGGAATAAACCGTAAGTAGTTAATCTAACATCCTCCTCATCCTCATCATCATTCATCATCACGTTAAGGTAACCCATGGCGCTTCTACTCCTCCACAAGAAACAAGACCGTAGTACTCCATTTTTCCATCATCTCAAGATGATAGGTGGTGAATCAAGTAATGCATCCGAGGACTCGATGATTCCTCAAAGAAGAGATCTTCATACCCCAACCTTCAAGATCTCGACCCCAAACAAGACCACGAGCAAGAAACCCACCACTTCCAAAAGACAGAGTGGTTCGGTCTTCAAGTACCAAGTTATGGTGCTTCTTCACACATCGTAAAAGGAAGGAAAGCTTAAAATGGAATGATGCTTTTGGTGATATGACTATGTCCTTCGTAAGCTTCATCTAATGGGTCATCATCATCATCAACGCTTTCATCAAAATACATGAAACCTAAAAACAGACAAAAAACGATGAAAATGGATGAAATGGCCGAAAACGTGAAGAAAACGGACGAAAACGCATTTTAAAACGCATGAAAGCGCAGCACGCCTAAAACATATGAAAATTGGACTAAAACCAAAGAAAACGACGTAAAACGTGATGAAAACGTAACTAAAAACGTAAGAAATGGACGAAAACGTAAGAAAACAAAATGAAAACGTATGAAAACGAACGTGAAACGCTTAAAACGTAAGAAAACATTCAAAACGTATGAAAACACTTAAAACGATATATAAATGTATCAGTAAACGCCTCGAAAACATACGAAAATGTCTAAAACGTACTCTAAACGTATGAAAACGCGAAAAAGTCTAAAACATACGAAAAATGTATAAACGTATGAAAACGATAAAACGTATGAAAACGCCGCCAAAACTGACCTAAACGCCTAAAACGGATGTAAACGCATCGAAAACGGATGAAAACAAATCAAAACGCTCGAAATCGCATTTAAAACGTAAAAATGACGTAAACATATGACACCTAACGAAAAACGCATAAAACTAAATCTAAAAAGTATGAATACAGATGAAAACGTATGAAAGCTGAAAAAACTTAAATAAAAAAAACGTGAATTTAAAATAAAAAAAAAAAATATAATGAAAAAAAAAGGTGAACTAAAAAACGCCAAAAAAAAAAAAAAAAAAAAAAGAGACTTGAATTTTAAATAGTAGCGTGAATTTTAAAAAAAAAAGAAAAAAAGCCGCCAACTCCACAAAAAGAAAAAGAAAATGAATTTAAAATAAAAGGCTAATTCAAAAGAGAAGTTAAAAAATTAATAAATAATAGTAACAAAAAGACAAAGAAAGGATAAATAAACACTTTACTCTGGTTTCCATATGAATTTAGGTTTATCCCCACCATTTATCAAACTAGATTGACATGTGGATTGTTCCTCGGAAGACCAAAATAAAGTAGCATTTGAAAATTCTCATACATCTATCGAACAAATGACATGTCTACATTCTTTTATTATATACTTTTAACGCTAATATAGTTTGTCATTGTTTGCAGCTAATAGAATCTAAAATTCCCGCTTCTATATAATTATTGTCATGAAAACGTGTTATCAAAAAATGTTTTTAAAAAACTAATTGTAGGGTATCCATTGTCGCAACGCTGAGTACCTTTGTGTTGTTATATGATAACTAATTTTGGTGGACGTGATCAAACCTTATTATAACTTTATAAGGTACATTAACCTTTTTAGAAACTACAGTGATACCCGCGCTGCTATTTGGCTGGGTACACTGTTATTAATGTCCATGCACCAACAAAAAATAATGACGACGAGCTAATTGACTTGAGAAACAAGAAAATTGATCCTACCGTCCTGCTTCTCCCATTTTACCGATTTCGACTCGGCCCTCTCGCATTTGTTTTCGATATCTTTTTGGCTAAATAATTGATGGTAACTCCCGCTCTCGCTAAACTGGTTGAATGCGCTATCCAAGAACTTATGTACCATCAACTTATTTGCATATAAATTGTATGAAACTTTGTATGTTTTATTAGTTTGTACTATATGTATAATAGCATGCATTTTTAGTTTTCAACATGATTTAAAAATAACATTTATTAGAATAATTGAAAAGTCACAGTAGTTATGGTTATGGATATTTTTTTTATTATATTAAATTAATTTGTGTTTTTTGTAATTAATCTTTTTAAAACATATCTACAAAAAGTGTTTTAAAGTGTTGTAACTAATGCTATTATATTTATATACTATAGAGTTTGGATCAATTGAGAAGTAATCTTAAAATAAGAACTGGTAAGAAGTAACAATACCCGCATATCCGAGATGCATCGACCTAAATTAGATGCATCTCTGTAATCTTAGATGCATCATAACACATCCTAATGTGTTTTCTAGCTTTTAGTTAGATACATATACACATATTATATGCATTTCATGATTTCTCTTTTATTGTGTTCTTCTACATGTGTCAAAATCATATAAATTTATTTGCACCACTTTCACTTCAAAATAAATCAACTCAAAGGCGCATCTAAATGAATAGAAATGCATATAGGCAAGTCGTTGTATCTTAAATATGTGGTTACTACCACTTCTCATCATTTTATTTTAATTTACTTTTCATTGGATACTTGCTCTTGCCATAATAAGTAAGTGTGTTAACTTAATATTTTAAAAAATTATCAACTTAATTTTTCATTTTTCCTGTTTGATGCAATAAATTATAATGAGATGCATTAAAGAGGATTAGAGCATTGGGTACAATACCCTCAAGTTACCTGTGGAAAATATAGCGGGGGTTTTGAATAGTTTACCAATTTAAAACTTTCTTTTAAAATGTTTAGATCGACTTATGTCAATCTACTTAGATGTGTATGTTGGACGTTGATAGATAGATATATAAAAGTGTAATGAAAGATAAATAGTAAAGAACACATAACCACGACACGATATTTATAGTGGTTCTAACATAAGGACACCTTCCTTGCCCTACTCCACCCCCGAGTCACCTACCGAGTTCAGAATCACTACACGACACCAACTCCTTATGGCGGAGAAGCCTTCACAACGCCGCCACTTTTTCGGTACTAGGCTAAGTACCGAGTTCCATTACAATGGAGAACTACTACCCAACACTACACAACACCTAATCCCAAAGGAGACCCACTCCTTATTACAACACCTTCAAGGATATCAACATCCTTGAAAATAAACAATCACTATATGTATAACGATGCACCTCATCGATTATACGACCTAGGCATTCTTCACTAATGCCACTTGATTTGTTTTCTAGGCATCCATCACCAATGCCCTTGACATAACGCTTGACACCTCACACAATCTTGTCTTGACACCTTTAGCATTCTTCTAATGCTTTGACATGGACGTTAAGCACCTTTCACTAATGCTTTCGTCTTGACTCTTTCGGCATCCTTCACTAATGCCTTCGACACAACACTTCTATGGAGAAAGAAAGAACTATCAACAAGAGAACCTCAGTAGTCTTGATGATGACGAAGCATGGCAACTCATGGACTTGAGCTTGCTCGACTTCAAGAAGTGGTGATCTCGCCTTTAAGAGGGACCTAGAGAATCACACAAAACAAAAGACAAACTACATAGAAAAATCCCTTAGAATAAGTGGTTAGAGAGTTACAATACTTGGGGAAAGTATGTGTGAGAGTGGCTAACCAAAAGGAAGAAATGGCTCACTATTTATAGAGAATGTTACTGCTTCCTGATCCCACGTATCCTTCCCTCAAGGGATCCGTCTAGTGTAAACTAGGGATCCTGTGGACGCCCTCTTTACCCATGGGTATTTTGGTTATAGGTCATGGGTCATGGGTTGATCCATGGGTCTTTTATTAGATACAATGTACCTAATGGGTAAAATTCACCTAGTCAAATGGGTATGGGTCAATACCATGGGTTGTAGTTTTTACCCATTTATATTACATACTAGTTATGTATATATTTGCCCAATATGTAAACACTAGTTGTTGTACATATATATCATAAAATCACTTATACTTGTTTTAGTGTTTTATGTGAAAACGTAAGTGTGTTAGAAAACTATTGGCTCAAACTAATTACGTATTTTATTTGTTTCGTTAAAATGATTTTACGTTTGTTATCGACAAAACATTATAAGATCGTAAAATATAAATAAACGTTTTTACAGCTTATTTGTATTAACAATCTCCCCCTTTTGTTGATGACAAAACATAAAATTATTTTAAGGAAAAACTAAAATTCGTTAAAAGTTCGAATTGAGTTTTTACTTTTCTCCCCTTTGGTCGAAACAAAAGAGCTTAAAAAGAAACTAACACATTGTTTAAGAAAAGATGTAAAAGAAAAAATGTAAAGAGAGTAAGTGACGAATGATTTCGCTCTAACTCCCTTTGGCAGTCCATCCCTTTGTGAGGGCCAGTAAATATAAACTAATAAGCTAATGAATTGCAATTTTGTTTGCAAATGGTTTCGCCCCTGACGAAAACGCTCCCCTAGAAGATTGCAATATTGCAATGGGGTGTCATGAAGTGTAATCCAAATAATAATTATGTTGCAAATGGTTTTGCAATGTGTGGTTTTGACATAAAGCTCCCCTAGCTTGGTGTGTCAAAAATCTTTATGTGTATTCTTGAAAATCTACAAAATAAAGGTTAGAAAACAAGAGTTTAGTGCATAATTTTCTGCAAATAAGACTCAAGTTAGTAGAAAATTGTTCTTTCAGACCACGATCCCACGTTCCTCCTGTGGGATCCGTCTAGGCAATTTCCAGGGATCCGCCCTGTCTGGTGATGTATGATTCATTAGAAAGGTGATATACCAAACAATGTCAATATGAAGGTGAGATATGTATACAAACAATGAACATATACTCAAAGCAATATATCAAATAAGTTATCATTCAATAAAACAAAGAGATAACCAAGAGATCTTTAAAATCTAAGAGAATGATTTAGCCATGCAATACATATTTCACTTAATACTAATGAGTGACCTAAACTTAAGAAGCAACAACGTGCTTAAGGATGATCAATCATGAAATGGGTTTCCTAAACATTCTAAGTTGTGCTTGAGACTAAGACACCATTTTGGGCTCATGGTTTTTTAGGTTTGTTGAACTCTTCGAATGTTCGAGAGGTGATAAAACATGAAACGCTGTTTCACGTAGTTCATGTATCAACCATTCAACATGTTGAAAATGATAGCAACTTTGTCATGGTTTTAAGCTTCAAGCGGAGGTTCAAGTGATGTTGGATCCTCAAATAAAGGAGGAATTGGGGAGGCTCATTAAGTGGTGGCTCAACAATGTTTGAGGGTGGAGGTAGAGAAGTGTCAACTTCCATGTGGTCGGGTGGTTAACTTTGATGTCTCCTCATAATCCAAAATGGACCATTAGAGGGAAATGGAGAAATTGATATTGGTGCAAGTGTTGATTCAACACTTTGGTTTTGTTGTACAACCTTTTCTAGTGAATGTGGTGGTAATGGTGGAGGATGAGATGGCTAAAGGGTAAGTCCTCTAAGTTGTGAGAATGTGAGATGATTATGAGGTGTTAAATGATATGGCTCTAGGCACCAATGATGTTGGTTGGGTTGAAAAGGGTGTGTTTGGTTTAGAGTTTGGTGATGGTATCCTTGTGGGAAAAATCCTCTTGGGAATTAGTTTGATTGGTTTATTTGGTGGAGGGGAAATTCTAGCATTTGTAGATTTAACCGGAGATGATTCTATTGAGGAAACTTCATGTATAACCCAGCAAGTTTCTTGGTGGTTCTTGGGTGATGAGTTAGCACTAGAGCTTTTCTCATGATGAAATGACTAAGGAAAATGTTTCTAATTGCTGAGAATTATGTTGTGTTTGATGACTAAGGAGTTCTAGCAAGATGACTTATAAAGGGAAGAATTTGGCAAGTGCATTTAATACTTAAGCCACTAAGATTCTTAGGAATGTGATGATTAACATGCACAAGAGTCGATTCAGAGTTTCATCGATCTAGGGACTCAATTGAGATGAGGTGGAGTGTTCAAGTTAGCAAGATGGGTTTGAAATGATTGTTTTAGCTAGAGTTGACATAACTGTCACCCGATCCCACGGTTCCTCCTCTTTGAGGGATCCGCCAAGGCTAATCCTAGGATCCTACTCTCGCCAGCTATGAAAGGATAAAATGATGTTTCTAAGGTCTAAGACCTATACCATCTTGAGTGTTTTAGTTCTCCTAAGTATCTTAAATAGTGGTGTACTTGAATGATCAAGAGCAATGAGTGATATAGCTAATGATTTGCTTTTTATGGAAGGAAAATGACTTTTGGATCACCAATGGATGTTCAAGGATGACACTAAGAATTTTGATGGTGTCAAGTTATTATAAATGATCCTAGAGATCGAGTGTGAGCTTGAGATGAAGTTTGAAAAACTACAAAATCAAAAAAAGAATTGAAAAACTAATTTTTGACCCCGTTTTGAAATAAGGATGGCTAGAAACAATTTCCTAAAATTGTTCAATATGTCCACCTAAGTGTTTTGAGATGTGAAAAGCAATGTGTGAGTATTGAAGTTTTAAATATGGTGAGTTTTGATGAGTTGATAAATCAAAAAGAACTTTGAATAAGATCTTATGTAAGCTATGGGTGGGTTTAAGCTTTCATGCTTGAAGAAGACTTAGTTGGGTTCTAAAATCTTATGTTTAGCTAGTGTAAAGTGATCTAGTAAACTATTTTGATGTATTGACATCAGATATCGGACTGTTGTCACGCGATCCCACCTGTTCCTCAGGAGGGATCCGTCAGACTAATCCTAGGGATCCCAGATCTGCATCGTAACCATCACGTAATCAAGTGCGATTTTGCACCTAGTAAAAGATATAACTAATAACCATTAAACTAAACAACGATATAAACATGTCATCACATAGAACATATCATAGATAATGTTAGAAATAATAATATCCAAGCACACAAACAAGAGTGCTAAAACATAATCATTCATACACAAATCCAAGTCTCAAGACAATCATAATCCTATTGTCTCTTTAGTTAATTCTTTTCTTTCCTCTTTCCTACTTTACGCGGATAAGCTAGGTTTTGAATTATACCCCATTGTTTGAATTCGGTCTCGCTTGGAATATCCTAAGTTGTTGAGGTAATCATGGTTCCACGATGTTAGCTATGGGGTTGACATCTTATTCTTCTTCATCTTCTTTCTACTTCTCCGCCCGAGGAGTCCGAGAGAGTTTTAGGATTTTCTTCCATTGACCATGAACCGCTAGGGGGTTGTTGGTAAGAGGTACCATGACGCGGATCTAAAAGAAATGATCATCGTTGATAGGAGATGGTTGCAATGCACTAACATACTTACAAAGTCGTGTTAGGAGCATACCATATGGAAGTACCATGTTGGAAGCTTTGAATACCCCACCATTCTCTCCCATGTAATAGGCTTGATTAAATGGTTGTGGATAAGACAATAGATCATTTGCACGACATGCATTGGATTATCCTTGTTACCAAATAGGCTAATGACGCTTTCCTAAGAATTTCTTCCCATTTTCTAAACATGGAGTGCATTTCAAAGAGTTCCATTTAAAGGGATCACGTGGATAAGCTTTTATTTCGTCAGACGGGATTGGTCGGCTCTTACTTTGGAAAATGGTGTCTCTCGACGGCTTCGGGTTCATCAAGAGGAGTATGGTATATTGGGTCGATCAAGAGCAAAAGGATTGACAAGATATTGCCAATCTTGAGGGTGTTTACAAATTCCTTCACGAATGCGAAGGATTTGAGCCTAATGTGTTGAGTGGCTAGAATGAAGTTTTGTTTATCGATGATTTAAGGCCATTGAAATGCTATTATCGGTGTTTCAATGATCCTAATGCTTTATAGAATTCAAAGATGAAAACCGCAAAATTTGTTCATCAATATCAAGAATACAATCAAAGTTGATTGCCGAGAAGACTTGACGAATGTCGGTATTTTCAAGGAAACATTCCTTGACTACGTAACCTTCATGAATAAGTCGCTTTTCAAGTCTTTTGAAGATCTGCAATGGTTTTACAACTTCTTCTTCCATAGTAATGGGTGAGGTAATGACTGTATCATGGGGTCTTGTTGAGCCGCTTTAGGCATGATTTGTCCTAGAAACACAAATATTCCAATTAGGAAAAATTTGTTGAGACGGGTTTATGGTTTTGATTTGTATTAACAATGTTGTGAACACAATGTAATCTTAGTTGAGTGAAAAGCGCTTTTTAATGATTAATTTTGAAAACCCTAACTAAATTAATTGATTAGAAATTGAGAAACCTATGGAAAACTGTAAGTGGGTCAATAGTTTTACCAATTTAAAACTTCCTTTTAAATATTTAGATCGACTTATGTCAATCTACTTAGATGTGTATGTTTGTGTATGTTGGGCGTTGATAGATAGATATATAAAAGTGTAATGAAAGATAAAGGATAAGAAGCACATAACCACGACACATATTTATAGTGGTTTGCTTCAAGGACACCTTCCTTGCTTACTCCACTCCTCGAGTCACCTATCGAGGTTCGTAAACACTACACAACACCAATCTCCTTAGGCGGAGAAGCCTTCACAACGTCGCCTACTCTTTTTCCGGTACTAGGCTAACCACGGGTTCTTTCACACCAAGGTGAACCACACCTACCACAACGTCGCCTACCCTTTATTCGGTACTAGGCTAAGTACCTAGTTCCATTACAATGGAGGAACTACTACCCAACACAACACAACACCTAATCCCAAGGAGATCCACTCCTTATTACAACACCATCAAGGATATCACCATCCATGGAGGAACTACTATCCACTCCTTATATATATGTATAACGATGCACCTCATCGATTATACGACCTAGGCATTCTTCCTAATGCCACTTGATTTGATTCTTAGGCATCCTTCACTAATGCCTTTGACACAACGCTTGGCAACTTTCACTAATGCCTTCGTCTTGACACCTTTAGCATTCTTCACTAATGCTTTTGAGACGGACGTTAAGCACCTTTCACTAATGCTTTCGTCTTGACTCTTTCGGCATCCTTCACTAATGCCTTCAACACAACACATCTACGGAAGAAGAAAGAACTATCAACAAGAGAACCTCAGTTGTCTTGATGATGACGAAGCATGGCAACTCATGGACTTGAGCTTGCTGGACTTCAAGAGGTGGTGATCTAGCCTTTAAGAGGAACCTAGAGAATCACACAAAAACAAAAGACAAACTACATAGAAAGATCCCTTAGGATCAGTGGTTAGAGAGTTACAATACTTGGGGAAAGTATGTGTGAGAGTGGCAAGCCAAAGGGAAGAAATGGCTCACTATTTATAAAGGAGAAAGCTACTTGTTCCCGGGATCCCACGGATCCCTCCCACAAGGGATCCGTCTAGTGTAAAACTAGGGATCCGTGGGGCGCTCTCTGCCCATGGGTATTTTGGTTATGGGTCATGGGTCATGGGTCATGGGTCATGGGTTGATCCATGGGTTTTATTAGATCAATGTATCTCATGAGTTCAATGTACCTAGTCAAATGGGTATGGGTCAATACCATGGGTTATGGATATTTTCCATGGGTTATAGTTTTTACCCATTTATATAATATATACTAGTTGTGTATATATTTTGCCCAATATGTAAACACTAGTTGTTGTACATATATATATCATAAAATCACTTATACTTGTTTTAGTGTTTTATGTGAAAACGTTAAGTGTGTTAGAAAACTATTGGCTCAAACAATTACGTATTATATTTGTTTCGTTAAAATGATTTTACGTTTGTTATCGACAAAACATTAGAAGATCGTAAAATATAAATAAACGTTTTTACGGCTTATTTGTATTAACAATCTCCCCCTTTTTGTTGATGACAAAACATAAAATTATTTTAAGGAAAAACTAAAAATTTGTAAAAGTTTGAATTGGAGTTTTTACTCTCTTCTCCCCACTTTTGTCGAAACAAAAGAGCGTCGAAAAAGAAACTAACACATTGTTTTAATGTAAAAAGAAAAAAAAGTATGTAAAAGAGAAGCAGTGGCGGGAATGTTCTCATCTTAACTCCCCTTGACGAGTCCATCCCTTTGTGAGGCGTCAAGTACATAAAAGTAAGTAAGCTAATGTATTGCAATTATGTTTGCAAATGGTTCGTCCTTGTGACGAAAATGCCCCCCCTTGAAGATTGCAACGTTGCAATGGGGTGTTATGAAGTATAATCCAAATAAGGATTATGTTGCAAATTTTTGATATGGTTTGACACAAAGCTCCCCTAGCTTTATGGTGTCAATATCTTCATGTGTATTTTGAAAATCTACAAAATAAAGGTTAGAAAACAAGAGTATAGTGCATAATTTCCTGAAAATAAGACTCAAGTTAGTAGAATTTTGTTCTTCTGTCCCACGGATCCCACGGTTCCCTCTAAGGAGGGATCCGTCTAGGCCTATTCTGGGGATCCGTATGCGGTGGCAGGTTTTTCAGCAATGGTCATATATCAAGCAATGCTAAATATGGAAGTGAGATATGTATACAACAAACATATACTCAAAGCAATATGGCAAATAAGATATCATTCAATAAAACAAAGAGATAATCAAACAGATCTCTAAAACTAAGAGAATGATCTAGCCATACATATTCTTCTAATACTAATGAGTGACCTAAACTTAAAGAAGCAACAACGTGCTTAAGGATGATCAATCATGGATTGAGATTCCTAAACATTCTAAGTTGAGCTTGAGACTAGGATTAGGCTCATGGTTGTTTAGGTTTTTGACCTCTTGAAACGTTAGGAGGTGATAAAACATGAAACGTTGCTCTTCACGTAGTTCATGTATCAACATTTCAACATGTTGACAATGATAGCAATCTTTGTCATGGTTTTGAGCTTCTTGAAGTGGAGGTTCAAGTGAAGTGGGTTGAGGATCCTCAAATAAAGGAGGAATTAGTGGAGACTCATTAAGTGTTGACTCAACAATGTTTGAGGGTGGAGGTAGAGAAGTGTTAACTTCCATGTGGTCGGGTGGTTGACTTTGATGTCTCCTCATAATCCAAAATGGACTATTGAGGGGAAATGGAGAAATTGACATTGGTGCAAGTGTTGATTCAACACTTTAGTTTTGTTGTACAACCTTTTCTAGTGGATTTGTTGGTAATGGTGGAAAATGAGATGGCCAAGGGGTAAGTCCTCTAAATTGTGAGAATGTGGAGATGATTTTGAGGTGTTAAATGATGTGGCTCTAGGCACCAATGATGTTGGTTGGGTTGAAAGGGGTGTGTTTGATTTAGTAGAGTTTGGTGATGATATCCTTGTGGGTACAATCCTATTGGGAATTAGTTTGATTGGTTTATTTGGTGTAGGGAAATCCTAGCATTAGTGGACTTAACCGGAGATGATTCGGTTGAGGAAACTTTGTGTATGATCCTAGCAAGTTTCTTGGGTGGTTCTTGGGTGGATGAGTTAGCACTAGGAGCTTTTCTCATGATGAAATGACTAAGGAAGATGTTTGTAATTGCTAAGAATTATGTTGTGTTTGATGACTAAAGAGTTCTAACAAGATGACTTATAAAGGAAAGAATTTGGCAAGTGCATTTAAGACTTAAGCCACTAAGATTCCTAGAAATGTGATGATTAACATGCACAAGATTTGAATTCAGAGTTTCACTAATCTAGGGACTCAATTAAGATGAGGTGGAGTGTTCAAGTAAGCAAGATGAGCTTGAAATGATTGTTTGGCTAGAGCTGACATAATCTGTCCCGGATCCCGCGTTCCCTCCTTGGAGGGATCCGTCTAGGCTAATCCTAGGGATCCGGCTCTCAGCAGTTATGAAAGGAGCAAAATAATGTTTCTAAGATCTAAATCCTATACCATCTTGAGTGTTTCAATCCCCCTAAGTGTCTTAAATGAGGGTGTACTTGAATGAACAAGAGCAATGAGTGATATAGCTAATGATTGCCTTTTATGGAAGGAAAACGAGACTTTGTGATCACCAATGAATGATCAAGGATAACACTAAGAGTTTTGATGGTGTCAATTTATAATAAATGATCCTAGAGATCAGATGATAGCTTGAGATGGAGTTTGAAAAATCCTCAAAAATCAAAAGAATTGAAAAATTAATTTTTGACCCGGTTTGAAATAAAGATGACTAGAAACAATTTCCTAAAATTGTTAAATATGTCCACCTAAGTGCTTTGAAGAATGAAAAGCAATTTGTGAGTATTGAAGCGGAAATATGGTGAGTTTTGACGATTTGATAAATCAAAAGGCATTTTGAATAAGATCTTATGTAAGCTATGAGTGAGTTTAAGACTTTCTCATCCTTGAATAAGACTTAGTTGAGTTCTAGAATCTCATGTTTAGCTAGTGTGAAGTGATCTAGTAAACTATTTTGATGTATGGAATACTATATTGCGTCATTGTCACGGATCCACGGTTCCCTCAGGGAGGGATCCGTCTAGGCTAATCCTAGGGATCGGCATCTGCAGTCGAACCATCACGAATCAAGTGCATATTTTGCACCTAGCAATTTTAACTAATAACCATTAAACTAAGCAATGATATAAACATGTCATCACATAAAACATCTCATAGATAATGGTAGAAACAACAATATCCAAGTTAACACAAACAAAGGTGCTAAAACATAATCATTCATACACAAATCAAGTGTCTCAAGACAATCATAATCCTATAGTCTCTTTCGTCAATCCTTTCTTTTCCTCTTTCCCGACTTTGTAAAGTGATAAGCTAGGTTTTGAATCATACCCCTTAATTGTTTGAATTACGCGGTCTCGTTTGGAATAGTTGGAAGTTGTTCATAGTAATCAAAGGGTTCCAATTCGATGTTAGCTATGGGGTCGGCATCTTCTTTTTCTTCATCTTCTTCTACTTCACCATCCGAGGAATCCGAGAGAGTTTTAGGATTTCTTCCATTGACCGTGAACCGTTTAGGAGGTTGATTGGTAAGAGGTACCATGACGTGATCGGCAAAGAAATGATCATCGTTGATAGGATATGGTTGCAATGCACTAACATACTTACAAAGTCGTGTTAGGAGCAAACCATATAGGAGTACCATGTTGGAAAATTTGAATACCCCGGCCATTCTCTTCACCATGTAATAGGCGAGATTAAATGGCTTTTTGTGGAGAAGACAATAGATCATTTGCACAAGGCATGCATTAGGATGATCCTTGTTACCAACTAGGCTAATGACGTTTTCCCAAAGGATTTCTTCCCATTTTCTAAACTTGGGGTGCATTTCAAAGAGTTCCATTTGAAAGGGATCACGATGAATGAGCTTCTTGTTTCGGTTGAGACGGGATTGGTCGGCTCTTACTTTAAAAATGGTGTCTCGGGCGGTTTCCGCGTTGATCAAGAGGAGTATGGTATATTGGGTTGGGATCAAGAGCAAAGGATTGAAAAGATATTGCCCAATCTTGAGAATACATACAAATTCCTTAACAAGGAATGCGAAGAATTTGAGCGAATGTGTTAAGCGGTAGAGTGAAGGTTTGTTTGTTGATGTTGAAGGCGATTGAAATGCTTTCATCGGTGTTTCGAATGATCCTAATGCTTTTGTAAAACTCAAAAATGAAAACCGGACAAATTTGTTCATCTATGTCAAGAAGAATCAAAGTTGATTAGAAGACTTAAGACGAATGTCGGTATTCAAAACATTCCTTGACTACATGACCTTCGTGGATAAGTCGTTTTTCGAGTCTTTTGAAGACTTTTCGGTCGGTTTTTGATAATCCATCTTTACAATAGTAATGGGTGAGGTAATGGATGGTATCATGATGGTCTTGTTGAGTGGCTTTAGGCATGGTTGGTCCTAGAAACACAAATATTCCAATTAGGTAAAATTATTTGAGATGGGTTTATGGTTTTGATTTGTATTAACAATGTTGTGAACACAATGTAATCTAATCATGTTAAAGCCCTTTTAATGATTAATTTTGAAAACCCTAATTGAATTAATTGATTAGAAATTGTGAAACCATAAACTCTAGGATGAGGATGATGAAAATTAGAACAAGTTAGTGTAATTACTTACAATGGTGTTCTAGAGAAGGATACTTGATTATGGAGTCCAATGAGGATGAAATCATACTTGAGTCGTTTTTTGTGTTATGTGAGGAGAGGGAAAATGATCAGGTGATGGTTTTGAATGCGTATAGCGTGTTATGTCCATGGTTCCCCGGATCCCTTGTATTTGGGATCCGGCTAGTACAACTAGAGGATCCGGCTCCTTAGGAGAGAAAAAGGGTTGTTTGGCTTTTAATTTTGTTGTAGGCTATAAACTAGCTTACGGAACAAAATTAGTTTAAGGTTTCAAATAAAAAGATGTTTTGGTCGACGTGATTTGATAAGTTATTATCAAGGATCCATTTAATGACGGCGTTAGTTTGCGAAATCAAGAATAATACTATTCAGATGATGAGTAAGTCAGGAAAGTGATGAAAGAGAGACTTTTAAGAGACTAGCAATTTATTAAACAAACAAGAGCTATGATATCAACATAAACATGTAAGTTAGCTAATGAAAAGTAAACATACCTTTATGCTTCTTGGTTTGGCTTATAAAGACATAATACCAAAAATACTTCATGAGCTCTTAAAGTAATCCTTTGTACTTAGAGTAAGTAGGTTGTAATTACTTTTAGATCCTCTCGAAGGTTGACTTCATTATTCTTTGAATAGAAATGAAGGTTTTGAAGAGATCCTATCATGAAGATTTCTTGAAACAAATATGTTTGAATGATCTATCAATGTGTCAACATGAAAGAGAAAAAATGTTTTGAAATCATTCCTTCTTTGTAGTTTTCAAACATACACGGATCGTATCAAGTTTTTAAAGTATATTATACTCTAAGAAACTTGTGCCGAATCTCGATGCTAATTGTGGAAAACTAGAAGGGGGTTGAATAGTTTTACCAATTTAAAACTTCATTTTTTAAATATTTAGATGGAAGCTTATGTCAATCACGTTTAGAAGTATATGTTGGACGTTGATAGATAGATATATAAAAGTGTAATGAAAGATAAAGGATAAAGAAGCACATAACAGCACGACAGTATTTATAGTGGTTCGCTTCAAGGACACCTTCGCACTACTCGGCTCCTCGAGGTCACCTACCGAGGTTAGTAAACACTACAGCACCAATCTCCTTATGGCGGAGAAGCCTTCCTAGCGTCGCCCTCTCTTTTTAGGTCTTAGGCTAACCATACGGGTTCTTTCACACCAAGGTGAACCACACCTACCACAGCGTCGCCTACCACTTTATAAGTGCCCAGGCTAGAGTACTGGAGTTCCATTACAATGGAGGAACTACTACCAACACAACACAACACCTAATCCAGAAGGAGATCCGCTCCTTATTACAACACCATCAAGGATATCACCATCGATGGAGAACTACTATCCAGCTCATATCTATATGTATAGCGGTACCTCATGATTATACGACCTAGGCATTCTTCACTAATGCCACTTGATTTT
>OU343220.1:251089432-251121632 GCA_910596185.1 Chrysanthemum makinoi
ATGATCCTTTTTCATATTACTTTGAGTGAGGTAAACCTACAACTAAAGTCCTTCTGGAGAGATCATTGATGGTCTTAGAAGTTCAAGTGATTGAGGCATCGATGCCATAACCATGACTTTGTTTTGAAGCCTTTGGCCGACAAGCAAATTGGAGAAAACTTCATCATATCATCTATAGAGATGGTGTAAAGATTTGAACCACGAGTTCCTCTTAAAAGTTCCTTACCATCAAGTTCTCTAACAAACAAGTATGTTTTAAAGAAGGCTACTTCTAGATCGAGTCATGAGAATTGACCAGGAGAGCAGTTATGACCAAGACCTTAAACATAGTATACTCTAGAGATAACACTATCACCAACAACATAATCACCATAACCCATAATGCACGAAATGATCATTACGAATCTAAGCTGTCGATGAATTTGCTCACGAAGTTCATGAGCATGACCGGTCTCGGTCATATGCTTGGAGCGACACAGTCCGGGTACCACAGCGATTTGAACGATCTGCGGTTGAACCTGAGACAAGAATGGATAAGCGGATAATTGGGATCCCCATGCAAGAATGGGTTCCACTTGGTTAATAACTTGATGGTGGAACACCCACATTAGAAGCGAAACATCCATATCGAAGTAGAAGCAATGGAATCATTGGGAATAGATCAATCTTTGGTGTTTGTATTTGACATATTCAAAGTATGTTCACTTCTTAAGGGAATAGTTCTACCGGTAGGCATCCATTTTCTAGTGGGCATAATCTTAGTAGTTTGAGGCAAAGCTGTTATTCTTATGGCCAAGAGGTATCCAATAATAACCTATCTTTATAAAAGTTCTTCCTGTGGGTTTCCACTTTTTTCTAACAATCTTTAGTTTTTGCCTTGTTGCCTTATTTGCACGATTATTAGCATTAGCAATTTTGATGCATTATTTAGGCAAAACATTCACACCACATTCATGATTAACGAGAATTCAAGCGGACATCATTACAAGGTTTGCAAATAGTATCGAGTGAATTAATTCTGATGCGCCTAAGGCTAATACTTGAATCAACACGATTCGTTTTATTCAACTCAAGCTTAAAGTTCCTAGATTGGTCTTCTACTCTCTTCGAATGCACATTCTTAGCTTGCAAGGTCCTATCATTCCTTGTATTGTCTTGAGACTTTGACGCTTTAAAGTCAGATTACTCTGTAGAGGAATGGAAACATTAGTTGGTTGATCTATATTTTGCATTCCTGAACTTGATGTGCAAGGATCTGAAGTACTAGAAGGCACATTAGTGTATACTTTCTTAAGGCTGTGATTTGAGCTTTTGCAGGCACACTTAAGTTCACTTTCTTAGCACTAACATATCTGGAATCTGAACTACTTGAAGGCACATTAGTGTTTCCTTTCTTAAGATTGGGCATAGAAGCGGATTTCTGCTTGGCACTAGGCATAGAACAAGGCATCCGCACTTTGCCTTTTGCACATAAGGTTAAGGATTTGGGACATGTTGCAATTACACATTCTAGCAACTCTTGAGATCGTTTGGCATGGAGGCAAGCAAACCTAATTTCACTATCAAGAGGTTTGTTAATGAAATCCTCTTGACAATCTCAGACATTCTAGACTATCCTTAAGGTGAGCACAATATTCATGAAAAGCATGTTCATTATTCCTAAGATGAGGAGGAATATATTTAAGCACATCCTGATGTATTTCTTGTCTAAGGGTGACTTTGAGACAACATTCTTATTGAAAACAAGTGGCGGTTTCCATTTCCACGACTTCCAGATTCTCAATTTCCTTTCGTAAAGACGTTATTTTTCGTTGTTTTGGTCACGGGTGACTTTTATTGAATCATATAACTCTTTAAAATGTCGTTTAACTTTTCATTTTCTTCTAGAAAACTCTTGTTTTCCTTTTGTAAGGCATCAACTAAGTTTTGAAGATGAAAAGTTTGAGAATTCGGAGAATCTAAAGGAGGAGGCATTTGGGAGCCTTGTCATATTGTTCGTTTGACCCTTTAATTGAGAGATTTGGGCTTTCAACTTTGATGCGTGTTGCTTGAGCTTGAATCTGTTCATCCGTTTGTTAATTTGAAAAACTGCATCAAACTCTGGAGCATCTGAGGATGTCTTGATATTTGAAGTTTTGACATTTTCTTTAAGATGTTGATATTTTAGTTGTAAATTAAAATGCTCAACTTCTAGTTTAGAA
The DNA here is from genome assembly GCA_910596185.1 of Chrysanthemum makinoi. Lineage (NCBI taxonomy): Eukaryota > Viridiplantae > Streptophyta > Magnoliopsida > Asterales > Asteraceae > Chrysanthemum > Chrysanthemum makinoi. The sequence goes on from OU343220.1 coordinate 251,091,634, forward strand.
AAATGTTTAACCAAATTGTCGTGATCATCAGTTCAATTTTCTCGTTTAGTTCAGAATTTATTTTTTCAAGCTCAATGACACGATCATGGGAGACTTTCAGTACAACCGATAATTCATGAAATTTGGAAGCATTAATGGAACAATTTGTAGCGATGAAAACACATCTTGAGCAATACATTGATCGGGTTCTCATTTAGTGTTTGCAAGTTCTTCCTCTCAATCTCATTATATTTTAGTGCTCGCTCATAGTCACTAACTTCAACTATCATTGCATCAAATTCCTTTTCCATTCCCTTAATATCGGTTTCTATCCCCTTTTTAAGACTCTCAAAGTGATCTTTTAGAAGTTTAAAGAAAGGCATGACCTGTGTTAAATAACATTCTTTCATTTGCTCAAAACCTCTTTCTCCTTTAGTAATACCAGTGGGTGTGATCCTTTTCTTGCAAGTTTTCTCAAAATCAACAAATAGTTGAAGTATAACATATTGGCTAATTAAGGTCTTGCTTTTAGTGGCAATTGTTCTAGGAACAAGATGCATTGGTGTATTAGGAGGATACACATTAGCTCTAGGCATTTTCAAAGAGGAGGGTTGTTTCAACAATATTTTCACTTTCGCTTATCTAAATCCATTTTCGAGAAAACTTGTTGAAGTCAACAATGTACGAGGCTTAAACATGTTCCAGGAAATCCAGTTTTCCTTCTTGTAATCATGGGGTGTGATCTTTATTTTCTTCTGTCTACATTTAGGATCATCTAATTTCTTGTTCATCTTTTCCTAGTGACTTCATCGATTTCTTATCTTCCTCGTGCACTCAAGCAAACTAGGTTTTACTCTAGGTTTAGGATTTCATTGCCATCATAAAAACTTATGAGCATTTCTAGCCCTTTTAATGACCTCTGGATTTGGTTCCTCAACAAAGGGAATGCTATGCTTATAAGCTTAGGACTCTATGCTTAGTGATCATGTGTGGCGATCGAATGGTGTTCCTTGTATGTACAACTTGTTTTCAAGTTTGTTTTCAAAGTTTTCAGATTAGAAAAATCTTTCAAGAGTTTTGATTCCTTTGCATTAAATTCTTGCTTAAGCATTTTCACATTTTCTTGAAGTTCTTGTTTTTGCTTAGCAGTTTTAGAAAGTTTTCTTGCAAGGAATTTAACTCTTGTTTTAATACTTCTTCTCTAAAATTACTTTTCTAATAATTTATGCGCACTTGGTCATCCATTTCCCTCACAGTGGTCAACTCAAATTTATACGTTGTTCATAAATAGCAACCACGTTCTTTATAGGCATTTAATTGGATATTACGGAATCATCGGGGCACATGCGGTGTATTCATCAAAATATAGTCATTGTTGACTTGAGGATGCATCACTTGGCAAAACTTCACTTTCACTTTGTTTCACATATTGATCATATGGGACAACATTGATATTACCCATATTTTCAATATTTGATACAAAGGTTTCAGTTGATAGTACTTTGTCATGCATCTTTTGCACATCAGCATCATCGTATAGTTTTAGTACCTCGAGAGATGATTTGTCTTTGGATGGGCCGACTTGTGTTGAAAAGGAGACCTTGGGAGAAACCATTGGAGAAATGCTAGCCATAAAAATTGTGTGTGCGGTAGGTCCATCATCCACATCAGTCGTATGCATCCTGTCGGCGACTTGAAAGGCATTACGATGATTGTGACCTATCTCTGAATAAATTGCTCATCCACACTGCATCATAGGTCTTGGCATTGCCCTGAAAACAACAATTCCTCTTCATCCAAAGTAGCACCATTATCACGAGCTTGCACAAGAGCATCTTATCTCGAAGTAATCGGCGTGCATTGGGCGCTTTGGAGATGTGCGGTTCCTTGCAATGTCCCTCACACCACAATTATAACATTTGATGGCTTACTTGACCTTGATTACCATTCCTTCCTCGATTACGATTAACAACATAACTACCCGGCTCCACCTCTTCCCACGATCATCGCATCTTTCTGGCTGGTTGCACCGATCCTCCATCTTTACTAGTAGCTTGATTGTGTGGGTTAGATCTTTGTTCGAGGTTGTTATTGGTGTGTGGGAGAGAATTCATGTTTTGACTAATCAGAAGAGCTAGTTGATTAATGAAATTACCGCGTGTGCATCGGCATCAGCTTGTTTGAACATAGGATCAGGAATGAGTTTGTGATTACCATTTCCCATGGGTATGACTTGTGAGGCTTTGGTTGTGATTCCGATGTTTGAATAGAAGGCGGTTGAGTCATTAGGCGAGCTTGTCTCTCCACAGTTGGTTTTGAATGATTAAGAACCAATTATTCAAACATAGCATGTCTCTCATTCTGAAGGAGGAAGGCATAGAGTTGCTCATAGTTTGTATTCTTCAATCCTTTAGTGAGCTTCCGCAGTGACAAACTTGTGCCATTGGGTTCATGTTGTTCACAAATTTTGAGTTCAATTTGAATGTTAGGCATAGTCATTCCGATGTTCCTCATGTCATTCACCAACTTATGAAATCTCACATAGTACTCATAGACACTCTCATCGGGTTTCATCTTGAAGTGTTCAAATTCGTCATAGAGTTGTGATTCTCTGTCTTCCATAGTTAATGAGCACAGAGAAGCATCTTGACATTATCCCATCTTGCCTTTGCCTGGTGTTGTGATTGATCAGCTTGTAGATGTATTTAGGAAGACCTTGAAGAACAATGTTAGAAGCCACGATATCCGCATCGAATCTCTTTTTCTCCTTATCATCAAGCTCATCATACATCTTTGGTGCATCCATTCCGTAAATCGAGTTCCATCTTGGCCGATATCAAGTACATCTCTAGTCGTCTCAACTCGACACGGTCCTTCATCAATGGATTTGAGAATGTTGACACCATTTTCCTTTCAAAGCGATTACAATCTGATTCGTTGAGCCCAAGAATGCGTAGTCGATTCTGTCAAGCATGGGTGGGCAGTATCTGAACCCGGTTGCGAACATCCTCGACAACGATGGAGATGATAGTAGGAAAGTTGGTAGACATGTTAACAGATTATACGGGATTTTATAACTCTATGATTAAACCGGAAATAGATTCTTTCACGGGATTTTACTAAATCAAGAGAAAACCGTAAACAATCACCAAGTCGCTAGAAGATAATGCACCAAGTCGCTAACACCTAATTCGCTACACCCCCAAGTCGCTAAAGTCCCAAATGTATACAAATACAAATCGCTAAGTAGTGACTAAGTCGTAACTCGTAACCTTCAGCCTAATTCGCTACACCCCTAAGTCGCTAAAGATCCAAGTCGCTATACAAATGCAAGTCGCTAAGTAGTGACTAAGTAGTAACTCGCTAACCTTCAGGATTCTAGCAAAATTTTGGCAGCAATTAAACAATCGCTAAAGCACAAGTAATGAACTGACTAACTCTGGACCAAGTCGCTACCACCAAATGCAGCTACCACGTAGTGGAGGTCCACTACTTGTCTTTGATGTCGCTAGGTCTAAATTAGCTAGCTCCAAAGCGTAACTTCGCCACTGAAATTGCAAAAGTAGAAAATTAGCTTGAAGAATGAAGTCCGAATGTCAAGTCGCTAGCAAGAAAACCACATAAACATCACTTTTCAATCCAAAACAACCCAACCAAGATGATTCAAGCTTACCAAATCAAAACCTAAACACTTGTGATGATTCTAAACATAAAAGTACTATAAAATCAAACTTTAACACAAGAAATCAACCAAATGATGCAAAAACCACTAAACTTTTCAAACTCAAAAACCACCTAAAACCACTAGAAATCCAAAGATGTGTAAGAATGATCTACCTGGCTCTTGTACCAATTGTTGGATATTAGTTTCACATACACATCAAACCATTAACACAAGGTGGGCTTATAAAGTGGAATTCTAGAGAGAGAAAGTTAGAGGTTTAGGGAACTTAGTGAGAGAAGTGAAAGATATTATTATGAGCTCCAACTCTCTACCTTGGGAGGTAGAGAGTATTTATAGTCTTACATAAATGCCCACACACACGGCGTGGATCGGGCATCTGATGGGTAAGAACCCGTCCGTCCTCCACAGTGTTACTAAACTAAATACTACTTAACTAAATATAACTATGACTACGAGCATTCTAGCGATTACATATACTTGAGGTGACCGACTCTTTATCTAGGAATTTCTAATTCCTAACAAAGTTGAAGCGGTTTCATCTTCAAACCCCCAAGCGTCTCTTTTTTCCAACCCACTAAGCTTGTCGAGCCAAGATCTTTTCCTACAACATCAACAATATTTGTTTTGGCTTGGAAATCAACAAAACACACTAAACACCAATTTTCACAATCTACAATTCTCACAACACTCACAACATTCACTTGAAATTTGAAACACATGATATTCCCAGAAACACCCATGTGTCTCTCCAAAGCCCAAAAGTAAATTGGTAAACGAAGAGCAAAAATCAAGACCGAACCAATCGATGATGATGGAAACATTCGTTCTGTTGGCGTTGGCAACCAAAAGGAAGAATTACTTACTCCGCGTGTTATGTAAACATTACGGAGGATCAATTATGGTACCGCAAGGATATGATACGTTTTGGCACCGGGTGGAAATGATAACAAGCAGTGGAAAACGTTGAACCGTGATTGCACAAAGTTCAACGCATTATTTCAAGCGTCTTGGCAGGAATAAAGAGTGGGAAAGTGAGATGGATGTCCTCAACGGGCGAAGCAAATGTATCGTTTAGAGCATAAATCCGGCGCCGTTTGCTCTTGATGATGCTTGGGATTTTGGCGTAACATAAGAATGGGACTCGCTGAATCCGGTTGATTTAACCCGCGATGTTCCAAGCCAAACAAGCGAGGCTTTGTTTGGTCGCGATGAATAACCACACCCGTGGGAAAAAAATGTGCTTCCAAGTAGCAAGATCAAGAGAGCACGACAAGTGGGGAGTGAAAACACTTAGGAGGAGCGAGCTTCGTCAAGTCAATTCACACGAAACTATGACAAACGAGTATCGTATCAAACGATAGAAACCATGAGAATGCGTGATATTAGGCCACCCAAGTCAAAGATGAAATGATAGTAAGGTTGGGAAGATGAAATTTTTGATGATTGACACGATGGCAAAGATCCAAATGCCGTGTCTTGGATCAATAGACGAAAAAGACCGAATCATCAAAATATAACTTCACAACCTGTCACTAGATTGTATTTTAAGTCACATTTTCCTTTATGTTGTAGTTTAATTTGCGTGTGTCATGTTTTTTAATAAATGAAGTGTTTGTTTTAGTTTAGGGGTTGAATTTGAAAATATGTGAGTTAAGGTTTAACCTTGGGATGTTATGATAAGGGGTGTTTTTTGATGAGTTAAAGTGAAATGTTAAAGTGATGTGTGTGAAGGTTAAGGCTTGACCTTAGGCTCTAACAAACCTCCACAACTAGCCATTCCCTCATACAACAAACTCAACTTTCTCATTTGAGGCCCACCACTTACAACTTTATTTATTTTTATTCAAATTTCCAAATAAAATAAATTCATCTCATTAAAAATAAAATACAATACAACATAATAAAAAGCATGCAAGCGTATTAAAATAAAGATACGGAAAAAAACATACACATAATAATAAATACATCAAATTATAACAGTAATTATTTGGATTACGTTTTTAAAATTGATCCCATTGATGTTTTTTGCCAAACATGCTCGATGAGACATCGTTGAAGCTTTGCGTGTTTGCGTTTATCATGTAGTTCTTTACCTTTTCTTTAACACCTTTGCCAACGGTCAATCCATATCATTTTGAAATTTGGTTCCTGCCCGGAGAAATATCGTTTAAGCCAGCGTCGGATATCGCCTTATTGTTGATCTTTCAAAATCATTTAATGCATTATGATGCCGCGAGTACATGATTCTCCGTAACTAGCAAATAGTAAATGCACGCGCAAGTTGGTCAATGATATGCCAACATCCTTGGAGGACACCAAAGCTCTTTGATATCTTTTCGAGCACTTTCTTGTTTCGCTTTGAATGCGGCATTTTTGGGTACTTACAAGCTGTAAATGATTTGACAAAGATGTCCACTCGGATAAATTCCGTTGACTAGATAATACCCATGGTTAAATTTAAGCCCATAACTTCTGAAAACTCAACCTTAGAAGCGATGCTCATCAAGCAGGTAAATTGAATATGAGGAGAATTATTTAAAACGTAAGATCGTTATTCGCACCGCCACTACTAAAAATGCATGCAAATCCACCGTCATTATGAAGCATGGCTTCAAGCATTATAGTTGGATACTTTTATCACCCTGTGAAATTGGCCTTTTCTTTTTCGGACAATTTTTCATTTTCAGTGCATGCAATTGATGCTTCCAACATTCCTTAGCTTATGAACAATGTTGTAATGCGTTGTATAAGTTACGAATGTCATTCTCATCTAGTTTTCTTAAATACTCCTTTGCATACAAATGGATTATGCACATAGTAAAAATCAAAGGCAATTCATTGCACAATGTTCACCTATTTGTAACTACTCATCTAATGCATCAGTATACTCGTACTTCGGACATGTGCATTCATACTAATTTACTGGGATTTCAAAGAATCAAAGTAAGGATGTCTCATGGTTTGAATATGTTTGAACACGAACTATTTCAACAAGCGGCGCCTAAAATTTTCTTCCGTATATTTTGGGTTGTCACCAAATAACCCGACAAGTAGACGTGCTTGACAATTTCACGTTCCACGGGGGACATATCTGGTGTAATGAAGGGCCCGGCTTATTGTTGTTGCAACGATTGCTCGAACTCAAACTCTGGAAGAATCATCTCTAGCTCCGCTATCTCTTCAATGTCACTTTCACCGTATTAAAGATGTTTAGCTCATGATGTTTATATATGTAGATTTTGATTGAAATGTGTAGTATTCATAGTGTGTTAAATAGGTGTGTTAAAAAAAAATTGCTCAGCGGTTGGAGAAAGTCAAAAGGTTTTATCTTCTTCGTGCAAATTAAGCGAGAAGTGATGGCGAGCCACGGCTAGGTTTATCTTGGAGTGTCACGGCGAGCCTTTGCGGCGTTACACGGCGAGCCATGTCAAAGCCGGATACGAGTGCTCTAACTAAAGTAACTACGCATGAGTCAAGGGTAAATCTAAACACGTCTTGATAAAAAGCTATTTCGACCCTTCAATCCCATAGGAAAAGAAGGTTAATGTTGGACGGCTAATATACCATAGTGCATATTGATCATTGTGTTAAAAGATTAGAATCATTGTTTTCACCCATATTCTTTGAGTTCTTAAATGAAGAAATTTAGCAATTCAAACGACATGTGTGAAAACTAATTTGTAATCATAACTTTTTAGAAAACTTTTCTTATATATATATTCAGCGAATTCCTTTTGACACCTCTCGTTATACCTTGGTTTTGATTAACCTGTTTTTGCATATAATTACTTCCAATATAACTTAACAACGACATCAAATTTGTATGAGAGGTTGTATAACGTTTTTCTAACCATTTTATCCTCGAGGAAGCTTGTTCCAAAACCGATAATCTTTTTAATCTCTCATTCTCTCTATGGATACCTGAACTTTATTCGGCATGTTTTCGCAAAACAAATTATATCCACTGTTTGTTTTGGGGCGTGTTTCCTCTTCCTTTCCTCCTTGATGTTGCGGATAGAGTACTCCATATAGAATCTCAGAATCTATTTTCATTCTCACGAAATAACCATAATCGAACATTGTTTCAATTATCCCAATAGCTTCAAATGATGAACAACCTATAAAAGGAACATAATAAATGTTTGTTCGTGTACATACCTTAGCAATGATGATATTTTTACAAATAGTTTGCATTTTTAGTACAAGTATGTATATTTACATGACCCTTTCGATAGAGAGTTCCGATCTTAGAAAATGTGTGTTTTTATACTGATACAACAATCTTAATTAACGCTTTCTTAGTACATAGGAAGCAATTGTTGTAGTTGATGAGAATCAAAAAAGTGTACTGACCTCCCTCCATTTTTCAGTTGTCATCACCTACCATTGGCGAAGAACATATAGTTGAAGCCACGCATAACTTGAAATATGTATAACGAGTAACTTATGATCGAATAAGAGTAAAATTAAACCTTGTCAAAACTGGCTCTTTTAGCGCATAAATGAAACCATATTCATGATTAACACACATAGTTTACTCGTGAACCAACAATGACTAGTTTGTAGTGTAAAAACATAAACAAGTACCTCAATAAAACCAATGGCTATGTTAATATGTTATAAAACCAAACAAGGAAAATAAAGAGGATATATTACATGAGTTTGGTGCCCATAAAGTTATGGAAACTACGTAGTTTTTCCCATAAGGAAGGCTAGTCTTTAAAAACGTTGTCATAAGAGGTCTATGCCACGGGATTAGGTTGAGTCACCGGTGATATTTCCAGTCGGCCACATCAAAGGGTCACTGTAAAATTAAGAAATAGACTACCAGAAAAGATACTTCATATCGATACATATTTAATATGTTGTTATAGTTATTTCACATCATTTTTTTTTTTTTTTTTTTTTTTGATCTTTAACTTTTAAAATATAAGCTTTATTGGGTGGCTTAATTTCTCAAGACATTTATCATAGAACCAACTTCAACCACAAAGAACTTGATCACAATTCTACACATAACACAAAGGGTGCAAGATCAATAATTACGGTTAATGTAGACTTGGAGTAAACCAGATTGGAGGAGGCCATGTCAGTCCATTTATAAAGCTTACTAGTCGCTGACTTCCATCAGCTCCATCGTAATTCCACTCTGAATAATCATCCGTGTAGTATATACAATCCCCTTTACAACCAGGAAAATCAAGAGCATAAGCGCCAATTGAAGAGTTTTCCCCAAAACAATGCCCATCAAATGCAATGCCTTAACGCTCTCCCACTTTTGGTCCATTCAAAACAAGCTTAAACACTCGAAACTCATTAGTTTTGTACACAATATCAAGTTTATTTTGATCCATATTGAACTCCAACTTCGGTATACGAGTCACCAACAACTAATTCATCTTTCCAATTTACTAAATATTGCATATCACCACCAACTTGTCGCGGGGTTTCAATAAACAACACTTTAGCCTCACCCCCGTTTACATCACATTTCTGTCGTCCGTGTTTAGTCACACCATAAAAACACCCTTTGTAATATATCACATCTTCACAATAAGAATTTGCATCATGTATAAATTTCCAACATTTATCCCCCACTTTTTTGCAATAAAACCAAGATCAGGTTTGATTCAATATCGCCAATCGCCAAACTCCACATCCTCATTTGAAGGACTCGAAGAAAAACCACTTTCTTGATAAAATGAATCAGCATTTCTTTCAGATTACATGTATAAACATCACCACCCGAAGTCCTAATAGTGTATTCTCTCTCCCAATATCACTAGGTGCAAAATTTGTTACATTAGGAAAAGGCGACAAGCGTGGAAGGTCTTGCTTAGCAATGTGTTGGGTTTATTATAGAAATCGAAGGCGTTTCATTAAGGATCACTAGCCATCCATGCGATGATCCACATCGACGATTGCTATCCGAATCTTCTGGTAAGCTAAGTTGATGTATTTTACCATCATCCGGACTAAATAACTTACACCAAGATGACCTGACAACGTTTGTGTGTTTGAAATGTATATATTTACAAACATGTGAATGTCCGGATTCGAACTCGTGACCACGGGGATTGCACACATTAGCGAATGAGAATTAAAGTTAATAATTAATGTTTATGTTTTACGATTAATTATTTTATTATTAATCCGATAACGTCGTTAAGTATTTAACGGAAAATAACTAACGAGTTAAATGGAAAGAAGGACTAGAAATGGAAACTTGAAAAGTTATGGGTTTTGCTTTGGGCTTTCCATCATGGCGGCCATAGGGCTAACAAAGCCTAATCCCAACTTGTTCCCAAGTTTTACCTACTAATAGTATATAAGAGGGGTAGGTTCTAAGGTTTCATACACTTGTGCATTGAATTAACCCTAGATCTCTCCTCTCCTCTCTTTGTCCTATAATCGGCCGAACACCCCCATTTGTAAGGGAGTTGGTTTGTTTTCTTAAACGAGGACTTGTGTTAGATCTAGCAATCGCTGGATTCGTTTGGTTAATTCGTGTGTACAAGAACGTGGTTGTAAGACATTATTCTTACACCAATAAGTACTTCTTTGTTTTGCTTTGCTCGAGGGTTGTTTTGCTTTGCTCGAGGGATTTGACATTCGCAAGAGGCGTTACATACTTTCATTAGTTAATTTATTTGTTATGATCTTAAGTCTTCCGCTGTGTACTTTTGATGTCTTTATGTTTTATTGTATTTTATATATTATAAACTCAACAGTGGCATCACGAGCCTTGTATAACAAGTAATTAATTCCTGAAACACATAATTAAAATAAACATGAATGTGTTATTATTTGTATGCTTAGATCTAGGGTTTGCAAAACCTAAACCCTAATTTTTTAGGGGCGGCATTTATTTTGGTGCCCTAATTAGGGTTTTGTAAACTATTGTTTTAATTGGATTAGAAACCCTAAGATGCATGCAACTTTATGTGTATATGCGTAACTTTGATTTAATTGCATTAATTGTTAAGTGTAATTTTATGTCCATGATAATTATCTGCATGTTTTATCATGGATCTGCTTTTATTGTATGTCTTTCTTGTTTAAGTGATATACACTAAATTATGATAGATCTAAAATTGGGGAAGACCTCAATAATTATTAATTTAATCAATTATGTGCTATGTGGTATGTATTTAATTTTGACTTATGCAATCGATGAATCGATGCATGTGGTTCACCTTGTACATAGATGAAACGGGTGAAAGTCTTAATTAAATATATGCATATTGACAGATCTAGAATTGGTTATTAATAGGATTTATCAAAACGTTTGCATGTGGCTATTTGATATGCATGACTTTTATTTGTTATGCATTCATTGTTTATTTGTTTATTTTTATAAATACTTGCTTGTTTGTTATGTGTAACAAGGGTATTTTACAAGAAAAATAAACTGACCTAAACAATGGTGAAACATGTATTTTAAGAATAGTAATCATAATCGTTTAATTGATTGATGACTTTGGTACAAATGGTCTGAAAGGCTCACCCATGAGAATGAACTAATAAAGGGGTTTAAAGAAGTGCGCACAGTCACACTGAAAGGATGTCTAAGGTTGTGCTTTAGCGCGCACCTGGTCCTCTGCCCTCTGTAAGTTCGAGTGGAGCTACTTAGTAAGCCATTAAATGTGCAAGCTCATCTTAAGGGTGAATTAGTTTTAATTCCATGCGCCACTTCGGTGGTAATTATCTGAAATACTAAGTGTTTACACTTATGCAAAAGTACGGTATAATGGATGATAATTAACACTAAATTCCTTGATTGGTGAACCCAATACCTCAATTAAAGTTTGATGATGAAAAGCTTATACAATAAAACAAGATATAAATGTTTTAATAAAAACTATGCTACAAAGATGAATGCATGACATCTTTGTACATATTTGATTTAACATCAAAACTATTACCCTTTAATTTAAGTTATATGCCATCCAACGAAACGGAAACACCTAAGATTACTTTCTATTTGCGTGAGAACGTGACTTAGATCTTAATCAAAGGGTAAAATGTCCACGGTCGTGAGATCGGGCATGGACGATTTTGTAGTTTCTTAAGTTGGATAACTTAATTGAGTTTTGTAGTGAAGCGGCAACTCAAGGCATTAGATGGGATAAAACATGTTTACATGGCGATTGATATTGGCTATATGTAAATCCCATAAATCTAGGAATTGCAATTGAAATTGGCAATTGAGCAATAGCTCTACCATTTTGTATAAGGTTCATTACTAGAGATCAAACGTAGTGAAATTATGACAATTGGGATCCTAGTTTTCAATAATAATTAATTGGTTATATGAATATGAACCTTGGGTATTTAATTGTTTATTGAAAAGGTTAATTATCGAAAATACTAAAATTGAATTTTGTAATTCTTTTGAATGTATAAATGCAACATTTAACCGTAACGTGGTTTAGTCTTTGATTAGTAAATTGATCCATTCTGCTTTCAAACAAATGTTTGATCGAGAATAATTTACTGATAAGACAAACGAAGTCTCTTTCCCATGGGAGAAGCATGAGACTCAATCCTATTCCTTTTCATGAATGAGAAAGGTATAATAGGAACATTTGAATTGTCTAAATTCTAATGTAACTCTTAGCAATGAATTGCACATCTTATTTTCCATAAAGATTTCATTACCCTCATTTGGTGAATGAATCCTTTGTAACAACATGAATGTTGGTTAACTGGAAAACATGTATATGAGTTACTAGATTAGAAGCTAGACTAATTACCGCAAAAATTGGTAAAAGGCAAACTAGCATATTTTTATCTAGTTGTTTTGCTTTAGCCTTTAAAGGTACTACATACCAGTATGGGGATGGTAGGCTTGTTGAGGAAGAAATTGCATACCCAATTTTTGAGTTAATAACATTGATGGATAACCTATCATTCATATAGTAGAATACACCTTTTAGTACCTTAGTAATGATTACGTATGGTTCTTCAAAGGTGTAGGAAAGTAAAAAGCAAGCAAGTTGTTTTCACTTGTTATGCAACACTTACAATGTTGTCAGATTCAGTGGGAGCATTTGTGTTGCATTACTAAATAAGAAGTTGTTTTAATGATTTCTAATTCAGTTGGAGCTACAAGCCTTATTTCCTGTGTAGTAACCCAGATTATCTTCAAAGATAATTACTTTCAATTGTAGACACTTATGTTTTTAAGGATAGTCGGTAGCACGTTTCCTTACTAAAAAAAATATAGTTCTACATCTACTTGTTATATCTATGACACAAATCATATTAATCAAATAAACGCACGTGTATCGTGTTGTTTATATGCTACATGATGTTGTTCCATGCACAAGTGGGAGAAATCTTATGTGTGCAAGGTACAACACATATTAATATGATTTAAATGAATTCTCTTGACTGTAAAGTAAGAGAATAACGTTCTAATAGGAAGTATACATTTATATATGTATGATTGCCCTATTAAGAACATGTGTCAAGATGATAACAAAGACTACTTTATTTTAAATATTTATGTCATTCAATATTTAAGAAACACTTGTAGTTACAATTTATGTTACGTGAGAACGTGAACTAGATTGTAGCCAAAGGTAAAATATCCACGTGTCGTGAGAACGAGCATGGATGATTTCTGAGTTTCTTACATTGAAAATTTCATGGAATGACATAATTAAATGAAGTAATCTAATACTACTTTGAATTTAAGTATTCGTTGAATGACTTAAATATATGTAGTAAATATTAACTTGAAATATTAATGAAACCCGAGGTGGTGTTCATAATTACTTTAATTTTATGATTTTTTGTAAAGTCACAAGCATGAAGTCTTTTAAAGACTTACAATATAAAGTAAGACGTTAACTTGCTATGTTTTAAGACATATGCATGAAGTCAATGAGTTGATCAAAGACTTATAACGTATAGTGGGATTATAACAGTTATATCTTTTGACTTGGTCAAGAATATTGTGTTATAATACATGCAATTGACTTGGTAATTCTATTGTACCATTAAGTTTTACTTTGTTGGTAAATAGGTAAACCAAAGAGTAGATGGTTATCTTAAATATTGTTAGATTAATCTTACAATATTAATTCTAAGAAAATACCATAGTTTTATGGTATGTTCTGTTAGAAGAATCAAAATCTATTGGCATTGTTTGATTCAAGATAACCATAGTTTCTTCCAAAAGTTATCAAGGTTAGTAGATTGAGTATAGATTGAATATACTCAATAAGACTCCAACCTAGAAGATTAATAAGACACCATTTGTTTATGGAATGTGATGAATCACATTAAGTCTTATAAATGAAGTTCTGAATTTGTTAAACTACTTATAGAGTGAGTTGTAACAAACTAATGTTAGGAACTGTCATGTTTTTGTAATAATCCCAAAAAGAACAATGTATTTGTTGCTCTACTTGCTAAACTATTTAAAGGTAATCTTTAAATTGTTAAAGGCAAGTGGGAGTTTTGTTTAGATCTTGAAAGATTGAATTACAAAATACATAATCTTCTAAAATGCACTAGCAAATATCATGATGAGGCTAAACATGAAAATGATAGACCTTAATATGATGGAATTGTCATTCATAGATCCGTAAGGATATCTCAGATATTTAATATGCTGAGGAATATGAGTTACAGGATCATGGTAAGCCTTGTCATAATGATAAATTTACCAAATGTTGAATTGTGGAAAATCAATCATTCTATGAATGTAGAGATGCTGTCCATAAAGATAATCAACTTTAGATACTTGGTTTATCTTAATAATGAAAATGAGTTTCTTCAAAGGATGGAAACCCTAGTGGTTTAAATCTTTGTGTAGAAATCATATGGACAATATTGTACATGTATTTAATGTATGTCTAGTGATAATAATATCAATCATACTTAAGCAATTAACTATGATTGAATATTCTTTCCTATATACATTAAATAGAAGTATAAAGATTATAATTGTCATACTTAGTTTCATTGATATGAAATTTTGACAATGAATGTCATAACTCTTTGTTGTGAAATTACTTTTGAGAGGACGATGAGTAATACAAAGAAGTTTTATGAATTCAAATAATCCTTGGATATGTACAAACTGCAAGAATCCATGAATGGATATATGCAAGCATCTAGGAGATGTTTTTATGTTTAACACTTAAATCCATGTTTGATTTAATAATTAAAAAAATAAGATTGCTCATAAGTATTCTTGAAAGCTAATTGGAGTATTATTTATTTTTCTTAAATTTTATATGTTGTATGGGCAAATCTATTCCACTTAAATTAAGTTTTAGTTGGGAATGAAACTTCTGCTTTGTAAGATTTGGAAATATATATATACAACTTTGGGAATATATGTTTATTATTATAAATATATGCGGTAAATAAATGAGTCAAATAGAACATGATGAATACATATCTTTGACAAGATAGATGAGATCTTGAACATCATGTTGTGTATAAAGTTGTTGTGTCATGCTTGATTACAAGATGATTTGACAACATTGAAAGTTGTTAGTGTAATAAATATTTTAAAGGAATATGTTTGAATTTAGAATCACATTCCACTGTCTGGAGATGCCTTAGATTCTATGGATGAAAATATGACAATTGTTTCATAATTGTCATTGCCAACAAACTTGAGTTTTGGTAGGCACCAACATTACACTATAAACTGTTCAAAAGTTTAAGGATATTTAAAAGCATATTGTTGTATTACAATGATGTTGGTATAATTGAGATGACACTCAATTCTAGTCATGGTATCCTTGATGACCATGTTGACTACTTATGCTCAACTAAGAGCATAGTTGCATTATACATTAAAGAATAAAGAATACTTTAAAACTTTAAAGTTTTGAAAGATAATTGTCATAAAAGGGTGGTTCCAGTTATCCGACCTTATAGAATGATATGACAATATCAAGATATGTGTAAACACATACAAGAAATTCACTTATTGAATTCTTGAAATAAGTATTCTCAAAATTCCTATAGATCAAAGTTAGTTGAAATTATGCCTTGTCAACAAGTATGATTATCATGACTTGAGGCAAAATTCATTAACTAATAATTATCATGCGTTGATCTATTTAGTATTTGGATAAATGATGTTAAACAATTATTATTTATAATGAATTAAAGTACGGTATACGTTTAATTTCATTTATAATATTGTGTCCTCTATTTGCATGTTTAAATCCTTGAATAACTTAAGTTATTCTAAATAGTCCGTTGTCGATCAATAAAATGGGAATGATATTGAATTAAGACAAATCTGAGTATTAGTTAGAACATACTTGAAAGTATATTGATGCGTAGCATGACTAATTTCATATGATATTCAATGAATTGAGTATAGGACTTATCCCACCCACATGATGATACTTTATGGATCTTAGTCATTAAGTATATCATGTATATTTATCCTTTGACTTGAGATACAAGAGATATGTCATGGATGTAGTGCATTTTTGTGAAGCAATCTAACGCTTATATCACCGGGTAGTTATAAGGGTTGTTTTGTAAGTGTTATAAATTTGTGAATCCTGCTAGTAGTCAAAATGGGATTTGTTTCCTTCAAATTTATTTTGAAGTATAATACTACCGGCCCCTCGGGGGTTGTTAAGATGTTTGCATGGCCATGCCCAAGGTCTCTACGGAATATGTTCGAAGAATTGGTAATCTGAATAAATCACATAAAGCGAGAAACAGAATAGTTAATTAAGAAATGAGTGAGATCCATATTCTTATTAACATGGTATTAGGAAACAAAGGATGAATATGATGATGAATCATCGAAACTTGGTTTTTCTCCAAAAAACCATACACGAGTTGTAACTGGGAATTGGCGTGTTGCTAGACGCTAACCAATGTCATTTCACGCTTTGTAAACATATCCAAGTGGGAGCTGTTGGAAATGTATATATTTACAAACATGTGAATGTCGATTCGAACTTCGTGACCGGATTGCAATACATATTAGCGAATGAGAATTAAAGCTAATAATTAATGTTTATGTTTACGATTAATTATTGCACATTAAGTCCGGATAACGATGCGTAGTATTTATCGAAAAATGACTAACGACGCTTAAATGGAAAAGAGAAGGACTAGAAATGGAAAACTTGAAAAGTTATGCGGGTTTGGCTTTGGGCTTCCATCATGGCCGCCATAGGGCTTAACAAAGCCTAACCCTAACTTGTTCCTAAGTTTACCTACTAGTATATAAGGAGGGTTAGGTTCTAGGGTTTCATACACTTGTGCATTGAATTAACTTTGTAGATCTCTCCTCTCTCTTGTCCTATAATCGGCCGAACACCCCATTTGTAAGGGAGTTCGTTTCGTTTTTCTAAACGAGATTTGTGTTAGATCTAGCAATCGCTGATTAGTTTGGTTAATCTTTGTGTATTAAGAACGTGGATGTAAGACATTATTCTTACACCAATAAGTACTTCTTTGTTTTGCTTTGCTCGAGGGTTGTTTTGCTTTGCTTAGGATTTGACATTCGCAAAGAGGTAATGCTACGCATACTTTCAGTTAATTAATTTATTTGTTATGATCTTAAGTCTTCCGCTGTGTACTTTTGATATCTATATGTTTATTGTATGTTTTATATATTATAAACTCAACATATTGATCTATACTCCCACATAGGTCAATGAAAGAAACGTTTGATAAATTATACATATTAGTGGTATTATGTTGTTGGGCACGTTGTGAAGGTCCAAGGATTAGAATATAATTTCTTGGGCTTTTCATAGCGACTAATAGCTACGTAGTAATATAAATTCTCTAGTTTTTGACAACTGACATAAGTACGTGTTTCAATTTGAATAGTTAAAGCTTGGTTAGCAAACTGTATAAATCTTTGTAAACTATTTTTTTCTCTTGGTATACTTGTTAACAGGTTTTAAGGAGTTCAAAATTTACCTTTACAAAATCTAAGGCTTTAATGTGTATATGAAACTGTAGTGCCTTGTAGTCTTTCTTTTTCCCACTTCTTAAACACTTTACAATCTTTGGATCTAGAGTTACACAACAATGCATAGTCCAAATCAATATTTTTTTCTGTATATATAATGGTTCAAACTTTGTATTAATTAGCTATTTGAGTAAATTCAACAATACAGAATTGATAAGGAATTCATAGATGGTCGAGATTAGGATACTAAAAGTTTATAAGTTATCATGAATACAGGGAACCATAACATAGTTTTTGTTAGTATCAACCATTTAAAATTTTTAGTCCCACATAGGTTAAAAAATGAAATGGTACTAAGTTGTATACATCGATCAGTCGACCGCCCATAATCTTTCTCGGTGTAAACAGCTTGGTCAAATTAGTTTTCTCAACCAAATACTGAGTTTTAGGCAAATGAGAAAGGTGAACCGTGAGACTAAACTCACACTAGCATCCAGCTATGTAGTGGCTCGAGCCAAAGCCTATTTTTATAAACATCAAGCACATTTACAAAGGAAAGAAGCGTTTGATACTTGATATATATTATGTGAGATATGATGCTTGTTCATATTTAATTGTTTCAACCAAGTTAATGGCATGTGGAATTTCCTTCGTTTTATGGCTCACATTTGTCTTGACCGTGACTCCGTGAGCATGTGGAATTTCCTTTACACGAACCACAACTAATCATGGAAGTATGGTGCAGTGTGAACCCAAGTACATATAAGTGATCGGGCTTACAATTTTTTCTTTTTTATAATATAGTGGACTGAGTAAACAAAACATGTAAAAGCAGTTTTTGGGATCATGTTCATTTTTACAAAAATCAAATCTTCAAAAAAATAATAACATTATGCAAAAATCCATGAAGCTCATGTGAACCCTCGGGAACCCATTGGGTATGCCTCTTTTGCAGTGTTGTAGGTGATATAGTAATTGATGAAAGATCGTTCAATCAAATTAATGCCTATGTCATTATTAAACTTATGTGCCTTAATATATTTCGATGATATCTAATATGAAATAGAGGTAAATAAACTGGGGCAATAAGATTTTATTTTTGACGTTTAAACAATGTAGACATCGTTAAACCAAAACGTTATGAAAGTAAAGCTTTGTAAGATGCAAAAGTGAATCTCCTTGAACTATAGTCAATTCGATATTATTTGAAATGACATGGTTGTGTTGGGGATGATAGAATACTCTGTGAAAGAACGATCTCAAATCCAAAAGCATCGGTTCTCAAACTCGATATAATCTATCTAGTAAATCTAAAAAGTAAGAAATAAATAAATTTGAGCATAAATGGATCACGTAATCTTTATCATTTATCACGCAATTTTTTTGTTATCTGGAGTAAAGTTACACCTGTCACATATACTTTGTTGCAAATGATAGATTTTTTACTTAATCTTCCATACCTTGAACAAAACTTTTCCAATTCTACGGCACCATTAGCCTAATTAGAACTATCGAGTTCTATTTTTAATTCCATAATTTGAGATCTATCGTCAACAACATGTATATTGCTCAACTCCTAACTGCTTCGAGCCTTTTACACTGTTTCCAAAAACAGAAGTTTGGAGTGTCCTTTCTTGTTGTAATTTCTTAATTCACTTGAGGCTACTCACACTTTCTTTATGTGAAGAAATATTGGAAGCAAGAACAGTTGAACTACTCATCAGTTGATCATTTTCTTGACTCGTTAGATCCCTTAACTATTATTAAGTTTTACACGAGGATGTTGCACACATTCTTCTCAAGCAGCATCATTTCTTAGTTTTTAATAATTACTAAAATCTAACATACACAATATAAGCTTGATGAAACCTGAAATAATAATCGCGAACTCACGGTTTTGTCTTGACATGACTAAAACCACAAACTAAATAAATAAAAGTGCTAACACACAAATTCACAATAGACACAGCACAAACAAAAGCGATTTTAAGTAAAGAGAAGATACAATCCACTTTAAAGAGAACAGAGTGAGAATCAAAGTTTAGACAAAATAAATAAATAAATAAATAAAAAAATTTACTTTACGGTACCAACGAAACTATCTGAGATATAACCAAATATAGAGGAACAAAGAAACCAAAATTATGGATCTATAACGATGATTTTCCCGACGACCATAACAAATATAGAGGAACAAAGAAATTATAGTGAACCCATTGAAATCAATGATATGAGAATTTTAGATGAACCACGATCTATTCGTTTGTTTTTTTTTTCGTGGCTTAAATTAGAGGTCGTAAAGTTAATTGTTGGAACTCTTGGCTTAAGAAGCCTTTGTAATCCTCATTCTAGCTGCTTGCTAGGTGGTTGTTTTTTAATGAATCATAGTTAAAAATAAATAAATAAATAAAAAGTGGTAGAATACTAAAAGTATATTTTTTAACATACAAGTCCCTTGCTTATACTTTTTTGATATAAAAACCGTACATCCCACATAGGTTAAAGGCATAAAAGGTTCCCGGCTAATATACCAAAGTGGTGTATACTTTGGGTATGCCATGGATCCCGGCTAAAACCATAACCGAACCGAATAAACCGAAAACCGAAACCGAACAAAACCGAATATAATCGACGAATCTTCGTAATCGAACTGGTTGCTAAACCGAACCGAACCATTAAATATTCGGTTTCGGTTCGGATTATGGTTTTAACAATCAAAACCAAAACGAATCAAATAATTTATAATATTTTTATATATTTATATATATAAAAATATTAAAACTCTTTTATACTATATATATAACATTTTTTGAGCTTGAAAAAAAAATTGCTAAAAATATATATAAATAAATGGATAAATAATTAAATTTATGTAATTTTGGTTATTTGGTTCGGTTTTCGGTTATGGGTGTTCGGTTTTTGGTTATTCGGTTCGGTTTAATCAATTTAAATTCGGTTCGGTACGGCTCTCGGTTATACCCAGGAAAAAAATTAACCGAACAAACCGAATAACCTGATAACCGAACCGATGAACACCCCTAACGAGAACGAACATTGGGAGTCTAAATTATATACAAGTTCCTAATTTTCAAGCGGTCATGTTTTCTTTCGAACAGAAGCTTTATTTTAACTTAATGATTGTTCTCTTACAATCAAAAGAGTGAGGTATATAGAGGGCCTGGTTTTTCTTTAAATTAAAAGACCCGGTTCTTTGTTTGTTAAATAACATAAGCGGTCATGTTCATCCTATCTTGAGAGGATCTAATCCACTACTACAAAAAGTATTATTCTCACATAAACCAAGAAACAAAATGTTATCACTCAGAAACTAATTATAATTGGATGACATGTGTTGAGATTAAGTTGCCTTTTCAAAGAAAATTGTGTTTTTGCAATGGGTAAATAGTTAAAAAAAGTACTAAACTTGCCACCCTTTCTTCTTCAGGGTAGCGAAGAAATTTTTTTATTTTTCAGAACAATTTAGTACTGGATATTGGCTTTTGTGGGTAAGTTTTACCCATGTCACCCGGTTACCGGTAACAAGTGATGATATCACTTGCCACATAGATTCTCGCCTTATCCTCTACCCAGATCATCTCCCCTCCCAAAACACACACCGATTTTCCTCTACCCACTCTACCAACTCTACCTAAATCAGACCTTTAATATTATCCAAGTACCATACTTTTTGATTATATAACCCACACCACCTAATCTAAAAGTCATTTTCAGATTAAAAAAAACTTCTCGAACCCTAATTTCTCCCCCACATTCAATGCTTCAAATTGATTGTTGTTTTCCATTATTGTTAATGTGAAAAGGTAATTTCTGTCATTTAATTATTGTTTTATTACCCCATTTGTATTAATTTATTGGAATATTGAATTATTAAATATTTAGGGTTTCAAAAAATTTGGGTTTTCCTAATTTCAAGTTTTTGTTTGTTTGTATAGGTCTGATGGGTGGATGATTCAGCGAAGACGTTGTCTTCAAAATACACCATGGTGGTGTATTCTTGTATGATCCTCTCAGGTATGAACAAGGCCAAATAACTATCATGAACTCTTGCTCAACAAATAGGGTGATGTTTAACGAATTGTGCAACATTTTAGTTGATAAGTTTAATGATAAAATTTGGGCTTTGTTTTGTTGCGTTCCTGAGTTAGACATAGACAGTGGAGGGTTGAAAATAATTGAAAGGGATTCAGATCTACAAATAGTTTATGAACTAGCAGAAATGCATGAGTCAGTAGAGTTGTATGTACCCATGAACCACAAAACTTAGGCAAAGTACTACTATAATAACTTATGTTTAGAAGGTTAGATGAAGAAGTAACTTCAGCTAGGAAGAACATGAAATAAGAAAGAAACATCTTTGGTAATATGTCTGTTGAGGAGCTCATTGCATGGGCCGAGGAAGAAGCAAAATCTCCTTATTTAAGGTCTCCCTCTAACAAGTCTAGACCACTAAGAAACGTTTCTAAGGGCAAGGTTTTGTTCCATTGGTACCTATGATGAGTATGATACATGATTAGATTATGGTAATGTTAGGCGACAATGAGGTAGGTCAGGAAGATCTTGTAGCTAAGTCCAATGAGTTGGATAACGACGGTCAGTCTTTGCCTAAGTTAGCTGACAAGGAGGTAGGTCAGGAAGATGTTGTAGGTAACTCCAATGAGTTGGATAATGACGGTCAGTCTTTGCCTAAGGACAATGTAGTACTTGATAAGGTTGATAATAGGTCTAGTAATGTGGATAATGTAGTTGATACGGTTGCTGATAATAATGTTGAGAATGTGGTTGACGAGCCTAGTAATGGTCAGAATGTGGGCTTACAGCCTAGTATTGATGATGAAGTTCTTGCGAGACAAAATAAACTAGACAAAGGTAAAGGTGTTATGACTAAAGAAGATATGGTTAAGAATAAGAAACGAAAGAGTGTCCCTAGGGGTAATGGTATCTCAATTAGAGAAAATGAAGGGCCTTTATCTTCAGACAGTGGCATGTGATGAGTTTGAAAAATGTGTTGATTATGGCCAATATTCTTCAGAAAGTGAGGGTTATGGGACAGAAAAGTCTTTTGATTATCTAAGTGATGTTGAGGATGAAGTAATTGAGCTTAGAAAAAGAAAGATTGAGTCTAAAAATAGGGATGAAGATCATGAGGATCTTGAACCGAGGTTTATGCTGACATGACACCTTCACTTGATCATATTGGTGACACTTTTGGTGAGACAGTTAGAGAGCATGAACATTATATGGAATCTTTTATGCGTAAAATCAAAGGTAATGGAGAGGGAATCTGGACCCTTTTGTCATGGTGGAGAAACAAGATGAAAAATATCCAATACATGATGATCAAACACATTGGAGACTCAAGAAACCAGTGGTAATGAATTCAACTATTTCTTAATGCTTTGTGTTTAATTATTATTAACTGCTATATTTGTTAATGAATTCACTTATTTTCTTGACAGCTTGGAGAAAAGTATGTTAACCATGGCAGTTTAGAAGCTCTAACCTATTATGCGTTGGCACATGGGTTTTCATTGTGGTTTGAGAAGAGTACCACAAAAATGGTTATCACTAGGTGTGGTAGAAGGAAAGAGGTTTTAAAGGATCCAAGTAAGGGAAAACAAAGGGTCACTAAGAAGTACCCATCTGTCAACAGGTGAATCATAACTGGAGATGCTATGGGAAGACGTTGAAAGGTGAGGGTACTTTTCAGGTTATTTCATTGACAGATGAGCATACATGTGTACGAGACTACAATTATGGAAGGCTTGTAAGTTTCAAATGGATTGGAAGAAACTTTGGGGATAAAATTAGGATGAACCCAAAATAACAATAAAAGCAATACAAGAATTGGTTATGAAGAAATACGCATGCAAAGTTAGTGCTACTCAGTGTGTGAATGCAAAGAATTATGCATTGAGTGAAGGTGAAGCTGCTATTCAAGATCATTATGGATTGTTGAGGTCATACGCAAAGGCAATTTCAGAATCAAATGTAGGTTCAACTGTCAAAGTAGGTGTCACAGTTAACCCAGATGACAATACCTATTTTGACGAGTTTCTATGTATGTTTCCATGGGCTCAAGAGGGTTGGAAAAGGGTTGTAGAAAGATACTTGCATTGGATGGGTGTTTTTGAAAAAACCAAAACGTGGTGAAATCTTGACAATTTGTCGGAGAGACGGAAACAACCACATATTCCCTGTGGCTTGGGCTCTGGTGACAGTTGAAAACAAAGACAATTGGAGTTGGTTTCTTCAATTGTTAGCTGATGATTTGATGATTCCACTTGGTTTTGATGTGACATTGATGTCGTCGACATAAGGTTAAGTATTTTACATTCTTAAAATTTTCATATTTTGTGTGACATTGCTATTCCTAACCTCTCTCACTTTTATTCAAGGGTCTCATTGAAGGTAAAGAAGTAATGCCTCGAGGCAGAGCATCGACAGTTGTTACGGCATATTTATGAAGGCTTCAGAAGCAATTCAGTGGAGTTGAGTTTGTGGACTCTTGGGCTGCATCCAAAGCTTCATACCCACAGCTATTTAAGAAGGTTATGTTGAAGATCAAGTCTGCTAATCCTAGATCACATGAGTACTTGGAGAAAAAAGACCCAAAGACTTGGTCAAGAGCTTTTTTTAAAGAAGGTGTTTG
This sequence comes from Chrysanthemum makinoi, assembly GCA_910596185.1. NCBI lineage: Eukaryota > Viridiplantae > Streptophyta > Magnoliopsida > Asterales > Asteraceae > Chrysanthemum > Chrysanthemum makinoi. Next base: position 251,115,892 of record OU343220.1, read on the forward strand.
TTGCGAGGCTATTGAAAATGGTTTCAACGAATGTTTTAACTTCAGTATTGTGTAATCTGTGAGGGATAAACCAATCATAACTTTATTGGAGTCAATAAGAGTAACAGTCATGGAACGGATGAACACTATGAGACTGCTAAGTGAAAAATGGACTGGTGACATTTGTCCAAACATCCAAAAGGTCTTAGAAGTTTCCAAGGATAGCCAAAGGTACTTTCTAACCTCATAATAGTAAATGGTTTCGCGAATGTTTTAACTTCAGTATTGCCATACCCACAGCTCATTAACATTATAATTTTTGTAACTACTTACCAGGTTCTGGTATGTCATTCCATGTGGTGGGAATCTATTTGAAGTCAGAAAGGGATATGATGCTTTTAAAGTAGATGAGCCAAAAAGGACATGTTCTTGTAGGATGTGGCAATTGTCAGGTTTGCCATGTTCACATGCAATTGCTTGTATATTTAAACTTGGTAAGATGGTAGAGGATTATGTCCCTGATTACTTTAGAAAGGATAGGTATATGCAAGCCTATAGTGAGTACATTAAACCTGTTGATGGCATTCACTTAAACCCGATTTGTAGTAACTTATCTAGGATATTGGGTCCCTTACCAAAGAAAATGCCTAGTAGGCCTAAGAAAAAAAGGGTTAGGGCCTCACATGAACCAAAGTCATGTAATAAGATTTCTAGAGCAGGGGTAGTTATGACTTGCCATAACTGTGGGGAAGTTGGCCATAATAAGAAGGGGTGTAAGAAAGAACCGATACCAAAACCACCCAAAGAGAAAGGGAAAATAGGCAGACCCAAAAAGGTGATACCCACAGAACAACCATTGGTTGATGAAAGTGATATGCACGTATTTGTAAACAATAGCATAGATGAATTTGAAATGGGTGAGACAAATAGAAATTCTGTGTTCACATTTTCGGATGGGAGGAGAGTTCAGCTTGGCAGAAACTTTGCAAGTACGAAGAAAGGTTCTCGTGGATATGTTAAGATGAGAGGTGGCAAGAGCAAGTCTGGTGGACTATTACCCACACAAAGAATAGGTAGGATGGGAGCATGGTTAGGAATGAATTCTCAAAGTTCTGACACAATTGAGTCATGTGAACCTCTCCATGCAGCGCTTTTATCAGTACCATAACATCCATTGTTTTAACAACTCTTTACATGCTGCAAAGAAACTTACATGATTATTATGCAGGCTCAAAGAATAGATCAAACCAAGGTGAAAACATTCATGTGACACAGCAATCACAAGTTGTTGGGACATCCCATGAAGCACCAACTAGACCGGAAGAGGTGGAACATCATCCACAAGAGTAAAATGAAAAGAAGAAGCTTCACAGCTGTCAAGATTTGGTGAAGCAAAAGAAACAGAAGAAAGAAGAAGGGTTGCATCTGCACGAGCCACAACCTTGAGGCAAGAAAGGGCAAGACCACAACACGAACCTCTTCCTCTAAGAATGAAGAGTCAAAGAATTCTCCATAGGAAACTTTAGGGTCCAGTTACGGTCCAGGATCAAGTTTGGAGAATGAAATAGTCTTGGATTAAATTCCAAGACTTTGGTAGCACATCTTTTGTGAAATCTGTATATTGTGCTAAAACTTGTAAGTAGTATGATCTGTACTAGGTTTGTAAGTAGTAAGAAACCCGATATAGTACTGCACTTTATGCCACTATGGTGCCCTATTTTGTACAACTCGAAGGGCCTAGGTTAGTTAACGTAAACACTTGGTAGGAACCTGATATGGTGCTGCACTTGATGCCACTATATATGCTTGCCTATTTTGTCTATGGAAAAGGCATATACAGGTTGTAGTGTTCTGCTTGTAACAATGTAATGTGCTTATGCAGAAACAATTGTTATCAATGAACACTAGTAGTTCAATGAAGCTTCTTGTTTTTTCAATGTTTTTTCTTCATAGCTTTTGAATAGCTTCAAGTTGCTGGTTTGGTTCCTTATCTCCCCTGCACATCAGTTATAAGGTTTGATCTCTGCTTCTTCAGATATTCAATAGTATTGTTTCTAGTTGTTCATGCTTTTACATGTTAAATGGCACCACAATATACAACCAAATTTGATGCTTTCATTACCAAAACAAAGTTAACCCACATACATCCTGATGAACACAAAATACATCAAAATAACCTATATCAAACCTTCTACACTTACTTTTTTAAGGATACAACAATGAGGTATACAATCAACATAATTATCAAAGCAAATACAACCAACAACACATCACGTCATACAGTTTTGCCTTAGACTTGAAACCATTCAATTCTTGGTAAATTAGTTCCAATGAAACGCCGGTAGCACTATTAACTGTCATAGGATTAGCAGCTTGTCTAGATACTAGCACCTCAATTGTTTGTTATTCTCCTCATGTAGATTGTATAACAGGTCTTTGTAGTACTGAGAAGGTAAATCTTCATCAAGAAAACCATAAAGCTCACATTTCTAAAGACCAATAACACAAAAACAATTAGAGTGGAGCAACCCTTGAATCTTCGACTCAAAAACAAAACCTTAACAAATTTTTATAAATACTGTTAATATTAACTTACCCGAGTGGGGCAACCCTTGAATCTTCGACCGGATTTGGGGGTCCATGAAACTTGGTCATAAATTGGAATCTTACAATTACAATGAGTTTTAAGACGGATTCTTCCGGAGTACATCTTCGTTTGGAGCGGATTGAAGAACTTGATGAATGCATAATTGAACAAGGGGATTTCGCTATGGGACTTTATGGATTTAGGGTTTATGTTAATTGGGCTTTTCGCTGCTCGAACTTGATGGATTTAGGGTTTATGTTAATTGGGGTTTTCTGCTATGGACTTGGGATGGGGAAACCTTGTACAAAGATGATTTTAGGGTTTATGATAGAAGGGGGAGAGAGAAAGATTTTATATTTATTAGAAATTGTGTATTATGTGGCATGTGGTACTTGTATCAACTTGTACACGTGGACATAACGGGGTAACATGGGTAAACTTACCCACAAAAGCCAATATCAAGATTACTAAATTGTTCGAAAATAAAAAATTTTGTTAATACCTACAAGAAGAAATTGTGGCAAGTTTAGTACTTTTTTTTAACTATTTGCCCTTTTGCAATTAATGAAATGTAAATCTTTATACTTTATATGTTGCAATTGTTGAGATTTGTATTAGGTTGTTAAACTTATTTGCCAAAGTGTTAGGAAAATGGTTAACTCAACACTCCAACAAGTAACACCAAAGAGCTAACAAAAATACTTTTTTTCTCGAAAAGTTTTTCATATGGATTGACAAATCGATGTGCTATTTCTTTCCCATTGTCGGGTCGAATATTATGCAGAAGAAGTGAAGAGTTCTTGACATTCGTGTTAGAATTATTCAACTATTATATATATTTATGTGTAAATATGCTTAACTGCATTTACCTATGTGAAACAGATACAATATTTTAGATGAGCAATGATTGGGAGATCTAAATATTATGCCTAATTTAATGCCTAAACTTGCATGACACAATCTTGTTGCTTGCGGATAAAAGACTCACTATTTTACAAACCAATAAAACATTGATACAAAAGTTTATGCATGAAATTAGACACATCTTTAGTCCTCCTAATCATTTCTTTTGAATCAAATCTTTTGGCCAACAACATGTTTTATCAGTTCGACATGCTATCTAACATTTTTGAAACATCTCTTGATAACAGTGGTTAGAACACGTTCACCTTTACAGCCATTGAACAAGTGATGGTTTTAGTTAGATAAAACAATTTTTTTTTTCTTCTTAATATAAAAAACTGAAAATTAAACATAGAATGTGCTTTGATTTATGTTGGTTTCATTATTCCTTCACTCTCATAGATTCACAATTATTAAAATTTTAATGGTGAGTTAATAAATCACCATTATATTTATCTGAGATCTACGGATATATGATGATGCTTCTTCATATTTAATTCTTTCAACCAAGACAATGATATGAGCTCAACATTTGTAATGATATGAGCTCAACATTTTGTTCTTAAAATAGTTGTATTGATATATAATCCCTTAGGTCAATATAAAACCATTTGATAGTTTATATATATTATTGTACATCTCATTTGTTGAGTTGATGTTGGTATTATGTTGTTGGGCATGATTGTGAAGAATTAGAATTAATATTCTGAACTTCATTTCATGATCAACACTAGTATAGATCTCTAACTTTTTCTTTTCTTTTTTTTAATTTTTTTTTAAGACTTACTTGTATAAGTTCTTGACATATTGTGCTAGACTTTTTACTATTTTCACACATTACCACAGTGATACAATTATTTTGATGGTGCCATTCTCTAGAGGCTAAAATGCAGCAAATGGATCCCATGGTAATTAGAGCCGACTAGACAAGCATTCCCCTTACACGCTGGGTGTGACGTCGTCTATCGGTCGTAAAATTTATCAATTTTAGTCGCAGATTTCGACTATGTCGACTACCAAACTTTACATATCTGGCCTTTTTTACGTTATGCAAATAAAATATTAAACCCTTTATTTTACATTATAAATACACTCACACACAAACCACAATTCAAAGTATAATTTTATCTTATCATTTAAACACAATTTAAATGGGTTTGCATTCCTTCCACACCGCTAAAGAAATAAAATCTATGGTCTGAAACAAATCACCAGGATAATCTGATGGCAAATACTATGAACTTAGCATTAGAATTTGAGAATGCAAGCACTACTAAAGATGATCGAGGAAAGCAAACGTTAATTCAATGACACATTCCACAAGAAAAGATTTGCTTTTGATTATATATTTGAATCAAATTCATTTGATTCTGAGATGTATAATGCTTTGTTTCTAAAGGTGGGATTAATATTCTGAACTTCATTTCATGATCCAGCAACTAGTATAGATTCTCTAACTTTTTTTCTTTTCTTTTTTTTAATTTTTTTTTAAGACTTACTTGTATAAGTTCTTGACATATTGTGCTAGACTTTTTACTATTTTCACACATTACCACAGTGATACAATTATTTTGATGGTGCCATTCTCTCTGAGGCTAAAATGCAGCAAGTTGATCCCCTTGGTAGTCGACCGACTAGACAAGCGATTCCCCTTACCGCTGGGTGTCGATCGTCTATCGGTCGTGGGGTTTTTTTTATCGATTTTAGTCGCAGACTCGACCTATGTCGACTACCAAAACTTTACATATCTGGCCTTTTTTTTTACCGTTATGCATAAATAAAAAATATTAAACCCTTTATTTTACATTATAAATACCTCACACAAACCACAATTCAAACCTCATTTATCTTATCATTTAAACACAATTTAAATGGGTTGCTCGCTTCCACACACCGCTAAAGAAATAAAATCTATGGTCCTGAAACAAATCGACGAGGATAAAGCTCGTCAGCAAATACTTATGAACTTAGCCGTAGAATTTGAGAATGCAAGCACTACTAAAGATGATCTGAGGAAAGCAAACGTTGAATTCAATGACATTCCACAAGAAAAACGTGCTTTGATTGGCGCTTATTTGAATCAAACATCTGATTTCGATTACGAGATGTATAATGCTTTGTTTCTAAAGGTGGGAAAATGAGAACAACAAGCGAATTTTAAATTTGTTTGGATGCATGTTAAAAATAAGTAGAAGTATTGTGTGTTTGTATTGTTTTTTAAATTTCGTATTGTAATGTTTATTTATTTAAATGAATGGAAATTTATTTTCGA
>OU343220.1:251121732-251274153 GCA_910596185.1 Chrysanthemum makinoi
GTCAAGTAACTACAGTTAATAACATCACAAGTATCACAATAACGGAAATACTATCAGTAGTCAAGACATGGTAACCACACATTATCAAATATGAACTCGGCATGAACACTATAATTGAATGACTTAAGGATATAAGCGAGCAAATGGACAAGTTAACAAGCCAGACCACATAAGTCAAAACATTTATCCAATCAAGCGGTAGCATAAGCGGCAATGTGTAGCATGGCGAGTCAACAATAAGCATATAAGGATACTAACAGAGTATTACGCGGTCCATGGCGTTAACTTGACGAAGTTTACATGTTAACCGTCAAAACAATTATTTATACACTAGCATGGACGGCACAAATCAAGATTAAGCATAACTGAGATGATAAACGGTTGATCATTTATTAGCATGACAATCACATATATTACTAATATAGTAGCAGGGCAAATGATAGTCACGTAAAACATGTATAAACATAATCAAATTCAATAATCATATCATAACCGGTGCATTAAATGGAGCGATATTCTGAGTACTTGAAATAAGAGTATGACATATCAATGCAATGAAATGTATATCATGGTAGTAGAGTGAGTCACATAAGGGTATTGGGTAAGGACAATCAATACAGGATATGGGCGTTGGGGAATACGAAAGGTACAATATAGGTGTATCAATATTGTAAGGTCGTGAAATCCATCCCAGCCAACAAAACAAACCAATACCAATACTGGTAATAGTCTCCAATAGTATCCAATAGTAGCCATTGTATTGGAGGGTGACCTCGAATACCAAACCAAATAGAGGAGGGAGACCTCATAACCAATGGAGTAGCTAGCTCAATTGTGAGGGTGTATTGCTCCACGCCTTAGCATCACCAAAACATATCATATAATATCAAATGCAAATCAAATCAAATCAAATCTAGGATGCATCCGCCATACAAAACAAATAGTGGCCATTCAATACACATATATCGAAGCGGCATTAATCAATACAAATATGGGGGCGGTGTGTAACATCACTGCGTGACCTGCGGAGTCATGCCATTGGTGTATCAATGACACGGCCATGTTACCTTCATGGCTAGGGAAACAATACTTGGCTCGGGTATCAATCTGAGGGTCGGACAAAGGTCCACGATGTAGCAATATATCGATCCATAATAATCAGGAGGTTCAATATCGAGTCCACATTCAAGGTTCATAGCAGTAGTCCAATATCAAAGTCTAATATCAAAAGTTCAGTATCAAAGGTTCATAGCATAAGTTCATAATCAGAAGGTCCATATCAAAGGTTCAATATCAGAGGTTCAATTCACAATAGCAAGAGATCGAAAGTGCATAGAGATCATGAGAAACCTTATAAGAAAGGTCAGAATATATGTACCTTATCGCCAATGAAAGGAAAGTAAACAAATGAATGAAATCAATGCCTCGTCCTCTTCAACGAATCTACACGGATTACGGTTCGTATAATACTTATTAGTTCATTTAAATCATAACAGATTTATTGCTTATATAAACCGTATTAGAGTTATTAAGCGTATTCTCATTTTTAGTAATTGACCGAATCAAGATACTTTAGGTAAAAATCATTAATTAGCCAAACTTAAGGGTTATAAATAATAAATGGTAAACTTAAAGGTTTATTATGAACAATTATCTTTAAGGTTTTATTATATCATAATTCAAAGAAGTAGGGTTCACATGGTAAATATCTCAAAGTATAGGGTTTATAATGTAATTTGATTAAATGTTTATTTTATTTCCTCTTTTGCCATGCACGTTAATAGAAAGGGTAAAAATATGATTTATAACCATTTCATGCACAATATTAGTCAAACATCGAGCTTGCTCGCGGTCTTTAATATTCACATCTACGACTAAGTAACCGTGCCAAAGGGCTGACTCCCGACTCACCTTCCCGACACACTTTCAAACATACAAATCGGTTTACCCGTTTGCCCCGCGATCACCCTTAAACATAGCCCCCCGACAAGACCAAGTACATGCTTTTCTTAATTCTTGTTTTCATGCTACGCCTCCCATTCTTAACCAAATAACACATTGACTTTGTACCCATTTTATTCAGGTCGTAACTTGTTTTTAAAAGGGCAGTAAACACTACTATAGATCTCATGTGAAAACATACTCGACCATGTAATTTAACGCGACAAAGTAGGTTTATTTTAAGACCCAAGCGATCATCTAACATGACCAAGTTTAACCAAGTTTTTATCATGCCTTTTTAATTCCTATTATACGTTTGGTGAACATGTTTAACAGCGACCATAACCATAACGAGACAAGAACAGGTTTATGAGATTTATTAGCCAATGCTACACATGCATGTACTCCTCATACGACCCATAGAATGCACCCACACAACACCATAAAATGACACCCATTGTTAATTAACAGTTTCATGAAGTTTTATTTTTCCCATATTTATAATACTCGAAAACATAAACTAAGGTTACTTTTGGGGTCTGAAAAATTGGTTTATATGTGACATACATGTGATCGATTCAAACGGCAAACCATGGTTGATTTGTACCAGATTTATACAAGTTATTAACATGATTTCATGTGACGATTTATTTGGCTTGCTTATAACAAAAGAAATTACATGTCGAGACGCATCAAATCAGATTCAAAACCAAACTAGTTGGACATGTTTATACGACATATATACATACATTTAATGAGTTTATCAAATCATTTTGTAGGCGTGTACATGGTTTATGCGCATGACCAGATTCCTAAAACAAATTAGATTTAACGAGTCGAGCAAATTATTATTAGGGTACCTTTGTAGCGTGAGACAAAGAGGAAGGAAACAATATCAACACAAAGCAAACCAAGCACCCCTTTGTGCTCTAAAACACCACGACCAGGAGTAGCCTACACCAACGACTCAAACCAAACAAACCCCGAACCAAAACCCACGATTTCAGCAGCTTGAAGATCACGTACAACCTCCCTTGGCACACTTTGTGTGTCGACAGAAATAAATGGAGAAGAAATAGGGTTCTGGCCGTCACTTTTGATAGAGGAAGCTAGGGTTTTCTTGTGTTTATTTGAGAGAAATATATGAGGAATCAATTGAGATATGAATGAGATTATATGGGGCAATATATTGAGGTGTTAGGCGTTTCTTATGGCCGAATATAGGGGGAAAAGGGTGACCAAAATCACAATTTATTTTCTTACTATAATTACTTGCTATATTTATTTTAGATGTCTAGTAAATAGTACATGAAACCGTTAAATGTGTTATATACATTTGTAATACTAGATGAGTACCCGCGCCTAGCGGCAGCGATTCCTAGCAGCAGAAAATTAACGATATGCGATATAGTGGTAAGTGTTTCGTACAACGTTCAAAATAGAACATAAAAAGATCAACATGTAATTGCAAACTGTTGTAACATGTGATAATTCAACTATAGAAGAGTACCCGCGCACAGCGACGTGATTTTATAGCATCAGATAATTTTAGTGATAAAAAAAAGTTTACGGGTTATAAACGAAAAATAATAAAAGTTTGAGGATTTGGGGATTAAACATAATATTTTGAAACCCGGTTCGACCCGAGTAGTACAACCAGTTGAACCGTTCCGGTTAAAAAACGGGTCAGTTTATACCGAGTCAACGCGCTGGGTTAGAAGCGTCATGGGTCAACCCGGTTTCCAATATGTATTAATAGTTTCCTTTTGGACTCGTTGCCGAAATGTCTTGTTTTTTGTTTTCAGACATTATAGCAAGAGTTGATGAAAATGATGGAGAAGAGAAGGATAATTTATACTACTCATTTTTTGTAATTATTGCTCCAAGTAGTAAATGCAAAATGGTAAGTCATTAATTGATAATTGTCGGTTTACAAATTTCTTCTCTCAGCCCATTATAAGACCATATAGAAAACGGTAACACACTAATTGAAAAATTAATTGTACGACTTTCCATGATTTTCACCATTTGCAATATCTTTAAATTGATTTCGAGGTTTTTGAAATTTTCAAACAAAGTTGACTATTTTTCAAACGCATGGCTAGTTAATAGTTGCCTGCAATAGTAGTTGACTGCAATGCATTTCAACATTTCATTTTTTAACTTTTCAACATTAATAGTTTATAGCCGAATACTCGCGCCTAGCGGCGGCGCTGCCTAGTTGCAGACATAATTTTCGGTGGTAGCAATTTAGTTTTCAACATAAGTTTGATACGTTTATTTGTGTCTGGTGCGACAGTTCATGTGAGTTCTGCTAATGTGGTTTATGCATAGTTTCTAGTCGTGGTTATAAATTATCAATGTATACAAAATTAGTCGTGGTTAAAAATTATCGACGTATACAAAATACTAAATTGAAATAAATTCAATATTTTAGCGGACGTCACATATTGCAACATCACAAATGAGATTATATATTCCAGTCCAACCTACCAACTTTCTTTTAAATAAATTCCCGTATGAAAAATATTTGACTATCAATTCCCATATGGAAGATATGCCAAGCACAAAACAAATTATTAATGGAAGATATATTGTGTATGAGTTTCAACATTTCATTGAATATGAGTTTCAACATTTCATTCTTTCCTTTTTAAGCATTCAATCAATACGTATAGCATTTAGCATATTGAATCGTTTCACAGTAATGTTTATGTTTATATATATGGTATTGATTATGTGTTGCCATGCATGTTTCGTGAACCATAACTTATTTAACAATTTAATTTTTTCAACAATCAGCAAAGTCAACAATTCATCTTTTGATCATTTTTCGTTTTTATGTAGTTAAGATTTTTATTTTTGACATTTTAAAAGGTTTCAAAAATTTTGACTTTCAATATTCAATATTCAAGTTTTCACTTTTCCCCTTTGACCATTTTTTCATTTTAGATAGTAAAGATAATGTAACTATTATTTCCAAAGTCTTGCGTAAGCATTATAAATTAAATGTCTAACGAAATTAACTAGCTCACTTTATTTTACGGATTTTTGATTGAGGGCATTATGTTCATTTGGCGCGGTTACGATTTTTAGGGTTTTACAGTCGATGTGCCTCGCCTGGGCTTTCCTCAACCCATCCAAACTGTCAAGAGCTATTCCCCGAGGTCCCAAAGCTTCGTTCTCTTCAATCAGCTCCCTACGCTTGATGATGCCCCTCTTCAGATGATCAATGCACTCACAAACTAGCTTTTTCAAAAGCCCTTCTTGTGCAGCCTCTTCCCCAAACCACACTGCCATAAGATCATTTAAGTTGGATGAACCAGCAATCTCCATGAGTTCAATCAAAATAGGGAAATCTTCCATTGGAAATTGTGTGTGTGTGGAAAAACTGGTGGATGGGTTTATTGGTTCGTGTGCACAAGTAAATAGCGTTTCAGGGTAGAGACGGTCAAGGTGTCTAATAGTGATTTTTTTTTTCACACTTGGTCCCTAAATTTGTCTTGGTTGTTGTTGTCATACTTAAAACTCCCGCCGAATAATCACTTTAAAATACACAATTGGTCCCTCAATTTGCCAAGTTACGTATGCTACAATTAAGTTGAAGATTAAACAACACAAAACCATTAGAAGTTTGACTTTGTAAAGTCAAACTTGCAAAACATATCAATAAACTCCCTAACAAATATTGACTAATGGTTTTGCAATTTTGACTTTACAAAGTCAAAATGCAAATAGAAAATGGTCATTCACCATTTTAAATGTTGACTAACTAAAGTAAACTGGAAACGCTAAAGTTTTCTGCAGTTTTACTTTCTACAATCAAATTGAAATGCTAAATGGAAGTTTGACTATCGAATGTCAAACTTGCATCACCAACAATACGCACAAACAACAACATATGAACAAGCTAAATTTAAGCAAACCATATAAACAAATTCCAAAATACTATTTTGCAACATGAATTGTCATAAGGTATTCAACCCATACATAAACTACAACCACTAAAAGAACTATACCACGGCTGTGAGGGAAGCTCGGTAGAGTTTCAACAGCTTCCTAGCCAACTCCTAGTTCATCCTGATATTTTCATTCCCATCATGACTCCTATTGCTGAGCTTGATATTGATTATCTTTAGCGACCGGGAACACGCAAGTAAAACTATATTAAAGTTAATTCATGCTCTGATCTAGGAAAAACTCGAAACATCACAGTCTGTAGTTGCCCATGGCTGATTGTGTTTATGTCTACAACATTGGAAAATTTTTCCAAAGGTAGAACACTAAGCGTGTTTGCAGCCAGGAAAATCAAATAGTGTTGAGATACACAAACATGGCAATTTACGAATGTTTATTTGATACATATGTATTATAGTATTACAATTACTCTGGTATCCAGCATTTTCAAATTTGGAGATCCACGAATCATTTGAATGATGAGCGATACCATAACACTATTCCCAAAATCGACTTCGGACAGCTTAAGATTTATAAGGGATACAAAGGGCACAGGGACATTCATCCTTGAATTAGCTTCCCGTATCAGCTACAACAAGTTTTAAACATTCAATTTCATTACTGTTAGTCATTTCTTTAACATTTTAAAATTATAAGTTTACACTCAAATTGTTCTTACCGTGCAATCCTGAAAATCCAATGTAAGGGTCTCAAGATTTTGAAGTTTTGTGAGGTGAAAGATATCGGATGTTGTGATTGTCGTCACAACATTATAAAGACCGAATGGCAAATCTAACTTCTTCAAATTCCTAAGTTTTGCAATATCCCATAGTCTCATCTCGTTTGTAGTAGGACGATCCATTTTAAGAGACTCAAGTAAGGGACAACCAGCAATAAACTCCCAAACTGTACCCGGTTATAAAATTTACATGAATCTATTCTAAGCTCAATAGATTTGGAAAGCTATGAAAAAATTCCAAAGTAGCCATAGCACAAACATGAAGTTCCAGATGTTTCAACTCCATACGAGAGTAAATTTGGGTTAGGAACGTAACTCGTTCACCATACCAGTTTCTAAAGGTCAGCTCCTCAATTCCATGTCGAGCCAAAAACAAAAGCCAATCACGAATCTCTTCATAATTCAAGTCTTCTATTCGGTTGATCTTGGCTCTCTGAGAGAAGACAAACTTTATTATGGGACCCATAAGCCGATTTAAGAGTCTAGTAACATGCCTCCCATCAAAATCATATGTTAAATAATAAAAGAAATCCTCATCAACTATGACATCGGTGAGCAAAGTCCACTTAAACCTCCAGTTTCTAGTTAAACTAGAGGTTCTCACCGCTTCTAACAAAGGAAACCGATTCAAAATGTTACTGATCACTATATCTGGCATGTTGCTAATACGATCAATCAACATGGTATTGTTGGAAGTTGGGTTGGTCTTTTGAGTTCTGGAAATGAGGATTTAGATTAGGTTTTTGATATTCAGTTGATCGTTTCTGGATAAGGGTGTTATTATGATTGGTAAAGTTGTTTGTTGGGTAGGTTTATTTGTTCGCGCGAAAATAAATGCTAGCGTATCAGGGAAGAAACGACTAGTTGCAATGCCATAATCACATTTGGTCCCTGGGTTGAGGGTTGGGTTAGATTTTAACTATGGGATGTTAAAATTATGAATTGTCTATTATACCCTCGATGTAAACCTAGAAAATTTATGTTGACTTTGGCAATCCTGGTCAAGGGACTTGTCTAGAGTATAAAAGCATTGTTTTGGACCTCCAGCGATGAAAACGCCTAGGTTTGGTTCAACGTGATGCGTGTGTACAAGATTAGGGACGAACGGTGTATTTTACTCTTTTTTTTATAATGTAATTGTCAATATCACCGTGACTATCATATTTTTTTTTTATAAAATTGTTAATATCACCATAACTATCATGTTTTATAATATCACGGTTCATTTTTACATGTAAAAAATCTTAATATCACGGTTGATTTTATAATAACAACATTTCATAGGGTTATTATACAAAAAAGTCACTAAAGTTTGCAGGAAATTTGTCCTAAGTCACTAAAGTTTAAAAGTTGTCATTCAGTTTACTCAACTTATGAAAGTTGTCAATCACGTTACTGAACTTATGAAAGCTGTCATACAGGTTACTGAACTTGTAAAGACATGACATTTTTGTTACTTAACTTATAAAAAAAATAAACGTAAAAGTCGTTGAAATTATAGACATGTATGCTTTTTAACGTTCAGTAACCTGAATGACAACTTTTAAACTTTAGTGACTTAGGACAAATTTTCCGCAAACTTTAGTGACTTTATTGTATAATAACCCACATTTCATAATATGCTTAATATCACGGTAGATCTAATAATAAAAAAAAATGCTCATAAAAATCTAAAAAAAATGAAAGAAGACAACAACAATAAGTATCGCTCAAAGAAAAAATAAATAAATAAATAAATCTTTTGCATGGTCAATTGGTAAGTTAGCGTTAGATCTTAACCTTTTTACAAAAATCAAGATCAAATCTGAAAATAAGTGGTCCAGATTCATCCGCACGTTAAACCTTTGAATAATGATGTTACTAGATCATATCATCATAATTAATCCTAATTAAGTGAATGACATGATGGTAAATAACTTATGGCAAATTTCAAAACCCACATTAATTCTAAAAAGGTCGCTTAACATATGACCAGTATTTTTTTTTCTTTCTTTTTTAATACCATTTTTTGATGTCTAAGCTTTATATGCACTAATTTTTTGCTAAAAGTCATGAGTTTTTATAAGTTTTAAAGTAACTTTTTGCAACGCTGCAATTCAAAATTGTTACGCAAACTTTCCAACCTTTTTGTCATATATCAAGTGATACACAATTGTTAGAGCATTAGGTACCCTGAAATTGTTTCGTTTGTGCCGTGGAGAAAAGTGATGCCACATCAGCAACTTTTCTCATAGCACCTGAATTCATCACAACACCAAAAACACTTCTCCCTCATATAACACCAGTTTCTGATGTCGTCGTGCATTTTTAAGACCTCACATATTTAACTAAAATTAAATATTCATTAATAACAAAAATACATAAAAAAAACAACACATATTAGTCATCACATTAGTTATTTTATTGCTTAATGAGTCTTCAAATGAATAAAAAAAATAGTTTAATAATAGGCCTAATATCATGTCTTAAAACTTAATGGGCCTAAACATATTATGTTTTATACCTAAGAGGCACGATCCCATGCAAAGTGAATAAATATTGAAGAGTATAAAAAGTGTTTTGAATCGTTCGATCATCCCAACTTTATAATCCACGGTGAGGATTAAAACAATTCCCATACACGCTTCTTTCATTTGACAAAGGGTATTTTTGCAAATTTGTGATTATATTTTATTTAACCCTCAAACTTCAAACGCAAATAACTTTCAAACGACAAACTTTTACAAAAAACCGATTTCACCATAATTTTTAAAATTTAATTCTCTTCAATTTGGTATGTATTTTGATATATGAATCGCAACTTTTTTTTAAAAAACTTTTTAAGTTGGTGTTGATTTTCTTGGAATTTTCGGTATTTTCGGCTCTAATTTTGGCTAGATTTAAAGCCGATTTTTGCAAAACTTAAAACATAAAAGTTGTAGCTTTTTGGCCATCTTTTACCCAGAAATTTGAATCACTCAAATCCGATATAATATGAGTGAGATATCGCACGTTAAAAATGACGTCTTAGTCATATATAGTGCACACAAAGTATTTGATAAAATGGCTAAAAGATATATTTTTTATAAAAGTACATTTAAATGCACTAATTGGTGCTACAATACATCTTTTGTTATTTTTGTTATTTTTAGCTTTTTTTTAACTGATGAATAACAACCAACTGATAAACTGATAAATATTGTGACCATAACTGATTAACATTGTGATTTTTTTGTAGACAACTGATGAACATTACTTTTTTATTTATTTATTTATTTATTTTTTTTTTAAACTGATAAACTGATGAACATTATAATTTTTTTCATTGATGAACAAATGAATTCTTTTTATTGATGAAAAAATGAACAACTCTTTTTACTGATGAACAACATTTTTTTATTGATGAGCAACATTTTCTATTAATGAACAAAGTATATGATGAACAATGTTTTTTATTGATGAACATTGCCATAAAACTGATGAACAACATGATATAACTGATGAATAATACTAATGATGAACAAGAGTATGTGATAAACAAGACTAATAAATGAACTGATGAACATTGTGATTTTCTTAAGAAAATTGATAAACTAATCAATTGATGAAGAACTCTTATAATGATAAACAACGTTTTTTTATTAATGAACGAAGCTTTTATTGTTAAACAACTCTTTTTATTGATAAATAACTTTTTTTACTGATATTTTTTCCTCTGAAAATTGATGAACCTTTTTTTTCTTTGTAAACTGATGAACATATTTTTTTCTTAGAAATCTAATGAATAACATGATTTCTTTTTAAAAAACTGATGAATAAAACTAATCAATAAACAAGACTGATGAACAGCCACAACTCTTTTAATTGATGAACAACTTTTTTTTGATGAAATATACTCATGAACAAAATTAACCGATAAACAAGATTGATGAACAATCGCAACTCATTTTTATTGATGAACAAACATTAATGTCAATGTTGTTCATCAGTATTCCATGTTTTATATCAACAGATACAACAATAAAATAAATAAATAAAATCACACACACTCCCAAATTCCAAATAAAAAAACTACCTACTTTTTTGAACTTAAAACAAAGGGAAAATAGTTAAAAAAAAGTACTAAACTTGCCACCCTTTCTTCTTCAGGGTAGCGAACAAAATTTTTTATTTTTCAGAACAATTTATTACTGGATATTGGCTTTTGTGGGTAATTTTTACCCATGTTACCCGGTTATGTCCACGTGTACAAGTTGATACACAGTCACATGCCACATAATACACAATTTCTAATAAATATAAAATCTTTCTCTCTCCCCCTTCTATCATAAACCCTAAAATCATCTTTGTACAAGGTTTCCCCATCCCAAGTCCATAGCAGAAAACCCCAATTAACATAAACCCTAAATCCATCAAGTTCGATAGCAGAAAAGCCCAATTAACATAAACCCTAAATCCATAAAGTCCCATAGCAGAAATCCCCCTTTGTTCAATTATGCATTCATCAAGTTCTTCAATCCGTTCCAAACGAAGATATTATACTCCAGAAGAAATCCGTCTTAAAACTCATTGTAATTGTAAGATTCCAAATTATGTCCAAGTTTCATGGACCCCCAGTCGGTCGAAGATTCAAGGGTTGCCCCTTTCGGGTAAGTTAATATTATGATATTTGTAAAATTTGTTAAGATTTTGTTTTGAGTGAAGATTCAAGGGTTGCCCCACTCTAATTGTTTTTGTGTTATTGGTCTTTAGAAATGTGAGGTGTATGGTTTTCTTGATGAAGATTTACCTTCTCAGTACTACAAAGACACATTATACAATCTACATGAGGAGAACAAACAATTGGAGGTGCTAGTATCTAGACAAGCTGCTAATCCTATGACAGTTAATAGGGACTCTTTGCGTTTCATTGGAACTAATTTACCAAGAATTGAATGGTTTCAAGTCTAAGGCAAAACTGTATGACATTGTGTTGATGGTTGTATTTGCTTTGATAATTATGTTGATTGTATCCCTCATTGTTGTATCCTTAAAAAAGTAAGTGTAGAAGGTTTGATATAGGTTATTTTGATGTATTTTGTGTTCATCAGGATGTATGTGGGTTAACTTTGTTTTGGTAATGAAAGCATCAAATTTGGTTGTATATTGTGGTGCCATTTAACATGTAAAAGCATGAACAACTAGAAACACTACTATTGAATATCTGAAGAAGCAGAGATCAAACCTTATAACTGATGTGCAGGGGAGATAAGGAACCAAACCAGCAACTTGAAGCTATTCAAAAGCTATGAAGAAAAAATCATAAAAATCTGTAAAAATATGGATTAAGATGACAAGCTTCCAAATACTAAAATCCCATAAGCTTAACTAATTTTACTGAGAATTGAGAAAATTAAAAATAAAAACTAAAACCTATTTGAACACTAATTTGGTTTTTACTTTTTGTAAAACTTAAGAGTTGACTAACATGAACTTTAATTGATTCCTACTGACAATACAATTACAAACTATAACATTGAAAAACAAAAGCTTCATTGAACTACTAGTGTTCATTGATAACAATTGTTTCTGCATAAGCACATTACATTGTTACAAGCAGATTACATTGTTAGAAATTTGAACACTACAACCTTGTATATGCCTTTTCCATAGACAAAATAGGCAAGCATATATAGTGGCATCAAGTGCAACACCATATCAGGTTCCTACCAGTGTTTACGTTAACTAACCTAGGCCCCGATTGTACAAAATAGGGCACCATAGTGGCATAAAGTCTTTGCACTATATCAGTTTCTTACTACTTACAAACCTAGTTAGGATCATACTACTTACAAGTTTTAGCACAATATACGAGATTTCACAAAGATGTGCTACCAAAGTCTTGGAATTTAATCCAGACTATTTCATTCTCCAAACTTGATCCGGGCCGTAACTGGACCAGAAGTTTCCTATGGAGAATTCTTTGACTCTTCATTCTTAGAGGAAGAGGTTCATGTTGTGGTCTTGCCCTTTCTTGCCTTGGTTGTGGCTCAGCAGATGCAACCCTTCTTCTTTCTTCTGTTTCTTTTGGTTCACCAAATCTTGACTGTGTGAAGCTTCTTCTTTTCATTTTACCTCTTGTGGATGATGTTCCACCTCTTCCAGGTCTAGTTGTAGCTTCATGGGATGTCCCAACAACTTGTGATTGCTGTGTCACAGGAATGTTTTCACCTTGGTTTGATCTATTCTTTGAGCCTGCATAATAATCATGTAAGTTTCTTTGCGGCATGTAAAGGGTGTTAAAACAATGGATGTTATGGTACTTTGATGTGTAATGCTTATGCATGAAGGTTCACATGACTCAATTGTGTCAGAACTTGTAGAATTCATTCCTAACCATGCTCCCATCCTACCTATTCTCTGTGTGGGTAATAGTCCACCAGACTTGCTCTTGCCACCTCTCATCTTAACATATCCACGAGAACCTTTCTTCCTAGTTGCAAAGTTTCTGCCAAGCTGAACTCTCCTCCCATCCGAAAATGTGAACACAGAATTTCTATTTGTTTCACCATTTCAAATTCATCTATGCTATTGTTTACAAATGAGGGCATATCACTTTCATCAACCAATGGTTGTTCTGTGGGTATCACCTTTTTGGATCCGCCTATTTTCCCTTTCTCTTTGGGTGGTTTTGGTATCGGTTCTTTCTTACACCCCTTCTTTTTATGGCCAACTTCCCCGATTATGGCAAGTCATAACTACCCACTGCTCTAGAAATCTTATTACGACTTTGGTTCATGGAGGCCCTAACCCTTTTTTCTTAGGCCTACCAAGCATTTTCTTTGGTAAGGGACCTAATATCCTAGATAAGTTACTACATTCGGGCCGAAGTGTATGCCATCAACAGTTTAATGTACTCTATAGGCTTGCATATACCTATCCTTTCTAAAGTAATCAGGGACATAATCCTCTACCATCTTACCAAGTTTAAAAATACAAGCAATTGCATGTGAACATGGCAAACGACAATTGCCATCTACAAGAACATGTCCTCTTTGGCTCATCTACTTTAAAGCATCATATCCTTTGGACTTCAAATAGATTCCCAACATGGAATGACATACGAGAACACAGTAAGTAGTTACAAAAATATATAATGTTAATGTCTTTGTGGGTATGGCAATCTTGAGTTAAAACATTATTTGAAACCATTTACTATTATGAGGTTAGAAAGTACCTTTGGCTATCCTTGGAAACTTCTAAGACCTTTTGGATGTTTGGACAAACGTCACCAGTCCATTTTTCACTTAGCAGTCATAGTGTTCATCCGTTCCATGGTATTTACTCTTATTGACTCAATAAAGTTATGATTGGTTTATCCCTCACAGTATACAATACGAGTTAAAACATTCGCGAAACCATTTTCAATAGCCTCAGACAAACACCTTCTTTAAAAAAAGCTCTTGACCAAGTCTTTGGGTCTTTTTTTTCCAAGTACTCATGTGCTCTAGGATTAGCAGACTTGATCCTCAACATAACCTTCTTAAAAATTGGGTATGAAGCTTTGGATGCAGCCGAGAAGAGTCCGTGAAACTTCAACTCACGAATTGCTTTCGGAAGCCTTAATAAATATGCTTGGAGTGCACGGTGTCGATGCTCTGCTGAGATTACTTCTTTAAACTTCAATGAGACCCTTGAATAAAAATGAAGACAGTTAGGAATAGCAATGTCACACAAAATATGCAAATTTTAAGAATGTAAAATACTTCTAACCTTATCTTTGATCGGACATCAATGTCACATCAAAACCAAGTGGAATCATCAAATCATCCATTAGCAATTGAAGAAACCAACTCAATTGTCTTTGTTTTCAAGCGTCACGAGCCCAAGCCATGGAATATGTGGTTGTTTCCGTCTCTCCGACAGTTGTCAAGATTTCACCATAGTTTGGTTTTCAAAAACACCATCCATGCAAGTATCTTTCTACAACCCTTTTCCAACCCTCTTTGAGCCCATGGAAACATACATAGAACTGTCAAAATAGGTCTTGTCATCAGGTTAACTGTGACACCTACTTTGACAGTTGAACTGATTCACGAAATTGCCTTTGCGTATGACCTCAACAATCCATAATGATCTTGAATAGCAGCTTCACCTTCACTCAATGCATACTTCTTTGCATTCACACACTGAGTAGCACTAACTTTGCATGTATATTTCTTCATAACCAATTCTTGTATTGCACTATTGTTATTTTTGGGTTCATCTGATTTTATCCCAAAGTTTCTTCAATCCATTTGAAACTTACAAGCCTTCCATAGCGTAGTCTCGTACACATGCTATCTCATCCAATGAAATAACTGAAAAAGTACCCTCACCTTTCAGCGTCTTCCCATAGCATCTCTAGTTGCCTGATTCACTGTTGACCAAATGGGTACTTCTTAGTGACCCTTTGTTTTCCCTTACTTGGATCCTTTAAAACCTCTTTCCTTCCACACTAGCGATAACCATTTTGTGGTACTCTTCTCAAACCACAATGAAAACCCATTTGCCAATGCATAATAGGTTAGAGCTTCTCTAGCTGCTCATGGTTAACATACTTTTCTCCAAAATGTCAAGAAAATAAGTGATTCATTAACAAATATAGCGATTAATAATAATTAAACACAAAGCATTAAGAAATAGTTGAATTCATTACCCTTTGGTTTCTTGAGTCTCCAATGTGTTTGATCATCATGTATTGGATATTTTTCATCGTGTTTCTCCACCATGACAAAAGTGCGAGATTCCTTCTCCATTACCTTTGATTTTACGCATTAAAGATTCCATATAATGTTCATGCTCTCTAACTGTCTCACCAAAAGTGTCACCAATATAATCAAGTGAAGGTGCTATGTCGGCATAAACCTCAGTTCGAGTATCCTCATGATCTTCATCCCTATTTTTAGACTCAATCTTTCTTTTTCTAAGCTCAATTACTTCATCCTCAACATCACTTAGATAATCAAAAGACTTTTCTGTCCCATAACCCTCACTTTCTGAAGAATATTGGCCATAATCAACACATTTTTCAAACTTATCATTGTCACTGTTTGAAGATAGAGGCCCTTCATTTTCTCTAATTGAGATACCATTACCCCTAGGGACACTCTTTCGTTTCTTATTCTTAACCATATCTTCTTTAGTCATGACACCTTTACCTTTGTCTAGTTTCTTTTGTCTTGCAAGAACTTCATCATCAATACTAGGCTGTAAGCCCACATTCTGACCATTACTAGGCTCGTCAACCACATTCTCAACATTATTATCAGCAACCGTATCAACTACATTATCCACATTACTAGACCTATTATCAACCTTATCAAGTACTACATTGTCCTTAGGCAAGGACTGACGTTCGTTATCCAACTCATTGGACTTACCTACAACATCTTCGACCTACCTCCATTGACTAACTTAGGCAAGGAAGACGACCGTCGTTATCCAACTCATTGGACTTAGCTACAAGATGTTCCTGACCTACCTCATTGTCAATAACATTGCATATAATCTAATCACATATCATACTCATCATAGGTACCGATGAACAAAACCTTGCCCTTAGAAACGTTTCTTAGTGGTCTAGACTTGTTAGAGGGAGACCTTAAATAAGGAGATTTTGCTTCTTCCTCGGCCCATGCAATGAGATCCTCAACAGACATATTACCAGCATGTTTCTTTCTTATTTCATGTTCTTTCCTAGCTGAAGTTACTTCTTCATCGAACCTTCTAAACATAAGTTATTATAGTAGTACTTCGGCTAAGTTTTGTGGTTCATGGGCTACATACAACTCTACTGACTCATGCATTTACTTTAGTTCATAAACTATTTGTAGATCTGAATCCCTTTAAATTATTTTCAACCCTCATTTGTCTATGTCCCTTTCGAGGCATAACAAAACAAAGCCCAAATTTTATCATTAAACTTATCAACTAAAATGTTGCACAATTAGTTAAACATCACCTATTTGTTGAGCAAGAGTTCATGATAGTAATTTGGCCTTGTTCATACCTTAGAGGATCATACAAAAATACACCACCATGGTGTATTTTGAAGACAACGTCTTCGTGTCTGTCCATCAGACCTATACAAACTAACAAAAACTTGAAATTAGGAAAACCCAAATTTTTTGAAACCCTAAATATTTAATAATTCAATATTCCAATAAATTAATACAAATGGGGTAATAAAACAATAATTAAATGACAGAAATTACCTTTTCACATTAACAATAATGGAAAACAACAATCAATTTGAAGCATTGAATGTGGGGGAGAAATTAGGGTTCGAGAAGTTTTTTTTAATCTGAAAATGACTTTTCAGTGAGTGGTGTGGGTTATATAATCAAAAAGTATGGTACTTGGATAATATTAAAAGGTACATATTTAGGTAGAGTGGGTAGAGGAAAATCCGGTGTGTGTTTTGGGAGGGAGATGATCTGGGTAGAGGATAAGGCGGGAAATCTATGTGGCAAGTGATATCATCACTTGTTACCGGTGCTTAGGGTGACATGGGTTAAAATTACCCACAAAAGCCAATATCCAGTACTAAATTGTTCTGAAAAATAAAAAATTTTGTTCGCTACCCTGAAGAAGAAAGGGTGGCAAGTTTAGTACTTTTTTATCTATTTGCCCTAAAACAAACTACCTACTTATGGTATTGCATTTCGTAAACACAAATAATAATTTGTATAAACAAAACACATAATTCTTGCAAATAAATCATAAAAAATATAGCTTTTAGGTCAATCTTTACTCAGATTTTTGAATCACTCAAATCGGATGTCATATGGGTGAGATATCACACGTTAAAGATTGCGTTTTGTTCATCAGTAAGTTTTATTCATCAGTTAGTATTGTTCATCAGTTGGTATTGTTCATCAACTATTTTGGGATACAAGATTTTTTCATCAGTAATTGTGTTTGTTCATCAACATTTTAGGTAGCACTATAAGCTTTCACATAGAAAACCATTAATAAACAAGTCATGTAATATCAAAACTACTGATGAACAAAGCAAAAACACTAATGAACAACAAAACTACTGATGAACATACTTTTAAAAAAATTGTTCTTGATGAATAAAAACATTGATGAACAAACATATTGTGCTGATGAATAAACGAATCACTGATGAATATACTTGGTAAATTTGTTTTTGATGAATAAAAACATTGATGAACACACTCCTAAATCATTTTACAATTACTACACTATCAAAATATATGTTATTTCTTTTTTGCCAAATTGTTTTTGTTAGGAATTAGAAATTCCAGGTATTAAAGAGTCGGTCACCTCAAGTATATGTAATCGTTAGAAAGCTCGTAGTCATAGTACTTTTATGTTAAGTAGTATTTAGTTTAGTAACATCGTGGAGGACGGACGGGTCTTTACCCACTGTATGCCTGATCCACAGCCCATTGTGTGGCGTTTTATTGTAAGACTATAAATACTCTCTACCTTCCAAGGTAGAGAGTTGGAGCTCATAATAAAATTTTCTTTCTCTCACTAAAGTTCCCTAAACCTCTAACTTTCTCTCTCTAGAATTCCACTTATACGCCTACTTTGTGTTATGGTTTGATGTGTATGTGAAATTCAATATCCTACAATTGGTATCAAGAGCCATGGTTAGATCATATCTTACACATCTTTGGATTTCTAGTGGTTTTAGGTGGTTTTTGAGTTTGAAAAAGTTTAGTGGTTTTGCATCATTTGGTTGATTTCTTGTGTTAAAGCTTGGATTTTGTTAGTACTTTTGTGTTTAGAATCATCACAAGTGTTTAGGTTTTCATTTGGTAAGCTTGAATCATCTTGGTTGGGTTGTTTTGGATTGAAAAGTGGTGTTTGTGAAGTTTTCTAGCTAGCGACTTGATCTACGGATAGCTTTTCTTGCTAGCGACTTGCTTTACATTTTGGTAGCGAGTTGCAGGTTGTGGAGTTAGCGACTTAGGCCTAGCGACTTGCCTAGTGAGACAAGCCGAAAAGCGGTACAAGTAGTGGAATCTCCACTAGGTAGCGACTTGGTGAAGTTAGCGACTTGTACTTTATATTGTTAGCGACTTGGTGTTAGCGAGTTGGTACCTAGAGAGTTGCTATTTAGCGACTTGAATATTTAGCGACTTGGTGCTTAGCGAATTCTGTCAGCCAAAATTTTGTTAGCGACTTGGATTGTAGCGAGTTGTTACATAACGACTTGGAACTTTAGCGACTTAGCACTTAGCGACTTGGTTCACAATTTTCCTAGCGACTTGAGTGATTTCCTTTAAATAAGGTTTTCTCTTGATTGATAAAATCCGTGAAAGAATCTATTTCCGGTTTAATCATAGAGTTATAAAATCTCGTTTAACTTGTCATCATGTCTACCAACGGTCCTACAATCATCTCCTTGTTCGAGGATGTTCAAGCGGTGGTTCGGACACTCGTCCACCCATGCTTGACGAACCGACTATGACTCTTGGGCTCAACGAATCGATTGTCTTGTCTTGGAAAAGAAAATGGGGTTAACATTCTCAAATCCATTGATGAAGGACCTTACCGAGTTGAAACTACTAGAGATATACTTGATAATGCTGAAGATGGAACTTTGATTTACGGAATGGACAGACCAAAGATGTATGATGAGCTTGATGATAAGGAGAAAAAGAGATTCGATGCAGATATCCGAGCTTCCAACATTATACTTCAAGGTCTACCAAAGGACATCTACAAGCTTATCAATCACAACAGAGGCAAAAGGTATGGGATAATGTCAAGATGCTTCTCGTTGAGCTAACTATGAAGACGAGAATCACAACTCTATGATGAATTTGAGCACTTCAAGATGAAACCAAATGAAAGTGTCTATGAGTACTATGTGAGATTTCATAAGTTGGTGAATGACATGAGGAACATCAGAATGACTATGCCTAACATTCAGGTGAACTCAAAATTTGTAAACAACATGAATCCCGAATGGCACAAATTTGTTTCGTGAAGCTCACTAAAGGATTGAAGAATACAAACTATGAGCAACTCTATGCCTTCCTTCTTGAGAATGAGAGACATGCCATGTTTGAAAAGAGGATTCTTGAACAATTCAAAACAAATCCAGGAGAGACAAGCTCATCAAATGATTCAACCGCCTTCTACTCAAACATTGGGATTACCACTAAAGCTTCACAAGTTATACCCATGGGTGATGGAACCACAAACTCATTCCCGATCCAAAGTTCAAACAAGCGATCTTTGATGCACGTGGGTAACTTCATTAATCAACTAGCTCTCTTGATTAGTCAAAACATGAATTCTCTCCCACAAACCAACAACCACCTCGAGCGACTTCTAACCCACACAATCAAGCTCTTTCGAGATGGGAAAATTGTTGTGCAACCACGGTTCAGGAAAAGGCGGTAGAGGTTATGTTGGTAATCAGAATCGAGGAAGGAATGGAAATCAAGGTCAAGCTAAGCCGATCAAATGCTATAATTGTGGTGGTGAGGGACACATTGCCAGAAACTGCACATCTCCAAACGCGTCCACAAATGCGATTACTTCAGAGATAAGATGTTGCTTGTACAAGCTCAGGATAATGGTGCTGCGTTGGATGAAGAGGAGTTATTGTTTCTTGTTGAGGGCAATGCCAAGACCTATGATGCAGATGTGGATGAGCGACCATTGAGATAGGTCACAATCATCAGACCGCCTTTCAAGTCGCTGATTGTGATGCATACGACTCTGATGTGGATGATGGACCTACGACACACACAATTTTATGGCTAGCATTTCTCCAATGGTTTCTCCCAAGGTCTCTTCTTCACCACAAGCTTGCCCATCCAAAGACAAACTCATCTCAGAGGTATTAAAACTATCGATGATCTTGATGTACAAAAGATGCATGACAAAGTACAATCAGCTGAAACTATTGAATCAAATATTGAAAACATGGGTAATATCAATGTTGTCCCATATGATCAATATGTGAAACAAAGTGAAAGTGAAGTTGTACCAAGTGATGCATCTTCTGCAGTCAACAATGACTAGGTTTTTGATGAATACCTTGCATGTGCCCCCGATGATGATTTGTTATCTCTACTGAATGCCTATAAAGAACGTGTTGCTATTTATGAACAACGTACTAAATTTGAGTTGACCACCGTGGCGAGGAAATGGATGACCAAATGCGTACAATTATTAGAAAAAGTAGGTTTAGAGAAGAAGTATTAAAACAAGAGTTAAACTCCTTACAAGAAAAACTTTCAAAAACCGCTAAGCAAAAACAAGAACTTCAAGAAAATGTTAAAATGCTTAAGCAAGAATTCAATGCTAAGGAATCAAAACTTTTGAATGATTTTTCTAATCTAAAACTTTGAAAAACAAGCTTGAAAATAAGTTGTACATACAAGGAAACACCATTAATTTGCTCACATGATCACTAAGCATAGAGTCCTAAGCGATAAGCATAGCATTCCCCTTGTTGAGGAACCAAATCCCGAGGTCATTAAAAAGGCTAGAAATGCTCATAAGGTTCTTTATGATGGCAAGGAGATCCTTAAACCTAGACGAGAAACCTAGTTCTTGTGAGTGCACGAGAGGAAGATAAGAAATCAGATGAAATCACTAGGGAAAAGTTAAACAAGAAACTAGATGATCCAAAATGTAAAGAAAAGAAAGTAATCATCACACCCCATAATTACAAAAAGGAGAACTGGATTGCCTTAAACAAGTTTAAGCCTTAGACATTGTTAACTCCCGAACAAGTGTTACGGAAAATGGATTTAGATAAGCGGCTAAAATATTGTTGAAACCAACCCCCTTTGGAAAATGCCTAGAAGCGTGTGTATCCTCCAAATACACCAATGCATCTAGTTCCTAGAACAATTGCCACTAAAAGCAAGACCTTAATCAGTCAATATGTTATCTTTCAACTATTTGTTGATTTTGAGAAAACTTGCAATAAAAGGATCACACCCAGGTATAAGCTGAAGGAGAAAGGGTTTTGAGCAAACTAAAGAATGTTATTTAATTGAAGTCATGCCTTTCTTTAAACAACTAAAAGATCACTTTGAGAGTATTAAAAAGGGAATGAATTGGATATTAAAGAAATGGAAAAGGAATTTGATGCAATGATAGTTGAGGTTAGTGACTATGGGCGAGCATTAAAATATAATGAGATTGAAAGGAAGAACTTGCATACACTGAATGAGAATATGATTTCTGAATGTATTGCTCAAGATGTGTTTTTCACCGCTACAAATTGTTCTATTAATGCTTCTCAATTTCATGAATTATCTGTTGCTCTAAAGTCTCCCATGATCGTGTCATTGAGCTTGAAAAAACTAATTCTAAACTAAGCGAGAAAATTGAACTGGATGATCACGACAATTTGGTTAAACATTTTTCTAAACTAGAAGTTGAGCATTTTAATTTACAACTAAAATATCAACATCTTAAAGAAAATGTCAAAACTTCAAATATCAAGACATCCTCAGATGATCCAGAGTTTGATGCGATTTTCAAATTAACAAGCGTGATGAACGATTCAAGCTCATTGCAACACGATCAGAAAGTTGAAAGCCCAAATCTCTCAATTAAAGGGTCAAAAGAACAATATGACAGGCTCCCAAATGCCTCCTCCTTTAGATTCTCCGAATTCTCAAACTTTTCATCTTCAAAACTTAGTTAATGCCTTACAAAAGGAAAACGAGAGTTTTCTAGAAGAAAATGAAAAAGTTAAGCGACATTTTAAAGAGTTATATGATTCAATAAAAGTCACCGTGACCAAAACAACGAAAAAATAACGTCTTTACAAAAGGAAATTGAGAATCTGAGAAGTCAGGGAAATGGAAACTACCACTTGTTTTCAATAAGAATGTTGTCTCAAAATCACCCTTAGATTGCAAATACACTGTGAACGTTAAATATATTCCTCCTCATCTTAGGAATAATGAACATGCTTTTCATGACTCCTGTGCTCACCTTAAGGATAGTCTAGAATGTCTCAGTGAGATTGTCGAAGAGGATTTCATTAACAAACCTCTTGATAGTGAAATTAGGTTTGCTTGCCTCCAGGCCAAACGATCTCAAGAGCTGCTAGAATGTGTAATTGCAACATGTCCCAAATCCTTAACCTTAGGTGCAAAAGGCAAAGCTGTGATGCTTTGTTCTATGCCTAGTCAAGAGCCTTCAAACCATTCTAGGCCCGGTTTAAGAAAGTATACATCAATGTGTGCGTCTAGTAATAGATCCTTGCACGCCTAGTTGGGAATGCAAAAAGTAGATCAACCAACTAATGTTCCCATAATTCCCTCTACAGGAGTAATAATGACATTAAAGCGGCGGTCAAAGTCTCAAGACAATACAAGGAATGATAGGACCTCGCAAGCTAAAATGTGCATTGGAAGAGAGTAGAAGACCAACCTAGGATCTTTAAGCTTGAGTTGAATAAAGCGAATCGTGTTGATTCTAGTATTAGCCTTAAGCTTCTTGTAATTAATTCAAATTCGATACTATTTGCAAACCTTGTAATGATGTGCTTGAATTTTGCTAATCATGAATGTGGTGTGAATGCTTTGTCTAATCTTTGTCAAATGCCAGTTAAAATTGTTAACGCTAATAATCGTGCAAAGAAGGCAAAAAGGCAAAAACAAAAGATTGTTAGAAAACAGTGGAAACCCACAGGAAGAACTTTTATAAAGATAGGTTATTATTGGATACCTTTTGGCCATAAGAATAATCAGTTTTGCTCTCAAACTGCTAAGCTTATGCCCACTAGAAGTGCTGTTAATGGATGCCTCTGGTAGAACTATTCCCTTAAGAAGTGAACATACTTTGAATAGGTCAAATCTGACACCAGATTGCATCTATTCCTAGTGACAATGATTCCATTGCTTCTACTTCGATATGGATGTTTCTATTTCGATGTGGGTGTTCCAATTCTTGTTACTAACCAAGTGGAACCCATTCTTGCATGGGGATCCCAATTATCATGTTATCCATTCTTGTCGTGTTCAAGCAGATCGTTCAAATCGTTACGTGGTACCGGACTCAGTTGTTCCAAGCATATTGGAGACCGTCGCGACTCATGAACCGTGGAGCAAATTCATGGACAGTTAGATTGGTAATGATCATTTCGGTGCAATTATGGGTTATGGTGATTATGTTGTTGGTGATAGTGTTATCTCTAGAGTATACTATGTGGTAGGTCTTGGTCATAATGTTCTCTCTGTCGGTCAATTGTGATTCGATCTAGAAGTAGCCTTCAGAAAACATACTTGTTTTGTTAGAGAACTTGATGGTAAGGAACTTTTAAAAGGAACTCGTGGTTCAAATCTTTACACCATCTCTATCAATGATATAATGAAGTCTTCTTCAATCTGCTTGTTGTCAAAGGCTTTGAAAACAAAGTCATGGTTATGGCATCGTCGTCTCAATCACTTGAACTTCGGCACCATCAATGATCTCTCCAAAAAGGACTTAGTTGTAGGTTTACCTCGACTAAAGTATGAAAAGGATCATCTTTGTTCAGCATGTCAATTGGGAAAAAGCAAGAAGTATGCCCATAAACCCAAACCTACTAACTCTGTCACAAAAGTTCTTCATACAATTCATATGGATTTATATGGACCAATGAGAGTCTGAGAATATCTTTGGGAAGAAATATGTGTTAGTTGTGGTTGATGATTACTCTAGATTCACATGGGTCAAGTTCTTAAGGACAAAGGATGAAACTCCTGATATCATCATCAAACTCATCTAAACTTGCAGTTCGACTTAACAAAACCGTCGAGAATTATCGGACGGTTTTCACAATGGGCGGAGTTTGTTAACAAACAACTTAGTGAATTTTATGAAAGCATTGGAATCGGCCATCAAAGAAGTGTTCCACGAACTCCTCAACGAGCGGTGTAGTTGAAAGCGCTATAAATCGAACTCTTGTAGAAGCCGCTAGAACAATGTTGATTTACTCAAAGGTTCCAATGTTTCTCTGGGCTGAAGCTATTGCCACTGCATTCTACACACAAAATCGCTCCCGATTCACCTTCATGGAAAAACTCCATATGAACTTGCCCACAACAGAAAACCTAATCTCTTTCCTTCGTGTGTTTGGTGCATTGTGTTATCCAACTAATGAGGGTCAAGACTTAAGAAAACTTAGAGCTAAAAGCACATTGGAGTATTTGTAGGGTATGCACCAAACAAAAAGGGATACCGAATCTACAACAAAAGAACCCGAATATCATGGAAACAATTCACGTTACGTTTGATGGTGAGGTCAAATGGCTCCTGGACAATCCAGTTCGAACCCGCACTTCAAAACAGTCCCATTGGTTCATCCCTTGTTCCAAACTTTTCTCAAGAAACTCCATATGTACCTCCATCCGAAGATGATTTAAAGAAATTGTTTGATCCTATGTTTGATGAACTTTATGATCCAAGTACTAATGAGGTGTCGATTCCTACAACAGAGGATCGCTCATATTCTGTGAATGAAGTCAATCCTCGGTCTCAATATCATTAAGTCAAGAAGCTGCTGCTGATCCTTGATCTCATCAACAAATCATCATTCTTCAAATGTACATCATGGAACTGTTTCTGGCATCAATGATGAAGTTAATCCCTTTGCTACTCACGAAGATGCTCCATTTGAAAATATATTTGCTCCTGAATCTTCATCGAACCATCTTCTTGAGTGAGACATCGACTGCTACTTGGTCCCTCAACAACTACCACATGAACACCTCGGAAAATGGACTCACGATCATCCATTAGACAACATCATTGGAAATCCTTCTCGTCCTGTATCAACACGGAAACAACTTGCAACCGATGCCTTATGGTGCTTCTTCAACTCCGTACTCTCTAAGATCGAACCAAAAGATGTTAAAACTGCCATGAATGAAGACATATGGTTCAATGCCATGCAAGAAGAAATTCATGAGTTTGATCGACTTGATGTATGGGAGTTAGTACCTGCTCCACATTGTGCTATGATTATTGCTCTAAAATGGATCTTCAAAGTGAAACTTGATGAGCATGGTGATGTGTTGAAGAACAAGGCTCGATTAGTTGCTAAAGGATACCGTCAAGAGGAGGGTATAGACTTTTAAGAATCTTTTGCTCTGCTTCTCGAATCGAGGCAATTAGAATCTTTTTGGCTAATCTTTGCAAGTAAGAACATGGTAGTCTATCAAATGGACGTGAAGACGGCATTCCTGAGCGGAGATCTTAAAGAAGTCGTCTACGTCGGCCAACCTGAAGGCTTTGTGAATCCAGAGCATCCTACTCACGTTTATCGTTTGAAGAAGGCTCTGTATGGTTTAAAGCAAGCTCCAAGGGCATGGTATGATACGCTATCAAAGTTTATTCTATCTATCGGATTAAGAAAGGAGCGATTGATCCAACATTGTTCACCAGAAAGTCGGGCAAACATTTAATTCATGTTCAAATTTATGTTGATGATATTATTTTTGCCTCGACTAACCCAAAGGAATGTGATCGTTTTCAAATGAAATGAGTTCAAAATTTCAAATGTCAATGATGGGACAAATGTCATTTTTCTTGGGATTACAAATTTCACAAAGTCACGGAGGCATTTTCATAAATCAATCTAAATATGCTCCTGAGATCTTAAAGAAATTTGGATTTGATTCAAGTGACCCTGTTGACACCCCATGATTGATCGAACCAAACTAGATGAGGACCACTCGGGGATCATGATTGACCAAACGAAATATCGTAGTATGATTGGATCCACGATGTACCTCACGCTAGTAGACCGACATCTTGTTGTTTGCATGTGTGCTAGATACCAGGCTAAGCCTACTAAAAAGCACCTTGAAGCGGTTAAACGGGTCTTTGGTATCTCCAAGGAACCATCAATATGGGACTTTGGTACCCGAAGGATACTGGTATGTCACTAACGTACCTATGCAGATGCTTGATCATGCGGGATGTCAAGATACTCGTCGAAGTACGTCCGGAGGTGCTCAGTTTTTGGGTGATAAGCTTGTGAGCTGGTCTTCAAAGAAGCAAATGAGTACTTCTATTTCCTCTACAGAGACTGGATACATAGCCATGTCATCTTGTTGTGCTCAAATCCTTTGGATGAGATCTCAATTATTGACTATGGCTTTGTATTTAACAAAATCCCTCTGTCTTGTGATAATAAAAGTGCTATTGCTCTTTCATGCAATAACGTTCAACACTCAAGAGCTAAGCATATCGACATTCGTCATCATTTCATCAGGGAACAAGTGGAAAAGGGTGTGGTGGAACTCTATTTTGTGAGGTCTCAATATCGGTTAGCAAACATCTTCAAAAGCTCTTCCAAGAGAACGTTTGAGTTCATACTTCCCGACTAGGCTTGAAAAGCCTTCAAAACACTCAAACGTCTTGGGGAAGAAGGCGAGGAGTAAAGGTCTATGCTCATCTATCTCTTGTAAATATTTATTCAAAAACAAAATACAAAATTATAAAACTTTCAAAATCCATAAAAATCGAAAAATTGAAAAATCTTCAAAAATATTGTCAATTTGTCATGTTTTTCTCGATTCGATAATATCTACGGTTTTGTGCTGTCATTCAAAGAATGACACGGGACTTTAGATGTTGCTCAATTTTATTTATATATATATAATATATATATATATATATATATATATATATATATATATTATTGAGAGAAAAAAAAATGGTTTATTGTCATTTCGAAGTAACCGCTTGTCAAAGAAAGAACAGAGCCATACTTGTATCATATTTTCAAAATTCCATGCTCGATTCTAAAACATTTATCTCTGAAAACTAATGCTATGAAAAAATAATTCGGACTCTATTTTTGATAATCATCTGGATTTATTTGTCAAAATATCTATCTCTCAATCAACAACCTATGTCATTGATTGAGGGGAGAATGATTTCAATTAAATTAAAAGTTATTTGGCATTCAATTGTTTTCAAAAGATAATCATGCATGTTTAACCAATGGAGTTTAAAATCTCAAAATCAGATCCTTATCGGTTAAAACGCTTTCATAATCAAGTCACAATTCTCCTCAAAAGCTTTCAAAATCAATTTAAATCTATAAGAGATCACAAATCTCAAATGATTTGATAATTGTGATAGGGGAGAATGTGTGATTTAAATTGGATTTAAACCGATAATTCGTAAATGGTTTTATAAGGATGTACAAGCTCTCCTTCCCACATGTGACAAACGATTTCAAATTTTCCATGCACATGTTGAGGGGAGCATCTATCTTAAACCTATGATTTGAAACGTGATCACTTATCTCAATGTGGAGGTTCCCTCTAGTATGTGCAAAACTCTTTTCAAATCTCGAGGCACATATTGAGGGGAGCAAAATCATGAAAACCTCATCCTTCCCCAAAATGCTTTATCTACTTGATTCGATTAGGGAAGTGATGTTGATATTTTTAGAAAATGGTAATCAAAGAAGTTAATTCTTTCTCTTGCCTCCGTGTGGAAAACTATTTCAAATACTTGATTCACATGTTGAGGGGAGTTCTTCTTCTAAAAATATCAAAAACAATTCAGGTACAAAATGCTTTGATAATATATCACAAGTATCCGGATTGATTTTCAAATGGTTTTCAATTGGTTCCTATGGCGGATGAACAATACCAAATAGACCGACCAACTTTACTTTATGTACGGTGATATAAGGATGATAAGGTTAGGTATATGTTCCCATGATCCGCCCTTGAGCCGGAGGATCTACCCAGGGACAATCCACTAGATAGTGTAGAGTCCTTAGGTATGATGAAAAAGGAGAAAAATGAGATATGGGAAGAGTGCGGACTGAGACCGAGCTAGTATCGAATAAACCCAACAAGGTTCTAGTTATGAAGTCTCGGTAAGCACTGAAGGGGTTGAAGAATGAAAAAAAAAGAATTGAATGTGAAAAAGGGTGAAAAGAAATAGCCCTCCATTTATTCAACCTTAGGCGAACCGGGTTCAATACATATGCTACTGGTGGTTACTTAGGTAACTCCGGTATTGAAGACAAGACGTCATGGACCCAGTGACGCACTGCACTAAACTTCCCAAACTACTCAAGTTCCTCTTAAAAGGGCTTGTTTCATTCTCACGGGGAACCTACATTATCTATCGACTTTCTCTTAGAGATTGTTGATATTGAAGAAGGAGACCCTCTCCCTAGTCTCCGATATAGGATCCAAAATGCACAAATTGAGTCTAGAGCCACGAGATCATCAATAAATCTCATTAGGACAATTTCAATGAAGACTCTCTGTTTCACACAATGTGGAAGAGAAATTATATCTTGAGTCCTACGCATTATCCTTGTGGTATTGCGAACATCCGAGTGATGTGTTTACATATTCACTGTGAAGATGGAAAGCCTTCCGGAGCCAACATCTAACAAGCTCCTGGTAGGTGGCATGTGAGATCTATTATATTGATCAACCATGTGACAACCTGAATAAAACAATGGGGTGATTCAATCTTTTGAATCAATCCTGGTTCAGGTTATGGATTGACGGATACCTTTGAAAAACGGGTCTTTGTGTTTTAAAACTCTTTTCATTAGCACGTCGACCGT
Organism: Chrysanthemum makinoi; assembly: GCA_910596185.1. Classification (NCBI taxonomy): domain Eukaryota; kingdom Viridiplantae; phylum Streptophyta; class Magnoliopsida; order Asterales; family Asteraceae; genus Chrysanthemum; species Chrysanthemum makinoi. The sequence goes on from OU343220.1 coordinate 251,150,925, forward strand.
GTACTAATTTTTTAAATCAAAAGGTGTTTTATGATTGATAATTGATTTTCATTAAAACCTTCGTTATATTGCAAAACAATTTCTATTGAGCAATACACGATTGTTTTTCAAATCTCTTTTCATCAATCGGTGGACTTAAATTATTCGGTTCACTCACTCCGTGTTGTCTTCTTTGAGACGTTCGGTTTGAGAACAGCTAGAGCATAAACCCATCAAGGAAATTCTTCGAATTATACCGATCACAGCAGTACTTATCGATCACGGGAACCGTGGGCGTGTACCTCAATTCATCGAAAGTGATCAAAGACACTTTCGTGCGCTTTTTATTGCTAACTGCCTTATGCGGTACACCCGACGCTTTCGTGATCGTAATGGAGCGTCAATCCATAGCCGCATGCTCACACAACACATTCATATCGAAAGAAATCATGATTGGTGCATCAATGACTCTGATAATCTAACTCCATGCTTACCTTCGCTACGCCGCCAATATCATGAATCAACGAAAGCTTCCGCTACTCTGATGAGAAGATATCATGATCCCGAATGTGAGCATGTCGGTCCGAAAGTCACAACATCACATAATACCAACACCACAATGGATGTATCTGAGATTTTCTACTAGCTGATGATCTCAAAAGCGGCTCAACATTATTATCATATAGATCAAGAAAAGACCTCCACTTGGATTAACCAAACATGCAATGAGTGGAATCAATGACTACGAGCTCCGGAGCAAAGTACTACATCAAGAATGCAAGATCAATTGTTAATGTAATATCCGATTGTATTCAATGTCATTTTAGTATATGTTTGAGGTGACCTCCCTTAGGGGAGATTGTTAGGAATTAGAAATTCCGGGTATTAAAGAGTCGGTCACCTCAAGTATATGTAATCGTTAGAAAGCTCGTAGTCATAGTACTTTTATGTTAAGTAGTATTTAGTTTAGTAACACCGTGGAGGACGGACGGTCTTTACCCGTATGCCGATCCACGACCCGTTGTGTGGCGTTTTATTGTAAGACTATAAATACTCTCTACCTTCCAAGGTAGAGAGTTGGAGCTCATAATAAGATTTTTCTTTCTCTCACTAAAGTTCCCTAAACCTCTAACTTTCTCTCTCTAGAATTCCACTTATACGCCTACTTTGTGTTATGGTTTGATGTGTATGTGAAATCCAATATCCTTCAGTTTTGTATCTTTGCCAAACAATTTTAAGAAAAAGTTTGATTAATGTTTAATCTACAACAAAACCACAGAAATTACTGATGAACATTGATTATCATTTATGAACAAACATATTATAACGAAAGCACTAATGAAATGTTCATCAATTTTTTCTATGTGAAACCTTATTATGCTACTTAAAATATTGATAAACAAACACAATTACTCGTGCACATGGATGAACAAACATTATATACCTAAAACAATCGATGAACAACACTAACTGATGAACCAGACTAACTGATGAACAAAACGTCATCTTTAACGTGTGATATCTCACTCATATGACATCCGATTTTGGTGATTCAAAAACCTGAGTAAAGATAGGCCCAATATCTATAACTTTTATGCTCTACAACTTTTCTAATTTGAATTTAATTTTGGACAAATTTATAGTTAAAACGCAATAAAACACAATACGTACATTTTTGTACAAATTTTTTTTTTAAAACATCACTTTTTGAATCTTACATTAATAAAATGATTAGTGGGTCGTTGTGGTACAAATAATTGTGCATTTAGCGTAATTTTAACATTAAAAGTCTAAGTTAGACATTTTATCAAACACTTTATGTGCAACAAATATGACTAAAACGTCATCTTTAATGTGTCATATCTCACACATATGATATTGGATTTGAGTGATTCAAATTTCTGAGTAAAGAGTGAACCAAACTTTACAACTTTTGTCGTTTAAGTTTTTCATGATTCGGAAGTTTTGAAGGTCGCAAATAAGGTCAAAAATATCAAGAAAATCAAGACCAATTGAATATGAAAAAAAAGTTTCGAAATATTTAACAAGACTTATACCAAATTAAAGATGATTAAATTTTAGAAATTTTTGTGAAATCATTATTTTCTAAAACTTTGTCGTTTAAAAGTTAAATTCATTTGAATTTTGAGGGTAAAATGTAAAAAACGTAAAAAATGACTAATAATTTGAGGTGGTGGACACATGTCACCTTAAGAGTGGCTTTCTACACTTTTTAAAAAAGATGACTTTTTATTAGATCCCCTAGCTTATACGTAAACCCTACCCACAAAACGCACGCCACCCTTATACCTCCATTCTTCCAGTCAACAAAAATCTCATCACCAACCTCATCTCATCTTCATACAACTGTAAATCCTCTCTTCAAATTAACAACAAACAATTTCGTCCATTTTCTTATCTCATCTTCATAGCAAAGCACCTTATATTCTCATACAAGAAAAAAACAAGATAACGCAAAAAAAGGGAAAACGCGAGGCTCGGTACCGTTCTTGCGCCGTCATGTCGCGTTTTCCGAGACCATTTGGGCTGGTCGTGACGGCTCAAGACACGAAAACGCAAGGCACAGTGTGGATCTTGCACCGTCCGGTAGCATTTTCTTGGGAAAACACCAGCCTTGGTGCAGGGTACCCAAGGCTCTTACAATGTTGATACAAAATAAGTATAAACTTGAAGCATAAATATTAACCATTTTGAAATAATTAAATTATAGTGACATATTAATTTTTTAGTATTTTATTTATGACACAAAATTTGACACACCAGATTTTAATACATATATAATGACACCTTCATTTTTTTTGATACATATATACATATACAATGACACACTAGTTTGTTTTACATATATGTAGTGTGACACTAATTTTTTTTATACATATATAGTGACACACTAAATTGAAAGTTTGTTTTTTTGTATGTTTTATACATTTTTGTACGAAAATGTATACAAACAGACAAAAACGTGTGAAAACGGATGAAAATGTATGAAAACGGACGAAAACGTACAAAACGGACGAAAAATATAATAATGTATGAAAACGGATGGAAACGTGTAACATATTGGATTTCACAAACACATCAAATCATGATCAAATGGGGCATATACAATAAGGTTTTAGAGAGAGAAATAGTTAGAGGTTTGGAACCCTCTACCTTGGGAGGTAGAAGATATTTATAGTCTTACACAAATCGCCACCTACGGGCTGTGGATCAGGCATACAATGGGTAAAGACCCATCCGTCCTCCACGGTGTTACTTAACTAACTACTACTTAACATTAAATAACTACGACTACGAGCTTTCTAACGATTACATATACTTGAGGTGACCGACACTTTAACAAATGGATTTACTAAATCCTAACAATCTCCCCCTAAGGGAGGTCACCTCAAATTACATTGAATACAAACAGATATTACATTAAGATTGTTCTTGGATTCTTGTTAATGTTCTTTGCTCTGTAGCCCGTAGTCTTTGATTCTTCATTTTTGCATGTTAGATTAATCCAAGTGGAGGTCTTTAACTGATCCACGTGATAATGAGTTTTGAGCCAAAGATTGAGATCATCAGCTACCATAAATCTCTGACTCTTCCGTTTAGGTGTTGACATTATGTGAAGTTGTGACTTTTGGACCGACATGCTCACATTCTGGATCATGAAATCTTTTCATCAGAGTAGCGGAAGTTTTAGCTGATTCATAATATTTGCAGCAGCGTAGCAGAAGCATGGAGTGAAAATATCAGAGTCGTTGATGCACTTATCATGATTTCTTTAGAAATGAATGTATTGTGTGAGCATGCGGCTATGGATTGACCTCTCCATTCTGATCAGCTGCAAACGTCGGACGTACCTGCATACAACAGTTAGCAATAAAGCGCACGAAAGTGTCTTTGATCACTTTCGTTGAATTGAGGTACACGGCCCACGGTTCCCCGATTGATCGTACAAATGCCTGTGATCGGTATAATCCCGAAGAATTTCCTTGACAGGGTTTCGCAGCTGCTCTAGTTGTTCTCAAACCCGAACGTCTCAAAGAAGACAACACGGAGTGAGTGAACCAGCGAATTTGAGATTCACTGATTGATACAAAGAGATTTGAAAAAACAATCGAGTACTGCTCAATAAAGTGTTTTTGCAATACATCGAGGGGTTTTTGAGAAAAATCAATTATCAATCATAAACACCTTTTATATTTGAAATATTAATACACAGTCGATGTGCTAAAGAAAAGAATTTTTAAGCACAACGACCGGTTTTTCAAAGGTATCCGTCAATCCATAACCTGAACCAGGATTGATTCATAAGTTTGAATCGCCCCATTTTTTCTGTTCACTTGTCACATGGTTTATCTATTGGATAGATCTCACATGCCAACTACCAAGAGCTTGTTTGATGTTGGCTCTAGAAGGCTTTCCATCTTCATTGTGAATATGTTTGCATATCACTCAGATGTTCTGGCAATACCACAAGGATAATGCGTAGGACTCATAAGATATAATCTCTCTTTCCACATTGTGTGAAACAGAGAGTCTTCATTGACAGTGTCCTAATGAGATTTATTTGATGATCTCGTGGCACTAGACTCAATTGTGCACATTTGGTTCCTATGCCTGAGACTAGGGAGAGGGTCTCCTTCTTCAATATCAACAATCTCTAAGAGAGAGTCGATAGATTATGTAGGTTCCCCGTGAGAATGAAACAAGCCCTTTTAAGAGGAACTTGAGTGGCTTGGGAAGTTGTAGTGCAGTGCATCACTGGGTCCATGACGTCTTGTCTTCAATACCAGTGTTACCTTAGTAACCACTAGTAGCATATGTATTGAATCCGGTTTCTGCCCTAAGGTTGAATTATTGGAGGGCTATTTCTTTTCACCCTTTTCACATTTATTTCTTTTTCATTCTTCAACCCCTTCAGTGCTTACCGAGACTTCATAACTAGAACCTTGTTGGGTTTATTTCAGTTCTAGCTAAATCTCAGTCGGCACTCTTCCCATTTCTCACTTTTCTCCTTTTTTCATCAAACCTAAGGACTCTACACTATCTAGTGGATTGTCCCTGGGTAGATCCCTCCGGCTCTGGCGGGATCGTGGGAACGAATACTTAACCTAACCATCCTTATATCACCATACGTAAAGAAAATTTGGTCGGTCTATTTGGTATTGTTCATCTGCCATTTGAACCAATTGAAAACCATTTGAAAATCAATCCAGATACTTGTGATATAATATCAAAGCATTTTGTAACTGAATTGTTTTTGATATTTTTAGAAAAAGAGCTCCCCCTCAACATGTACATCATGTATTTGAAATCGTTTTGGTACACAGAGGCAAGAGGAAGAATTAACTTCTTTGATTACCATTTTCTAAAAGATATCAACATCACTTCCCTGATCAAATCAAGTAGATAAAGGATATTGGGGAAGGATGAGGTTTTCATAAGTTTGCTCCCCCTCAATATGTGCCTCGTGGTTTGAAAGAGTTTTGCACATATTAGAAGGAACCTGCACTTAGAGACAAATCAATCACGTTTCAAATTCTTTGTGGTATAAAAGGATGCTCCCCCTCCACATGTGCATGGAAAATTTGAAATCGTTTGGTACATGTGGGGAGGAAAGCTTGCTAAACACTTATGAAACCATTTATCGAATTATCAGTTTAAATCCAATTTAAATCACAAATTCTCCCCCGATCACAATTTTCAAATCATTTGAGATTTGTGATCTCTGTAGATTTAAATTGATTTTGAAAGCTTTTGAGGGGAGATGTGACTTGATTATGAGAAACATTTAACCGATAAGGATCAAGTTTGAGACTTTAGACTCCAAAGATTAAACATGCTGGAGAATCTTTTGAAAACATAATAATAACAAAGGTCTTGTACCAATTGTATACAATATTGAAAAACATTGTTCTTTTTTATTATTCAAGAGTAGACCTTTCTCGATTACGTGCCAATTATTTGAAAAATACTCTTTTTAATTGAAATCATTCTCCCCCTCAATCAATGATATATTTTGTTGATTGAAGGATAGAGATTTTGACAAATGAAAAGCCCGGATGATTTTCAAAAGTAGAGTCCGAAGTATTTTCAAAGCAATTTTGTTTTCATTAGATGTCAAATATTTTTCAGAAGAATCATTTGAAGGAAAAATATTTGAAAGGAAACATTTGTCTTTTTAATGACAAACATTTGTTTTTTAGAATCAGAGCATGAGGTTTGAAGATTTAAGATAAAGCTTGGCTCTGTTCTTTCTTTGAAAAACGGGTTACTGCTTGAAATGATAATAAACCATTAGTTTCACTTTCTCCCAAATTATTATTTTTTTTAAACAAAATATGTACATTCGAAGAAAATCTAAAAACCCGTGACATTCTTTGAATGTCAACACAAAGTCCGTAGATGATATCGAACAAGGAAAACATGACAAAATAACAATATTTTTGGGAATTTTCAAGATTTTCTAATTTTTATAGATTTTGAAAATTTTATATTTTTCTATTTGCTTTTTGTTGGTTTTGTAATTTTGTATTTTGCTTTTCGAATAAATATTTACAAGAGATGGATGAAGAAAACCTTTTACTTCTCTTCTTCCTCTTGAAGACGTTTAAGTGTTTCCGGCTGTAGACTCTTTAGACCAAGTCGTGGGAGGATAAACTCAAAACGTTCTCTAGGAAGAGCTTTGGTGAAGATGTCTGCTAACTGGTATTCAGACCTCACAAAATAAAGTTCCACCACACCGTTTTCCACTTGCTCCATAATGAAATGATGTCGAATGTCGATGTGCTTTGCTCTTGAGTGTTGTACGTTGTTGCATGAGAGAGCAATGGCACTTTTGTTATCACAATACAGAGGGATTTTGTTGAATTCAAAGCCATAGTCAGATAATTGGGATCTCATCCATAGGATTTGAGCACAACAAGATGACATGGCTATGTATTCAGCCTCTATAGAGGATATTGAAGTACTCATTTGTTTCTTAGAAGACCAACTCACAAGCTTATCACCCAAAAGCGAGCACCTCGGGCGTACTTCGACGTGTATCTTGACATCCTGCATGATCGGCATCGCATAGGCTGTTAGTGACATACCGGTGTCCTTCGGGTACCAAAGTCCCATATTGATGGTTCCTTGGAGATACCGAAAGACCCGTTTAACCGCTTCAAGGTGCTTTTTGGTAGGCTTAGCCTGGTATCTAGCACACATGCAAACAGCGAATAGGATGTTTGGTCTACTGGCTGTGAGGTACATCAGGGTCACCAGGATCCATTCATACTATGATATTTCGTTTGATCTACCATAATCCCTGAGTGGTCCTCATCCAGTTTAGTACGCTCTATAATGGGAGTGTCAACAGGGTCACCAGAATCAAATCCAAATTTCTTTAAAATCTCATTTGCATATTTAGATTGATTTATAAAAATGCCTCTGGGACTTTGTGAAATTTTTAATCCCAAGAAAAATGACATTTGTCCCACCATTGACATTTGAAATTTGGAACCCATTTCATTGGAAAAACGGTCACATTCATTGGGGTCAGTCGAGGCAAAAATAATATCAGCAACATAGATTTGAATGTGAATTAAATGTTTGCCTGACTTTCTGGTGAACAATGTCGGATCAACTGCTCCTTTGCTGAATCCAATAGATAGAAGAAACTTTGATAGCGTATCATACCATGCCCTTGGAGCTTGCTTCAAACCATAAAGAGCCTTCTTCAAGCGATAGACATGAGTAGGATGCTCTGGATTCACAAAACCTTCAGGTTGGCTGACGTATACGACTTCTTTAAGATCTCCGTTAAGAAAAGCTGTCTTTACATCCATCTGATAGACTACCATGTTCTTACTTGCAGCATTAGCCAAGAAGATTCTGATTACCTCGATACGAGCAACTGGAGCAAATGATTCTTCAAAGTCAATACCCTCCTCTTGACAGTATCCTTTTGCCACCAATCGTGCCTTGTTCTTTAGTACATCACCATGCTCATCAAGTTTTACTTTAAAAATCCACTTTAGAGCAATGATCATACCACAGTCAGGAGCCGGAACTAATTCCCATACATCTAGTCGATCAAACTCATGAATTTCTTCTTGCATGGCATTGAACCAGCTGTCTTCATTCATGGCAGTTTTAACGTATTTTGGTTCTATCTTGGATAGTACGGAATTGAAGAAGCATCATAAGGCATCAGTTGCAAGTTGTTTGCGAGTGGATACTGGACGAGAGGGATTTCCAATGATGTTGTCCAATGGGTGATCATGCGTCCATTTTCTAAGGTGTTCATGTGGTTGTTGTTGAGGGAAGTAGCAGTCGATTTCTCCTGATGAAGATGGTTCTGATGATGATTCAGGAGCAAATATGTTTTCAAACGGAGCATCTTCAGGAGTAGCAAAGGGATTCTCTCCATCAAGGGTGCCCGAAACAATTCCATGATGTACACTCGATGATTGATGATTTGTTGATGAGACAGAGTGATCAGCAGCAGGCGCTTCTTGACTTAACGACATAGAAACTGAAGGGTTAACTTCATTGACAGGGATATGAGCAGCCTCTGTTGATGGATTTGACAGATCATTAGCAATTGGCTCATAGTGTTCATCAAACATTGGATCAAACAGTTTCTTCAATTCATCTTCTGAAGGAGGTACATAAGGAGTTGTTGGTGAAGAATCGTATACAAGAGTAGAACTGATGGGACTACTTGAAGATGCGGGTCCAGAACTGGGTTGTCCTAGAGCCATTGGACCGGTCATCTCATCAAACGTAACGTGAATTGTTTCCATGATATTTCGGGTCCTTTTGTTGTAGATTCGGTATCCTTTTCTGCTTGGTGCATATCCTACAAATACTCCAATGTCCGCTTTAGCTTTAAGTTTGCCTAAGTCTTGGCCCTCATTAGTTGGATAACACAATGCACCAAACACACGAAGGAATCAAAGATTAGGTTTTCGATTGTGGACAAGTTCATATGGAGTTTTTCCATGAGAAGTGTGAATAAGGGATCGATTTTGAGTGTAGCATGCAGTGGCAATGGCTTCAGCCCAGAGAAACATTGGAACCTTTGAGTAAATTAGCATTGTTCTAGCGGCTTCCACAAGAGTTCGATTTTGTCTTTCAACTACACCGTTCTGTTGAGGAGTTCGTGGAACACTTCTTTGATGACTGATTCCAACATTTTCATAAAACTCACTAAGTTCTTTGTTAACAAACTCAGTTCCATTGTCTGTTCGGATGATTCTGACAGTATTGTTAAGTCGAACCTCGCAATGTTTGATAAGTTTGATGATGATATCTGGAGTTTCATCCTTTGTTCTCAAGAACTTAACCCAAGTAAATCGAGAGTAATCATCAACCACAACTAACACATATTTCTTCCCGTAAATGTTCTGCACTCTCATGGGTCCACATAGATCCATGTGAATGGTATGCAGAACTTCCGTAACTGAGTTTATAGGTTTGGGTTTGTGGGCATACTTCTTGCTTTTTCCCAATTGGCATTGAACAAAGATGATCCTTTTCATACTTTAGTCTAGGTAAGCCTATTACTAAGTCCTTTCTAGAAAGATCATTTATGGTGCCAAAGTTCAGGTGATTTAGACGACGATGCCATAACCATGACTTTGTTTTCGAAGCCTTTGACAATAAGCAGATTGGAGAAGACTTCATCATATCTTCGATAGAGATGGTGTATAGATTTGAACCACGTGTTCCTCTTAAACGTTCTCTACCATCAAGTTCTCTAACGAAGAAAGTATGTTTTCTGAAGGCCACTTCTAGATCAGAATCACAGAATTGACCGACAGAGAATAAGTTATGACCAAGACCTTAAACGTAATATACCCTGGAGATAACACTATTACCGACAACATAATCTCCATAACCCATAATTGCACCGAAATGATCATTTCCGAATCTAACAATCGTGATGAATTTACTCACAAAGTTCATGAGCCGTGACCGGTCTCCAGTCATATGCTTGGAACAACCTGAGTCCGGTACCACGACGATTTGAACGATCTGCAATTGAACACAGACAAGAATGGATAACTGGATAATTGGGATCCCCATGCAAGAATGGGTTCCATTTGGTTAGTAACAGTGATTGGAACACCCACATCAATGGAATCATCAGGGATAGATGCAATGCTAGTGTCCGTATTTGACCTACTCAAAGTGTGTTCACTTCTTAAAGGAATAGTTCTACCAGTAGGCATCCATTTCCTAATGGGCATTGATCTAGGTAGTTTAGGGCACATCACATTAAGATTGAATTTGCGGCCAGTAGGTATCCACTGATAACCTATGTTACTAAATTTCCTTCCTGTGGGTTTCCAATGTTTTCTAACCTTCTTTCGCCATTGCTTTCTAGCCTTCTTAGCTTGATTTTTTGTATTCACTATCTTAACAGGGCATTTAACAGCATTAAGCAACTCATTCACAGCACATTCATGATTAGTAACAGAAACCAAACAATCATCATTACATGTTTTGCCAAAAGTAGCAGAATTCAAATTAATTACAGTACGCTTATAGCTAATACTAGAATCAACACGATTCGTTTTATTCAACTCAGACTTAATGTTCCTAGGGTGGTCTTCTACTTTCTTCCATTGCACATTCTTAGCTTGCGAGGTCCTATCATGCTTTGTATTTCCTGGAGGCTTTGACCCGGCTTGCTTTTGTGTCACTGATTACTCCTGTAGAGGGAATTTTGGGAACATTAGATGGGATACCTTGTGCATTACAGGTTTAGAAGTGCTGGGATCTGAGCTAGTTGAAGGTACATTAAAATTCACTTTCTTAATGCTAGGAATAGAACAAGGCATCACAGCTTTACCTTTCTCAAAAAAAGATTTGGGGCAGGTTGCTCTTAAGCATTCTAACAGCTCTTGAGATCGTTTGGCCTGAATGCAAGCAAACCTAATTTCTCTATCAAGTGGCTTATTTATGAAATCCTCTTCTACAATCTCTCGGAGACATTCTAGACTATCCTTAAGGTAAGCAAAATAGTCATGAAATGCAAGTTCGTTATTTCTAAGATGAGGAGGAATGTATTTAACAGTCACAGTATATTTGCAGTCTGCAGATGACTTTGATGCAACATTCTCATTAAAGACAAGTGGCATTTTCCCTTTTACCTGACTCCTTAGATTCTCAATTTATTTTTGTAAAGACTTTAATATTTCGTTATTCTTGTCACGAGTGACTTTCATTGAATCATATAGCTCTTTAAAGTGTTGTTTCACTTTTTCATTTTCTTCTAGAAAACTCTCATTTTCCTTTTGTAAAACATTAAACAAGTTTTGAAGATGAAAAGTCTGAGAACTCTGAGAATCTGCAGGAGGAGGCATTTGGGAGCCTGTCACATTGTTCTTTTCACCCTTTAATTGTGAAATTTGGGTTCTCATTTTTCTGATTGTGTTACAATGAGCTCGAATTTGTTCATCACGTTTGCTGATTTCAAAAACTGCATTAAATTCAGGAGCATCCAAGGATTTCTTGATATTTGAGATTTTAACATTTTCTTTTAGATGTTGATATTTCAATTACAAAGCAAGATGCTCAACTTCCAATTTAGAAAACTGTTTCACCAGGTTATCATGATCATCCCGTTCAAATTTTTCATGCAATTTAGAGTTAGTTTTCTCAAGTTCAATGACACGATCATGGGAGACTTTCAGAGCAACAGATAATTCATGAAATTGGGATGCATTAATTGAACAATTCGTGGCAGTGTAAAACACATCTTGAGTGATACATTCAGAAATCAGATTCTCATTTAAGGTATGCAATTTTTTCCTCTCAATCTCATTATATTTTAATTCTCGCTCATAGTCATTGACCTCAACTATCATTGCATCAAATTCCTTTTCCATTTCTTTAATATCTGAATCCATCCCCTTTTTAAGACTCTCAAATTGACCTTTTAATTATTTAAAGAAAGGCATGACCTGAGTTAAATAGCATTCTTTAGTTTGCTCAAAACCCCTCTCCCCTTCAGTTATCCCAGTAGGTGTGATCCTTTTCTTACATGTCTTCTCAAAGTCAACAAATAGTTGATAAATGACATACTGACTGATTAAGGTCTTGCTCTTAGTGGGAATAGATCTAGGAACTAAATGCATTGGTGTATTGGGAGGATATACAGTGGCTGAAAACATTCTCCTACATGGGGGATTCTATTCAACAAACTCATCAGCTTTTTTCATGTCCATATCCTTTTTCCAGAACACTTGTTCAGTGGGTCACTGTGTTTGAGGTCTAAACTTGTTAAATGCAATCATATTTTCCTTAGCATAGTTAGGTGTTTTAAAACTAATGTTGTTTTCTATGCATGAGGGGCTCTTAAGTTTTTCATCCAATTTCTTCCTAGTAACCTCTTCTAACTGCTTATCTTCCTCAGTGCACTCAGCGCAACTAGGTTTCTGCCTAGGCTTAAGGATTTCATAGCCATCATAGATTACCTTCTGAGCTTCTCTTGCTTTCTTACCATACTCAGGGTTGGGTTCCTTAATAATGGGAATACTATGCTTATTGCTTAAAACTCTATGCTTAGTGACCATGTGAGCTGTCTGAATGGTGTTCTCTTGTACATACAACTTATTTTCAAGCTTGTTTTTCAAAGTTTTTAGATTAGAAAAGTCATTCAAAAGTTTTGATTCCTTAGTGTTAAATTCTTGTTTAAGCACTTTAACATTTTCTTGAATCTCTTGCTTTTGCTTAACAGTTTTAGAAAGCTTTTCTTGTAAGGAGTTTAACTCTTGTTTTAACACTTCTTCTCTAAAATTACTTTTTCTAATAATTATACGCATTTGGTCATCCATTTCCTGCTCACGGGTAGTTAACTCAAACATAGCACGTTGTTCATAAATAGCAACTTGTTCTTTATAGGCATTCAGTTCTGAGGTAACAGAATCATCAGGGGCACATGCAGTGTATTCATCAAAAACATAGTCATCATTGACTGCAGAAGATACATCACTTGGTACAATCTCACTTTCACTTTGTGTCACATATTGATCATATGGGACAATATTACTATTACCCACATTATCAATATCTGATTCATAAGTTTCAAGAGATTGCACTTCATTATGTATCTTTTGCTCATCAACCTCATCATATAATTTTAATACCTCTGAGATGATTGATTCTTTGGATGGACCAGCCTGTTGTGGTGATGGGACCTTTGGAGAGACCATAGGTGAGATGCTAGCCATGAAGATTGTCTGGACAGTAGGTTCATCATCGACATCAGAGTCGAATGCATCACAGTCTGCAACTTGAAAGGCATTTTGATGATTGTGACCTATTTCCTGAATTGGCTGCTCATCTACATCAGCATCATTTTGATGATTGTGACCTATTTCCTGACTGGCTTCACTTGTCCCTGATTGGCATTTCTCCTACGATTCTGATTAGCCACATACCCTCCACCTCTTCCTTGTTCATACTGCCTTCCTTGAAATGGTTGCACCATAACCTTTCCATCTCTGACAACAGCATGATTGTGTAGATTGGATGCAGTTCTGATCTCATTGTTAGTGTGAAGACTGTTGGTATGTGGATTGAGGGTCAAGTTTTTTTTAACCATAAGAGCTAGTTGATTGATGAAGTGTTCCATGACTGCATCAGCATCAGCTTGCTTGAACCTCAGATCGGGAATGAGTTTGTGATTACCATTACCCATGGGTATGACTTGAGAAGCTTTGGTGGTAATTCCAACATTTGTGTAAAAGGCTGTTGAATCATTTGAAGAGCTTGTTTCTCCCTGTTTAGTTTTGAACTGTTCAAGAATCCTTCGTTCAAACATAGCATGTCTCTCATTCTGAAGAAGGAAGGCATACAGTTGCTCATTGTTGGTGTTCTTCAATCCTTTGGTTAGCTTCACAGAGGTGACAAATTTGCGCCATTCGGGATTCATGTTGTTCACAAACTTTGAGTTCAGCTGAATATTTGGCATGGTCATTTTGATGTTCCTCATGTCATTTACAAGCTTGTGGAATCTCACGTAATATTCATAAACACTTTCTTTTGGTTTCATCTTAAAGTGCTCAAATTCATCATACAGTTGTGATTCTGTCTTCCTTGGTAAGTTCTGAACCCGAGAGAAGCATCTTGACATTGTCCCAAACTACCTTAGCTTCAGTGTTGTGATTGATCAGCTTGTAAATGTCTTTTGGAAGACCACGAAATATAATGTTTGAAGCCCTGATATCAGCATCATATCTCTTTTTCTCCTTATCACGGAGCTCATCATATGTCTTTGGTCTGTCCAATCCAAAGATCATTGTTCCATCTGCAGCAGTGTCAATTATGCCTCTTGTAGTCTCAATCTGATAAGGTCCTTCATCAATTGACTTGAGAATGTTGACTCCATTTTCCTTTCCCAGACAATACAATCGAATTCGTTGAGCCCATGAGTCATAGTCAGTTCTATCAAGCATGGGTGGACGAGTGTCTGAACCAGCTGCTTGAACGTCCTCAGCTACAGTAGAGATGATTGTAGGCACGTTGGTAAACATGTTTACAGATTTCACGGGATTTTATAACTCTATGATTAAACCGGGAAATAGATTCTTTCACGGGATTTTACTAAATCAAGAGAAAACCGTATTAGAAACAAATATCAACCAAGTCGCTATAACCCTTGAACCAAGTCGCTAAGTCACCAAGTCGCTAAGTAGCAACTCGCTAAACCTCAAGTCGCTGTGAATCAAGTCGCTAAGTACAAGTCGCTAAGACCCAAGTCGCTGAACACAAGTCGCTAAACCACCAAATAGCTAAGCAGACAAGTCGCTAAAGAACAACTCGCTAAGTATCCAAGTCGCTAAGAATCAACTCGCTAAGAACAATAAGGACAAGTCGCTAGAAATAATAGAGACAAGTCGCTATGCCAACCAAGTCGCTAGCTGAAGTGGAACCTCCACTAACTTGTACTGTTTTTCGGCTTGTCTCAATAGACAAGTCGCTAAGATCAAGTCGCTACGACTTAAACTATAACTCGCTGGAAATTACTAAAGCAAGTCGCTACGAAGAAAAAATACTCCGAGACACAAGTCGCTAAGTTGAAAAACTTCAAAACCACACTTTTCAATCCAAAACAAGCCCAACCACAGTGATTCAAGCTTTCCAAATCAAAACCCAAGCACTTACAATGATTCTAAACACAAAAGTACACTCAAAATTCAAACTTTAACACAAGAAATGATCCAAATGATGCAAAAACCACTAAACTTTTTCAAACCCAAAAACCATATAAAACCACTAGAAATCCAAGGATATGTAAGAGAGATGATCAAACCATGGCTCTTGATACCATTTGTAACATATTGGATTTCACAAACACATCAAATCATGATCAAATGGGGCATATACAATAAGGTTTTAGAGAGAGAAATAGTTAGAGGTTTGGGAACTTAGTGAGAGAAAATGAAAGTATTATTATGAGCTCCAACCCTCTACCTTGGGAGGTAGAGGGTATTTATAGTCTTACACAAATCGCCACCTACGGGCTGTGGATCAGGCATACAGTGGGTAAAGACCCGTCCGTCCTCCACGGTGTTACTTAACTAGCTACTACTTAACATTAAATAACTACGACTACGAGCTTTCTAACGATTACATATACTTGAGGTGACCGACACTTTAACAACTGGATTTACTAAATCCTAACAAAATGTTTGAAAACGGACGAAAACGTCTAAAAACGAACGAAAATGTAGGAAAACGTATAAAAATAGCCGAAAACGTATGAAAACAGACAAAAACATTCGAAAACGTGTGAAAACGGACGAAAATGAATGAAAACAGACGAAAACGTATAAAAACGGACAAAATAATACAAAAACGGACGAAACATACAAAAACGGACGAAAACGTACAAAAATGGATGAAAACATATGAAAACGGACGAAAATAGCCAAAAAAACGTATGAAAATGGGCGAACACGTATGAAAACAGAAGAAAACGTAAAAAACGGACGAGAACGTATGAAAATGAACGAAAACGTATGTAAACGGATGAAAACGTATGAAAACGGACGAAAACGTATGAAAGCGGACGGAAACCTATGAAAACAACTGAAACTTAAGTAAACGGACGAAAAAGTAAAAAACCGTCTGAAAAACGGTCAAAAACATATTAAAACGGACAACAACGTATGAAATCAGGTTAAAATGTATGAAAGCGGGAAAAACATATGAAAACGGATGAAAATGTATGAAAATGAACGAAAACGTATAAAAATGTCTGAAAGCGTTCGAAAACGTATGAAAATGAAAGCGGTCGAAAACGTATGAAAATGGACGAAAAAGTATGAAAACGAGTAAAAATGTATGAAATCAGGCGAAAACGTATAAAAGAAGAAAATGTTTTTATTGTGAGATATTTATTTGTCGTTAAAAAAAACTAGTGTATATGAATAAATAACAAAGACAGGAAAATAAGAAAGATAAGAAAAACAAGAAAATAGGTTGGACAAATTAAATCCTAGAAACAAAAAATAAAAACAAAAAACAAAAACAAAAAAACTAGATATATGAATAAATAAAAAAGACAAGAAAATAAGAAAAACAAGAAAAGACAAGAAAATAGGATAAACAAATTAAATCTTAGATTAATCTCTACCATTATATCAAAGTTAATGAAAGGTGTGGATTAATCCCTCAGTATGTAGTAAAATAAAGGTATGCAAATGAACTTTTCTCATATGAAAGGTGGGGATTAATCCTTATATATATAGAAGAGGGTTCTTTTCATAATTAAAAATAAATAAATGAATAAAATAAAAAAGAACGAGAACTGCGAGAACCAATATGGACCGTAGATCAATATAATTTGAATGTGGTATGCTTTGTCTCAGACGGACCCCTTCGAAAAATGGTGCGGACCCCTTAAAAGAGGTCCGGCTAATTCGCCACTCCCTAGGGCAGTTTTTACCACATAGAGCATTTTTTACCATCCTTAATGCAATCGAATCCCGCGAAACTTATTTCTAAGTGTTTCAAACATGTTTCTAACTATAAATCATGTATTGAAATACCTTTCTAAGCATGCAGTGAGCATCTAAGCATGAAATGGTCATGATGTGATAATAAAGGTAGAAACGCATAAGGGTGAATGTGATAACACGAAGATGTTTAGTTAAAAATAAATTCTAACAAATGACGTATTATTAGAATCCATTATTTTCAAGGCATAACGCGATACAAAGTAGTGGATAAATGACAAACACGTACAAGCCTAAAAAAGTACAATTCTCCACGAGGAAGTTTGAGCAGAGGGTAAATAAGCATAATCAATGAAATGACGATGATGACCAAAATCGGGCTAACCATTCTTGAACACTTCTTTTAACAAATATTTGAATGATGAAAATTTGTTTTTTGGGAGTTGTGGATTGGTGGTTCAAATATATATATAGAGAGAGAAAAATATGGACGTTGGAACATGATATAGGGACTTACGCATGGAAATAGTGGTACTTAGTGCCAATAAAACATTCAGATATACAGTTCAAAGCATTTGTGTTCGAGCAAAAATATCATGTATCTCCCCTAAAAGTATGTAAAACAGTTGAACGATAGAAAATGGGGCTATGAACTCACCTTAATAACAACTTTAGAAATAGATGATGATGGCGGTTGATTATATCTGAAACCCGTTACGTCTTAAATACATTTGAGATTTATTTTAGGGACATGAGAGTATATGTATTCAAGGACATACTCCATAAAGTCCCTCATCATGGCATCGATCTTTGGCTTCAAGTCCAAATCTTTTACGATCATGTCAACTTCTCAACTAAGCAATCCATCAACCAAGCGGCCGGTGGCAAACTTAGTGATCTCACCGCGGAAGAATAGTGTGGTACAATAGAGGACCTTGCCCTCTATGACAACGAAAGTTGGAATGACCCCCGTGAGTTGCCCAAAACCGTCAAGGCAATCTCCTTGCCACCCATTGACTCACAAACTTCCTATCGTAGGATGCTCGAGCTTGAAGATCAAGTCAAATTCTTAATGAGCTCCTACGAAAATCTTAAGTCTTCACGCCAAGTGAACAAAGTCTCTTCCTTGTGTGAGCTATGTAGTGGTCCTCATGACACTCGTACTTGCACAAGACTCCCCGAACAAGCTTTCGTTGACTACAGATCCTCGCGTACCAATGGAATGGGAGGGAGATTCCCCACAACACTCGGACCTAGGACTTTCAATGATGACCGAGAAGCATGGAGGGGCAAACCCGACTACAATTGGGGACAAACCAAAGAATTCACCTCTAATGATTCCCCATGGTCCCACGGCCCTAACCAAAAAAACATAGAAGGGATGTTGCAACACCTAGTTACATCCCAAGAAGCTCAAATAGCCAAGCTTTCGGACCGCTTTAACCAACAACAAGCCGAGATAGATAGGAAGATAGATAACCTTTTGAAAGCCATGACCAATAGTGATAGGAAGACCGCCGAAAAGGTTAATGCCATCTCGACTCATCCTCCCGAAGCTTCCGGTGTAAAAATTAAGGACCCAAGTAAGTACTTCGAAACTAGGGATCCCTCTTCATCCAAGCATGTTCAATTCATCAATGCCATCATTCTAGTGAAACCAAATAGGAATAGTGACGAAGCGAACCATGAGACTATGCTTGAGGTTAGTGAAACTCCTAAGGAAGAATCAACCGATGAAGTAGACGAAGTAGGTGATGAATACTTCAATAAGTTTCCTACGGAAGAGGAACTTTCACACCACCCACACTTAGTACGCGACTTCCGTCACATGTATGTTAGGAAAATCCCTCGGATCAAATTTGGAAATCCTTGGAATCTCAACATACCATGTTGCATAGGACATATTTTCGTGGCAAAGGCCTACATTGATCGCAAGTCCCCAATAAACATCATGACTAGCACCTACTATAATTGGGTAATGAAGAAACCTATCCCAAATAGGCAAGATCCCGATGATCCTAGAGTTAGTTGTAGTTTTCTTAGTAGAGTTAAGGGATTGCCAGTCTATGTAGGTAGTTTCACACACCCTACGGATTTCATAATTGTAGAGGATATTAGTACGGCCATAGATCCTAGCTTGTCCCACGTAATTCTAGGAAAGCCTTTCATAGAAAATACGAATGACTTATGATCCGTCGTTAGGAATAGTTAGATTGAAGGATGAGACCGATAACGTAGCTTACCAAATGCCATTCAAGATTGAGAAATTTTCATGACTATCCAATGATGAAAAGGAACTTAAGCTATCGGTCTACTATAGGAATTAGGAGGATAAGGAGAAAGGAGTAGATTATGTGATGAATAAGATTTTTGGGTTCTATAAGGATTGTTTGAAATTAGAACCGGAATATAGAACCGATTGGGGGGAAAATGACTTTTTACAAAGATGCATAATAGGGCATTATTATAACATGGAAAACCCTAATAGAGACCGTCATGAGGTAGAAGGTGACGGCAATGAAGTCACGTAAGAGCACGACTTCAAGTCTAGCTACAAGACTCATAAATAAAGAAAAGCGCTTAATGGGAGGCAACCCATGCTTAATTGTTTGCTTGTTTGTATGTCATATATCTTTTTCATTATTGTTTATTCTCATGCTTGAATTTGTAAAAATGTTTTATTTTGTCTTTATCCTCGTCTTAATTACATATAAAGGTATTTTACAATCAAATAAGTGTAGGGAAGATTACATACATTTTTCAAAAACGTCAACATGAGAATTACAACTAATGAAATTGATATATCTATGTGTGTTTGTTAGAGTTAAATGCTTGTATCGAGTCATAATGGATGTTTTGCAGGAATTTTTCCAGATTCTAAAGGTGTAATTTTTCCGGAATTTTTTCAGGAAAACGCAGCAGACCAGTTTCTGTCAGGACAACCTGATGGCGTCAGGATTAGAACCTGACGACGTCAGGTAGAGCAAAAACAGCTTATAAAATTTTCTCGTTTTCTGTGCTATTTATAAAATTTTGGAAATTCTCAGGTCTTAATTTTCCAGAAAATCTGCAAACATCCATTCCACAAGCATTATATCCTAGTGTAGTTGAGTCATATATAGTTTTACCGCCACTTTTACGCGAAGGTTTCGTCTATTTTCTTAAAGTGTGCAGGTTATATTTGGCAAGAAGAAGAAAAACAATATTGGATGAAGCTTATCACGCATACATTCTTCTTGGAAAAGAATTTAACCACTACTTCACACGGATCCTACCGAGCTAATCAGGGGAGTACTAGTTTCTTTCTTTTTTAATTACCTTCCTTTATCATAACTTTGATACTTTCGGGGAACTTGGGGATAATGTTCAGTTTAAGTGTAGGGAGGGAGAATAAAACGGGAACTTTGAAACTATGCTTATCCTTGATTATTTGTCTTGTCCTAGTTCATTTGTGTAATAAGCTATAAGAAATATTTGTTAGGGTAATTTTCGCACCATTTAAAAAAAATTATGACATGTACGAGTGGGACTTTAGTCTTAATAAAGCGTCTCATGGATAGGAGTTATATGACTAGCACAAAAACCATTTACCACTCAACTTCCACCCCAAAAATGTGAGGTTCGCCCCTAGATCTATAGGAATAAAGCATTCACCTTTAATGCTTCGAGAGTGTACCAGTAGTATAATAGATTCTAGAACTTGTTTTGTGATGCATTCCGAGATCGCTAGTGAGACTACACATGTGTAGTTAGGAATGACTAAATGATAAGAGGCATTAGGATAACCCTTGTTTGAAACCCGTATTATAATTACTTCTTCCACATCGGTTGAGTAATTACCCCACACCCTTGCGATGTACTCATCTTTAGTACACGATACCCCTAGTTAAGCCCCTTAGAGCCTATCCTTTTCGCGGTTCTCGTGATGTTTCGGTTTTCCGGAATATCAATGAAGAGCATTGTTTACAATCCACCCCCAAATGTACACCCAAATCGCCCTAGCCTACCTTGTATGCACTCACCTTTAGTGCATTATTGTTATCATACTAAACCCTTAGTTCAATTATCTAGTTACTTGCATGGTTGCTAAGTCGAGTCATATCTTTTGTACATAGTTTTGGGATGATTGGGACTCATGGGTAAAGTAAAATTTTATGGAGTAACGGGAAGGAACGTCAAATTCAAATTCCCTTTGTCTACGTAATTAAATACTCCAAGTGTTTTGATCTTTTCAAATCGGGTCAAATTAGTGTTAGAATAATAAAAACTCAAGTGTAGGGATGCTCCTATAAATCCCTTATATTTTGATGTTATCTTAGAGGATGGTAGAGTAAAAGTGTATGAAAAAAATTTAAAAATAAAAAAAAAATAAAAAAAAAATCGAAAAAAAAAAGTGTGAAAAAATAAATAAAAAAAAAAAAAAAACATACGGGCTACCATCCTACATTTATCTTTATTTTTATGTTTTTCAATTTATGTATGTGTGTTTCAAGTTATCTAGAGTTTAGTGAGTCTAGTCTTGGCTTAGCAACGCCATTCTTTTCATGCTTGTGATTCAACTCCAAAACACGTCAAGTTATCTCACACAAGCTAGCCACTTGTGAATGACTAACCGTAAGTAACTTAAAACGGCTCAGACACTGATTTGCTGATAATGAAGGCTTAGGGGTTATGTGTGTGGATAAAACCTCAATATCGATATCAAAAATAATCACGAAGATAGATTCAAATTCCTTTAGGAAAAAGAATAATAAATCAAATCCCGTGTGTGATCGTGTATACGGATTAGACAACCCGAATCGTTTCCCAACGAGGCGTGAATTGCCAACGTCGTTCTTGGTTCGGAATTTAATGCTCGATGTTTTGATTTGTTATTTTGATTTTATTAAACTACGGGAATAGGGAAAGTAATTAAGGGAATCTATTATACGGGAAATCCTAAGTGCAAGATTACTAAAACGTAATTAACGAAACGTAAATAAAATGCAACTACGTCTAAATTATATCCTAAAAATGACTAAAATTACTTTTACTCTAGAAATGCAATGTAAAAACTAATTTAGAATTAAAACTAATTTTTTGGATTTTTCTGAATTTTATTTAAATTAAAAACTAATTTTTAACTATTAAATCTAAATTAAAGTACTAAAAATTATGAAAATTAAGGAGAAAAATGTGAAAATATTTTTATAAAATCTAAAATATCATAAGAGACTTTTCAAATCTATTTTTTTATTTTTCTGATTATTTTTCTATTTTCTACTAATTTAAAACTATTTTAATCTAATTTAAATTGTGAAAAATACCAAATAAAAGGGGAAAAATAGGGAAAAATATTTTTTATGCTTTTTATATTTTTCTTAAACTGGTAAAATTGAAAAATTATTTTTTGGAACTTTTTCTGAATTAATTGCAATAAAAGCTATTTAAAAGTGACTAAAAACTATTTTAAATCTAGAAAAATAGCAAACAATGACCAAAAATTATGAAAATCTCAGGAAAATTCTAAAAAGTTATTCTGGTTCTAAGAAAAATATCAAATATGATGCTTATTTATGAGAAATAAGGGCTGAAGTGTAACTGATGTGGCAATAAGCACTTTTAAATAAGCTAAAGTCTACTAAACTGAATTCTAGCTAAAAGCAGCTTAAAGAAACCTTAAAATAATAGTGATGGAACTATGGGAGCATGCAATGGACTAGTGATTAAGGAGGGATTAAGCTAAAATGGAGATTACTAGAGAAATAAGCTAATAAGCTAAAGTGATCATACAAATAAGCTAATGGGAGGGGGAGTCCTAATAAGCTAACTATACTAAGTTATCTAGGAGTGTTTTAAGCTAATCCTATAGTCTAATAAGCTCTGAAAGCTAAATTTGATTACTGGAATTCCAACAGTTAAGTTCAATAAGGGGGGCACTTTGAGCTTATTTTTAAGCTAGCAAACAAGTTTTTTATCCAAAAATAAGCTAGATCAGATTGAGACCATGTGCCAGAGTCAACAAAAAACCAAATTTCAAAAGTTTTGAAGCTCATATGAAGGATTGAAGAGATCTGATATAGAGGGACATGGACTGAATCAGTGTATGCTAATACACTGTTGTGACAGAGGCCAGTTTTGAAAGCTTATTTAGAGCTTATAAAAACTTTTGGAACTTTATAAAAACTGAAGATAAGCTAACTATAACTACTAAACTCTACACAAAACTAATTTTTTTGGATTTTTGAAGTGATTAAGACCATGAAAATTGCTTGAAAAACTGACCCTATGGACTGTTTTGACAGAAGTATTTGACAGTGAAGATATTGACCAAATTGTTTTGACACTTTGTGACCTTCAACCAAAGCTTGACACAAACTTAAAATGACCCAAGTGACTCAAGATGAGACTTAAACAAAAGCTTGCACCCATGTTTCAACCATAAGTCGCTTTTGACAGCTTATGGAACTCAAGATTCTGAAAATTACTAGTAGCTTATAAGAGATGATCAAACTAACTAAAACAATACTAAGACTGCTAAAACTTATTGACCAAACCAGTATTAACTCAAAAGGGTACCTAAAATGGGTCAAAAACCCTTTGTGCCAAACTCTCCTTTATGAGGACTGTTTGGTACAAGATGTTTGGTTTTACCCCTTTTTTGAGTCTAGCTGGTGAAATGAAGCAGAAAACATAGCTTTTAGATTATGAAAAACAGATTTGAGAATAAGCAAAACAAATAAGCAGTTTGACTTTTTATTTTTGATCCATTTTGACTTAAGTAAATTTTTTTTTGTAAAATGAAGTGAGAATGGAAATATTGAAGCAAAGTTTAAACTTACAAAAGCTATATGAAGCTTATATAAGCTTATAACAACAGAGACAACAACTTAATCCACCATTGAATTAGTGCAAATTTAAATCAAGAGAATAAAGCATAAAACTTGAGATTTTATTAAAACTGAACTTTTATTGCCAATGAAACTGAGATTACAAGGAAAACTTAAGAAAACATTGATAAGCTACTTGAAAAGCTGAAAATACAAAAACACAAACTGAATTTTAAAGAAAATTAATACACACTAAATGTGAAGCCTAAGAGGTCTTTTTATAGCCTTGATCAGGTCTTGGATCCTTTTCAGAAGAGCCTAGAAGCTTATCCACAACCACATGATTCATCCCATTATCACCATAGCCACTCACAATGCTCCAATTCACCAATTGATGTGTCACGGCCAATAGGAGAGCTCCACTTAGCCACGTGGGCATTCTTATCCTGACATGTCAGTGGTTCTAGAAGGATGGAAAGATCCTTAGTACGAGGTTTGGTGTTTGGGTGTGGGTAAATGGTGGTAAATGTGAAAGGGTAAAAGGGTTGTTTGGGTTGGGGAAGAAAGAGTACTGTTGGGCGCGTTTGGTTTGTTTATTATATTTTGATTGGGGTTGACCGGGTCATGGGTTTGACTTGGGTTAAATGGCCGGGTGATTGGGATATATGGGTAAATGGTATAAGGGGTGGACGGGTTGTTTGTTATTGGACCGGGTATAGGTGAATTTGGGCCGTGTATTAGGATTATTGGATTTGGATTATATTGGATATATCTTGGACTAGAATTGAACCCATTAGCAATATTAGGGACCAAAGATGTGAAAGCTGAAACTCCAAGGGCCAAACATGTAAATTCTGAAATTATCTTCAAGGACCATTCTTGACAATCTTCAAATAAACCAAGGGCCAATTTGCAATTTCTGAATCTTCAAGGGCCATTTCTGCCAAAAACTCAAAGTTGAGGGGCCATTTTTGACATTTCTTCAAACTTGGCTATTTCTTCCAAAAATCATCCTCGGAGAATAAAATCTTCATAAATGCTCAATTTTGATCTTCCGGCTCGGCTTAAGCTCTCTTAATCTCTCGTGCTCGGATTTATGTCTGATTTGGTTCCTTTTTGTGTGTTTTTACATATCCGTACCTGCACAAGCATAAACTCAAGAAAACCACAAATATTAGCAATAAACGGCTCTTTCTTGGTTATTTTGGGTCAGTTTTGATAATGAAAAGGTATGTGTTTTAGCACATACCAAAATACCCCAGACGAAACCATTGTCGTGTCCTCACACAATGCAATCAACTCACGCTTCTAAAACCAAGGATTTCAATCTCTTCCTACTAAACCTATGAAGAAGTAGCAAAGATTCCTCAAAAGAGATTAAGAAAGCCTTAATTCTAAAAACGCCCCGTTTACCTTTTAATTCACATGTAGATATTACGATTAAGCACATTCCGATTATGAATGACGGTTTGTTGAACTTTCATGTCGATCAATAACTCCAACATTTTTCAAACGACACGTTAGGATCACGGAGTAGAAAACACAACACAGCGTGAAGTGACCATACGGATAGAATACATCGTCCCTGATTTTTCACAAGTCCCAAACTAAGCGTAAAACCGAAATCATTGTTAAATATGACTCTAGATGCTAACACTACCCATGGAAGTTACTTGTGTAAATACCTTTTGTTCCCATTTTCCTATTTTCCTCTAGAATTTTTTATTTTTGTGAGAGTTGAATTTCTTCAAATTCTCGTTTCGATAACTTTTATTCAGATAAAGATACAAAGCTAAGTCGATAATTAGTTGTCCATCTTTTCTCAAGAACCATTGTCGTAAAAATGAGGTCCACATCAAGGAATTTTTATTCACTTACATTTTTTTACTTTTTCATCATTTTTTTTTTTTTTTTTTTTATATTTGAACTTATACTTGGACTTTTACGTGTATGAGCTATGAACTACGGAGCTTCACGGGGTAATTCCAAGACTATAGGCTTCATGAAATGAGGATCCCGGCTGGCTAGGCTAAGACCTCACTCAATCCCGGCTAAAGATCCAAGGGTCCGATCTCGACACCGCAGCTCACAACTTTACTTATTACTTTATCACTTATCACTGATTTCTTATTTATTACGGATCCTTGATGTGTACCCAATTTTTAAAACAAAAATTCTTTTAAGAAGATAAAGAACTAACTATCGCCAAAAACTCGACATCTCTAATTATTCATTAGACAGATATGGGGTGAAACAATTTTGTGGGAACAAAAAGCCATAAGTACCTTCGATGGGCTCTAAAGAGAACCAACTACTCCACGCTTAGCATCTAAACTCATAAGTAACTCTATCATTTCTCGATCTCCGCAAATTTAAAATCCCAAATAATGAGATCCGCGGATGCTTAGCCGATAATTTTTAGATTATCTATGGTTAAGGGAACAAGCTAGGGCTCAACACGCCCGGTCAAGTCAGAATTCTATTCCTACTCTCACCAGCTGAAAGTCAACAAGGTGTCAAAACATATATTAACTTAGCAAATGCTTCGTCTAAATGAAATTAAGTCATGCATATTTAAAATCACTCAGGGAAACTTGCAAAATCTTGGCCTTGTGAGCTAGAATTCGCATTTTATAGCTTCTTGTCTAAGAGACTAGCAAACTTTTCAATCAAAAAGACTTAACAGAAGCTTACAAAAAAAAATTTAAATTTTGCTCATTTTTGCACAAATTTTCATTTTCTAAGGAAAAACGGGGTTGCGAGAGTACACGACAAAAATAAGCAAGTGCGGTCAAATCAAATCGAAGATTACCCTACCCCAGACTAGAACGAAACATTGTCCTCAATGTTTAAAGCAAGGGTATCAACGAAAATCTAAAAGCCGTTTATTAAGTATGCTCAAAGATAAACGTTAGTCGATAAGATTAGGATATCGGATTTCCATCAGCAACGATCATGAAACTCGAGTAGAGAAAAGACAAACTTTGAGCACGAGAGTCTTCATATCGGGAAAGTCCTACACAACATTACAAACAACCAAACACGAGAAATCGAAGAGGCAGACCCCTTCGCGTCACTTATTAGAAAATAGAAAGAAGATAGATGGATAAGCATGGGGTGCCTCCCACGAAGCGCTACTGTTTTTGATTACCGAGTCGCTAGCTTGACTCGATCCCCGAATTCATTTGTCCATGGGGAAGAAAGTTTGGAGATCCGGGACAACCATAGATGGAATGTTCCCTCCGAAATAATGTTTCACACGATGACCATTCACCTTGAAATTTGGGCCATCGGGCTGAGAAAGCTCCACCGTTCCATACGGGAAAACTTGAGCGATGGTGAATGGTCCTGACCAACGGGATTTGAATTTGCCCGAGAATATCTTCAAGCGAGAGTTAAAGAGGAGAACTTGATCACCAACGTTGAAAACGCGGTTTTTGATTTTTGAATCATGAATCCTCTTAGTCTTCTCTTTGAAAATCAAAGAATTCTCGTAGGCCTGATCCCTAAGCTCATTTAATTCATTCAATTGAACTTTTCGGTGATCACCCGCGGTCTTAAGATCAAAATTAGCGTGTTTCAAGGCCCAGAATGCCTTATGCTCGAGCTCGATGGGCAAGTGACAAGCTTTTCCATACACCAACTTAAATGGGGTGCACCCGATGGGTGTCTTGTATGCGGTGCGGAAAGCCCATAATTGTAGGATCCTATATTATTGTGTTGATGATTCGGGTGGTCTTGGATGATGGAAATACATGTTTGCCATAGTTAGAGAGTTAGTAGAGAGAGAGGGTGTTCTTGCTAGAGGTTTACACAAATGAAAGATTAGATTAAAATGAGAAGCACCACCCCTTCCATGGATGGAAGGGGTATTTATAGTTACAAATACACGACCTCCTATCGGCCTGTGGATTAGGGATACAGTGGGTAAAGACCCGTCCTTCCTCCACGGTGTTGCTCTAAACTAAACTACGCTACAAACTAACAAATAAACTACTTAATAACGTAACAAATGACACGTCTACGAGCTAACATATGCTAGACTTATAATTGGGGTGACCGACACTTTAACATAGAATTTTCTAATTCCTAACAATCTCCCCCTAAGGGAGGTCACCCCATGAAATACATTTTGCATCCTAGCATTCTATATTTGTCTTTAGTTCTTGAGCTCGTAGACTTGAATTCTTCAACATCTGCATCTTTGTGCTTTTGTAGCGATTCTTTAAAGTCCGCATTGAATTGTACATTAAGTGGAGGCCTTTGAACTGATCCACATCTTTGATGATCTTCGAGCTTTCATTGAGATCATCAGCCACAACAAATCTCTGGATCACCCTTTATTGTGTTGCCATCATGTGAAGTTGTGACTTTTGGACCGACATGCTCACACTTTTGAATCATGACCTCTTTCCATCAGAGTAGCGCAAGCTTTACTGGCTCATGATATTTGCAGCAGCGTAGCAGAATCTTAGTATAGAAATATCTGAGCCAGGTTATGTAGATATGCATCAGTCATGACTTCTTCAAATTAAGTGTGGATGCTGTGAGCATGCGGCTTTGGAATGACTCCTCAATTCGATCACCATTTGCAACCGTCCAAATGTACCCGCAAACAACATTTAGCAATAAAACACACGAAAGTGTCTTTGATCACTTTCGTTGAATTGAGGTACACGCCCACGGTTCCCCGTTGATCAGTACAAGTACTGCCTGTGATCAGGTATGATTCGAAGAATCTCCTTGACAGGGTTTCGCAGCTGTTCTAGCTGTTCTCAAACCGAACGTCTCAAAGAAGACAACACGGAGTGAGTGAACCAGCGAATTGAGATTCACCGATTGATGAAAATGATTTGAAAAACAATCGCGTATTGCTTAGAAGAAAGAGTTTTGCAATACGACGAAGGTTTTATGAGAAGATCAATTTTCAATCAAAATACCTTTTTGTATTTAAAAGAGTACACATTCGACGTGCTAGAGAAAAGAAGAATTTTGCACATCAAACGGTTTTTCCAAAAGTATTTTTTCAATCAGAGATACTTTTGAATTTGAAAACATAAGTACACATTCGACGTGCTAGAAAAGAAAAGATTTGCACATCGAACGGTTTTTCCAAAAGCATCCGTCAATCCATTTCCCGGACCAAGGTTGATTCACGAGTGAATCGCCCCATCGTTTCTATCCAGTTGTCACATGGTTGATCTATAGAATAGATCTCACATGCCACCTACCAGAGCTTGTTTGATGTTGGCTCTAGAAGGCTTTCCATCTTCATTGTGAATATGTATGCATATCACTCAGATGTTCCGGCAATACCACAAGGATAATGCGTAGGACTCTAAATATATACTTACTTTCCACATTGTGTGAAACAGCAAGTCTTCATTAATTTTGTGTCCTAATGAGATATTGTGGATGATCTCTTGGCTCTAGACTCAATTGTGCACATTTGGTTCCTATGCCGGAGACTAGGAGAGGGTCTCCTTCTTCAATATCAACAATCTCTAAGAGAAAGTCGATAGATTATGTCGGTTCCCCGTGAGAATGAAACAAGCCCTTTTAAGAGGAACTTGAGTAGTTTGGGAAGTTTAGTGCAGTGCGTCACTGGGTCCATGACGTCTTGTCTTCAATACCGGCGTTACCTTGGTAACAACCAATAGCATATGTATTGAACCCGGTTCTGCCCTAAGGTTGAATTATTGGAGGGCTATTTCTTTTCACCCTTTTTCACATTCAGTTCTTTTTCATTCTTCAACCCCTTCAGTGCTTACCGAGACTTCATAACTAGAACCTTGTTGGGTTTATTCCAATACTAGCTCTGTCTCAGTCCGCACTCTTCCCATATTCTCATTTTTCTCCTTTTTTCAATATTCCTAAGGACTCTACACTATCTAGTGGATTGTCCCTGGGAAGATCCCTCCGGTTCTGGCGGATCGTGGGAACAAATACCTAACCTCACCATCCTTATATCTCCATGCATAAAGTAAAATGGTCGGTCTTTTGGTTTTGTTCTTTCCTTCATGAAACCAATCGAAAAATCATTTGGAAAAACAATCAAGGTACTTGTGATACGAGATCAAAGCATTTTGTACCTTAATAGTTTTGATCATTTTAGAAATGCTCCCCCTCAACATGTGCATATGATATTGAACTTGTTTGGCACATGGAGGCAAGAGTTCTTTGAAATAATTTCTTTGAAATAATTTCTTGATCACATTTTCCTTAGAAAAAGCCATTTGAATTTCTTTGGTAAATTCTCCCCTCAATATGTGCATAGGATAAGAGAAATCATTTTAACACATAGAGGCAAGAGTTCTTTTGAAGCACATCCACGAATCACAAAAGCCATTAAGAAAACCATTTGAAAACTCAATCAAGGTACTTTATAAGTCTCTTTAAAAAAACTTTTTGTACCTCGATAGTTTTCTCCCCTCAATATGTGCTTCGAGATTCAAAGCGCTTAGCACATATGAGAGAGCAGCTGCACAATTAAATCAAAACGATCACCTTTTATCAAATTTCATTATTAAATCACAAATTCTCCCCCGATCAAAAATATCAAACCCTTTGAGATTTTGGATCCCAAGTGATTTAATTAGGTTTAGAAAACATGGGAGAAAATGTAGCCTTGTTTAAATACTCATCTGGTTTTGGATAAATCCTCCTCCTCAACATGTGCATTGTGTATTTGAAATCGTTTGGCACATGGAGGCAGGAGTGCCTTTGAAGGACTAAAACCAATTCCATTAAAACAGATTTGAGATTTAAATCACGATCTCTCCCCGATCAAAAATTTCAAACCATTTGAGATTTGTGATCCCAAAAGATTTAAATTATTTAAAAGATTTTGGGAAAGACGCGTGGCTTGATTTAACTTTGAAAATGACAGATAAGGACCATTTTAAGACATTAAAGATTGTTAGTGTCAGGTATGATTGTTTTTAAGAGATCTTTTGAGTAAAACAAAACAATTTCACAATCAAACAAGAACAGAAAAAATTTCATTTTGAAAGACCTTGATTCAAAAGAAAAATCATACCATGACATAACATTAAATCTTTAGATCACCACATTTTAACGTACAAATCGGAACTTTTGTGAAGAAACATCGTTTGAAAATATTTTATTTTAAATCACTCTCCCCCTCAATCCATGACAGAAGTCAATAATTGAGTGACTTAGGTTTTGATAACATGAAGTCCGGTGATTTTCAAAAATTAGTCCAATATATTTTCAAAACAATATTTTCCATTTTCAAAAACAATATTTTTCAAAGTTTTAGAAAATGGTATCATCACTATTATCCCTGCACAAAGATACGTTAGGTGGATGAGAAGCTTCGTTTTGTTGCTGTAGGGTTTGGAAGAAAAACCATCTGCGATGCAGTCAGACTTCTTTTTACGTTGCATTTTGAATGCCAACTGAGGTCAAATTAAGCTATGTTTCTTCAATCACTTTGAAGAAAACCATCTGCTGATGCAGTGAGACCTCTTACGTTGCATTTATGCCAACTCTCCATAGAAGTCCAATTAAGCTTCGTTTCTTCATTTGTCAACCCAAGATATCGTTACCCTTTCCTTGCGGCATCCAATCATGTTCATTAGTGGGATCCGGATCGGGAACATTCTTATATACCAATATACCTGCATATGTTAGTGAACACACATACAAATATATGGTGGTCGACAACACCCAAACAACAATCGACTAATAAAAGTCAATCCAACATATCAATCAGATCATGTAAGGTATGGGTATAATGTGTTTCTCAAACTCTAATCATCTAAACCTAACAATCATATCCTAGAAACCTAGTCCTTCAACATAGGCAATTATATTTTTTTAATTAAGCACGTAGGATAATTAAGAAAGTCCGTTAGATGATATAAATTTGAAAACATTTTCCCCCTCAATCAATGACTTATTTTCTGAAAAGATTAAAAGCGCTGAAGTCATTGATTGAGTTTTCAATTTTCACAAAAACTCTGAATCTGATTGTTTTTAAAGCAACTCATTTACCACCAATTTTTGAAAACAACAAATATTTTTCTGAAGAATTTTAGACGGAAAAACATTTGTGTAGGAACAGCAGTCCTTCGACATACTTTCCTCAAATTGTTTTAGGATAAGTGCACGAAATATTTGAAAAATTGTTTAGCGCAACACTTTCCTTCCTTTAGAGAGCGGGTTGCTATCTGAAGTAATAGCAAGCCATGGTTTAAGCACGGGTTGCAGTCTGAAGTAACTGCAAGCCATCATTTGAAGCCCGGGTTACAGTCTAAAATAACTGTAAGCCATAGTTTGAAGCGCGGGTTACAGTCTGAAATAACTGTAAGCCATAGTTTTTGGACATGTTTTGAAAGAAATATTTACACCTCCTGCTCGAACTTCATCTAAAGTCCCGTGCCATTATTGAATGACATTTCTAAGACCGTAGATGTTATCGATACCAGAAGACATGTCTAGGAAAACATATTTTTGATATTTTTGAAATTTTCTGATTTTTTATGGGATTTTGAAGGTTTTATATTTTTCTATTTTCTTTTTATTGGTTTTATATTTTTGTATTTTGTTTTGCTGGTTTTATATTTTTGTATTTGGTTTTTCAGATAAATATATACAAAGATAGAGTAGATGATATAGTTAATGAAGATGATGATACGAGTACCGAGATAAGGATATCGAACAGCCCCGTTGTAGAAGATAGAAGTCATCATCTCTTAAACTTCCACCACCAAAGCTTCCGAGGCTCCAGAATAGAAGATGGAACATGAGCCTTTGAGAAAGAGAGACTTTGGCAGCTTCCCCTCAAACCGAAAATCCTTATGTAGAGCAGATTCGAAGCTCTATTTCAAGCTTGCTTTAGCCAGGTGCACAAAGAAGCACACCATTATCATTGATCCCGCTGCTCCTTTCAAGAATAATCACCGTGATTCTTCGTTCGAGGTTATATCATCAACAAGAACAACAACGTATCATCCCACGTATAATTAATCTTCTCAAATTTCCTTTCAACCTGACGTCAAGCGATCCATTCCAAAAGGTGTCAAGAGAGCAATTCCCCAAGTAGTTGAATTGATGCAGTCACCTCTTTGTATAATGTCAAGAACTCTCCCAAATACACTTCATGAGGGGAATGAAGAACACCTTCCCATGTTCACATTTTTCTTCCCCGATGAACGTGTATGAAGCTCAAGAACCCGAAGTACACCAATATCCAAGAACTCCCGAATACACATCAAGAGGGTAATGTAGAACACCTCCCCTATGTTCACATCTTTCGTCCCTGATGAATGTGTATGAAGCTCAAGTATCCGAAGTATACCAATACAAAAGGAATGAATAACTGATAACATTGAAGAAGCAAGCCAAGTCACGATTATCTCTGGGTGACAATCTCTGCGGATGTCAACACCGGAATAAGTGATTATATCTCTGAATCACCGATTAAGCACTCAAGTGAAACAGCTGAGCATCCCCAATGTACACAATCTCTCTCCCCTGATCATTGCGATACCATCGAAATCACCACACACTAGTGTACCTCTTTTATCTTCAGAAACTTTTTCTAACATCACTTCCCCCACGTAGATGAAATACTAACACTAAACGCCTTGATGAGTAAAACCTTGAGTTTCTCTGCGGTCATGACATTTGTTTTCCCTGGATATCTTCAATCACTTAGAAGAGTTAAGTTCATCAAGTTTACTGCCATGAGTCAAACCTTGAGTTTCTCTGCGGTAATAACATTTGTCTTCTCGGGATATCTTCAATTTCTTAGAAGTATTAAGTACATCAAGTTTACTCGCGTTTAGATGCTTGTCTCCTTCCCCCTTTCTGGTTTTGATACTTCAGAATCAGCAACTCTTTGAATGCCCAAATACTTGAAATTTGTTGAGAAGATCGCTTGAAGTCTTTGTGAGAATCAACATGATGAATAATGTGAGCAAGTCTAATTGGGGATTAAATTTGACATATCACATTCCCCCAATTAATGCTCTCCCCTAGACCGACAATCTTTTTGATAAATGCCCAGATTAAGAAGAAGTCTTTGGATAATCAAATGCAACTCGTCTTTAGTCTTCTAACATGTAGCAGAAAATGTAGAACCGACTGTAGACTCGACCTCCTTCAAGATTGTCCAGTTGGGGAATAGATAGTTAACATCTTCAACTCACCAAAAATTAAGAACATCACCAAAAAGCATCCCAATTAACTTACATCTTGCAAGTCCCCTTAACTAAGATCTCTCCCAATCAAACAAGAACAGAAAGATGTTCATCAAGGAAATTAGCAATCAAGCCGCAATGAACACATAAGATGGTAACACCAAACTACCAATCACATCAAACAAGAACAGAGAGATTGTTCGGTATCATCATGTTGATGTGTACGTGAAGCATTAACCGGAAGCACTTTGAAGATAATCTCATCAATCTGAGTGAAGATGTCAACCAACGGCTCTTAGAAGAAAAAACTCCATGTGAAGATAACCCGATAAGAAGAGGCTCGGTTCTTACATGAGTTTAGAGCCGTATGACCATTTATATTCTCAAATAACAATCAACAATGCAAAAATTCACACTTCTTCTCCCCCTCAAGAATTGCATACGGAGTTGCCATTCTTGATTAAATAAGTGAACATCATCCAAATGTAGTCTATTCACACTTCTCCCCCGCAAAATTAGCACAGGATGTCGCCATCGTCATTATAGTTGAGAAAGTGGAATCAGAAAACAATCAACAGTAGCCCGGTTCACTTGATGAATGAAGCGCATGGAAAAAGTATGAAGCATGTTGATGAGAATGGTCATTAGTGAGAAGATTTCTCTTCTTCAGAAGATAAAGCGCACTGACACGTACACTTTTCTTTTCTTTAGGGACGAGGCATGAACTGATGTGTTCATACGTCATAAGAAGATTTCTCTTCTTCATAAGATAAAGCGCATTGAAACGTACACTTTTCTTTTCTTTGGAGTACGAGGCCTGAACTGATGTGAACAGACGTCATAAGAAGATTACTCTTCTTCAAGATAATGCTTGAAACGTACACATTTCTTTTCTTTGGAGTACGAGGCCTGAACTGATGTGAACAGACGTCATAATCTCTCTCTTTTCAATCTCTTGGCAAAACATGTAATCATCCCCATTATCATTCTGTAGGCTCTTTGTTGTGACAACTGATGGAGAGAACCCAATATGATGAATTTGACTCTAAAGTAAGCTAACCCGAACTCGTGACTTAAACTTGCACATATGTAACAAAGAACGGTGCCGAGACTTCATGCTCCATTGAATCTCTAAGTACTCTATACTCTTCATCCAACCAACCATCAAGTATAAGACGTACATCACCTCTTGAAAATCCACAATTGAATGTGACACTGAGCACTACAACGTAACTCTTTAAAATGATAGTTATGTTGAGGTGGTAAGAGCCCAATTCCCCCAAGTGGTAAAAGAAAAGGTAAAAGACACCCAACAATAACTAGATTTCCAAGTCTTCGTTTTTGATAATAAGCTCGAACAAGAATCTTGAAGAATCTTCATCCAACCATCCCCGATATCTTCGTGATACTAAGTACACTCGCCCGTGATAATTCACTTCAACCTCAAATAAATAATACTGAATTAACTCCGTTGTCACATCTTCTAGTTAAATGCTCAAGTCTAGCCTCCTTAGACTTTTAAAGTGAACTATGATAATGGTTTCATTCCGGCCATGTTTTAATGAGCATAACCCCGTAAAACTTTGAAGTAACCAAACCGCCATGACGAATATCAAACACACATCCAATTCATGAAGTACACCCTTTTATCCTTCTTCGGGCGAAACCATGGCACCAGCATCAAAGATCCGAATTACACTTTCTCCAAGATGGTTCCATTAATACGGGATTTTACAACTCTATGGTTTAAACCGAGAAATAGTTTTTTCGCGGGATTTTACAAAACCAAGAATAAACCATAAGATAGATCCGGAAATGCACTTTACTAATACCAGGATGTTTCCATTATCACGGGATTTTACAAGTCTATGATTTAAACCGAGAAATAGGTTCTTTCGCGGAAGTTTACAAAATCAAGACAAAACCGTAAACAATGTTAGTTTGAATATGTTATGACAACTTTGGTTTCAGAGAATATCTGTTTTAAGGGAACATGCAGCGGTTCATCAACGGTCCATTATCCAACATCATCAACATCATCAACCATCCAATCAACACTTTGGAAAACACATCAATCACGCATGCACCGTCGGCTATTGTAATGACCACATGGAGAAGTAAACCCGATATACCAAACTTGATCATGAAGTAGAATTTTCCAGATTTGTTACTTAACCTTGTACTAATCCTTGTGAAGAAGAAACGGTGTACCCAATGTACAAAACCTCTTGACATTCTCAAAAGAGTGAGACACCGAAGTGATAGCAACGTTGTTAAGCGAGAAAGAATCACAAACGTAACTAAATAGCCAAGTCTTTATCACACTCTATAAAAGCCCAAACAAGTCATCTTCGCGGAAAGGTAGCAAGAAAGAAGACGAAATAAGTAAATGCGCCCGGAAAACCTCACTTCAAATCCAAATAAGAAATACCGTTCAAACAACCCCGAAGTCAACCTAGTTCCATAACAATTTCGAGCCGTGACAAAATATCTTTCGTGAAAATGCATAAACCAAAGTATCAAACTTCATAACACAACAACTCTCATCCTCACATCATTTCAATCAAATTTCTTTATCAAAGCTCATTATCACATCTCATAAAATTCATTCATTGAAATACCCATCAATCCATCATTCATAAAAAAAATTATCAAATCCGGTCCAATTCATGGTCAAAAGTAATGCTCGAGGCCCGGTCCATGAAACTCAATCCGATCATCCAAGAACAACGTCCAAATAGAATCGTTTGAATCATTACTTCAATATCAAATCAATAATATCGGTCAAGAACCTTGAACTCATTTAATCACACAAGCCTCATGAACATCCCCATGAAATAATAATCATTGCCTTACTTCTCCGTAAGTATCAATACTTTGTATCCTCATTATCACAAAACGGATGTCTTGTCCCAATCTCAAAAACGTCACAAAGTAATTAAAACTCAACAATCTAAGAATAATTCCATTAGATCCACTAATCTCACTAGTAAATATATATCCGAACCAATGTTTTATCTGATTCAAAATTCTCACAAAACCCCATTTCAAAGATACACACACTCACCATGAATCCACAAAGCCCACCGATCCAAATAATACTACCATTAAACTAGTAAGTACGGTCCAAAATTATCACTACCCTAATTCTGGGTTATAAAACGACTTAACTCATCTCCTCCTATTCCTACCATAAATAACCCTAATATCATTCTCACAAAAGCACGCCTCTTCTCTCAAGTAATATCACAAACCCTAAAGTCTCACAAAAAAATAACGCCTCCCATCCTCCTGCTGTCTCACTTCCAAAACATAATCATCCACATCAAAATAATCGCCTATCACATATACTTTTCTCCCATCCAAACGATTCTATGAATAATTTAACATGAGTGTTCAACCGCTTGTTGTGACCTCGCCAATGTGGTTGGCATGGGGTTTACGGACGGCAAGGTAGGTTTTAACATGGTTATGAGATCTTTGAATACTTTAACATGGTTTTGAGATCTAATCAAAGAGAACAGTAGGTTTTACTTTCGTCCCTTCTTGATTATATATGTTAAAACGAACGAGCGGAAGGTGTTAATAGATTATTGTTGATACCTTTGTCTTGTGAAGTGGTCTTATAAACGAATCAAGAAGATCAAATAACATACTTGTTATTTTGATTATCTTATGTATTCGGATATTTAGATGAAAAACAGGTCTATGATGAAAACGGTTCACACAAACAAAGTTTTGTGGAGATTAGACACATAATCGAACCTATTCTGAGATTGTATTAGAATGAGTCGTTTTTCTTTATGAGTCACGAGTCTTGATTAGATGAGATAGGAGATGGTGGATGAGTAGGATTGGGATTTGTAGATGGAGTATTGTTTTTGATATGTTGTCTTGGATCTGTGATGATGATACTTTCGTGTGTATAGACCCATGGTGGTCTTGATTTAGCTTCGAATGCACATGAGACGCATCTGAGATCTTTCCAAAAAAAATTTCATATTTCGTATAGATCTTTGAATCCGTGTTGTTATGAATACACATGAGCCCATGTTGGTTTTGATTGTTTTGAATCCGAGGACTGATGATGATGGTAATGGTACCGAGGTCAGTGATGTTGGTGTTTGGTATGTGGTCTTTTGTATTTGGAATGGTCGAGTCACTCTTCTTCTTCATTTCTGTCCATTTAGAGCCAACTTGCTAGCCAACTCGCTAGTCAACTCGCTAGCCAACTCGCTAGCCAACTCGCTAGCCAACTCGCTAGCCAAGTTGCTAAAGCCTTGAGAGTTGCTAAGTTAACTCGCCACGACTTGTTAAATAACAAGTCGCTAGGTGACCCAACTCGCTAGGTAGATTCAGTGTATTTGGACATCTTTTTCTAACAACTCGCTAGCATGAATATATGAGATTTCCGACTACTTTTCCGACCATGTTCATACAAACCCAGAAAACTGCTATGTATATTCATTTTTGACCACAGTTTGACCATAATATTATCAATGATTTTGGACCAAAACGTCATAAAAGATGAGACAAAAAATGTTTGGACACTATTGTTGACAACAAGACTGTTTGGACAATTGTTTGGACAATAACATTGACACAAGAAAGATTGAACAATTGATGGACCAAGACATCTAATTTTTTGACCAAACTAAAAGAATACAAACCTTGATAAAACTGTTTTACCACAATAATGTAAAAACACTTTTCGAACCAAAAAAAATGATACAAAAACAGTAAACACGAGAATCAAACACCACAATAAATCATCAAAACACAAATAACCTTGGCTCTGGTACCAATTGTAGGATCCTATATTATTGTGTTGATGATTCGGGTGGTCTTGGATGATGGAAATACATGTTTGCCATAGTTAGTAGAGAGAGAGGGTGTTCTTGCTAGAGGTTTACACAAATGAAAGATTAGATTAAAATGAGAAGCACCACCCCTTCCATGGATGGAAGGGGTATTTATAGTTACAAATACACGACCTCCTATCGGCCTGTGGATTAGGGATACAGTGGGTAAAGACCCGTCCTTCCTCCACGGTGTTGCTCTAAACTAAACTACGCTACAAACTAACAAATAAACTACTTAATAACGTAACAAACGACACGTCTACGAGCTAACATATGCTAGACTTATAATTGGGGTGACCGACACTTTAACATAGAATTTTCTAATTCCTAACAATAATGCATCGTCTAACTTATCGGCCCATGAAGCTCGATTTTCTCCTACGGTCCTTTCTAAAATCCTTTTCAAACCACGATTTGAAACCTCAACTTGTCCGGCCATTGCCATGGGTGATACGCTGTGTAGAAAGACGATGGGTAACTCCATATTTAGTCATAACTTTAGCAAATTGTTCATTACAGAAATGGGTACCGCGATCACTGATGATAGCACGAGGTGCTCCGAATCGGAAAACAAATTCTTCAAAAACTTAACAACCACTTCGCCATTGGTGGGAGCCTTCGCTTCAACCCATTTGGACAAGTAGTCGACGGCCACGAGGATATACTTATTGCCTCTAGATGAGGGAAATGGCCCCATAAAATCGATGCCCACACGCCAAAAATTTCACAAACTTGAATAGCATTTTGTGGCATTTCATCCTTTTGTGAAATTTTCCCTTGACGTTGGCAAGAATCACAAGATTTTACTAAATCATGAGCATCTCGATATATGGTAGGCCAATAAAATCCGGAATCAAAACCTTCTTAGCGGTGTAGCTTGCACCATGATGGCCACCAGTGGGTCCGTTATGGCAAGCAATGAGAATATCAATAGCCTTGGCCATGAACACACCGCCGGATTACTTGATCCGCACAAATCTTAAACAAGTAGGATCGCCCCGAAATAATGCTTAACATCTTTGAAAAACTTGTTCTTTTGTTGGGACGACATCCCTTTCACGATGAAATTCCCCGCATGGTAGTTTGCAAAATGGGCAAACCATGGGGTGTTCGGGTCTTTCTTATCAACCATCCCATGTGTCTCAAGAGGAAATGTTTCCGTGATCTCCTTTTTCTCGAGCACACTTTGATGAGGATTCTCAAGTCTAGAAAGGTGATGCGGCAGAAGGTTCTCCGCTCCTTTTTGTCAAGAATAGTAACATCAAACTCTTGAAGGAGGAGAACCCACCGAAGTAATCGTGGCTTAGCATCTTGCTTTGCCAAAAGATACTTTAGGCCAGAATGGTCGGTATACACTATGGTCTTCGACAAGACAAGGTAGGGTCGAAATTTCTCAAAAGCATAAACAACGGCTAATAATTCCTTTTCAGTAGTCGTATAATTGTGTTGGGCCTCAGACAATGTCTTACTCGAATAGTGTATGGGTTGAAAATGTTTCGACTTACGTTGCCCCAAGACCGCCCCAATTGCGTAATCACTTGCATCACACATGAGTTCAAAGGGCAAATCCCAGTCGGGGGCAACTAAGATCGGTGCTTCAGTTAATTTCTTTTAAGAATATTAAACGCTTCAACGCATTCGTTGGTGAAGATAAACGGAGCATCCTTTTCAAGGAGATGGGTCGAGGCTGGCTATCTTAGAGAAATCTTGGATGAAACGGCGATAGAAACCAGATGACCCAAAACTCCTCGAATACCTTTGACGGTAGTGGGATGAGGGAGTTTAGCTATAACGTCGACTTTAGCTCGGTCGACCTCAATCCCAAATTTTGATATCTTATGGCCGAGGACAATGCCCTCTCGAACCATGAAATGGCACTTCTCCCAATTCAAGACCAAATTGGTGTCTTCACACCGTTTGAGCATGTGTTCAAGAGATGAGAGGCAAGAAGTGAAAGAATCTCCATAAACCGAGAAATCGTCCATAAAAACTTCCATAGACTTCTCGATCATGTCATGAAAAATAGCCATCATGCACCTTTGAAACGTACTGGGAGCATTGCATAAGCCAAATGGCATTCGTCGGTAAGCAAACGTTCCATAAGGGCATGTGAAAGTCGTTTTCCCGATCCTTCTCGGATCGATCGGATTTGAAAATAACCGGAGAAACCATCGAGAAAGCAATAGAACTCATTTCCGCTAAACGTTCGAGCATCTGATCCATAAAAGGAAGCGGGAAATGGTCCTTACGAGTAGCATCGTTCAATTTTCGATAATCAATACACACCCTCCATCCGGTGATGAGACGTGTGGAAATCAACTCATTTTCATCGTTAGCAAACGACGGTCATTCCTCCCTTCTTAGGGACACAATGGATAGGGCTAACCCATGAGCTATCGGAGATGGGATAAATGATTCCGGCGTCGAGGAGTTTAAGAACTTCCTTTTTGATAACATCATGAATTTTTGGGTTAACCCTACGTTGTTGTTGAATCACGGGTTTACAATCATCCTCCATTAGAATTTTGTGGGTACAGAAACGAGGATTGATTCCTTTGATGTCAGAAATTTGCCAAGCGATTGCATTTTTGTGTTTTCGTAGGACATCCAAAAGTGCGGTTTTCTCCTCATCTTTCAAGTTTTTAGCAATGATGACGGGAAATTTGTTCGGTTTTTCAAGAAAGGCGTATTCAAGATGAGGAGGTAAATCCTTGAGCTCGGGCTCCGAAGGATTTTCATGAGACGTTTGTACTTCTTTGATTTCTTCAATCGTAATTTCTTTCGGAGGGAGTGACGGTAATGGATCTTCATTTAACAATTGCTCGAGATAACGGATATCTCCCTCCGAATCATAAACACCATCATCAATTCCCGGTGGAATCGATTCATCATCAGCAAGAAACTCATCGATTTCTTCCAAAATGAAATCACCTCCCTCGAACGGAGTGAGAGAGGGGGAAGAATCGACAATAATAGGCTCAGAAGATGGTTCAACATTTTCAGAAGGAGTGGTGGGATTGCCACCCATAAAATCAAGAAGCTCTTGAGCATACTCCTCCATAGCAATATCGAGAACGTCGATTCGATTAATAGAAGCATCGTCATAGTTGGAGGAGTATCTCGAAGGATGGTTAATATTAAACGAGACGGTTTCCTTGTTAGATCGTAAAGTGATTTCTCCTTCATAAACATCAATCATCGCACGACCTGTTCTTAGGAAAGGCCTCCCGAGAATAAGAGGTACTCGGGGCAGATCAAAGTCAACGACAACGAAGTCGGCTGGAAAATGAAGTGGTCCTACTTTCACATAGACGTCCTCGGCGATTCCTCTCGGAATAGAGGTTGAACGGTCCGCGAGTTCAAGAGTCATCTTAGTAGGAGTG
Organism: Chrysanthemum makinoi; assembly: GCA_910596185.1. Taxonomy (NCBI): domain Eukaryota; kingdom Viridiplantae; phylum Streptophyta; class Magnoliopsida; order Asterales; family Asteraceae; genus Chrysanthemum; species Chrysanthemum makinoi. The sequence goes on from OU343220.1 coordinate 251,193,100, forward strand.
AGTTCCGGGAGAGAAAGTTTGTTATAAATCGAGAGAGGCATTAAGTTAATACTCGCACCAAGATCGGCCAAGGAGGAGCATTTCACTATTCTCGGAAACTCACAAGGGATAAGAAATTTGTCGGGGTCTCCTAACTTTTCGGGAAGTTTCCTGAGGAGCACCGCCGAGCAATTCTCATTCAACGGTGTTTTTGCTATTTCTGCCAACTTTTCCTTATTACTCACTAAATTCTTAATCATAGCAGCAAATTTCGGCATGAGGAGTAAAGCATCGGTGAAACTAATGTTAAAATTCAAGGATTGAACGATTTCAGCAAATTTCTCCATTTGGTTTTCGGTTTTATCACGAAGCTTTTGATTATGAAGTCTTGAAGGATAAGGAAGTGAAGGTTTAAGAGTAGTCTTCGGAACATCGGGTTTCGGAATCAGAGTCTGAACGACCGGAGGTGGAACGGGTGCGGGTTGCACATTTTCCTCAATAACCTCGGTTTCTTGTTCCTCCTCCCTCACTAACGGAGTAGGAGACGAGGGTCCATCATAAGCCTTACCACTCCGTGTGGTTATAGCTTTCAACTCACCCTTCGGGTTGGGAGTGGTATCACTTGGAAGAGAACCCGAAGATGAGGGTTGACTGACCTTACACAAAACAGCATTCAACATATTTTCGATTTTATTCTGTGAAGTCTCCAATTTGTTGTTCTGAAGTCGAATCTCATTCCTAAACTCATTGCTTTGTCTAGTTAACGTAGATTGAAACTCGTTCCTCAAACTTGTAATCTGATTTTGCATAGTGTTGATGGTAGAATTGTTGTGTTGCATGTAAGTTGTGAATTCATTTGAAGGCAAAGGTGAAGCTTGATAGCTGGGATTTTGATATACTTGATTGTAGTTAACTCCTTGGTTTGGGTATTGATTTGGTGGAGCCTTGAATTGGTTTTGAACATTTGGTCCACGAACTTGATTCTGATTAAAACGATTCTGATTGTTCGATGGAGAAAATCCCGGAGGTCCCATTTGATTACTAACACGAGGGTTTGTTTCAACTTGAGGACGGTATTGGTTACCTCCGGTTACGGCATTAGCTTCGAAAGGATTGCCATCGGTGGCGGTACAATTGTAGTAGGCATGCGGGCCACCACAAGTAGTACAAGTCGTTTCCACCGCTTTGACTTGAGCGGGTGGAGAAGAATTAACCTTAGCCGTCTTAATATTAACCAAAGCCTGGATCATATCCGTAAGCTTGTCAATCTTAGCATCGGTGCTAGACGTATTTCCGTGAGACGAGGACGATGGTGTATCATTCACTCGAGCAGCAACCGATTTGCTACGTGATGTACGAACTTTAGATTTGTTCTCAATAATGGACAAGGCATCTCTCGTTGATCGGGTCAACAAATTACCACCCGCAGCGGCATTGAGAGAGTCTTGATCAGTCTCATTCAAACCGTTATAAAACGTATCAAGTTGGTGCAACTCACAAAAACCATGATGGGGACATTGCCTAAGCAAATCTTTGAATCGGTCCCATGCCTCACTAAATGATTCATCAAATCTTTGTGTGAATTTTGTTATTTCATTTTCAAGGCTTGTTGTTTTAGACGGTGGGAAGAATTCGTTCACGAATTTTGATACTAAATTCTCCCATGTGGTTATCGATCGAGGGGATAGTTTCTCGAGCCAAATCCGGCGGCCCTCGAGTGAAAATGGAAAGAGGAGTAGCTTGATAGCCTCTTCCAGAACGTTACGGTACTTGATCGTAGACGTGAGCTTGTTGAATCGTCGGATATGAGAGTGAGGATCGTCTATCTCGAATCCGTAAAATTGGCTTGACGAAACCAAATTTATCAATCCGTGTTTAAGATCGAAGTTATCGGCAAGCGATTGCCGGACGACGATGGCTTCTCCATAACCCTCGGTGGGTGCTTGGAGTTGCTCTAGCATAGATCGGTTGTCCTCCGCCATTTCGATGATGGGCGGGGTATGATTAGTTCGAATCTCGGGTTCGACTAAGGGAGCACGTCTATTTCGCCTTCGCGGAATTGTAGCGGCTTCACGTATCGGTATGTAGTTATTAGAACGAGTGCGCATGCACTTTCAAAAACCAGGGCAATTAAACGAACGGTATTCGAAAACACAGTGAACTTAACCAATAATCCCAAGTGAATAAATCACTTATATAAGACAAACGCAAGCGGCGGAGAAGCTTTTTAGGTCGCGCGAAGCTTATTAAAAACCTGCTTCTTTACAGCCGCAATTTAATGTCAGGCCGTCCTTATACCCACCACACAGTTTGTTTATCCGATAGAAATAAATCGACTCACAAGCGACACAAAGGCAAGTTTTTTATCTTTAGTTCGGGAACTTATTAATGATAACACCTCCGTTGAGAATGTTATATAATTGGTGTCTTCTATTTATTAGCAAAAACACAAGAGAAAATCTTTTTGTATTTTTAATATGATATATATATACAAAAGAAAAAAGAAAATATTTTTTTTACTTTTTTATTTTTATAGAAAAATAGTAACTTCACGAATGAAGGATCTCGAGTCACTAATCGTCAAACCTCAAACGATATTGTCGTGACACAACCTCCCCGGCAGCGGCGCCAAAAATTGATTCAACTCCAAAACACGTCAAGTTATCTCACACAAGCTAGCCACTTGTGAATGACTAACCGTAAGTAACTTAAAACGGCTCGGACACTGATTTGCTGATAATGAAGGCTTAGGGGTTATGTGTGTGGATAAAACCTCAATATCGATATCAAAAATAATCACGAAGATAGATTCAAATTCCTTTAGGAAAAAGAATAATAAATCAAATCCCGTGTGTGATGGTGTATCGGATTAGACAACCGAATCGTTCCCAACGGCGTGAATTGCCAACGTCGTTCTTGGTTCGGAATTTAATGCTCGATGTTTTGATTTGTTATTTTGATTTTATTAAACTACGGAAATAGGGAAAGTAATTAAGGGAATCTATTATACGGGAAATCCTAAGTGCAAGATTACTAAAACGTAATTAACGAAACGTAAATAAAATGCAACTACGTCTAAATTATATCCTAAAAATGCCTAAAATTACTTTTACTCTAGAAATTCAATGTAAAAACTAATTTATTATTAAAACTAATTTTTTGGATTTTTCTGAATTTTATTTAAATTAAAAACTAATTTTTAACTATTAAATCTAAATTAAAGTACTAAAAATTATGAAAATTAAGGAGAAAAATGTGAAACTATTTTTATAAAATCTAAAATATCATAAGAGACTTTTTAAATCTATTTTTTTATTTTTCTGATTATTTTTCTATTTTCTACTAATTTAAAACTATTTTAATCTAATTTAAATTGTGAAAAATACCAAATAAAAGGGGAAAAATAGGGAAAAATCTTTTTTATGCTTTTTATATTTTTCTTAAACTGGGAAAATTGAAAAATTATTTTTTGGAACTTTTTCTGAATTAATTGCAATAAAAGCTATTTAAAAGTGACTAAAAACTATTTTAAATCTAGAAAAATAGTAAACAACGACCAAAAATTATGAAAATCTCAGGAAAATTCTAAAATGTTATTCTGGTTCTAAGAAAAATATCAAATATGATGCTTATGTATGAGAAATAAGGGCTGATTGATAGCTGATGTGGCAATAAGCACTTTTAAATAAGCTAAAGTCTACTAAACTGAATTCTAGCTAAAAGCAGCTTAAAGAAACCTTAAAATAACAGTGATGGAACTATGGGAGCATGCAATGGACTAGTGATTAAGGAGGGATTAAGCTAAAATGGAGATTACTAGAGAAATAAGCTAATAAGCTAAAGTGATCATACAAATAAGCTAATGGGAGGGGAGTCCTAATAAGCTAACTATACTAAGTTATCTAGGAGTGTTTTAAGCTAATCCTATAGTCTAATAAGCTCTGAAAGCTAAATTTGATTACTGGAATTCCAACAGTTAAGTTCAATAAGGGGGCACTTTGAGCTTATTTTTAAGCTAGCAAACAAGTTTTTTATCCAAAAATAAGCTAGGTCAGATTGAGACCATGTGCGAGTCTACAAAAACCAAATTTCAAAAGTTTTGAAGCTCATATGAAGGATTGAAGAGATCTGATATAGAGGGACATGGACTGAATCGGTGTATGCTAATACTGTTGTGACAGAGGCAGTTTGAAAGCTTATTTAGAGCTTATAAAAACTTTTGGAACTTTATAAAAACTGAAGATAAGCTAACTATAACTACTAAACTCTACACAAAACTAATTTTTTTGGATTTTTGAAGTGATTAAGACCATGAAAATTACTTGGAAAACTGACCCTATGGACTGTTTTGACAGAAGTATTTGACAGTGAAGATATTGACCAAATTGTTTTGACACTTTGTGACCTTCAACCAAAGCTTGACACAAACTTAAAATGACCCAAGTGACTCAAGATGAGACTCAAACAAAAGCTTGCACCACTGTTTCAACCATAAGCTGTTTTGACAGCTTATGGAACTCAAGATTCTGAAAATTACTAGTAGCTTATAAGAGATGATCAAACTAACTAAAACAATACTAAGACTGCTAAAACTTATTGACCAAACCAGTATTAACTCAAAAGGGTACCTAAAATGGGTCAAAAACCCTTTGTGCCAAACTCTCCTTTATGAGGACTGTTTGGTACAAGATGTTTGGTTTTACCCCTTTTTTGAGTCTAGCTGGTGAAATGAAGCAGAAAACATAGCTTTTAGATTATGAAAAAACAGATTTGAGAATAAGCAAAACAAATAAGCAGTTTGACTTTTTATTTTTGATCCATTTTGACTTAAGTAAATTTTTTTTTTTTTTTATAAAATGAAGTGAGAATGGAAATATTGAAGCAAAGTTTAAACTTACAAAAGCTATATGAAGCTTATATAAGCTTATAACAACAGAGACAACAACTTAATCCACCATTGAATTAGTGCAAATTTAAATCAAGAGAATAAAGCATAAAACTTGAGATTTTATTAAAACTGAACTTTTATTGCCAATGAAACTGAGATTACAAGGAAAACTTAAGAAAACATTGATAAGCTACTTGAAAAGCTGAAAATACAAAAACACAAACTGAATTTTAAAGAAAATTAATACACACTAAATGTGAAGCCTAAGAGGTCTTTTTATAGCCTTGATCAGGTCTTGGATCCTTTTCAGAAGAGCCTAGAAGCTTATCCACAACCACATGATTCATCCCATTATCACCATAGCCACTCACAATGCTCCAATTCACCAATTGATGTGTCACGGCCAATAGGAGAGCTCCACTTAGCCACGTGGGCATTCTTATCCTGACATGTCAGTGGTTCTAGAAGGATGGAAAGATCCTTAGTACGAGGTTTGGTGTTTGGGTGTGGGTAAATGGTGGTAAATGTGAAAGGGTAAAAGGGTTGTTTGGGTTGGGGAAGAAAGAGTACTGTTGGGCGCGTTTGGTTTGTTTATTATATTTTGATTGGGGTTGACCGGGTCATGGGTTTGACTTGGGTTAAATGGCCGGGTGATTGGGATATATGGGTAAATGGTATAAGGGGTGGACGGGTTGTTTGTTATTGGACCGGGTATAGGTGAATTTGGGCCGTGTATTAGGATTATTGGATTTGGATTATATTGGATATATCTTTGACTAGAATTGAACCCATTAGCAATATTAGGGACCAAAGATGTGAAAGCTGAAACTCCAAGGGCCAAACATGTAAATTCTGAAATTATCTTCAAGGACCATTCTTGACAATCTTCAAATAAACCAAGGGCCAATTTGCAGTTTCTGAATCTTCAAGGGCTATTTCTGCCAAAAACTCAAAGTTGAGGGGCCATTTTTGACATTTCTTCAAACTTGGCTATTTCTTCAAAAAATCATCCTCGGAGAATAAAATCTTCATAAATGCTCAATTTTGATCTTCCGGCTCGGCTTAAGCTCTCTTAATCTCTCGTGCTCGGATTTATGTCTGATTTGGTTCCTTTTTGTGTGTTTTTACATATCCGTACCTGCACAAGCATAAACTCAAGAAAACCACAAATATTAGCAATAAACGGCTCTTTCTTGGTTATTTTGGGTCAGTTTTGATAATGAAAAGGTATGTGTTTTAGCACATACCAGCTTGTAACATAAGATTTTTGACTTGCCACCACTAAATCGCCTATCCAACCAAACCCTTTGTTTCCCTACCTTAAGCCTAACATTACAACCTTTTAAAAGACCTCTATTCTCAAAACGGTGGAGGTTTGATCTATTCTCAAGCCTATGGTATGTACTATGACCAGGTAATGAGTGTTTATCTTCCATTTCCACTTACTATATTTCATATACACCCGAGAGATTAGAAAATCCAAACACCCCTTGTGAGGTGCAAATATATAATTTCCGTGCTTGTTATGACTATTGTGGTGCTTTTACTTGTTATGAATTATGTTAAACCAATGCTTCATGCCCCCTAATTTATAAATTGATTGGCCAAAAGCACAATTGCTTGAGGACAAGCAAATACCAAGTGTAGGGATATTTGATAAGGATTTGAAACGTACACTTTTAAGGGGTCATTTAAGCCCTTAATCGATCACTTTTATATCCGTTACTTTTTAATTTCGTTTCTTTTAACTTTTTAGGTCTCTTGGAAGCAAAATGCTGGAATGATGCTTATTTGGACGAAAAGGAGTGAATATATGAAGAAAATGGCTAAGTCAAGATCAAAGACACTCAAGCTGTTGAAACTGAAGCTGACGGCGTCCCAACTAAAGGGAAACGTCGTCCCTCTCTGCGAATTTAATTAAAATACACCTGACGACTCAATAGACTTTTTGCTAAAATACACCTGATGGCGTCAGGCTTTGAAGAGGAAGGGCGTCACTAAGACTTTACACCTCAGACGGCCCAGATCAAGAATCAGACGACGTCCCTACTGAAGCCCGACGGCGTCACAACTACAACGTGACGCCGTCCCAACGATAACTTGGCCAAGACAAAAACCCTAATGACGGCGATCTGACGGCGTCCCACCTATAAGGTGACACCGTCGCAAGTGTAAAATTATATATTGAAATCGAATTTTCAGAATTTTAAGAGGTAGACTTTTGGAGTAAAAACCCTAATCGTTTGTAGTCCGATTTGGACAGTATCTTAGGGTCCCAAACCCTATTTTACACATCAAGATAAGTGTTTTACTTCATTAATTTCATTATGTCTTTTATTGAATGTGTGTATGCTTGCTTGTTTAACATGTACGGCTAAATTTCTTTTGTGTTTGCTTAGATATATGAAACCTAGTTGTTAATTATTGTTAGGTTGTCTCTTATCTTAATTGTAATTGGCTTAGGAGTGCAACTAGGCTATCGTTGTGTTTAATGCTTTATGAATCTTTGTGAAAGTTAGTATATGAATGAGATAGCGGATTTCGTAGTCTAAACATCCAAAGATAACCTTAAAGTTAGTTTATGAATGACTTAGTGGATTTCGTTTACTACACTCAAAGGTAACTTCAAAGAGTTAGGGCATAGGCACACCCTACGACTTTAGGAAACACAACGCGTTAAGAATAAGGACGTGACAATTCAACCTACAATAAAAGATAACTAGGGAGTAATAGTATCTAGGTAAACACATTTTTAATCATCATACGAGCACACATCAATAGACATAAGACTACCCGTAGAATTAGATAATTAGAATAGTAGAGTAATCGGTAGAAGTGCCACTCCCCAAATCCAAGCCCCGAGATTTTACCCTTATCTTTCTAAAAAAATATAAAAAGATAAAAAAAAGAATCCTCCTCAACCTCAACCTTAGCGTAATATACTTCTTACTAGCATTCCTATTCCCCTAGAGAACGATATCAATCCCCGAGGCTTACCCAATACTACACTACAACGATTAGGTTCACCGCCTAGGATGTTGAAAACTTGCTCGACGAAAAGGAAGTTCCTTTGACCCTGAACGCGCTTCGTACGCGCATCAGTAATCGGTCGGAAAGGTAAAACCCTTATGTTCGACTGATCGACAAGAGGAGGAGAGAGGAGAGGGATTTTAAGGTTTAGGTGTAAGTTATAAGGATCCCTAGAATTTTATAGGGTACGAGGGAACATTGTAGAATCCAAATACTTGTACAACAAGTGTTCTAGTTCGACAAAAAGTCAAAATAACCCCTCCCCTTGATAGGGTCGGTCGATCGAACCTAAACCCTATGGATTTGTGTTTTTGTCATTTATTACCCTTAATATTTATCCCGGATAAATATTATACTTAAGGTGATTACCATTTAATCCCTAAATGAAAGTAATACCATATTTTCATTTCCTCACTATAGTCATTTCATTTCATGACTTATTTCTTATTTCCGCTTACATGTTCCGTTTTGTGTGCATCGATGTGACCCTTTGACATTTTTGTAAAGACCAGAGATGAAGGATTATTTGTGTCTTTGCACATAATCCTTTCACCTTTTTATGTGTTAGTTAGGTTATATCACTGATCAAGGGTTTTGGATGCATGGTCTTTACTTGTTTATTTTCTGTTGTGCATGTTTTATAAGCCATGCAGTTGACCACCAATGCCCTACAAAATAAAGAAGAGAATTTGACAAAGATATTTTGAAGAATAATAATTTTAGTTGAATGACAACTGATGTGATCTCCTCTCTAACTTAAGCACAAAACTTAAGTTATGGTTTAAATATGAAGTTATACAATCCCGCTGAAAAGTTTTGCGACGTAAGTTCAATTTGAGGAGTAAATGCTCTTTAATGTATTTCACAACTACAAGGGATAACATTTACTACACTAGAAACATTTTTTACAGCAAACAATTAAGGTTTCTAAAGGTTTCTAGTTTATGCGTGTTAAGCAAACAATTGTTAGGTAAGATTTGCATTAAAAGTTTCTACTTAGGTAAGATATATACTTTTCTTTAAGGAACATTGTTGACAAATGTTGCCCATTTTAACCAACTCTGGCAAGGTGTTGAATCCCGTCAAAACTTGCTTTATCCGTTTTTGTTTTTATAATTTTTCCGTCTTTGACCTTCTAGATATTTGAGATTATTGTCTTTGTATCGTGGATTATAAGGAGATTAAACATCGTTCAGTGTAGTATTGTCAAGCATTACTGAACTGAACATCTTCTTTGGGACTTGGACTTCAGTCGTTGAACCGCATCGACATTAAAATGAAGACTCTTTGTCTTCAAAAACTCATAATAAGTTATGCTAAGTATATACTCAGCGACTATATAATACTTATTGTATTTTATGTTCAAATCTATTCAAATACAGTTGGACGCTGAAATGACCCAACATGTGACCAACTCAAATATCCCGCATATGTCAAATTACTCGGTAAAGATAACGCTTAATTATAACGACTGATTTTGACCCTCTTGTGACACAATTGTTTCTTTTTGATGAACGCCATATGCCTAAAGCGAACACTCGTACCTTTTACTATCACTTATATAGAAGTGAATGCACGTAAGAATTTTCATTAATTTTATGAAACAGAGTCAATAAAAGTGAAGATATAAAGGCAGGAGAGATACATCTATACACGTTCCTTGTAGTGAGATATTAATGTTTTTTTTTGAACGGCAGTGACATATTAATGTAATACATTCAAACTATAACCTTTTTTTAAAGCTACCAAATACAACAGACTTGCATACTAAACACCGACAAATGGTTTGTATGTTTATGCTTGGAATAATAGTGTACGATTTGCACATTTCAATGGCTACACAACATCTATAACCGACTAATTAGTGTTCTTGGCTACTTCTGTAATAATAGCTTGAATCATGGACGTCAAGTTAAGGTGAGACGAACCCCCTTCCTCCATTGCTTCTTTTGCCAGTACTTTGAACTCTCTAGCTCTCTTTCGTCTTGCTTCTCCTTCCTCCTCATTGCTCATTAAATCTTGAACGGCTATTTTAACATCTTGCCTCTGTACAATAATTTTCGATTTATCTAGCTCTGTAAACACAATAGGGACTTCAGTCCCAATTTTCACACCAATTTTCAACACATCTATGATAAATCTTTCGTTTAAAAACTGTTCTGCAAACTGTGGCCATGTAACCAACGGAATTCCAGCAGAAATCCCTTCTAGAGTTGAATTCCATCCACAATGTGTTACAAAACCCCCAGTGGCTTGGTGCAACAATATCAAGATTTGTGGTGCCCAACCACGGACCATTAGGCCTCTATCTTTTACCCTTTCTTCATACCCTTCTTCTACTACCCATCTCTCAAATTCATCAGTTGTGTTCCTGATGAACCAAATAAAGGGCAAGTTTGATAATTCTAATCCGAGTCCAATCTCAATGGCTTGTTCTGTGGAAACATACGATAGACTTCCTAAGCAAACATAGACTACAGACCCTGGCTCCCTTGAATCCAACCATTTTGTATAATCATACCCATCAATCGCAGGCTTGTTTCCTCTCTCGGCTACATCGTTGAAACTTTTGTTGCATAGTGAAACTGGACCAATACACCACACTTTCTTATCTTTTGCCTTAGCAAACGCTTCAACATACTTTGGCTCCAACTCCTCAAAGCTATTAACCACGATCCCGAATGAATCTTGATCAGCTCCTTGCGCGCGTTCAAATATTTCTGTGGTTTCTTTTGAGTCTCCTTTACCCCAAGTGAAAGCCTGAGGTTTGGTAACTTCAATCCGATCAGGTAGCCCCGGAATTGCAAAGTACTCTGAGTTGGTTTCAATTTCGTTTAGTATATTGGTATGTGTCAAAATGTGCATGCATAGAAACGCGAAGCATCCCGGTCCATAGAAAATAAGCCTCGGAATATTAAGCCTCTTTGCAATATTATTCGTCCAAGGAAAACCGCTGTCCGAGATGATACAACTTGGAGGTGTACATAATGTTTTGAGCAATGCTTCAGCAGGATTTTCCAACATACTCATTGCTGAGTACATATTGAGTGCGTGGGCATGTGATGGAAGCAAGTCGAAGTTCTCGCATCCTTCAGGCAAACCAACTTCATCTAATGGGAGTGGAAGTTCAAGAAACTGGATCTGGAGCTTAGCTTCAATTGCACGACCAATGACTGGTTTAAAACGCTTTGCATTAACAGGACTTGTGACTATAGTAACGATAGCACCACGTTGGGCTAGTATCCGGGCCATGTCCACCATGGGTATGAGATGCCCTTGAGCCATGAGTGGAAACAAGACAAAGTGAAGGTCTTTGCGAGGTGAAGCCATTGAATTTCAGAAGTTTGCTTTGTACAAATTAAATAGCATGAAAACATTGAATATATACTAGTCAAGTCTTACCTTACCATGTGTCTTTTTGATTTGTAATCTTCGAAAATCCCCACGCATTTAATACATTAAAACGATGGAAAAAGTTGAGATGATAAGGAAGATAGCATAAGGTGGCAGCCAAGAAATGGTCTGTTAATGGCGGTCATTGTCACAACATCATATGTTTGACAACCTCGGTACCATTATTGATGTCATTTTTTCCGCATTATCTACATTGGGGTCGGTTAGTAATACATTTCTTAATTTTTTTTTATATTTTTCTTTTACTTTTATAATTTTTTTTTTTTTTTATAAAATTGTGAAACAAAAAAAATATTAAAAATATAAAGTTTGATAAGCTAAAATTAGTAAAACATAAAAAATACAAATAAAAAAACCATAAAAAACCATTTTAGGTAAAACTACCGAAAAAATGCGAAACTATAAAAAGATGTCTTCTTCTATCAAGACAAAAGAAAATAGTAAAAATCACGGAACAAAAGAAAATATAAAAAGATGTCTTCTTCTATCAAGACATTATATGCTAGCTAGGGGGTATTGGTTGTAGGGGTGATAATCCCGACCCGACCCGGACCCGAATAAGTATAATCGGGTCGGGTTAATCGGGTCCAAAATCTAACTCGGGTCAATCGGGTCAACCCGATTAACCCGACTACGAACTAGGGTCGGGTATCGAGTTTAAAATATTTTTCTTATTCGGGTTCGGGTAAACCCGACTAACCCGGGTTTTGTTTTTTTTTTTATTTTTTTTTTTTTAAGCCCAACTCTAAACTTTGATTTCTGATGTATAGTACTGTAGTAGGCATATAGTCCATTTATTAAAATTTCAAACATCCTGTTATACATGCATACATTTTGCAGCCTTTTGAGATGATTATAACTTTTTTGAGTATAACGGGTTTAAAAAATGTAAAAAGTTTCAAGGGACATTCTTTTGTCTGGTCCAATCACTAATATATCATATCATTTTGTTATCACATTTGACGAATCGGATATTTTGAGCATATTTTATTTCTTTCTTTTCGGCGCGTCATTGCGTAATTGTTTGCAACTGCTATTGCTGATTGAACTTCACTCTAATACGGTAATATTTTATCAATCTTCGAAATTTTCTGATTTGGTAAATGGTACGGACCCGAACCCGACTTGACCCGACCCGATTTGACCAGAACCCGACTTGACCCGAACCCGACTAACCCAACCTCAAATAGGGTCGGGTACGGGTATATTAATTTTAGCATCGACCCGACTTGAACCCGACCCGTTTGACCCGAACCCGACCAACCCGTCCCGATTAACACCCCTAATTGGTTGTATTAAATGTGTGAAGAGTACCAACAGTATCACTCAACAATTTTCATTCTTTATTTTTTGTTCTTTTAACCTTTGGGGCAGCTAATATCCAACGCTAACTCAAAAAGTATTTGATGACTTCATATAAGAAAATTAAATTTTTTTCTTGTGGTTTTTGTGAATATCATATGTCACGGATAAAATAATTTTTTCTTGTAGCTATTGTAACTTCTTATTTTCTATTTTTTTTTCTTATAAAAGTTTCTGTGAAAATCATATGTCACGGATAAAATAATTTTCTTCTTGTAGTTTTGACGACTAATGTACCTTGATGCAACAAGTGTGAAACATGTGTTAAAAGATTGTGACTCTTCTAACGGGGTGTTTGGGATTGCTTATTGAAAATATATTATGCGTTTTGAAAACGAATAATCAAATTATCAGCGGTTGCAAAACGTGATTTTGAAAAATAGTGTTTTGATTTGCTTATGCTGTTTGAAATCGCAATAATCAGATAATCAGTTTTTTTGATGTTTGGCAAATCAAATAATTTAATAGTTTAAAATGTAAAATGACTATAAAAGACATTATCACATGTAAACAATAATTAACGAATAACAAGTTAGTTTTACACACTTCCTTTTATACATTAAACTATAGCTTCAATGTACAAAACTATGTTGATAAGATAATAATGTTACAAAACATTCATTGTTTTATCTCCAACTTTTTGACCCTCTCTCTCTCTTGTAGTCCTGTTCAATAGTTTCGTTCCTATGTTTCAAGAAAAATAGTTTTTTTTTTCAACAAAACCCATTTATCTTCAACAACAAATGGTAGAGCTTTGAAAATGATTGTTTTATTATAATTATTCTTCGCATGTTAGTCATCCCCTTAGATACTATTTTTGCCGTCTGCGGGTCTGCAATACTTACGGGATCTGAAACTCCGATGGCTAACTCCACCGGATCTTCGATCACCAACAATTTCGACACTTTTGGTTGTGAACGAGAAGCATAAAAACTGACAGATAAGAGATTTATCAAACGGCATAAAAGAAGTTTTATATGAAGAATTTGGTTTATGAAGAAGAAAGAGATACGTAAGGGTATGTTGGTAATTTGGTTGTGGAATCAATAAGTGCGTTTCCAGGCTGTAGGTTGGGAGTAACTTTTGCAAAACTGCGTTTTGGCCAACAAAAAACGCAAATAATCAGCTTTTCAACTTTTTTTGCCAAACACTAAAAACCAATTTTCTGCGTTTGCAAAATGAAATAAGTAGATAATCAGTTTCATAACGCAATCCCAAACACCCACTAATTGTGGTTACCAATTTACCATATATTTCTTCCACCTTGATGAAAAATAAAGTTTGTGGCTTTCTAATCTAGCTATGTGTCTACTGATGATGCCATACGCATATATCAATCAAGACAATCATTTTTCTTTTAGTTATCACGCCTTGAAACATCTATATCATACTTATATTTAGAGGTACGAAATGTGCGGGGCAGTCAAGTTTGGCCAGGGAATGGGTCAAAGGAGGTGAGATGAATGACAAACAAAGAAAATAAAAAGAACAAATAAATACATATTAGCCATCCATTTTAATTTCATCCGATGGTAGAGATCAAACCCAAAAATAATAAAAGAAGAGCAAAATTGTCATTCTAGCCCATTTAATAAAAAATCCCCATTTTCCACCTTTTTTTAAAAAACAGCATATCTTGCAAACGGTAAATCTTCAAACTACAAAAAATACATCATCGCGACGAGAATTAAATCTTCTTTCTATAGATATGCACTTTTATATACTTTTGACGAACTTTTTTTTCAAAATTTCCGTCCAGAAGAATCACACGTGATTCGTAAAAAAATCACATGTGATTCTATTTTTGTTGTGATTCGTGTATAAATCACACGTGATTCTGTTTTAATCTAAAAATGAGTAAATCACACATGATTCTGATTTTTTGTTGTGATTCGTGTATAAATCACATGTGATTTGTTATTTTAAAAATCGCGTGCGATTTTATAAATTACAAAATCACATGTGATTTTAGCCGCTCGCAATGTCGAGTCAGAAACACAGTTTATCAAAAAAAAATCACATGTGATTTTACAAGTCACATTCGATCTTTAGAGTAATAAATCACATGTGATCTTTAATTTCAAATCAAAATTTTCCTTCATTTTATAACACTAATTCATGAAATCACGTGTGATTCTGTTATTTATATTTTTGCTTTGTTATGAAAAATGTAAATTACGTGTGATTTATTCTTTGCTGTTATAAACTGAAACACATATGTTTTAATATAAAATTCACTTTCAAAAAAATAATTTACGATAAATCACATGTGATTTGTTATAAATCACATGTGATTTGAGGTAAAATCACATGTGACTTACACAAAATCTCAAGAGCTATTTTGAAGACGCTTATTTTTTACTATATCACAAAACCCATCACAACAAAAACTGATTTTGTCACATGACTCCCTTTATAAAATGAAACACATGTGATTCTATTTTAATTTAGAAATGTGTGAATCATAAGTAATTGTGTTTTTTTTATTGTGATTCGTGTGTAAATCACACATGATTTGTAAAATCACATGTGATTCCTTTAAATGAATCATATGTGATTTACTAAAAATCACATGTGATTTATTAAAATACTTACTTATTATTTCTGAAGATTGCGTCTAAAATGAGACCATACTAATGATGCAATTTTTTTTAGTTACTTATTATCAATTACTTAGATACAAAGTAATTAGCTTTTTATAAATTTCTTATATAAATTAGACCTTTTTAAAATTGTATAATGGAGATAATGTTTTATTTTGTTGAGTTGTTAACATGAATCTTTTTTGAATGATGAAACTTAAACTTAAATTTAAAATTTGAGAGACGATATATAGGCTTAAAACTTGGACCTAAAAGTGGACCCTAAAACACTTGGCAAGACTCTGACGGCTGCAGACAGGAACCCGTTTATTTTACAACCCATCAAGATTTTGCCAAATATTTTTAGGTCCACTTTTATGTCAAATTTTAGGCCAATATATCATTTCTTTTAAAAAATTTAACCAAAACAACAACACTTATTTATAACTAAAAATTTTAAGTGAAACAAAAGCACCTATTTATAACTTGTAGGACTATGAGACAAAGTAGTGACACACAAAGTAAAAAACTAAACACATTCCTCGACAAGTCGGTTCGGTTTGATACCATTAAAATGCAACATCAAATAATATAAAACCTCTAGCTTTATGATGTTAATGTGATATTCTGTAAACTGGTTTTTTTTGTTTAAAAGGTACAAATTTTCAAAGATTGTATAGCTACTAGTAGCTTTAAGATTTGTAACTGCTATTTATGCTACAAAATAAAAGAGATTAATAATACAAGTAGACAATACCCAAAAGATTATTTAATATGCACAACAATTGAGTGAATTTAGTGGAATGTGACCTCACTTTTTTAAGTAAAATAATGATTCTACTTCATCTTCCCCAAAACCTTACGTCTTTAAACTTATAAAAAAACTACGTTTCTCGCCTTGTTAAGTTACGCACCTAGCTATGTTCAAAAAAAAGACCTAGCCTATTTTATCCCAATTCCTTCCCTGATCAACCACATCACTACCTACTAAAAACTTCAAAAACCGCAACTTACGTCTTTAAACTTATCAAACAACACATCCGGATCCTCACTCATGCGCAAAGCGCACAAATCTTATCAAAATAATGCAAATAAACCACAAGCGTCGTCCCATGCGCCGCAGCCACAACCGATCCAACAACCATAAGACACCAATCCATGGCGCCTCCATTTCTTCATTCTCATCATCAGGGGCGGAGCCAGAATCTAAAGTTAAGGGGGGCCGAACTTTATCATAATGAGACAATATCGATATAGTATATCTAAGCATTGTGACATTAGTACGTAATATTAAATATATTATGGCAATTATGTTCATCAATATTGAAAGATGAAACTACCAACATAAAAGATGGAAAAAAAAAACAATCATTTAAAAGTAGGGGTGGGAAATGCAGACTGTCAGAGCTCGGCTCGCGAGCTCTCGTTTAAACGATTTGGCAATGAAAAGTTAAAGCTCGGCTCGTAATATATCATTTTTTTAGCTCGTTAATAAGCTCGAGCTCGGCTCGTATATATGTTTAATACATAAAATATCATAATTTCGTTTAGACTCGACAACGAGCTTTGTATGTAAAGCTCGGGCTCGAGCTTGATTAATACATGAGCTCTAACTTAGGCTCGAACTCGGGCTCGAGCTCGTTCGAGCTTTTTACCAATCTGATCCCGAACTTTCACAAGCAGCTGGACTCATTTTCACCTATGCCTAAAAAAAAAAATAAAATAACACGTATATAAATATTACTTTGCAGTTTGCATGTGGGCTGTAAACTTTACCTTTTTGTATACTGCATAAAATGATAACGTAATATTGCTTATATTACATAGTTGGGCTTATATTATACTACACATGTGGGTTCATTGGAGGGGGCCTAGCACTCGCTAGTCACCCCCCTCCCTCCGCTCTCATCATCCATCTCCTCATCTCCTTGGTCAACTTGTAAGTCTGTGTACAGGGAGGGTGATTCAGGTGGCTCGGAGATTTCTGAGACTGATGTCACTGGTTGAAATGAATTAGATCGATATGTTATATGATGTGAGTTATGAATGATTACAAAAGTGCCCTTCAATAATTAATTAAACTAAAATTAGGATTAATTTAGACCCTTAGATTTAAAATAGATGGATTGTTGAGATCTCTTGATTTGATCTTTAGATAATTGTTGTTCTGCATTGAACTTTTGTCATGGGTCAAAACGAGCTCGGGTAAACCAGACCAAATACTAAAATCAGGTCAAACAAAGCGAATGGGCCTTTGTTTGACCTACCAGATGTAAGTAAAAAGCTTGATATTCATTGCAAACATCACTCTCTTAATACATCCGAATGATACTTGCAACATTCTAAAACAAAATAATACAGACAGAAGAAAGGACATTTTTATGTAAATCCAAGACGAATGATCTGCATTTTTTTGGCTTGACAGAATCGTCTTTGGCGCACAGTTTGCAAAGTTTACACGATATCTTAAATCGGTTTAGTTTGAATGACTACTTTTTGTGAAATGGTTTTGATCATCATTGTCATGTTGTGGTGAGAAGAACCTCCTTCCTCCATTGATGTCTTCGCCATTATCTTAAGCTCCTTGGCTCTCTTTCTTCTTTCTTCTCCTTCTTCATCACTGTTCATTAAACGCTCCACAGCTGTCTTGACATCTTCCTTCTTTATAAGCACCGCTGAGTTATCTTGTAATACATACATTGCAGGAAACTCGGCACCAATTTTCAAACCAATTTTTAACACGTCGATGATAAATCTTTCGTTTAGAAATTGATCTGCAAAATGTGGCCATGTAACCATTGGGATCCCAGCACAAATCCCTTCAAGAGTAGAGTTCCATCCGCAGTGTGTTATAAAACCCCCAATGGCTTCATGCGACAATATTAAGATTTGTGGTGCCCAACCACGGACCATCAGGCCTCTATCCTTTATCCTTTCTTCATATCCTTCTTCTAAGAGCCACCTCTCAAAATCATCACTTGTCTGCCTGATGAACCATATAAAGGGTTTGTTCGATGACTCCAATCCCAACCCAAGCTCAATGGCTTGTTCTGTGGAACCATACCATAGACTTCCCAAGCAAACATAGACTACAGAACCTTGCTCTCTTGAATCAAGCCATTTCAGGCAATCGTGTTTGTTAATCGCTGGCTTGTTTCCTCTCTCTGATAAATCTTCAAAGCTTTTGTTGCATAGTGAAACAGGTCCAATGCACCATACTTCTTTATCTTTTGCCCTTGCAAACGCTTCAACATACTTCGGCTCCAGCTCCTCAAAGCTATTAACCACAATCCCACTTGAAGTTTTCTCCGCTTCTAGCAATCGGTCAAACATCTCTGTTGTTTCTTTCGAATCTCCTTTTCCCCAAGTTGACGCTTGGGGCTTAGTAACTTCAATCTGATCTGGAAGACCAGGCATTACAAAGTACTCAGAGTTGGAATCAATTTCATCTAGTATATTAGTATTTGTCACTATGTGTATGCACAGAAATGCGAAGCATCCTGGCCCATAGAAAACAAGCCTTGGAATATTTAACCTCTTAGCCACATCGCTAGTCCAGGGAAAACCACCATCTGATATAATGCAACTTGGAGGTGGACAAAGAACGCTAAGAACCTTTTCCGCTGGCTTTTCTAAGAGCTTCATTGCTGAGTACATTTTGAGCGCTTGGTCAGCTAATGGAAGCAAGTCAAAGTTCTCGTGTCCTTCAGGCAAACCAACTTCAGCTAATGGGAGTTCGAGTTCAAGAACTTGGATCTTTAGCTTAGCTTCAACTGCACGATCAATGACAGACTTAAAGCGGTTTGCATTAACAGGAGATGTTATTATAGTAACGATAGCACCTCGTTGGGCTAGTATCCGCCCCATGTCCACCATGGGTATTAGATGACCTTGTGCCATCAATGGAAACAAGACAAAGTGAAGATCTTCGGGACGGAAAGCCATTGGTGGTTCAAAAGTTAGTTTGGTGCGTATTTATGAAACTTCTGATGATTTCCAAAAGGCTAATCACTTCAGCAATGTCTAGTTTAACTGGCGTTAAAATGATATAAAAAGATTAAATAATATCTATGGCCGGTAACATGAAGTTCATATTGGCCTGCCAAAAGAAGTTAAACTTTTATGAAAGGCACGTTCGGCGGCATCTAATACCACCTTTCGATGCTAACGTACGTTGCTACAATGGCAATTTATATTTTTTATTCCTAATTTTACCATTGTATTTCACTATATCTTGTAACAGCATACATTTTATTTTTGTACTTTCATCCAGTCATTGTCCTTAAGTACTTACAAAATGAAAAGAAGAAAAAAAATAAGGTTTTTGTGATTCTTTGGAGTTTGGACAGTGTCATTGAGATGTTACATTTTCATAAGATTGATGTACACTCCACCTAAGTGTCATTTTTTAGTACAAAAATTTAATAACACCCTTATTTTTACTCCCCATATATGTCGCCTGTCACTGTATATGCATATTAGAGTAGTGACCATTATTTTTACTCCCCTGAAGGTATGATGACACATGTGCAAGACTTACTTCAAGGTCTCCTTCATGGCATCCACTTGTTAAAGAGTGGCCAGACATTGAGAGCCACTGTGATTCCAAGATTTAAACATTATAGATAAAAAACGAAAAACTTAAGTGGTGGAATTTATGGGATTACAAGGGTAAATGTAAATTATTTGTTAAGTTGTATTAGATCTTATTTAAACATTCTCTTACTAAAGATGTATAGATAACAAGGCTCAAAGGGATGTATGTAAGCAAGTACGTAGACCAGAATTGCTTCTTAGATATGATGTAACCTTAAGGATTGAAAGGAAAATCTCAGTGAACAAGCTATAATAGCTATTCCAGATCTTGGACCAACTGAGTGTTCTTGCCTAATTCTTGAGTAATATCGTGAATCATCGACGTCATGTTAAAATGTGACGAACCTCCTTCCTCCATTGCTCTCTTCGCCATTTCTCCAAGTTCTTTAGCCCTTTTTCTTCTTGCATTTCCCTCTTCCGAATTGTTCATTAAACATTCCACGGCCGTCTTGATCTTTTCCCTCTTTACCATCACCTCACACATATCATTCTTCCCATAAGAAACTGGAACCTCTACACCAATTCTCACTCCAATTTTCAAAACGTCTATGATAAATCTTTCGTTTAAAAACTGATCAGCGAAATGAGGCCATGTAACCATTGGGATTCCAGCAGAAATCGCTTCTACAGTCGAGTTCCATCCACAGTGAGTTATGAAACCTCCAATGGCTTCGTGTGACAGTATAAGGACTTGTGGTGCCCAACCACGAACAATTAGGCCTCTGTCTTTTATCCTATCTTCATATCCTCCATCTCTCAAGTTTGTCATTTGTGCACTTAATGAACCAAATAAATGGTATATTTGATAACTCCAATCCCAGTGCAAGCTCGATGGCCTGATCCGTGGAAGTATGAGATAAACTTCCGAAGCAAACATAGACTACGGACCTTGTCACTCTCGTATCTAGCCACTTAAGACAATCATGCCCATCAACTGCAGCCTTGTTTCCTCTCTCGGCTATATCTTGGAAAATTTTGTTGCATAGTGAAACCGGGCCAATACACCACACCTTTTTATCTTTCACCTTTGTGAATGCTTCAACATACTTAGGCTCCAACTCCTCAAAACTATTAACCACAATCCCATATGCACCTTTCCCCGCCTCTTGCCTTCTTTCGAACCTCCTAATACTTGCTTCCGTCTTTCCTTTTCCCCATCCCGAAGCCTGAGGTTTAGTAATTTCAATCCGGTCAGGCAGACCAGGCAGCACAAAGTACTCAAAATCGGAGTCTATTTCATCTAGTATACTATGTTGGGATTTTAGAACAAGTTAACCAGTAACCTCTACGAGTACGCAGCGGATAAGGATCTAGTATTTGCAATTAGGTTAAACACGTAATTAATAAACACATAATTAATACATTATTAATTAATTAAAAGGGAATAAAGAAGGCTAACCTTGCTTGGCAATTGAACTCTAGTAACGGAACAAG
The DNA here is from genome assembly GCA_910596185.1 of Chrysanthemum makinoi. Lineage (NCBI taxonomy): Eukaryota > Viridiplantae > Streptophyta > Magnoliopsida > Asterales > Asteraceae > Chrysanthemum > Chrysanthemum makinoi. Next base: position 251,214,385 of record OU343220.1, read on the forward strand.
AAACCCTACGAAACCTTTAAGTGTCTAAAGTAAACACCTCGAAGAGTATCACACACAAACCCGGTTCACGTATACGTTCGATGTAGCTAGTCGAGAACGTAATATAATAATAAAACCAAGTCAATACCTTTGACCCTTGAATATATATATATCACAAACAGAAACTCCAAGATAGCAAGTCTTCTGCCGTGAAAAACCAAAACAGTTAGCAAACTGTTTTCAATGTTGCACCCGATATCGGATAGTATGATTCGATATCCAAACCCTTCCTGTCCGAGATGTAAAATCACGACCAGAAACACATAAACCAAACCTTGCTGCTGCGATTCAAATGGAATCAGTAACAAGTTCCCTCTAACAGATTTTACACCTAAACACTTGATGTGTAGCAAGTTTAGGAATCAAGAAAAGAAGTTAAAACCTTAATCGACTAAGTGTTAGTCAACCAAAGTATTATAGCAGGAAAACAGTAGATCGCTTAGGGATTTGATAATAAAAGAAAATCATGAGTTTTGCAAGGCTTAGAAGTTTGTATATATAATGATACAAACCGACTTCCAGTTGGATACAAATCCTTGGTCGACAAGTTCCAACCCAAGCAAAAAGCCCATACTTCCTTTTCCTGCATGCATGACCAGTGGATTCAAAAAGCCCAAGGCATTCCATATTTTGACCCAACTTGGACCTCATAAAAGCCCGTGGGTCAAAACAGCTAACGGGTCAATATTACATGCAAATCGGGTGTGTAATTCAAGTATTAAAAACGTTCGTCACGTATACTCGTGTTTATCGCGTGTGCCCCCATCGGCTCATACACATTTAGTTGCTTTAACGTGTAATGCAACAATGCTCTATGTTGAGCATAACTAGTTAGCAGATTTATCATAAAAGATGAAATCCTATTACAACTAGTATTAATAATCCTCTAGCATCATTTGTACTTATACAACACTATGCTTTATAATTCGTAAACATTAATATTAACAATAATCTAAACACTCTCAATTAGATATTGTTGTCAGCTCATTTGTTCTTGTACAAAAGCAACAACTAGTCTTATACACAATATAATATATACATGATAAACCCTTAGTTTAAAAACACAAGGTTTCCATCCATGTAAATTAGTTCAAGTGAAATATATCATTGAAGACTTGCTTGAATAATATATTGCATTTGTGTTAGACTTTAATTTCCGCATTTGTTTATTCGGATAAACATTTATTCCAAGGTTGTTTGTTTTATTCCGTAAATTCCAAGTGAAGTTTCACTCCAAGCTTAAGGATCAATATCTAGCTTAAATAGAATGATATCATCAACATGTAAATTTTAAGGAAAAACACAATGCTCCCACTCAATGTCAGATGTACTCAAGAGATGTCTTAATTTAATCAAAATCATTCAAGATCTCAGCTCTTAGATGCATGATCCAATCCAAAATATGGATTGCTCAAATTTTGTATACTACATAAAGATAATAAAGATTCATAACCCTTCTGATTACACACCGTCCTCGCAAAAGGTAATCATAAAGAAAGAGTTATAAAATCTAATTGTCATATTCAACATACAAATCACATGTATGACAATTAAATATCTTTATATAATTAATGCGTGTATATGTAAGAAAATTTAATCACAGTCAATTGCTTAAGTATGATTAAAAACTTCTTATGAAATGCCATGCATTAATATGTATACAATTTTGTCCTTGTGAGTCTTTCTTCAAAAGAAACTCATTCCAACCTCATAGGTTAACTGTTAGGCGAAATAACAATCAATCACAAAACTTGATTTGCCTTTTAAGGACTGCATCTTGTCATTCATAGTTCTAAAATATTTATCAGATTCAAGATGTGATAATGTATTTTAGTAGTTAGCTGATTTACAATAATCTTCTAACTTATATCCCTCAGCATTGATATAAAATATCACTCAAGTGATGAGGCATCCTTTCGGATTTATGAATGAGATTAATCATTATACTTCGGTTGACATTTTCATGTTTAACCTTAGTATGACATTAATAAGTGCATTTTAGAAGGTTAAGTATTTTGTTCTCAAAAACTTTGAGAAATGTATATACTCCCACTTACTTTTGTAAGTAGAGACAATTCTCTAAATACTAAGTATTTAAGCAACAATAAATTGTTCTTTATGGAGAACCACAAAATACATTTTAAGTTCTCATCTCAAGATTTGTTAATAAAATGCTTCATAAGATTGTAACAAATTCAGAACTTAAATCAAGACATAATGGAATTCTTTCCAACAACTCAAATTAGGGTTTATAGAAAAACTCTAATTTAGTATCACTCTTTAACCAAAAGTTCTAGCAACAGTTTTGTGTTTCGTCAAGCTAGGAAGAACATCAAAACTACAATATTCAAGCTAGGAAGTGTAGAAAAATCAAAAATCCTAAAGGGTTTATGATTCAATTGGTTTGAGTGGTAAAACCTCAAATCCCTAATGAATTAGGGTTTTCAGTTATGGGTTGTCTTGAATACCTTCTAGGTTTGAACTCTATTGAGTGTATCCACGACACACGCAATTTCTAACCTTGATATGTTTTGGAGGTAGAGCAATTAAAGCTATCATGAACCAAACAATATGAATACGGTTTGATCCAACACATTAGACATACCATAATGAAGTGGTATCCTATGAGTTATTAGAATTGTGAAACTATATCAGAATTCTATAAATAACTTAATTCTCTTGGCCCAAATACTTGTCAATTAGGTCAAGCCAAATTGCAGATAAAGTATTCTGAACCAAGTGCATGCAATAATGTATATTCATTGAACAATACAAGAACCTTATGTTCACGTGTTCACAAGAAGACATAGCTGTTCAAGGATTATATGTTCATGTGTTAACAAGAAAACAGAACATTTCAATAATACATTGTAAGTCTTTGAATAATTCAAAGGCCTTATGTTTATGTGTTAACTATAAGACATAACACTATTACTATATATACTTTATGTTATAAGTCATTGATTAATTCAAGAACTTTATAATTATGTCTTAACATGTAAGCATAATTATACTAACAAAAGTAATCATGAATGCAAAATATTGAGTTCTATAGTGATCTCAAGTTAATTTATACTTCAAAATTATGATCATTATCATATAACCATAATTATGTTGACTAAAACTTGTAGTCAAATGTTGAAGTATCTTCACACTATATTATGACATTTGAATGTAGTAGGGCAACAAACATCTAGCGTGTTCAAGTCCTAGTAGAATCATTATTAGAATGTAGTAGGGCAATAAACATCTCATGTGTTTAAGTCCTAGTAGAATTCTTATTTTCATGTAGTAGGGCATTAAATATCTAACGTGTTTAAGTCCTAGTAGAATTATTAGTTTCCTTTACCTTGCGGTCAAGAGATACCAATAATATTGTTGTTCCTTGCTCACACTTTGAGATTTCTCCACTTGTGAAAGGTACAACATCATATTATGAAAACAAACAACACGTGATTGATTGTTCAAACGATATGATTAATGTCATATATACCATAAGTAGTTTAGAACCATAACCTGTAATAAGGAATTGTGAATTATTATTCTATAGATAACACTTGAGGAGCGACAGCAGAAGGCAACGTGTTATCTTATAAAATAAAATGCAATTTTCCTTTAAGCAATGGTTGTTCATATTCGGAAAGTAATGGATTATTTCAAAGCTAGTTTGAAATGATATAGGTGACTATCAAGGAATAAATCCCGTAGCTCCCACTGAAATTGACAACATTACATGAATGATATTTCAGTCATAAAATGCAACCTCCCACTGGATTTGTCAACATTTTAAGTGTTATATTTCCAGTAGAAAGCATATAGCAGTTTTATATACTTTCCTATTCTCTTCAATTGCCTACGAGTAACATGTACTTAGGTATTGAGCAGAGTATATGAAGTTCTACTTATGTAGACAATGGACCAGCCATTATATTATTCAATTAACTTGAATCTTTAGCATGCATTCCTCCTTTATCGTCTACATAGCCCCAAGGGTAATTAACACTTTAGGAATAATAAGAGTTCAAGGAGATTACCTAGCATATGCTAGTAATTCCTTTACTCTTTGCGGTTTAAACTCATACATCGTGACAAGTGCAGTATGTTATTTATTTTGGTAGCTCTAAACACAATGTTTCCAGTTACACAAAATATTCTATCTTTCAATTAACTCTAGACCACGAAAAGGGTAATGAAAGATCATATAAGAGTTTATCAATTTTGGAATCCTATCTTAGTTTGTCAACTAAGGAGAAAAGATAGGTATAAGTCTCACTCTTCTTACTAGGAAAAGAGACTAAGTTTGTCTTTCAAAGAAAAACAAATTTGTTTACGAATTATGTTGCAATAACACAATTAATCAGAACATAAAAAGTTCAAATCTAGTATTTTCGATAATTACATTCTTAAAAGAATTAACTACCCAATTAATTACTAATTAAGACTAAGATCCATCTTACAACCCCACTTAATTACCATAGGTCTGACCAGTGTGTAAAAAAATAGGACAAGAGGTAAGCGACGAGCGTTAATTGCAAATTGCAACTCTTAGATTTATGAGACTGTTTAAGGCATTAGTATCAAGTAATAATGTCAAAAGCATGTTTAGTTCTCATCTTATGCCTCGGGTCCGAGGTCGACCGAGTTAACTCGATATAAGTCGACCAAGTATGAACGTGTAAAAATAACCAGAGGTCCGACCAGTGAGAAATAATTACCATGGGTTGGAAAGGCCCTTAGGTCTGACCGAGAAGTCAATCAAGTGCGTGTCCATAGTTGGGTGGCATAGACTTAATATTAACCAATAGGTATGCACATATAAATGTGGTAAAAGTCGTGTACAAAGAAGCATGCAAAACAACTTTGTAACACTAATTTTAAAAACTTTGGTAATGACACTGTAGTGATCATCATGGTTCACGGTAGCTCCAATCGAACGCACAGGGAGGCAGAGGACCAGGTAAGCGGTGAAGCATAACCTTAGAAATCCTTTCAGTGAGACTGTGCTCACTTCTTTAAACCCCCTTTTGAGTTTGTTCTAGTGGGTGAGCCGTACATCCCAAGTGTCGATAGCGTCTAGTTCTTAAATTCTTGAAAACATGTTTCATATATTAGGTCACTTTATTCTACAAAAACAATTTTCCACGAATCAAATAGCAGGTCACAATGAGCATGATATTTAGGCGTGTAAATAAAGACCAATATTAATGTTATGGTTACGATATGTATTATTCTATATTGCATACAATTAGGTGTCAAAACAAGTAATAATGCACATATAGGAATCACAAACATACAAGCATAAACATTAATATAAATAACCACATATTATTCCGAGTCCTCTTTCTAGTTTTCCCCAAACGGAGAACCATAAGACCGTCACTAGGATGCAGTACCTAGATCGCCCCATACATCACTTAGAAAAGCAATTGAGTGGGTCTTGTGGCCGGAAAAACACATAAAGCATGGCAATCCCAATTAACAAGTAATTACGCAATATATGTATTTAATCAATATGTAATTCTAATTATCACAATAATTCTAATTAACAATTAATAAATACAAATTAACTTTTAATTCTAATTAGCAAGTAATTATAATTGAACATGTAATTCTTAATTAACAATTTAATTTTAATTATCAAGGTAATTATAATTCACATGTAAATTAAATTCTAATTAACAAATTAATTATAATTATCAATATAATTTTAATGGGCAAATGGCACAAAAAGGCATCAAAGTTAGGGTTCATTTTCAATCAAGGTATTCTACTTTTTTTCTTGCATAAAAAGGTTTCCAACAAAAAATTTTGGCGGATTTGGGTATTTTCATTAACTTCCGTCAAGTATTTATACATTGAAACATTTATAATTTTTGAAGGGCCAGATTGAAACTTTTTTTTTAATAACCGTTAGGTCAAACACATTTGTTAACACGGTCAAATTAGGCATTTCTTCCCCAAAATCATTTCATCCCCAGAATCAAATTAGGTCAAACACATTTGTCCCAAAAATTAAATTAGGGCAAACGGTGTGTTTCCAAATATCAAAACATGACAAAGTCATCTAATTCATCAAACTCATCAAATTGGGTATACTGGAATCGAAGAAATGCAGGTTAGGAAAAAGACAACTTGATGAATCGTGTTTGTGTGTTGTGCGAATGTGGTGATGTTAGTGTTAAGTGGACTTCTTGGACTGAACAGAATCCAGGCAGGAGGTTTCTTGGATGTCCTAACTATAAGGCAAGAAAGAAGTGTAATTTCTTTCACTGGTGGGATCCAGATTTTGAAACTGAGGATTACAAAGGTAGATTGGCAGATGTGGAAAAACAAATGAAGAAGGAAGCTGTGGAGTTTGAGCTGAAAAAAAAGAGATTGGAAGAAGAAGTTGAAGTGTTGAAGTGTACAGTTAGCATGCAATCTAGACTTATCTTTGTACTGTTAGGAATGCTTTTCTTGATGATTATAAAAGCTTTTTAGTTTGATGAATGTATGTATTGAAAAGCTTTACTTTTGAATGTAATGAAAAGCTTCTTACTTTGATTATTCAATGTATTGAAAAGTCAGTGACACAAATGCCCTTGTTGAAAAGGTTGATCAATGTATTGAAAAATGAGTGATAAAAGACACTGATAAAAGGCAGTGATAAGAATGTCAACATTTGCAGCTGCATCAAATGCCAAGCTAATGACACAAATGCCAAGCTAATGACTTTGCAGTCATGGTTTTGTTTCCTTAGTACACCCTTTTTTATTATGACCAAGTTCACCACAATTTTGACATGTCATTGTTCTTTGAGGCCTTGCTACATGTTTATTTTTTTTCAATTCAGACCTATCCTTTGTCCTATTCAATGTGGGCCTACCTAGCATCCTTCTTTCTAATGGAGGTTTCATTGGCACATGTTTCCTTTTTTCCCACATATCTATACCACCTACTGGCAAAATATTGAACTCATAAATACTTTTGTATGTACTTACCTTGAATGAATTGCTCACATAATCTTCTGGCTGCTTGCTAATGAAGTAAATGGCTGTGATTGCATGAGGGCATGGTATGCCAGTTAACTGCCATTGCCTACAACTACATTCCCTCTTTTGTAAGTCCACACAAAAGGCTTCAAAATTCCCTTGCCTTACTTCAAACTGATGCCATCCACTTGGATTCAAACTCCACTTCCTGTTAGTATACTACAAGTTAGCAGAGTTTCTACTGCTAGTATTATTTGATCAACATAAGTACATACCTTTGAATCTTTTTATGCAAATCCAAAACCTTGATGATGTTAGGGCAAATATCACTTTTCCAATCTTGACATTCCTTCATTAGAGTGTAATTCCTTGTCATCACGTAAGATCTGATGTCTTCAAGCATTCCAATTATTGGTTTTCTCCTTGCATTCTTTATGTGAGAATTGAAAGATTCACAAAGACCATTTTCAACAGCATCACAATCCATTCCTGTCAACATAATACAAGTGTAGAATAATTAGTGTTGCTAGCTTTATGTGAGAATTATTTATGGAAAATAAGATGTATACCTTCTTTGAAGTATGATCTTGACCATGTCCATGGATCTTTATCCATTAAATACTGATAAGCTTCTTGACTTGCATTTTTTATTTCTTCCATTGTATTTAACCATTTCTGATGATAAGAAGCCTTTGATGCTTGCCAAAACAGGTGTCTAAATAGAACACCAGGGTAGAGCTTGGAAAAATTGGCATAAATATGCCTAGCACATAACCTATGTTCTACCAATGGGACCACTCTCCTAACAACTTGGTAAAGTCCTTTGTGGCCATCAGATATAAATGTGACCCCTTTCCCATCTCCTAACTCAAGGTCTTTGGCTAACAATTTAATAAACCATTCCCAAGTGTCTGAATTCTCAACTTGTACAACAGCCCATGCAATTGGGTATATTTGACTGTTTCCATCCCTCCCAATAGCTGACAACAATTCACCTTGGCACACCCCTTTCAAAAAACATCCATCCAAACCTATAATCTTTCTACAACCTGCTTTCCAACCTTGTTTCAAATTATGAAAACAAATATAAAAACTATTGAACATGTGTGTACCATCTTCAAGAGGATCAATGCGTAGGCTGCAATGTGGTACCGGGTTGGTCTTTCTAAGTTCACCAGAGTAATCAACCAACCTGTCATATTGATCTCTAACATTCTGCTTAAGATTATATAGTGCAATCCTTCTAGCTCTACTACACTGATTGTGTGATGTCTTAACCCTATATTTTCTCATTACCATGTCTTGCTTGATCAACCACTTTCATATCAGGATACATTCTGATTTTGTCTACAAATTGTCTTGCAATCCATTTTGAAGTCACTAAATAACCAAGATTACACTGTCTACTGCAAGTATGCTCATTAACTAGGGTTCTTATATGCCAAGAATTGCCATCATGCATCTTCACAGCTCTTAACCTAAAAGGACAACAAGGCTTATTGGGATCTCTAGGAACTTTTTTCTTTCTTCTCTCTTTTTCATCAAATCCACACTTAACCAGCAACTTTTCACTATCACTTTTTTCATACCAAAGTTGGTATCCATTGGCAACAGAATAAAATGTAAGACAATCTTTTACTTGATCTAAGTCTGCATACAATTCACCTAATAAAGGTTTTTTTAACTTCCAATGTGTGTTTGGGTCATGGATAGGGTAATCTCTTTTATTAGAGTCAAACACAATCTCATCCTCATCACTGATGGGCATATCTTCATCTAAGCTTATTTCTGGTTCAACATGAGGTTTCTCTTTTTGAGATTCATCACCTAAGTCTGAAAATAAAGGATCTGCTTCTTTTTGAGATTCATCACCTACATCACTGTCATTTTCCAACACTAGCCTACTTTCATCAAATACAACAATTTCATTTGTTTTGTTCTTTTCATCTAAACCCTTACTTTTTTGTATCCTAACCTGCCTCAACTCTTCTTCACCCTCAGATAAATGCTCAACTGATGCAACATCGAGTGAGTCTTTGTAATAACTAGTAGGGTTTAACATGACAATAACATAATCACCAGTGTATTCAACTAAACATTCATTCTTATGAGTAACATATAAGGCTATGATACCTTCATCACTACTTTGCCACTTTTCAACAAACAACCTAACATCATCATCAGACTTAATACTTTTTAACCCATTACTAAAGTAATACAGCACAGACACTATTGAAGCTATGTTGTTTTGAACAAAAATTTTCAACTCATTATAGGTTAAAGGGGACACATCAAGAGTAGTTGTGACCATATCACATTATGATAGGTTAAAGGTTTCAGACTGAAATACCCGTTATAATAAATATCGAATGTTAATGTACCTCCTTTGGATGAAGAAGCCATCCTGCAGCTGCAAATTATGAACACAAAGGTCAATGAATAAAGATTATTAAGATAAATAAACACGACATTAAGTATTAATTACCTTAACGAACACAAAATAAGGTTCAATTTTGTGAACAGTGAATTAGGGTTTATGTGGAGAGTTGGGGAAGAGATTTGGGGGAAATCTGGGTTTAAAGAAAAAGATAACGTTTTCTTTTTATTTAATTTTACAAAAATTTCAAATTTGGCCCTTCAAAAATTATAAATGTTTCAATGTATAAATACTTGACGGAAGTTAATGAAAATACCCAAATCTGCCAAAATTTTTTGTTGGAAACCTTTTTATGCAAGAAAAAAAGTAGAATATCTTGATTGTAAATGGACCCTAACTTTGATGTCTTTTTGTGTCATTTGCCCAATTTTAATTTGTGTGTGACTAGTTATTATTTATTAAAAATTGACAAGTATGCATGTAAGTGCCAAAATTAAAATAAAACTTAATAACTAACTAGGTTTCATGCAACCCTTTTAAAACATGTTTATTAATATCAGAAACGTGTAACCCATAATCGCAAAAACGAGTTGACTCGTGATGCCACTGTTGGGATTTTAGAACAAGTTAACCAGTAACATCTACGAGTACGCAGCGGATAAGGATCTAGTATTTGCAATTAGGTTAAACACGTAATTAATAAACACATAATTAATACATTATTAATTAATTAAAAGGGAATAAAGAAGGCTAACCTTGCTTGTCAATTGAACTCTAGTAACGGAACAAGAAACCCTACGAAACCTTTAAGTGTCTAAAGTAAACACCTCGAAGAGTATCACACACAAACCCGATTCACGTATACGTTCGATGTAGCTAGTCGAGAACGTAATATAATAATAAAACCAAGTCAATACCTTTGACCCTTGAATATATATATATCACAAACAGAAACTCCAAGATAGCAAGTCTTTACTGCCCGTGAAAAACCAAAACAGTTAGCAAACTGTTTTCAATGTTGCACCCGATATCGGATAGTATGATTCGATATCCAAACCCTTCCTGTCCGAGATGTAAAATCACGACCAGAAACACATAAACCAAACCTTGCTGCTGCGATTCAAATGGAATCAGTAACAAGTTCCCTCTAACAGATTTTACACCTAAACACTTGATGTGTAGCAAGTTTAGGAATCAAGAAAAGAAGTTAAAACCTTAATCGACTAAGTGTTAGTCAACCAAAGTATTATAGCAGGGAAACAGTAGATCGCTTAGGGATTTGATAATAAAAGAAAATCGTGAGTTTTGCAAGGCTTAGAAGTTTGTATATATAATAATACAAACCGACTTCCAGTAGGATACAAATCCTTGGTCGACAAGTTCCAACCCAAGCAAAAAGCCCATACTTCCTTTTCCTGCATGCATGACCAGTGGATTCAAAAAGCCCAAGGCATTCCATATTTTGACCCAACTTGGACCTCATAAAAGCCCGTGGGTCAAAACAGCTAACGGGTCAATATTACATGCAAATCGGGTGTGTAATTCAAGTATTAAAAACGTTCGTCATGTATACTCGTGTTTATCGCGTGTGCCCCCATCGGCTCATACACATTTAGTTGCTTTGTCGTGTTTTAAAACTCCCACAAACCAACATACTAGTATTCATTGCTATGTTTATACATAGGGAAGAAAAACATCCAGGTCCAAAGAAAATGATCCTGGGAATGTTTAACCTCTTTGCAACATTTGTCGTCCACGAAATACCATAATCTGAGATGATGCAACTTGGAGCAAGACTTAGTCCCCTAAGCGTCTTCTCAGCTGGTTTTTCGAGCATATCTATGGCTGCAAAAAGATTGTCCGAGAGTGCAACTGATGGAAGCAAGTCAAAGTTCTCGCATCCTTCTGGCAAACCAACTTCAGAAGTTGCAAGTGGGAGTACAAGAACTTGGATCTTTAGCTTAGCTTCACTTGCACGATCAATGACAGATTTAAAACGACTCGCATTAACAGGAGTAGTGATTAGCACCTCGATGAGCTAGTATTCGAGCTATGTCGACCATGGGTATCATATGGCCTTGAGTCATTAGAGGAAACAAGATAAAATGGAGGTTGGTTGAAGGGGAAGCCATTGGAGTCTTTGCACAAATGAAGTAAAACACAGTGAGAAATGATAGAATAGAGTATTATGCAATGCTTTGTAAGTTGCAAAAGATGGTCTTTATATTGGTGATTCTATACTCTTTTTCTTATGCAGGTCATACAAAAATTCAAATTTGATTAATCAAAGATTGACATTTAAGTGTAATAATTACAGTAGATGTTTAAATAGATTCACGAAACTTGAAAATGGTGAAGTATTAAATAAACAAATTTGTGCACTTAAATAATTCTATCCTTATTTAAAGTACCAATTAAATAAGGAAAATACTATTTTCTAATATAAATTGTTCCTACTTATCCTTCTACTCATATGATTCTAACGAATGTCAGAAATGACAGTTTAAATGCAGAGAAAAAATGAGTGCCAAAAAATATAATATTATTGTATGTAAGAAAATTAGTAAAATAATATTATATGAGGCTTTATCAATACACCTTAAATAATTCAATCTTTATATAAAGTATTATATAAACTTTATAAAGTACTAATGGGTTATGTATGAAAAAAAATCTATTTAGTAGATTTGGTTTATATTTAGGGTTAATAATCTTTTAAATTATTATACTTGTCAATAATGGCAGTTCTGCGTAGCGAACTAAAAAAATAACTCTTTTAGACATTAATGTTGACATTTTTGTTTTTCTTTAAATATTATGACCATTTTACCCTTTCTGAATTTTTTTCGAAATACTTTTTTTTTCGAACTTTTTTTTCCAAAATATTTTTTTTTCGAAATTTTTGTTCCAAAATTTATTTTTCAAATATCTTTTTTTTTTAAATATTTTTCGAATGGTAAAATGGTCATAATACTTAAAAAAAGACAAAAATGTCAACATTAATGTTTAAAAGAGTTATTTTTTTAGTTCGCTACGTAGAACTGCCATTTTAAACAAGTATAGTGTTTTAATATGTTATTAGCCTTATATTTAATATGACACAAGGTTTATTTCGTGAATTTGGTGTATATTTAATATATGACCCATTTGATAAACATCACAAATTTAATTAGAAAATCCCTAAAACTATTGACTAGTCATCGTCATATGTTTAATATTGGGGGTTGCATTAAACACCCATTTTATTCAATAATGGTACATGATGACTACATGAGTAATAAAGATTTATAGTGTGTGCTACGTATTCACCAGACTTGTGACTATTATCATCCATTTATCTGTAAAATTTTATGCTTGACTAAGGCTGGATGCAGTAAGATTTGGCGATCGAGTATGGCGATCGATCGAGTGTCGATCACCTTATTGTGTGAAATCGATCGAGGCACAATTTGTCCCAAACTTGGTCGTCCTCCCGATCGATTTGGTTGGGCATTTAATTTGCAAAAAGTGAGTTTACACCGTGCTTTCAAAAAAAAAAAAGAAAAGAAAAAAAAGAATCCCAACTAATAATCTACTAAACTATCCTATAAATACACAACATATTTACACACTTAAATTCACAAATCTCATTTCACACATTATCTATATTCTTTCCCCACTATGAGTTTTAATTCTTACGAGCTATTCATTGCCGATTCGTCATGGGATGATGAAAATGAAGTTAGTAATAATCAAAACTAGTTTAGTCGTTTTATTGTCGTAATGTTTTAATTTTATTTGAATTATTATGTAACGTTTTAATTATGAATAAAATTTGAGCTTGTGTTAAAAATGTTTTTTTTTTTTTTTTAAATGATCATGGTCGCCCTTGCTGGGGCACGCAATTGCCTGAAGGTCGCTGAATAGAGAAAGCTGACGTGGCAAAGAAAAATGAGGGGGACTGAAGGCCCTAACTGGGGGCAGCGTAAGGATAGTTTGGTGACTAATTTTGTCATGGCTTGTTTTAAAAAGATGCCAACATGACACATTGTGTGCTTGTGTCCCTAGGAAAGAAGTCAGCATTAACGATTTTCACAAATATTAGTTTTCATTTCTCTAATCTGATCATGCCAAGTAGCATGGACCAATGTCCTTGAAAGATTGGACCGATCATTTTGTGCATCTCCATGTGTTTGAATCAAGTAACATAAGATTTAAATTTGTTGTTGGGACTTGGCAGACCTATGCATGCATGCATGGAACATTATTAATTGGTCTTGGTCCCAAAATGCAAAGCTGCAAAATTAATTTTTCAAGTACTTCAAAAGTGCGAAGAAAAAATAAATAAAATAAAAGATGAAAGTGTAGAATCACGGTTGAATGGTGTTTTCAAGCAATTTCTGTTCGACTAATTTCATGACCAAATGTGTCGGACTACATTTAAATACAAATTGGATCAAGTATAAAGAGACTCACTGATTAAAAAACTAGTATTATTTTTAGCAAGGTTCACATCAAAGACATCATTAGGGAGTTAAAGACAACTTGAAGATATACTTTCTAGCTGATGCGGAGTTAACTGATATGTATAAAAACTAGAAGGTGAAAGACAAAGGTTCATTAAGAATCAACAATGTTTTGATGGTCATTTCAGCTCTCTGATTCATCCAACAGAGCCTAGGTCAAACATATCTCTTAGATATTTAGAGCGTAGGGTACCATCACATGCCATTTGTGCCAAATTAGCCCACCTCAGCATTTCACATTCACACACCCAAAATACCTCATTTGCAGTGGCTTGTGCCGTTTGCGTGCCTTTTCGCAGTTTTTGGGCTCCACCATATTTTATTTTTCATTTTTCAAACAACCTAAATTTTCTTTCATAAAAATAAAAATTCAAACTATAATACGAAAAATAAACAAAGTGCGAAAATAAACAAACATTAATCATGAAAATATGAAAATACATCAAATTATCAATAAACTAGTTTTTTCCTTCTTGTTGGTGTCATTGCCAAATATCATCCTTTATATCTCGTTGAAGATTTACGTGTATTATTTTATCACGCAATTCTTTGGCTTTCTTCCATTGCACTTCGCATCTCTCGAACCATTCTCGTTGTATATATGGCTACAGACTAACATGCAACTCGTTGAATTCACTTATCGCATACTTTTGATCTTTCAAAATCATCTTATGCAATATGATGCACGTGTACATAAGTCTTCACAGCTTGTTCATAGTTAAAGTACGTTCCTGTTGTTGTATAATTCCTCAACGTCCTTGGAGGACACCAAAGGCTCGTTCAACGTCTTTTTGTGCACCTTCTTGTCACCTTTTAAAGTTTCCGTATTTCTCGTCTAGTGCCACCGTAAATGATTTGACAAAAGTGGCCCACGTTGGGTAAATCTCGTCCGCTAGATAATACTATTTTTCATATGTAACTCCATTTACTTCAAATGGAGCAACAATGGCTCTGTCTTCAAGAAGGTCGTCAAATAATGAAGAAATATTTTTAATGTTAATATAATTATTTGTAGCTACCCAAAAAAATGCATGCCAAATCCACAAATGGTAAGAGGCAACAGCTTCAAGCATTATAGTTGAATATTTTTTTATCACCTCTATGATCGTGCCATGATTTCGGGCTGTTTTTCCACTCTCAATGCATACAATCAATACTTCTAAGCATACCCGAAAACCCATGAACCCTCTAATGACATGCATATATATTTTGAATGTCATTGTAGTCGGGCTCTTAAATACTTATGCATGTATAAATCAATAATGGACTTAGTAAAATGATTTAGGCAATCGAGTGTACAATGTTGACCCATTTGTAAATATTCATCAAATGCATTGGGTGTTGTGTCGTACGCTAATTGGCATATGCCAGAAGTGCATTTCATAATTACACTAAAACCTAATAGACTCGTAGCATCGGGTCTGACTACAAAGAAATCAAAATGATCAGGAAGTTCATCGTGAGTTTCAATATAAGTTTCAGTACCTTTTAGTATTTTTAAAAATAGTTTACTGCTCATACGATAGCGGCACCTAAAATGATACTCTGGATATGTTGGCCTATCACCAAAATAGTCATCTCACAAACGTTTTTCAGCAACTTCACATTCACGGTATATCGGTGTACGCATAAATAAATTGAGCTTGAGTTTGCAACGATTGGTGATACTGATAAGCTTGTGTCATAAAGAAAATATCAGTTTCATCATCGACGTCAGATTAGTTAACATATTCTCCATAGGAATTCATTTTTTCGTTTAGAGAATATGTGTTGTGATAGAGAGATTTAAGGTGAAAGTAAGTAATTATGTGTAAAATTGGTTGAATATTTAGGTTTATATAGAGTGGTATAGTTTTAGTGTTTTTCTTTTTCTAAATATGACAAACTAGTCGTTATACAGCTCAAACGGTCAAAATAATTGAAAAAGTGGTGCATTTGGCGAATGTGAATTCAATCACATTTGAAATGGTGCAGGGTGGTGGTGGTGTGGTAACGAGCACGTGTGAATGGCGAGGGTGCAAAGTGATGGTACCCTTCCCTCTTAGGCGGGACTTTTCAAGATAGAATATGAGCGGGATAAAGTGTATCTTCAAGAAAGTCAAAGACAACTATGAGCGGGATAAAGTGATGACTCATCATTGTTCCTTAAAAGCAAGGTTATTTCCAATAATAAAATTATTTAATGAAATATGTACTTCACCTGTAAATGCTTGAGACGTCTCAACAACCCTCACGTGTCATCCTCGTTTGTCTCATATATAAAGAGAATGTTGGTCGAGTAAATGTTATATCTTCCACATTTAATATCACATTAAAGAAGAACATTACTCTTTTTGAGCTCGTTACTATCCATGATTGTTGGAATCGCTCCTAACACGTAAATGGAACGACATTTACGGAATTACATTATCTATCTTATTTAACCGAAACACATGGACTAGTTATGTAATATTGTAATAGTTATGTTGTGTTAGGCTATAAATACCCTCCTAGACTTCACTAGGAGGGTGAGACTCTTAGTGTATTTTTCTTTCATCTTCATTAATAAAACACACATAGTTTCCCTTCTCTCTCTACTCTCTCTCTCTGTCTAACCATGGAGATGATGCTCTTTCATCATCCCCGACCTCCCGATTCACCATATCAACCATTACTACGATCCTACAAGTGGCATCGAAGCCAAGGTTTTTTTTTAATATTGGTTGATATTTTTGTTGTATTTTCTTGTCAAAACCGTATTTTTTGGTTCGAATATGTGTTGAAATTGCGTTTTTGTTCCATCTCGTGAAACTTGTGGTAAAAACGTGGTCAAAAACATGGTTTGAGTTCATGGTCGGAAAAGAGGTCGGAATATTGTTCGTAAAAGTGGTCGGAACTGAAAAGTCAACAAAAGTGGTCAAAACCCTCTTTTTACGAATTTGGTGCCATCTTACGAATTTGCTTATTCGTAAGACCCTAATCTTACGAATTTGCTTATTCGTAAGACCCTAATCTTACGAATTTGCTTATTTGTAAGACCCTAATCTTACGAATAAGATTAGTTCCTTACGAATAACTCTTCAAATAAGTTTATGAATTTCTTGGAAAGAAATTCATAAGAGGTTACGAATAAGCTTTTACGAACAAGCTTTTACGAATAAGCTTTTACGAGTAAGGATTACGAATATGAGTTTACGAGTAAGGTTTACAAATAAGCTTTTACGAGTAAGGATTAGAAATAAGTTTTACGAATAAGGTTACGAACAAGGACTGGTTTTACGAATAAGAAACATATATTTACGACTAAGACCAATTTCTTTACGAATCAAAGACTCGGAGTTCAATTGCAAACTTTAACTCTAGTTTGAGTTTGCTTGATCAGAGACCTAAAATTTATTTTCATTATCAGCAAAATACTTTGTAATTCATTGATCTTGTTCTACTAATATATTGTTAAGTCATTTGATGATTAATAATATATAATTATTGTTACGAGTGTCTCGTCTTGCAAATGAAGGGTTTGTTAAAAGAGCAAGATCGTCCACTTTATGGAGATATGAACACTTGATTATATAGTGTTGTTCTTGCGGTGGTGTGAAAGATCGGATATAGGATAGTGCATGTGGATCCGATCTACGACTACGATAATCTTTGTAAATATTTCTGTTACGATTCATGTATTTTATAGTAATTAAGTTGTAATTATTTTTATACATTTTTTTCCCGAAAGTTTTGTGTGACAAAATATACATGATTATTATTATGTATTTATTATTATTTTTTTAGAATGAAAATTTTAACTATCTCACGGTGTTTACACCATAAATCTATCTTACATGTCCTAAGTAGGATTTGATCCCACAATCATTTGGTTAGGAAACTTCTCACATAATATGGGGTATCATTGAGACACAAGCCATTTGGTATACATGATTATTATGATTTGATGACTAATTACTTTTGTACATCAAAACCGGTATTCTTAATGATATGTACATGTTTCGTGTATCTTGTAAAATATTCTAGGCTAGTTTGTTTTATATGATATTATGCACGAAAATAATTTTAAAAGTACACATGGTACATGAAAATATCATTAAAAATGAGACTATTAAGCAACAAGCTTGCCAATGGTTGGTAGAAAAGGCCTATACAAATGGAGCGAAACTTTCTTTCAAAGGGATAGGAGTTGTGGTGCATTTGAGAATGGGATTTGTGAAAGTTATCATGATGCAATAGCTAATCAGTAGGGTAAACGTATTGTAGAACTGTAAAGGGGGGCGAATTCGGCTTCTTCGAAGTTTATTGACTTTAAACCTCAAAGATCACCAAGTGGTTATACAATAATAATCACAACTACAAACATGACCAAAATATATAAAGCAAGTAAATAGATACCACGATATATATTGGTTCAGGATGTGGGGGGGTATACCATTCGTACGTCCAGTTGCCAATCCACGACACCAATACTATTACTAAATATAATCCTTTCGGTGGATTACAAACCGTTATAACTTCACTCCACCGATATGAACAAAGAATGGCGCTAACTAAGAAGAGTTATTCCCAATGGTATTCCGCCCTCGAAAACCACCCTAAAAGAATCTCGCGATTCGAATTACCACTAATACCACTAAGACCACAAAGAACTTCCCATGGAAGTATCAAACCCCAACTAGATCTACACCGATCTAGGCTTGGTTACCAAGAAACAATACTTATTACACCTGATACAAATAAATGGTTGTTGATAGTTCGAATCAAGCCCTAACCTAACCTAACCTAGCCTAGAGACTCAATTCTAGAAGAAATGTTATAGAGAATAAGACCATCGACACAATTCACAATAGTGGATTAAGTTCTTGTGAATCTCTCTTGCGGAATGATGTGTTCTTACAACAGGTGTTTTAGGGTGCGTTTGGTATCCCACTATGGGAATGAGACTATGACTATCAAAGTGATTTAATGTGTTTGTTTAAGATGAGAGAGCCCACCACTATGGTAATGAATGACACATATATTCCATACTTCATATACACCTAAAGAGGTAAGAATGGGTCTTTCATAGGTGAAGGACCCACCACTACTATCAAATACATACCCATTGTCATTCATGAGAGCATACCAAATGCACCCTTAGACTTAGAGGGATAGAGAGAAGAAATATATAGAGAAATAATGAGATTGGAAAGAGGTAAGTAATCCTTAAGAAAAGAGGGTTATTTATAGGCCAAGGACCAAAAATAGCAAGTTCCTTACGGACTATCTGCGACGCTGCCCATGTACCAGCGCGCACCCAGTGGAACTCTTTTTGGATCTTGGTGTTTTAAGCACCCGTTCTTGTTAAATCCCTAAAGGCACTTCACCCTTATGACCTTTCAATCATTCTAACACCCAATGTGTTATAAGGTCAACCAACTCAAATAGACATTTAATTTAAAAAAACTGTGAAGTCTTTAAATGATGTTTGGGGATGTTTGTCTAATTAAAAAAGAGAGACATGAGTAATCGGACAATACAAGAAGGATAAATTTTTACCTCCCAAAGTTTGAGATTCATATTCAAAAACTAGTTATTGGAGATTAACCATGGTTGAGTGATGAGTTGTCATTGGTTAGAAAGAAAGAATATGTCAAGGAATATTCCATGATAGATTAACCATGGTTGGCAAAACGGAATATTCCTAGAATATCTTTTGAGAGGAAAAGAGAGATATTTAAATTTCAAATTCAAATATTTTGTGAGAGTTGAGGGAATAGTATGTGAAAATCTAGGTTAGAAATTAACCATGTTTAGGTTATGAGTTGGCATGGGTTAGGTAAAGATAATATTAATATTCCAAACTTGAAGAGAAAGTGTGGATTTTGAGAAGAAGAGTTAATTACTAAGGCCAATGCTAATGGCTCGGTTGGTTGCCACCCCAACCGAGCACACGACCATAAACTGCCACTAGCCCAACCGAGTGTGACCGATGAAAACCCCACTCTTTTCATTTTTTCGGTTTGTCAGCCAACCGAAACAATTGCACATCTCCATATTTATTTTCTAGCCGTTGGGTGCAACATATCACAAACAACTATCCTTTCTCCAAACCACAACTATATTCAAATCATTCTTCAGTTGATGTCTTGCTGCTTTTTTATGGAGAAAGAAGTTTTATGCGTTTGGTTCCAAATTGGCTTCAAATTATGTAATCTGGAAAGTGGCTTGAAATCATGTAATCTGGAAAGTGGCTTCAAATTATGCGTTTGATTCCAAATTTTGTGGTTGTGTTTTGTGTATGGTTGTTGTGATCAGCTTTCCATGAGAATAACAAGGAAAATGGCTTCATATGTGTGTGTGGATGTGGTTTGTGTGAACTGTGAAGACTTTAATACTAAAGTAGTTAGTATATTTTAAACACGTGGCTTCATATTTTGTGGGTGGATATGGTATTAAGAAACGTGGCTTCATAAAATTAATGTGGTGATTTTTAGATGGCTGCGGACTTTTTTTTTGGAGGTAGAGATAATGAATTATTTTACAAGATAAAGGTGGTTTTTATTTTGTTGGTTCATTTGGTTTTTGCACAAACTACTGTTCAACCCATTGTTTTGTGGATTAGTGGGTTTATAAACCCAATAATAGTAGTAATGTTTAGTTGAATTGTTTTTTTAATGCTTTTTATTTTAGTTAAATTGTTATTGAAATAATGAAATGTTTTTTTTTTAATTATGAATGAAGTTTTAATTTTTTGAATGAAAAAAGTTACGGTTGTTATTGCGGTCATTATTAGGAAATTGTGGTTGGGGTGTAGTCTTGGAGAGAAAAAGCTGATGTGGCGCACAGGTGGCGGGCATAACCATAAAAAGTATGGTCACCATTAGCACTGGCCTAACCATGGTTGAGTTAAGGTTGGGTTATGTGTTGGAATGAGTTAAGCAAAGAGAACAATCCAAGGAATATGCTTTGCTTGATGAGAAAGGGTGGATGTTAAAGAGAGGAGAATTTGAAATTCAAATTTCCAATGTGATAAAGTTGGAAATGATTTGTAAAGGTGTGATTATGAAATGATGGTGATGTGGTGGAAAGGAGCTTTAGGTTTCAAAATTCTAATCCAAATATCAAATTAACCATGTGATTAAATAAGAGGTGAGTTGTATAGATGTGACGTTGATGTGATGGGGAGCCTAAATTAGAAATTTAAATTTCAAATTTCAAATTAGTCAATATGACTTAATCCATGATTAGCTAATATAAAAAATGAAGACATTTTCCCCTCCATTCAAAGGATCTCGAAGACTTTAATGTTGACACACCTCAAATCAAGTGCAAGCAACTGGAAAACTTGGATTTCTAAACCTTTTGACATTTTTGTCTAATAGTGTCGAGCTAGCCTGTTGCTTTTTCCTTAGTGTTTGTTTGTTTCTCTGTTTTGATCTCCCACGTATTTCCTTTTGGCCTCCTTCTTGGAGCCTTTTGTAATCTAATAGCCTTTCAAAAAAACATTATTAATCTTTTATTTAGTATAGATTATTAAATTAAAAGTACGTTTTCAAGATGATGATGAATTCTCATTGGTTCTCCTAATAATTAAACGAGTTCTAACATAGAGAATTATATTTTATTTATATGCTTATGTTTAGTTATGCTCTTATTGGTATGTTTTCGAAAGAAAAATATGCAAATCTCATTTTGTTTTATGGGTTGATGATAACATCAAATAATCCTGATATTCTAAGTGTTAATTTCCCCTTTTATTGACATGTTATGCTCAAAATGTTACTGGAATCGTCTTTATTTCTTCTTATTTCATTTCAGGAATAATTTGCTATGAAGAAGCGGTATTTGGACGATTTTGGGCTCAAGTTGGAGTATTCTTACATTCACAAAGACTACGGCATAACTAAGTGATGAAGTTACGCCGTAATTATATTTACAAAGATTGCGGCGTAACATGCTAATAGAGTTACGTCGTAATGAGACTACACTGTAACGCAGATCAAGATACGGCGTAGTTACCACACCAAACGTAGCTAATGAAGACTACGCCTTAATTATCAACAAGGTTACGGCATAAAATACATTTTATGAAGACTACGCCGTAATCATCAGCTAGAGTTACGCCGTAATCCTGGATTGATAATAGTATATCCGCTTATGAAGAACTACGGCGTAACTATTTCATAGAGTTACGCCGTAGCTCAAATTGGGGTTTCACGCCTATAAATACAAGACGAATTCTGCATTTTCAATACATCTCCCCTTTCCCAAACCTTTCTAGGGTTTAGGGAGAGCAACCACAGAAGAAGAATCATGGCTTAGGAGTATGAAGAACGAAGTTCTCGTCTACGATTTCCTTTGTATTCGAGTTTGAATTCTTTTATGTTTTTCTAGAGAGCATACTATGAATTCATGTTATTAATTCAAGTTTAAGTTTATGTTATTTATCCTCTTTATTATTCGTTATAGACATCTACTTAGTCTTATCATAGATCGCTAGTTTCGATAATGTTATAAGCTTGTTAGTATCTAGGGAGTTGGGAGAATTGACCAACTGACTTCAACTCACTAGATTGCGAAGTATGAAAGGAATTGGCCATAGTACAGCCATTCTTTGTATGCGAATTGACCAAATGATCACCTATCAAGTGGAGGTATTTAAGAAGCTAAGGGAAATCTAAGTTCCTAACGGTCGGGTTTCCATAGACTAGGTCTAGTAGATTTGGTACTTAATGACTGCTATTCGATTACTGAATGATCCCGGGTGATCTAATCATCTTGGTGAGGGGTCTAAGAATCATAAGCTAAGACGAATTGACTAAAGGATTCTAGTGATATTTACCCACTATATTGAGCTTAAATATTGAGAATTAAAACATATCTATAATCTTGGTTAACCTTCACTCTTCTGTTAATTTGTCCTGATTTCTACTCCTGTTTAATTAGGATAATTCTATCTATTTTATCATATCACTATCATTTTATCTTATTTATTTCATAGTATCTTAGTTCTTTTAGATCACAGCTCTCTTGGGACAACACTCGGATTTACCTAAGACTTTACTTCATCTGATCGGGTTCTCTGCCCATTAGTATGTGTTTATCCTAGTATATCTCAGTTTTATAAATATTAAAGGCGGGATGAAATAGCACATCAGCTTTTTGGCGTCGCTGGGGAGCAGTTTAATTGAAGATCTAAGGTATATAATATTTGACCTATGTTAAGAGACGTGTGTACCCTCCTGTTTCTTGTAAGGTACGTATTTCACTCTCTCGTATTACAATTATTGGATATATCCTAAGATATTAATTTTGAGGCTATTAATTACGGGGTAACTTTTAGTCAAGTTACGGCGTAACTATTATATAAATATAATAATGTAATAAAATTTTTATAATTAAAAATTAATTATAGCAATTAATTACGGCGTAACCCTAACTTTCAATTACGACATAACTCTTTTAATAGTATAAAAATTCAGCTACGGCTGAACATTTAGGTTTTTACCACACCTTTTAACGACGATCGCTACAGTAAAAATCTCTCTAAACAATTTTCGTTTGTTTTATCTCTATCATCATCCAACATTTGCTAATGGCTGGTAAGATTCTTCTTAACCCTTTCAATTTTCTTTAATTTTTCAATTAGGGATTATATTATCATTTTGGGGATCTTGCTTCTTTTATGTTATTTAATGCTATTGACCTGTTTAATTGAAGCTTTAGATTAATCTTTTGTGTTTTCTTTGATTGTGTTAAAACCTTATTGGTTGTTGGGATCGCTTTGATTAGTTTAAAGGGGTTTTTAGTTAAACGTAAATATTATGGGCTAGGCATACTCTCATAATATAATGGTAAAAATTATGCTTTTATTCACTTTGGATAAAATTTGGTGTTACGGCATAATCATTAGCTGGTCGTAACCTTGCCTGTGTATGTTCTGATATAATGGGAAACTATGGCGTAATCATAGGATTAGATTACGCCGTATTTTTTTGAAATTTCTATTCTGTGGACAGATTACGACGTAGCCCATTCTTTGTATTGCGCCGTAATATCGTCAGTTACCGCGTAATTGGCTCAAATGTTACGTCGTAACTACATATCCGATTACATTATTTGTGTTTCTCTTTCAGGAAACAACGACAAAACCCCCTGCCCAATGGGTGCGATTCATGACCTATGGTGATCATGGTAGGAAATCATGCAGGGCCGATTATGAAAAATTGGTAAAAAAGGAGATCGACACACCGGAGGCTCTTGATTTCTCCAAATTTGAAACAATAAACAATGGGGCAGTGGGTAAGGCGCTGAAATCATTTAGCAAGGTGAAGTACACTAGCGATAGAGGTTCATTCACTTGCTCAGCTTGGTTAAGGCTCTTCAAGATTAAAGAGCCCGTCATTCCGGAGTATGTTACAGAGTTTTTGGCATCCGTGGAGTTTAGTGAAGATGTTACCGACATTAATGCAACCTTACTTTATTTCCAGCTTGGAGGGGTGAGAAGGGAAATGAATTTGAGACAACTCATGCTTCATATGGGTTTGTATAGCGAAAGAGATTTTGGGTATAATATGTGGTGTGAATTTTATGATCAATGCTGGAGATTTGGGTCAAGTGAATACAACCTCGTCAATTACTTCAATAGCATCTCTACAACTCTGGGTTATAACTCAAGGCATCCCCCATCCTACACAATGATCAGAAGTCCCATTCGGCGACTGGTTCATAGGCTTATTGCATGCTCCATCAAAGGAAGGAATTCGGCAAGGAAAAAGATGATGATGGATGACTTGTATTTGCTTCAGGGTATGGATGGGGGGAACTTGATTGATGTTCATGGCAATTGGAGCGAAGGGGTTCACTACAAAGAGCATGATTCAAGGTGCACATTTGATTGGTAGGCTTGCGAGGAGTTTTGGGTTGATGTCTCCCCAAGCATTGTCATTGGTTACTCGTGGTAGGGACACTAGCTTGATCAGGTCTAGCAAGCTAGTAGAGTATGGAATTTGTTGGTTTAATGGTATGGGTGAAGCCGAGATGATGCCAGATGCTCCACTAAGAGGCGAAGGAGCAAGTGGAAATCAAGCCGGTGGAAGTGACACGAGTGGTAGCCAAATGGGCGCCGAGGAGGAGGCCCTAAGATTTTGAGTAAGGGCTACCAAAAGCATTGGGGATAGATTGCAGGGGATTGATGGACGGCTCAACCGTATGGAGAGCCACTTTAATGAGGAGATTGATGATTTGGATGCAGGTTTGTGTGGGTTAAGCACCCAATTTGATGGTTTTTCAGGTGCATTGAACCAAGTGCAGGAGCTCCAACAAGACTTCTTCAGTTGGACCGCAGACCGCACAAGCTAGATGCTTCAACAGATGCACCTCAGACACCCTCGCTGGCATGGAGCTCCATACGTGTATCAACCGAATATTCCTGATATTGGAGTTCAGCATAGTGTAGCCTACATGCATCCTCAGCCAACCCATAGAAGCACCACTAGTACCCCGTTTGACCCTTCCCAGTACCAATCGATGGACCATGATCTTGACCGGGAGGATTGACTCCTTTGTTTCATGAACAATTTCTCTTCCTTTATTTTCTGAACAATATTATTATGTCTGTAATAATTAAACTCCTAGGATGATTATTATTATGTTGATCTAAGTACCAATAGTTACAAATTTTCCGTATGTTTTTGTTCGGATTCTGTTATGGAGAGACAGTTACGGCGTAACTAGTTAATAGAGTTATGGCGTAACTCTTCACTGAGAAAATTTAGTTGTGAGGCTATTTAAGTTACGGCGTAACCAATTCCTTTAGTTACGCCGTAGCAATTCTTCTGACCATTGTTGAGACTTCCTTGGCGAGCAATTGAGAGGGGAGTTTATTTTTTTGTCAATTCTTTTTCATTTCTATTTTATTTTCCTTTTTTATTTTCGTACAAAAAGGGACTTTGTACACCTCAAGTGGGGGATAGGAATAGAAATGAAGTTTGCGTTTACATAGCCTACTTTCCCTAAATTTTCTAGTTGGTTTGAAAAATGAAGCTATTTTGAAAAAAAAAATTGACATGTTTTTAACAAACTAGAATTATATGAAGCCGAGCACACAATAACCTTTAATTTAATTGGTGAGATTTAGCCTTTCCGTTTCCCCTATTTTACTCAAATCTACCAAAAATTGAGTGTGCTGGTAGTATTGTAGACTTTAGAACTTGGCCCTTACATCATTTTGAGACCATAGACGAGTAGTGTGTCAAGTTAGCTTGATACATTTGGAAAAGGCAATTCGAAGAGTCAAATGTTTTAGGATTAAACCAAATAGCCCATATGTGTTCATTTGTGTGCGTTTATCGACTAGTCACATTGACTTTTCGACCACCATGGTAAACCCTTTTTGTTGCACTCATTATTAGTGCAAGATACCCCTAGTTAAACCCATTTTAGCCTATCCTTTTCATTTCTTTTAACCCATTTACACTCTTATTTTGTTACACCTTTTCACCTCAGCCTTCCGTATAGTCTTAGTTTATGATCGGGAAGTCACTGTTTACCCCAGTTCAAGGTTTAAGTAGAGAGTTTCGGAAATCACACTTACACTGAAGTCAATTATTTGAAGATCATTGAAGATCCCCCATATTCTTCATATGTTCATCTCAAGTGGAGAGAATAATTTATAATTTAGTATTTAAGTTTATGTTAAAATAAATAAATAAATAAAAATAAATAAATAAATAAATTTATTCGATTGATTAGTTCTTATTGTTAAAAGTGCAAAAAGTTATAGCACTATGTTATGAGATTACGATAAATTAGCATCGAGGAGACCACCTCGATCACATTGGAAGATTTTAGTTGGTTAAGTAAAATATGCCAACATATTGAAGAACATGTAATGTGCTCATCACTAGCGGCACATTCACCTAATACATCATGATCCGGTTTCTTCATCTTGAAGCTTGAAATTTTTGATGAACGGTGGGCAGTGACGACTAGGTTTTGAGCTAAGACTATTTGTTTTCTATTTCTTTTTCACCCATTATATTATCCCATGTCTTACCTTACCCTTTTTATCATGAAGCGTGTCTAGGTGATGAAGCGAGCAATCCTTGGTATCTTGGCCAAGGATTTGGTCATGTATCACTGATTTTATCCACTTTGCTGTGACACGTTAGTAATGACACATCACCCTAAACCTATGCAACATTATAACCCAACATTGCCTTCTAAAAATTGTCTTGACCTTAGCTCTAGTGGTGGATATTTGTGAAATCGCCAAGCCTATGATAGAATACTTACTATGTCTGTGCAATTGAGTGATCACCCAGAAATTAAACACTTAGAATAGGATGAGTGTGAGAGTGTTTCGTTCCCCGTTTCGTGAGGTGTTCAGCTCTAAAATTATTCTAGCATGGGAACCCTTAACTGCATGTTCTTCGATTTACTCGAGGAATGTATTATTTTACTTATAATCTAAAGGTTTACTTGAGGGCAAGTAGCGTTTAAGTGGGCGGATATTTGATAACATCAAATAATCCTGATATTCTAAGTGTTAATTTCCCCTTTTATTTACATATTATGCTTAAAATGTTACTGGAATCGTCTTTATTTCTTCTTATTTCGTTTCAGGAACAATTTGCTCTGAAGAATCGGTATTTGGATGATTTTGGGCTCAAGTTGGAATATTATTACATTCACAAAGACTACGGCGTAACTAAGTGATGAAGTTACGCTGTGATTTTATTTACAAAGACTACGGCGTAACATACGAATAGAGTTACGCCGTAATGAGACTACGTTGTAACACAGATCAAGATACGGCGTAGTTACCACACCAAACGTAGCTAATGAAGACTACGCCGTAAGTATCAGCAAGGTTATGGCGTAAAATACATTTTATGAAGACTACGGCGTAACCATCAACTAGAGTTACGTCATAATCCTGGATAGACATAAGTATATCCGCTTATGAAGAACTACGGCGTAACTGTTTCATAGAGTTACACCGTAGCTCAAATTAGGGTTTCACGCCTATAAATACAAGATGAGTTCTGCATTTTCAAGACATCTCCCCTTTCCCAAACCTTTCTAGGGTTTGGGGAGAGCAATCAGAAAAGAAGAATCATGGCATAGGAGTATGAAGAACGAAGTTTTCGTCTACGATTTCCTTTGTATTTAAGTTTGAATTCTTTTATGTTTTTCCAGAGATCATACAATGAATTCATGTTATTAATTCAAGTTTAAGTTTATGTTATTTATCCTCTTTATTACTATTTATAGACATCTACTTAGTCTTATCATAGATCGCTAGTTTCGGTAATGTTATAAGCTTGTTAGTATCTAGGGAGTTGGGAGAATTGACCAACTGGCCTCAACTCACTAGATTGCGAAGTATGGAAGGAATTGGCCATAGTACAACCATTCTTTGTGTGCGAATTGATCAAATGATCACCTATCAAGTGGAGGTATTTAAGAAGCTAGGGGAAATTTATGTTCCTAACGGTCGGATTTGCATTGACAAGGTCTAGTAGATTTGGTACTTAATGACTGCTATTAGATTACTGAATGATTCCGGGTGATCTGATCATCTTGGTGAGGGGTCTAAGAATCATAGCCTAAGACGAATTGACCAAAGGAGTCTAGTGTTATTTACCCACTATATAGAGCTTAAATATTGAGAATTAAAATATATCTAAAATCTTGGATAAGATTCACTCTTCTATTACTTTGTCCTGATTTCTAATCCTGTTTAATTTGGATAATTCTATCTATTTTATCATATCACTATCATTTTATATTATTTATTTCATAGTATCTTAGTTCTTTCAGATCACAGCTCTCTTGGGACGACACTCGAATTTACCTAAGGCTTTATTTCATCTGATCGGGTTTGATGCGCGTATAACGTGTTCGGGGTCAAAGGAACTTCCTTTTCGTCGAGCAAGTTTTTCAAGACCCTAGGTAGTGAACCTAATCGTTGTAGTGTAGTATTGGGTAAGCCTCGGGTATTGATATCGTTCTCTAAGGGAATAGGAATGCTAGTGAGAGATGTACTACGCTAAGGTTTGAGGTTGAGGAAGATTATTTTTTATCTTTTTTATTTTTTTAGAAAGCTAATGGTAAAATCTCAGGGTTTGGATTTGGGGGTTGGTACTTCTACCGATTACTCTACTTATCTAATTATCTAAACTAAGGGGTAGTCTATGTCTATTGATGTGTGCTCGTATGATGATTAAAAATGTGTCTACCTAGATACTATCACTCCCTAGTTATCTTTTATTGGTGGTTGAATTGCCACGTCCTTATTCTTAACGCGTTGTGTTTTCTAAGGTCGTAGGGTATGCTTTTATCCCTAACTCTTTGAGACTACCTTAAGGTTATTACCTATGAAATATTTAGGATTCATAAACTAACTCTAAGGTTATCTTTGGATGTTTAGTCTACGGTTCCGCTAAGTGACTATAAACTAAGGTTTACAAAGATTACTCAAGCATTAAAAACACAACGATGGCCTAATGCACTCCTAAGCCAATTACAATTAAGATAAGAGACAACCAATCAATAATTAATAACTAGGTTTCATAGATCTAAGCAAACACACAAGAAATTTAGCCGGGCATGTTAAACATGCAAGCATACACACATACAATCGAAGACATAATGAAATCAATGAAGTAAATTACTTATCTTGATGTAAAACAGGGTATGAGAACCCTAAGATACTGTCCAAACCGGACCAAAATCATTTTAGACTTTTACTCCACAAGTATACCTCTTAAAATTCTAAAAATTCGATTTCTATATATAATTTTACATCTGCGACGGCGTCACCTTATAGTTGGGACGCCGTCTGATTGCCATCATTAGGGTTTTGTCTTGGCCAAGTCATCATTGTGACGGTGTCACGTTATGGTTGTGACGCCGTCAGTCTTCAGCAGTGACGTCGTCTGAATCTGGATCTAGGCCGTCTGAGAAGAAAAGTCTTCGTGACGCCCTTACTCTTCAAAGCCTGACGCCGTCAGGTGCAAATTAGCAAAATCGCTACTGAGTCGTCACAAATTTAATTACATAGAGAGGGACGGCGTCGCCCTCTGTTTGGGATGCTGTCAGGTGTAACTCCAGCAGCTTGAGTGTCTTGATCTTGACTTAGCCATTTTCTTCACATATTCACTTCTTTTCGTCCAAAAATGCTTTATTCCAGCATTTTGCTTCCAAGAGACCTAAAAAGTGAAAAGGAACGAAATTAAGCAGTAACGGATATAAAAGTGGGCGATTAAGGGGTTAAATGACCCCTTAAAAGTGTATGTTTTAAATCCTTATCAAAAATCCCTACACTTGGTATTTGCTTGTCCTCAAGCAAATGTGCTTTTGGCCAATCAATTTATAAGTTGGGGGGCATAAAGTATTGGTTTAACATACTTCACAACAAGTAAAAGCACCGCAATAGTCATAACAAGCACGAAAAGTGTATACTAGCACCTCACAAGTGGTGTTTGGATTTGTTAGGAATTAGAAATTCCATAGTGAAGTATCGGTCACCCCAAATATTATCTAGCATAAGTTAGCTCGTAGACATATCGTTAGTTACGTTATTTGTTAGTTTATTAGTTAGTTATTAGCATAGTTTAGTTTAGTGCAACACCATGGAGGAAGGACGGGTCTTTACCCACTGTATGCCTGATCCACAGTCCGTCAGGAGGACGTTTTAGTTTGTAACTATAAATACACTCAACCTCCCAAGGTAGAGGGTTCGACCTTTCATTTCTAATCTAACATTTTCTCTTGTGTTTATTTTCTCTCTCTAGAAAGGCTCCCATCCTACTTTCTCTCTCTAAACCTCTAAACTATACGCCCCATTTGATATGTTATGATGTGTTTATGAAATCTAATATGTTATAAATGGTATCAAGAGCCATGGTTTGATCATCTCTCTTACATATCCTTGGATTTCCAGTGGTTTTAGATGGTTTTTGAGTTTGAAAAAGTTTAGTGGTTTTTGCATCATTTGGATCATTTCTTGTGTTAAAGTTTGAATTTTGAGTATACTTTTGTGTTTAGAATCATTGTAAGTGCTTGGGTTTTGATTTGGAAAGATTGAATCACTGTGGTTGGGCTTGTTTTGGATTGAAAAGTGTGTTTTTGAAGTTTTTCAAGGTAGCGACTTGAGTCTCGTTGTGAATTTCTTCGTAGCGACTTGCTTCAGTAATTTCTAGCGAGTTGTGGTGTTAGTCGTAGCGACTTGAGCTTAGCAACTTGTCTATTGAGACAAGCCGACAAACAGTACAAGTTAGTGGATTCTCCACTACGGCTAGCGACTTGGTGGGGTTAGCGACTTGCTTTCATTATTTCTAGCGACTTGTACTTATTGTTCTCAGCGACTTGACATTAGCGACTTGGATAATTAGCGAGTTGCTCTTTATCGACTTGACTGTTTAGCGATTTGATGCTTTAGCGATTTGTGTCCAGCGACTTGGGTCTTAGCGACTTGGGCTTAGCGACTTGATCCACAGCGACTTGAGCCTTTAGCGAGTTGTTACTTAGCGACTTGGTGACTCTAGTGACTTGTCTTACTAGCGACTTGTTGACTTTTCCCGACAAAACTTCAAACGGCCATAACTTTTGAACCGTAACTCCGTTTTCAGCGTTCTACCCATCAAAACGACCGTGAGAATGAGGAGAATGGCATGTCAAATAAACTATTCGGGTCAACCCTCAAGGCCTAAATCCACTCAGAACAAAAGTTATTGAGGTTTTTAAGTTTTTAGACCTAAATTTCTCCGTAAAATCGTGCAACAACCAACCCAAATCACAACCAAACAACATCTCTGCTAATCCTACAAACAATCATAAGACCTAACACACAATTGTCAATCACTGTGTTGATCCATCAGTTATTTTAACACGTTCTATTGGTCACTATATCACGGTTTCTTCTTGATTTTAGTAAAATCCCGCGAAAGATTATATTTCTCGGTTTAAATCATAGATTTGTAAAACCCCGTGTACACAGAAACATCATGTCTTACACTCCTGATTCAGTGATTTTGGAAGTACTTAAATTGTATGATGCTTTAGACAACCGTGAGAATATTAGCTATACTGAACGGTTACAGATGATGGATTCAATCAATGATGATTTGAGTTCTTCATGCTCTGAGTCTAATGAGAAAGACTTGCACCTGCTCATGCTACAAAATGCCATGCAAAAGGAATGTTGCATTGTGCCCTTTCAACAACTTCACTCACACCTTATGTTACTCACATCGATAGGAATGAAACGAACATGCAATGCCCTTTTCCGTCAAGATTTATCCACATTAACGGGAACATTACTATTGAACTTAGAACAATTGGAACAACAACTTGATAAAGAAAAGGTTCAAAAGGATACTTCCAGTGATGCACTTCAAGTGATCCACAACCAATTTCAGTCATTCTTCAGTAGGGAATTTACATCAGATTATGATCAAGACATGACTGAAATGTCTTTCAAGAGACACACTGGAGTGGAAATTAGCGTATTCATAGAGACACTTATCCATCTTATGAATAATGTGGAGAAGTATATTGAGGAAGCTACTCAGAAAGATGAAAAAATAGATGAGAGTCTGGTGCAGTTGACAGAAAGTTGTGATGAGTTGGGTAATGTATCATTCTGAATTGGGTGTTGTTGAATGCAGAATGTCAAAGACAACAAATAACGATGTAACTAGGTGTTCAGTTACTCCTAACACACAAGAAGTAGATACAGATGTCAGAAAGGGGAATGAATGTCGGGCACAATCAAAAGATTGTAGTGTTAAGCGGGTAACGCATCGGATGATGGATCATTGACACTGAATACTGAGTGACTCAGAGATAGATAAGCTTGACACAGCTAGCGGTCCAGTGACTCTTGTTTCGCATGTTGTGGATACAGATATCATACCAGAAATTGAGCAGGTGTCATGTAATGAGGTACCTTTTACTGTTCAACCTAGTACATCTGCTAAAGAACTTAAACAAACTGATCATAATGCTGAACATGACTTTGATAAATGTTCAGTAATCGAGGCTGAGTCGAGATTAAGTGTTTCAAAACAAAAGATATGGTTGATAAAAAGGCTTTTGATGAACTTTCAAACAAATTCTCAAATCTTGAAAAACATTGCATTTCACTTGAAATTGCGATACAAAGTAAAGAAGAAAGTTTACAACTTAACAAACCATGTAAAATCCGAACGTCTTGAATTCCGTGAACTTTTTGAAATTAACACTTTGAAAGCTCAGATTCTAGAAAAAGACTCAACCATTTACAATCTGAAGAAACATATTTCTGTCTTGAATGTGAAAAGTA
Organism: Chrysanthemum makinoi; assembly: GCA_910596185.1. Lineage (NCBI taxonomy): Eukaryota > Viridiplantae > Streptophyta > Magnoliopsida > Asterales > Asteraceae > Chrysanthemum > Chrysanthemum makinoi. The sequence goes on from OU343220.1 coordinate 251,247,574, forward strand.
ATTTAGTCATGAATACACAAGACATTGATGCTATTATAACAAGAAATAATGAACTGTCAATTTATGTGGCTAAATTACTAAAGGAAAATGAGTTATTGAGAAAGCATCACATAGAACTAAGTGACTCTGCCAAAGAAGCTAGAACTAAGTCAATGGAACATAAAAACTCATTGATAGCAAAAATTGATGAACTCAAAGCTCAAATTCAGGAAAAGAATTTCGCCATTGTTGCCTTAAAGAATGAGCTTAGAAAAACTGTAGGGAAAAGTGTGAACACTAAGTTTACAAAACCATCAACCTTGGAGAAGCATGTTTCTCATTCCATTAGAGACCGGTCTATTGTTAGGCAGCCTACTGCATTTAAATCTGAAAGAACAAAATTTTCAAAAACACGGTTTGCCTCCCAAGTTGATGTGATACAAGTTTTGTCAAAACCAGTCACTTCACCTTATAAGCCTAAGAATTCACATGATATGAATGACTTATTCAAGAACTATGATCTAGAAGAAGCTAGGAAAAAGGCATAGATTCAAAAGGATGGAATTTTAGGTGCTAGACCTAGGGTGATGAACTCTGCGAGATTTCAAGGCACTACTAGTAGTTTTAAACCATTACCTAGGAACACTCAACTAAAGACTAGGGATCGGCTTGTATCTAAGAGTAGTTGCGTTTTGAATAAAGCTATTCCCTTAGCAGATCACTCTAAGAACTCTAGATCATTTTCTGAATCCAAACAAGCTGTTTGCTCAAATTGTCTGAAATGCATCTTTAAGGCAAATCATGATAATTGTTTTTCGAAATCCCTAAAGAAAGTAAATGCTCATACAAAGTTTCAACCTGTTAAGTCTAGGATTTTCACTAAGTCATCTACTGTGCATACGAAGCAAAACAAACCAAAATCTTCGCCTAGATGGATACCAACTGCTAAATCTGTGGAAACTAGGAATAAGGATGAGTCTTCCACTATGCATAAGAAGCCTAACAATCCTAGACCTTGCCATAAGTGGATATCGTATGGTAGAATGTTTAAGGATGCTGGACTTAGGTGGATACCTACTGGAAAGCTGTTTACCGATGACAAAATCAAGGTTGACTGTGAAACCCCAAAGTGGATACCGTCTGGTAGAATGTTTAAGGATGCTCGACTTAGGTGGATACCTCTGGAAAGCTTTTACCAATGACAAAATCAAGGTTGACTGTGAAACCCCAAAGGGTTTGGATGCTAATGTCACTAACCAAAATATATGCAATTAAGTTTGTAATATTAGTGCAGGTAGTCCTTACTCAATTGCAGATACTTCGATCCTTCAATACATGGATAACAAAAGGATTGATATCTCATAACTCACGGGTTCAAGTTACCCAACATTGATATTCAACCGACTATGACGTCTGTTCATATCAGTTCAGGCCTCGTTCTTCAACACTATGGCGTCTGCAGATAACACTTCAGGCCCCGTTCCTCATAGAAAAGAAAGGTGTACGCATCAGTGCGCTTTATCTTCAGAAGAAGAGAAATCTTCATGTTTATGACCATTCTCATCGACATTCTTCATCAACAAGCTTCATATTTCTCCCATGCTCATTCAGTCATCAAGTGGATATACGTTCATTGGTGTATATTCTTATTAACTTGGTTAAATAAAAAATGGAAACTTCGGATGCAATTTTTGAGGGGGAGAAGAGTGAATTTACTACATGTTGATGGATGTTGGTGTATAAGTACGACTCTCCTCCAACGCCTAATGTTTCACTTACTAAGGATAAATGGGAGTTATTGTTTGGGATTCATTGTTTCAAGATATGTTTGATGAGTATTTCCAACCGCTAGCGAATGTTGATCATCTAAGAAGTACAACTCAGACTACTCAAGAGGCCCAATCTCTAGTTATTCCTCAAGGCGTTGATAATGACTATCATAATATTGCAGTTGCACTCATGAGTAATGATCCGCTCTTTGGTATTCCTTTGCCAAATCTTCTCGGATTATTGTTCTTCTCAACGTGCACGCTATAAATCAACCACATGAACTTCAAGAAAAATGACTACCTCATCCGCTCGAAGTTATTGGTGAATCTTCCAGATCAGTCTCTACATGTATACTTTTAGGAAGAATGCATTGATATTGAGGATTCATTTGTTCCGGTTCATTCAGTGGGTCAATGTACATCCGATTGTATGTTTATTCACGTGTTGGGCATTTGACACAAATTGATTACTTCGGAGTTAATCATTTATTACTAATTTAAGATTGAAGTTGACTTTCACAAAGGCGTGCTCTTATTTGATAACTTGCTCGGGCTTAAGAATTTGAGTTGAAGACTTGGTTTATCTAGTTACCAGCAGTCGGGGTGGATGGTTAAAGACTTGGTTAACTATCACTATTAGGAGTTACGTTGTTTTACTCAGTGTCACACGCAGATGATGGTGTGGATAATTGCAAGAGGTGTTAATGTCTCATACTTTGTTTGAGTAGTGAGTATTTAGAGATTTGCTTGAAGCATAAATTATCTACACCGTTCTTCCAACATTAGTGCAAGCATAAGTCACAAATGAGGGGAATTCGACTTCAGTTTCAAGTTTGGTATATCGGGTTTTCTTCATCAATGGTCACTTCAAATTGTCTACATATGGGTTGATGAAGATAGTCAGAGAGTGTTTCTGTAGCAGTTGATTCTCAAAAGATTCAGTTGAGCTAATTGTTTGTTCTTCTCTATTTCAAGAGTATTTGGCATGTATAATGTGTTGCTGATTCTGAGGTATCAAAACCAGCAAGGGGAAAGGAGATACACATCTAAACACACAACGAGTACACGTGATGAACTTAATACTTCTTCTCTATTGAAGTAATCCCAGGAAAGACAAATGTCAGAACCGCAGAGAAACTCAGTGTTTAACTCGTAGCCTTTGGTGTGTTATTCCAACTATTTGGAGGAAGGTTGTATTATTCCAACTATTTGGGGGAAGGATATATTAGTCCAATCATTTGGGGGGAAGTGGTCTCTGGATACTTTTGGTATGTGTTAACTCAGCTTTCAATAGGAAGAAATATGAGAAGAATATTTGGAGCGTGAGATGATATTGCTTATCGACATCTTCTATATGGTTTATGGTAGTGCTTCCGGTTATTGCTTCATGTACACAATGTAATGATGATTCCGATGAGATCGTAACCATCAGGGGAGAGATATGTGTACATCAGGGATGCACAACATGTTCACATGATCGAGCTTAATCAGTTATTCCGGAGTTGATATCCGCAGAGAAGATCAGTGATTCAATCAGTTACTGTGATGTCGTCGTGTCTACTCTGGTTGGGTACTTGTGTACATTATGGGCTGATTGGTTATATGGAAGATAACTGGAATGCACCTGGTAAAATGAAGATGTTGATATATTGTTACCCTGAATAGACAACTGGTCAATCTCGAAGAGTAATGTGTACATCGGGGACGCACAACAGGTTCATGTGATCGGACTTAATCAGTTATTCCGGATTTGATAACCACTAAGACGATCAATGTTTCAACTTGTTACTTCGTTGTTCTCGTGATTCTTCGGGGTGTTGAGCTGCATTCAATGAGACCGTTCTTATTCATTTCTACTTCTTGGGGAAATGGTCTTTATAGTTTGTCGGTTTAGGGGGAAGCTGCCAAAGTCTCTCATTCTTATAGGCTTAATTTCTTCTTTTCAAGAGCCTCGGAAGCTTTGGTAGTGAATGTTTAAGAGATGATGACTTCTATCTTCTACAACGGGGCTGATCGATATCCTTATCTCGGTACTCGTATCATCATCTTCTTAAACTATATCATCTACTCTATCTTTGTATATATTTATCAGAAAAACCAAATACAAAATACAAAACTAACAAAAACAAAATACAAAAATATAAAACCAACAAAATCAGAATAGAAAAATATAAAATCTTCAAAAACCCATAAAAATTAGAAAATTTGAAAAATACCAAAAATATGTTTTTCAAGACATGTCTTCTGGTATCGATAACATCTGCGGTCTTAGAAATGTCATTCAATAATGGCACGGGACCATAGATGAAGTTCGAGCAAGAGGTGTAAATATTCTTTTCCAAAACATGTCTCAAACTATGGCTTGCAGTTACTTCAGACTGTGACCCGTGCTTAAACCATGGCTTGCTATTATTTCCGATAGCAACCCGCTCTTCAAGAAAGGAAAGTGCTGCGTTAAACCAATTTTCAAAATTTTCGTGCACTTATCCTAAAACTTATTGAGGAAAGTATGTCGAAGGACTGCTGTTCCTACACAAATGTTTTTCCGTCTAAAATTCTTCAGAAAAATATTTGTTGTATTCAAAAATTGGTGGAAAACGAGTTGCTTGAAAATCAATCAGATTCAGAGGTTTTCGTAAAAATTGAAAACTCAATCAATGACTTCAGCACTTTTAAACTTTTCAGAAAAATAATTCATTGATTGAGGGGGAGAATGTTTTCAAATTTACATCATCTAACAGGCTTTCTTAATTATCCTACATGCTTAACTGAAAAATGATGTTAACCTACGTTGAAGGACTAGGTGCCTAGGATATGATTGTTAGGATTAGATGATTAGAGATTGATAAACACATTATTCCCATGCTTTACATGATCTGATTGATATGTTGAATTGACTTTTATTAGTCGATTGCTGTTTGGGTGATGTCGACCACCATATATCTGTATGTGTGTTCACTAACGTATGCAGGTATATTGGTATATAAGAATGTTCCCGATATGGATCCCACAAATGAATATGATTGGATGCCGAAAGGAAAGGGTAACTATATCTTGGGTTGACAAATGAAGAAACGGAGCTTAATTGGACTTATATGGAGAGTTGGCATGGAAAAATGCAACGTAAGAGGTCTCACTGCATCAGCAGATGGTTTTCTTCATCATCAAATGAAGAAACGGAGCTTAATTTGACCTCAGTTGGCATGAAAAAATGCAACGTAAGAAGTCTCACTGCTTCAGCAGATGGTTTTCTTCCTGCCCTAAAACAACAACAAGAAAAGCAGCTCAACTACCTAACGTATCTTTTGTGCAGGATAATAGTGATGATACCATTTTTTCAACAATTTTTAAATAATATTGTTTTGAAAAATGGAAAAATATTGGTTTTGAAAATAAATTGGACTTAATTTTGAAAATCACCGGACTTCAATTTATCAAAACCTAAGTCACTCAATCAACGACTACGGTCATCGATTGAGGGGGAGAGTGATTTATAATAATATATTTTCAAACGATATTTCTTCATATCAAGTCCGTTTGTACAAAAAAGTGGTGATCTAAAGATTTAATGTTATGTCATGGTATGATTTTTCTTTAGACTCAAAGATCTTTCAAAATGAAATTTTTTCTGTTCTTGTTTGATTGTGAAATTGTTTTATTTTACTTAAAGATCTCTTAAAACAATCATACCTGACACTAACAATCTTTAATGTCTTAAAATGGTCCTTATCTATCATTTTTCAAAATCAAATCTTGCCACGTCTTTCCCCAAAAATTTCTAAATGATTTAAATCTTTTGGGATCACAAATCTCAAGAGGTTTGAAATTTTTGATCGGGGGAGAGATAGTGATTTAAATCTCAAATCTGTTTTAGTCCTTTAAAGGCACTCCTGCCTCCATGTGCCAAACGATTTCAAATACACGATGCACATGTTGAGGGGGAGTATTTATTCAAAAACAAGACGAGTATTTAAAAAAGGCACGTATTCTCCCATGTTTTCTAAACCTAATTAAATCACTTGAGATCCAAAATCTCAAAGGGTTTGATATTTTTGATCGGGAGAGAATTTGTGATTTAATAATGAAATTTGATAAAAGATGATTGTTTTGATTCAAAGTGCAAGTTATCTCTAATATGTGTACTCTTTCGTATATCGATGCACATATTGAGGGGGAGCGAATGGTTTCTATTGGCAATCGCGAAAAGTACTTCAAAGAACTCTTTCCTCTATGCGATAAAATGCTTTCAAATACCCTACGCACATATTGAGGGGGAGAATTTACCAAAGAAAATCGAATAGCTTTTTCATAAAAAATTGTGATCAAAGAAATATTTCAAAGTACTCTTGCCTCCATGTGCTAAACAATTTCAAGATCATATGCACATATTGAGGGGGAGCATTTCTAAATGATCAAAACTATTAAGGTACAAAATGCTTTGATCTCGTATCACAAGTACCTTGATTGATTTTCCAAATAATTTTTCAATTGGTTTCAAGAAGGAAAGAACAATACCAAAAGACCGACCAATTTACTTTATGCATGGTGTTATAAGGATGGTTAGGTTAGGTATTCGTTCCCACGATCCCGCCAGAGCCGGAGGGATCTACCCAGGGACAATCCACTAGATAGTGTAGAAGTCCTTAGGTATGATGAAAAAAGGAGAAAAGTGAGATATGGGAAGAGTGCGGACTGAGATAGAGCTAGAACTGGAATAAACCCAACAAGGTTCTAGTTATGAAGTCTCGGTAAGCACTGAAGGGGTTGAAGAATGAAAAAGAAATGAATGTGAAAAAGGGTGAAAAGAAATAGCCCTCAAATAATTCAACCTTAGGGCAGTAACCGGGTTCAATACATATGCTACTAGTGGTTACTAAGGTAACACTGGTATTGAAGACAAAACGTCATGGACCCAGTGACGCACTGCACCTAACTTTCGAAACTACTCAAGTTCCTCTTAAAAGGGCTTGTTTCATTCTCACGGGAACCTACATAATCTATCGACTTTCTCTTAGAGATTGTTGATATTGAAGAAGGAGACCCTCTCCTAGTCTCCGGCATAGGAACCAAATGTGCACTATTGAGTCTAGAGCCAAGAGATCGTCTACAATATCTCATTAGGACACAATTAATGAAGACTCACTATTTCACACAATGTGGAAAGTGAGAATATATTTTAAGAGTCCTTTGCATTATCCTTGTGGTATTGCCAGAACATCCGAGTAATATGCAAAATATTCACGATGAAGATGGAAATCCTTCTAGAGCCAACATCAAACAAGCTCTTGGTGGGTGACATGTGAGATCTTTTATAAAGATCAAGCTTGTGACAACTGGATAGAAACGATGGGGCGATTCATTCGTGAATCAACCTTGGTCCAGGAAATGAATTGACGAATGCTTTTGGAAAAACCGTTCGATGTGCAAATCTTCTTTTCTCTAGCACATCGAATGTGTACTCTTTTCAAATACAAAAAGTATTTCTGATTGAAAATTGATCTTTCTCATAAAACCTTCGTCGTATTGCAAAATTCTTTCTTCTAAGCAATACGCGATTATTTTTCAAATCAATTTTTCATCAATAAGTGAATCTCAATTCGCTGGTTCACTCACTCCGTGTTGTCTTCTTTGAGACGTTCCAGTTTGAGAACGGCTAGAATAGCTGCGAAACCCTGCTAAGGAGATTCTTCGGAATTATACCTGATCACAGGCAGTACTTGTACTGATCAACGGGGAACCGTGGGCCGTGTACCTCAATTCAACGAAAGTGATCAAAGACACATTCGTGTGTTTTATTGATAACTGTTGTTTGCAGGTACATTTGGATGGTTGCAGGTGATCATAATTGAGAAGTCAATCCAAAGCCGCATGCTCACAGCATCCACACTTAATTGAAGAAATCATGACTAGTGCCTATCTACATAACCTGGCTCATATATTTTTATACTATGCTTACTTACGTTGCTGCAAATATCATGAACCAGTAAAGCTTCCGCTACTATGATGGAAAGATGTCATGATCCAGAAAGTGTGAGCATGTCGGTCCAATAGTCACAACATCACATGATGGCAACACAACAAAGGGTGATCCAGAGATTTACTGTGGCTGATGATCTCAATGAAAGCTCAAAGATCATCAAAGATGTGGATCAGTTAAAGGCCTCCACTAAAAGTACAAAACTATGCGGACTTTAAAGAATCATTGCTAAAGCACAAAAGATGCAGATGTTGAAGAATTAAAGTCTACGAGCTCAAGAACGAAGATTAAATAGAATGCTAGGATTCAAAATGTAAAACATGGGGTGACCTCCCTTAGGGGGAGATTGTTAGAAATTAGAAATTCCATAGTGAAGTATCGGTCACCCCAAATATTATCTAGCATAAGTTAGCTCGTAGACATATCGTTAGTTACGTTATTTGTTAGTTTATTAGTTAGTTATTAGCATAGTTTAGTTTAGTGCAACACCATGGAGGAAGGACGGGTCTTTACCCACTGTATGCCTGATCCACAGTCCGTCAGGAGGACGTTTTTGTTTGTAACTATAAATACCCTCTACCTCCTAAGGTAGAGGGTTGGACCTTTCATTTCTAATCTAACCTTTTCTCTTTTGTTTATTTTCTCTCTCTAGAAAGGCTCCCATCCTACTTTCTCTCTCTAAACCTCTAAACTATACGCCCCATTTGATATGTTATGATGTGTTTATGAAATCCAATATGTTACAGGATTCTCTCATCTCTCGGGTGTATATGAAATATAGCAAATGGAAATAGAAGATAAACACTCATTAACCGGTCATAGTACATAGATTACCATAGGCTTGAGACTAGATCAAACCTCCACCGCTTTGGCGTAAGCACCTAGGAACAACTATCTAAGAGGTCTTTTAAAGGGTTGTAACGTTAGGCTTACGGTTACGAAAACAAAAGGTTTGGTTGGATAGGCGATTTAGTGGCGGCAAGTCAAAAATTCTTATGTTACAAGCATGAAAAGAATGGCGTTACTAAGCCAAGACTCGACTCTCTAAACTCTAGATAACTGAAACAAACAATCACAAATATAAATCTAGATGTAGGATGGTAGCCCGTATTGTTTTTTTGTTTTTTTATCGACACTCTATTTTTTTTTTATTTTTTCGATTTTTTTTTTTTTTTTTTTTTTTTTGCATACACTTTTACTTTACCATCCTCTACGATAACATCAAAATATAAGGGATTTATAGGAGCATCCCTAAACTTGAGTTTTTATTACTCTAACACTAATTTGACCCCAATTGAAAAGATCAAAACACTTGGAGTACCTTATTACGTAAATAAAGGGAATTTGAATTTAACGTTCTTTCCGTCACTCCATAAAATTTAACTTTACCCATGAGTCCCAATCGTCCCAAAATTATGTACAAAAGATATGACTCGACTTAGCAACCATGCAAGTAGCTAGATAATTGAACTAAGGGTTTAGTATAATAACAATAATGCACTAAAGATGAGTGCATACAAGGTAGGCTAAGGCGATTTGGGTGTACAGTTGGGGGTAGATTGTAAACAATGCTCTTCATTGATATTCCAGAAAACCGAAACATCACGAGAACCGCGAAAAGGATATTCTCTAAGGGTTAAACTAGGGGTATCGTGTACTAAATATGAGTACATCGCAAGGGTGTGGGGGAATTACTCAACCGATGTGAAAGAAATAATTATAATACGGGTATCAAACAAGGGTTATCCTAATGCCTCTTATCATTTAGTTATTCCTAACTACACAAGTGTAGTCTCACTAGCGATCTCGGAATGCATCACAAAACAAGTTCTAGAATCTATTATACTACCGGTACACTCTCGAAGCATTAAAGGTGAATGCTTTAATTCCTATAGATCTAGGGGCGAACCTCACATTTTTGGGGTGGAATTTGAGTGGTAAAGGGTTTTTTGTGCTAGTCATATAACTTCTATCCATGAGACGCTTTATTAAGACTAAAGACCCACCTGTACATGTCATGAAAAATTTTAAATTTGGCGCTAAAATTGGCTTAACAAATATCTGTCATGGTTTATTACACAAATGAAATAGGACAAGACAAATGATCAAGGATAAGCATAGTTTCAAAATTTCCGTTTTATTCTCGCTCCCTACACTTAAACTGAACATTTTCCCCAATGTTACCCGAAAGTATCAAAGTTATGATAATGGAAGGTAATTAAAAGAGAAAGAAACTAATACTCCCCTGATTAGCTCGGTAGGATCCGTGTGAAGTAGTGGTTAAATTCTTTCCAAGAAGAATGTATGCGTGATAAGCTCCATCCAATGCTATGTTTCTTCTTGATAAATAAAACCTACACACTTTAAGAAAATAGACAAAACCTTTGCGTAAAATCGGCGGTAAAACTATATATGACTCTACTAGACTAGGATATAATGCTTGTGGAATTGATGTTTACAGATTTTCTGAAAAATTAAGACCTGAGAATTTCCAAAAAATTTATAAGTAGCACAGAAAACGAGAGAAATTAGATAAGCTGTTTCTGCTCCTCCTGACAGAAACTGTGTTTTTCTGGAAAAATTACACCTTTAAAATCTGGAAAAATTCCTGCAAAACATCCATTATGACTCGATACAAGCATTTGACTCTAACAAACACACATATATATCATTTTCAATAATCGTAGTTCTCATGTTCACGTTCTTTTGAAAACGTGTGTAATCCTCCCTACACTTATCCTTTTTGTAAAATACCTTTATATGTAATTAAGACGAGGTTAAAGACAAAATAAATCATTTTCACAAATTCAAACATGAGAACATACAATAATGAAAATATATATGACACACAAACAAGCAAAAAATTAAGCAAGGGTTGCCTCCCACGAAGCGCTTTTCTTTATTTATAAGTCTTGTAGCTAGACTCGATGTCGTGCTCCTACGTTGTCTCGTTTTTCATCCTCAATGAAAACTCTATCATATTTGTGAAAACTAGAAGGGGGGTTGAATAGTTTTACCAATTAAAACTTCGTTTTAAAATATTTAGATCGACTTATGTCAATCTATTTGGATGTGTATTTTGGACGTTGATAGATAGATATATAATTGTGTAATGAAAGATAAAGAGTAAGAAGGACATAACCACGACACGAGTATTTATAATGGTTCGGCTACAAGGACACCTTCCTTGCCCTACTCCACTCCCCGAGTCACCTACTCGAGAGTTCGTAAACACTACACGACACCAACTCCTTATGGCGAAGAAGCCTTCACAACGTCACCTACTCTTTTTCCGGTACTAGGCTAACCACCGGGTTCTTCCACAAGGTAGAACCACACCTATCACAACGTCGCCTACCCTTTATCCGGTACTAGGCTAGATACCGAGTTCCATTAAAATGGAGGAACTACTACCCAACACTACAAAACACCTATCCCAAAGGATACCCACTCCTTATTACAACATCATCAAGTCCATCCTGTGAAAACATAGAGGGGGTGAATACGTTACCGTTTAAAAATGTTAGATCTTTTGTATCCAATCGCTTATGAAGCTTGTTGTAATATGAAAGTACCAATTATTGTTTGTAACTAATATAAAGCATAGTAAACCAAGTTGTCACATAAGCATCAACATCAAATCACATCACAAGCAATTATAAAAGTAAAGAGATAAAGAAAGGAAAGTGCAAACCGAACACGAGGATTTATAGTGGTTCGGTCACGGATCTCCTCTCCGCGCTACTCCACTTCTCGAGTACCCAACTCAAGAGTTACTTCACTAAATCAACAAGCTCCCTTCTCGCCGGAGAAAACCTTACAATCGTCGCTTACACTTTTTCCGGTACAAAGCTAAATACCGGGTTCTAGTTCGAGGTAGAACCAACCTAACGTCGCCTATACAATATTTCCGACACTAAGCTAGATGTCGAGTTCTTTCCGGGTACAACCACTCCCGTTATGTTTTATGGCCCAACATAACAAACCTTGTATTTTACGGTACAAACACATAACCCATCTAATCTAGTTTGGTGAAAGTGTTGTGATGATGCAATAATGTTTACAATGATGATCCATGACATAAATGTCTAATGGATATGAATGACTAATCTAAATGATCTTCTTAAATAAGAAGTCTTCCATCAATGAGGATATCAAGAGATCTTGAATCTTCATATGTTGATATGCTTTGGTGAATAAGGATGGCTAGATCTCAAGCTTTTTTGGTTGATCAAAATGTAAAGTATGCTTACAACAAAGATGAATGTTAGAAGCATTATGAACATGTAATGATGAGGGTGATTAATGTATGTTACTACATGGTTATCTATAGATCTAAAAGATGAAAGAAAGATAAAGAGAATGTGTGTTAGAAGGGATGAGAAAATGAGAAGACAATGAGCTCTTTTTATAGCCAAAGATGTAATCTAAAAATAATATTTTATTAGATTTGTTATCTTAGAATATCTTCCAAAATCATTTAAAGATTTAGATGACACTATGCATGAGGTAATAAAAGAGTTTTTTCCTTTTTATAAAAAATACATTTAAACAAATGTATATACTTATTTAAAAAGGTAAGTTACTTGTAAATAAAATGTAAGTAACCTTTTGTAAAATAAATTATCTAGTTGAGTGTTTGTCAAAATAAAATATATTTAGTCAAGTGTAAGTAAACTTGAGTACTTGTATAAATATTATAGTTAGTTTACTTGTACAAATAAAAATATATATTTGTTAGACATTGTACAAAAGATGTATTTATATAAAATACTTGTGAATGCAAAATGTAAAATGAGGTTCGAAATAGAATGGTTAACCTATTAAAATACTTAGTAAGCCTAAACGTAATTTAAACATTCTAAATGATTTGTTAATGGATTTGTTAATGGAGTCAATCCAAAGCCGCATGCTCACAACATCCACACTTAATTGAAGAAATCATGACTTGTGCATATCTACAGAACCTGGCTCTGATATTTTTATACTATGTTTCTGCTACGCTGCTGCAAATATCATGAGTCAGTAAAGCTTCCGCTACTCTGATGAAAAGATGTAATGATCCAGAAAGTGTGAGCATGTCGGTCCAAAAGTCACAACATCACATGATGGCAACACAATAAAGGGTGATCCAGAGATTTACTGTGGCTGATGATCTCAATAAAATCTCAAAGATCATCAAATGTGATCAGTTTCAAAGACCTCCACTCAAAGTACAAAACTATGCGGACTTTAAAGAATCGCTACTAATGCACAAAGATTGCGGAATTGAAGAATTAAAGTCCTATGAGCTCAAGACTGAAGATTTAATAGAAATGCTAGGATGCAAAATGTAAATCATGGGGTGACCTCCCTTAGGGGGAGATTGTTAGGAATTGAAATTCCATGTTAAAGTGTCGGTCACCCCAATTATGGTCTAGCATATGTTAGCTCGTAGACTTGTAGTTATTTACGTTGTCTTGTAGTTAATTAGTTAATTATTAGCGTAGAGTAGTTTAGTGTAACACCGTGGAGGAAGGACGGGTCTTTACCCACTGTATACCTGATCCACAGGCCGTTAGGAGGTCGTGTAGTCTGTAAGTATAAATGCCCCTTCCATCCTTGGAAGGGGTGGTGCTTCTTTGAATCTAACCTTTCATAATTTGTAAAGCAAGTCTCTAACTAGAACACCCTCTCTTATCTTTCTCTCTCTAAATGGCTAACATGTATTTCCATCATCCAAGAAATCATCAACACAATAGTATTTACGATCCAAAAATTGGTACCAGAGCCAAGGTTCTTGTGTTGTGTTGATTTGTGTGGTTTTGTATCATGGTTATGTTGGTTTTTGGATCATGTTGTAAACTGTTTTTGTACTATTTTGTTGGTCGAAATTTTTCTGTCTATTATTTTGGTCAAAAACAGTTTGTAACAGTTTTGTATGGTATCCTTTATTTGGTCATTGTCCAATAGTCTCTACAAATGTTACATCTATTTTGTGTCAAAGTCCAATCTGCTTTTGTCCAAACAATGTCTTCCAAATGTGATGATAAATGGTCATCTGGTCTTTTTAGAGGTCAAAATGGGTAAAAAATAATGAGTCCTTATGATGTTTTTTTTGGGTTATGTTAATCTGGTCATCCTTGCTTATTCATACTATGGTCAAAACGGTAAATATGATATTCATATGCGTTTTCGGGTTTGTATGAAGATGGTCGAGAAAAGTGGTCGGAATAACTCAATAAAAACTTATAATCTTGCTAGCGACTTGTATTTACAAGTTAGCGATTTGTGTTTTCAAAATGTATAGCGACTTGTTGACTCAAATATGCAGCGACTTGTGACAGAATAAAAGTAGCGAGTTGTATCCAGAAAATGATGTAGCGACTTATCCATGAGTATTTACTCATGGTAGCGACTTGCCAAAGCGAGATGCCAAATAGCGAGTTGTGCTTTGAAAATGTTAGCGACTTGACTCATAAAAAATTGGTAGCGACTTGCCTAAGATGTAGCGATTTGTTGACCATTTTGAACATGACTGAAATGAAGAATGAGAAGACCAGTCCAACAACATATGACCAATACCAATATACATAACCTCAGTACCAATACCTCATCAGCCTTTGTTCTTTTAAAATGAAAATGAGAAGCAGAAACGTAAAGGTAACAACATATCCGAAACACAAAAAGCCAACAATCCTCAATTTCTACATCTAGACTCACCAATGACCATCACTATCACTCCCCATCTCTCAATTAATTCCAAAACTCAACAAATAAAATACAAGCTATCTCAGATTCGTTTCATTTTCTTGCAATCTTTTAAAGATTGTTTTACTTGAAACAATTATCATCATAGATCCATGTTGTTTTACTATCCGAATAAAAAAGACACGATTATAACAAGTCTGTTATATCTTCTCTTAGCTTCCTTCAGGATTTAAAAGATAAAAGAATCAACAATATATGAAAATCAAAAAGAAAGATTAAAACAAATTTGTTTAAATCTCCTTATTTTTCTTTCGATAAGCAACACACATGAACAAATGTTAATGATACCTACCTGAGACCTCAATCTGAGATCTTGAAGCCAAAATTACTCTGTATACTTTACGAAGTTGGTACAAGGAAAGTGATGCTCATGGTAATTGATTGTGATATCGTGTGTATGTTTGGTGGTTGGTTAGAGCAAGTAAGAAACACAAGGATGATGTGATTTTCTTGGTGTGATATCGTGATATAATGATTTGTGAGAATAATATATGGGGGTGGATTATCCTTAGTAATTATTTGGGTTTCTTGTGATTAGGTTTGAAGGAGAATGTGGTTGAAGATGAGGAAGGCGATCTCGTGGACAGATTAGGGTTGAGAAGTCTTAGGGATTAATGGGTAAAGTGAGTATTGTGTGTTTAAATACCCTAAATATTAGGGTTGTATCTATATGGGATCCGATGGATGGATGGGGCCAAACTGAAAAAATGATGGGCCGAATACCTTGGTTTTGTTATGCTCCGGTTAATTTCATGGGCCTCAATGGATCTGTTTTGTTGAACAAGTGTAATAATACAGTGTTTCAGTTATGTCACGAGATCTTGGTCTTGTCTAAAAGATAGAAATTATTTATACCAAGAATATTTGACATGGATCTAGAAGTAATGTTGAAAACGTTTGATTCACAAATGTTTATATAAACGTTGATGTAAGTGAGCCTAAGATAGAGATGCACCCGTCACAGCCTGTGCATGTCAATGATGAGGTAATTTGCATGGAAGTTTCTGCTGTACCTAGTTGTGCATCTTCTACTCAAAATGATGATTATGAACTGCATGAGTACGCTGCATTTGTGCCTGATGATTCCCTTACCACTGAGCTTAACATATATAAGGATCAGGTTGCCATCTATGAACAACGTGCTAAGTTTGAGTTAACTACTCGTGGTGGAGTTGGATAACCAAATGCGGACAATTATTAGAAAAAGTAATTTTAGAGAAGAAGTGTTAAAACAAGAGTTAAACTCCTTACATGAAAAGCTTTCTAAAACTGCTAAGCAAAAACAAGAACTTCAAGAAAATGTTAAAATGCTTAAGCAAGAATTTAGTGCTAAGGAATCAAAACTTTGAATGATTTTTCTAATCTAAAAACTTTGAAAACAAGCTTGAAAATAAGTTGTACGTACAAGGAAATACCATTCGACGCTTCACATGATCACTAAGCATAGAGTTCTAAGTGACAAACATAGTGTTGCCTTAGTTGATGAACCAAACCACGAGGCTTGTAAAAAGGCTAGAGAAGCTCATAAGGTACTGTATGATGGTAATGAGATCCTTAAGCCTGGACAAAAACCTAGTTCTTGCTGAGTGCAGAGGAAGATAAGAAATCCGATGAAGTCACTAGGGAGAAAATGAATAAGAAGCTAGAAGATCCTGAGTGTAAAAAGAACAAGATAACGATAAAACCCATGATTACACTAAGGAAAATTGGATATCCTTAAACATGTTTAAGCCTCAGACTCTATTGACCCCTGAACAAGTGTTCAGGAAAAAGGATATGGACTTGCAAAAGTGAAAATCTTTGTTGAAAAGAATCCCCTTGTAGGAAATTCCCTAAATAGCGACGTGTATCCTCCAAATACACCAATGCATTTAGTTCCTAGAACTATTGCCACTAAGAGCAAGACCTTAATCAATCAATATGTTATTCTTCAACTATTTGTCGATTTTGAGAAAACTTGTAAGAAAAGGATCACACCCATTGGGATAACTGAAGGGGAAAGGGGTTTTGAGCAAACAAAAGAATGCTATCTAACCGAGGTCATGCCTTTCTTTAAACAACTAAAAGATCATTTTGAGAGTCTTTAAAAGGGGATAAAATCGATATTAAAGAAATGGAAAAGGAATTTGATGCAATGATAGTTGAGGTTAGTGACTATGAGCGAGAATTAAAATATAATGAGATTGAGAGGAAGAACTTGCATACCTTGAATGAGAATCTTATTTCTGAATGTATTACTCAAGATGTGTTTTACACTGCTACTAATTGTTCCATTAATGCTTCTCAATTTCATGAATTATCTGTTGCTCTGAAAGTCTCCCATGATCGTGTCATTGAGCTTGAAAAAACTAATTCTAAATTGCATGAGAAAATTGAACAGGATGATCATGATAACCTGGTGAAACAGTTTTCTAAATTGAAGTTGAGCATCTTGCTTTGCAATTAAAATATCAACATCTAAAAGAAAATGTTAAAACCTCAAATATCAAGACATCCTTGGATGCTCCTGAATTTGATGCCGTTTTTGAAATTAGCAAACGTGATGAACAGATTCGAGCTCATTGTAACACGATCAGAAGATTGAGAACCCAAGTCTCACAACGAAAGGTGAAAAGAAGGATGTGATGGTTCCCAATGCTCCTCCTTTAGATTCTCAGAATTTCCAACTTCAAAACATTATTGATAACTTGCAAAAAGAAAATAATTGTTTTAAAGCTGAAATTTCAAAGGTTAATGATCAACACAAAGAGTTATGTGATTCATTTAAAGTTAATCATGATAAACAAATTGAAAAGATAACTTCTTTACTTAACGAGATTGAGAATCTGCGTGAGGTGAAAGGAAAGTTGCCAATCCCAATTGCAAATATTACGTTCTAAGGTTTCGATTGTGATAAGTATGCTATCGATATGTTATAGATTCCCCCTCCCATTAGGAATAATGAACATGCACATAAAGCATATCTCTCGTACCTTAAGGAAAGTTTGAAGGGTCTCCGTGAGATGGTTGAAGATGAAAGATTAGAAAAACCTTTTGATAGTACTATAGCCTATGCTTGCATGGATGCCAAACGATCTCAGGAACTCTTAGAGTATGTAATTGTCACAAGTCCGACATCTAGCAATAGGGGAGATAGAATAGTGGTGCCTTGTTCTATGCCTAAAGCCAAGCATGTGACCCTTGATATGCCTTGTTCCATGTCAAAATTCAAGCAAACAACCTGTGATGTGCCTCCTAGAATTTCAGATCCCAGCACTTCTAGACCCGGAATGCAGAAAGTAGTGAAGCCATGTAATGTTCCCATCGTTACTTCTACAGATGTTAAGATTGACACTAAAGTTAGCGGGTCAAAACCTAGAAGCTATGCAAATAAGGATAGGATTACGCAAACTTAAAGTGATCATGATAAGGAAGTGAAAGAACACCATAGGGACAAGAAGTTTGATTTGAACAAAAGAATCGTGTTAGTTCTAGTATTAGCTCTAAGCTTACTAAAATTAATTCGAGGCCTTATGCTGTCTGCAAAACATATAAAAAATGTTTAATTTAGGGTAATCATGATAAATGTGATGTGTTATTTCCGAGGTCTAAGATTCATAACCCAGTTAAGAAAGTTTGGAGAGCGAAACAGATTAAGCAATCCTGGAAACCTACAGGGAAAGTTTTTACCAATGTAGGATTTCAGTGGAAGCCAACAGGTCGAATATTCACGAATGGCAAACCTTGCCCCTTAACTAGATCCACTATGCCTAGAGTAGTGCCTGTTAAGGTTTGGAAGCCAACTGGTAGAATAATCCCATTAAGCACAAAATGTCCCTCGACTAAGTCTGATGCTTCTACTAGTTTAGCTCCTAGTGACAATGACATTGCACCTAGGGTTTCTGCCGATTCAAAGATTGTTTGTGCTAACCAAAAGGACCCCATGAGCACGTGGGAATCTAATGTTTCCAATTCTCGTCTTCGTCGTTGTCCAAAGCAGGTCGTACAAGTCGTCCCTTGGTATTTGGATTCGGGCGGCTCTAAACATATAACTGGGCTCTAAACAATGACGTCTGTTCACATCGGTTCAGTCTCGTACTTCATCATTATGGCGTCTGCAGATAACACTTCAGGCCCCGTTCCTCAAAGAAAAGAAAAGTGTACGCTTCAGTGCGCTTTATCTTCAGAAGAAGGGAAATCTTCATGTTTATGACCATTCTCATCGACATTCTTCATCAACAAGCTTCATGTTTCTCCCATGCTCATTCAGTCATCAAGTGGATCTACATTCATTAATGTATATTCTTATTCACTTGTTAAATCAAAAATGGCAACTTCGGATGCAATTTTTGAGGGGAGAAGAGTGAATATACTAAATGATGATGGATGTTTGAATAATGGTTATACGACTTAAAGTTTGATGACTCTCCTCCAACGCCTAATGTTTCACTCACTAAGGATAAATGGGATTTATTGTTTGGGATTCATTGGTTCAAGATATGTTTGATGAGTATTTACAACCGCTAGCGAATATTTGATGATCATCAAAGAATATGTGATTCATGAGTTCAAGATATGTTTGATGATCATCAAAGAAGTACAACTCAGACTACTCAAAAATCCCAATCTCCAGTTATTCCTCAAGGCGTTGATAATGATTATCATAATATTGTAGTTGCACTCATGAATAATGATCCGCTCTTTGGTATTCCTTTGCCAAATATTCACGGATTATTGTTCATGAATAATGATCCACTCTTTGGTATTCCTTTGCCAAATCTTCATGGATTATTATTCCTCTCATCGTGCATGCTATAAATCAACCACATGAACTTCAAGGAAAATGTCTACCTCATCCGCTCGAAGTTATTGGTGTATCCTCCATATCAGTCTCTACATGAATACTTTTAGGAAGAATACATTGATGTTGAGGCATCATTTGTTTCGGTTCATTCAGTGGGTGAATGTACATCCGGTTGTATGTTTATTCACATGTTGGGCATTTGACACAAGTTGATTACTTCGAAGTTACTCTTTTATCACTTAATTGAGGTTGAAGTTGACGTTCACAAAGGCGTGTTCTTATTTGATAACTTGATCGAGCTTAAGAATTAGAGTTGAAGTCTTGGTTTATCTAGTTACCAGTGAGTCGAGGTGGATGGTTGAAGAGTTAACTATCACTATTAGGAGTTACTTTGTTTTACTTCGGTGTCACAGCGTATATTACGTTGTGGATAATCGCAAGAGGTGTTAATGTCTCATACTTTTATTGAGTATTGAGTACTTCAGAGATTTGCTTGGTAGCATAAATTCTATAATCGACAGTTCTTCCAAAATTAGTGCAAGATTAAGATACATATGTGGGGAATTCGACTTCAGTTTCAAGTTTGGTATATCGGGGTTTTTTTTCTTCTTTAGTGGTTACTTCAAATTGTCTACATATGGGTTGATAAAGATAGCCAGAGAGAGTTTCTATAGCAGTTGATTCTCACAGGATTCATTTGAGCTTGATTTGTTGCATATAATGTATGGCTCTTGGACAATCCAGTTCGGACCCAGACTTCAAAACAGTCCCATTGGTTCATCTCTTGGCACCAAACTCATCTCCAGCAACTCTATATGTACCTCCATCAGAAGATGATTTAAAGAAATTGTTTGATCCAATGTTTGATGAACACTATGAACCGAATGCTGAGGAAATGTCAACTCCATCAACGAGGCTGCTCTATCCTCAATGAATGAAGTGAACCCTTCACTCAATTTCATTAAGTCACGCTGCCTTTGATCACTCTGTCTCATCAACAAATCATCAATCATCAAATGTACATCATGGAATTGTTTCTGGCATCAATGATGAGGTTAATCCCTTTGCAACTCCTGAAGATGCTCCATTTGCAAATATCTTTGCTCCCGAATCATCATCGAACCTTCTTCATCGAGATATCGACTCAAGCTACTTCGATTCCACAACAACAACCACATGAACACCTCCGAGAAAATGGACTTCACGATCATCCATTAGACAACATCATTGGAAATCCCCTCGTCCTGAGTATCACACGGAAACAACTTGCAACCGATGCCTTATGGTGCTTCTTCAACTCAGTACTCTCTAAGATCGAACCAAAAGATGTTAAAACTGCCATGAATGAAGACAAATGGTTCAATGCCATGCAAGAAGAAATTCATGAGTTTGATCGACTTGTTGTATGGGAGTTAGTACCGCTCAGAATGTGCCATGATTATTGCTCTAAATGGATCTTCAAAGTGAAACTAGATGAGCATGGTGATGTATTGAAGAACAAGGCTCGATTAGTTGCTAAGGATACCGTCAAGAGGAGGGTATTGACTTTGAAGAATCTTTTGCTCCAGTTGCTCGAATCGAGGCAATCAGAATCTTTCTGCTAATGCTGCTAGTAAGAACATGGTAGTGTATCGAGATGGATGTGAAGGCGGCATTTCGAATGGAGACCTTAAAGAAGTCGCCTACGTCCAACTGAAGGGATTTGTAAATCAAGAGCATCCTACTCACGTTTATCGTTTGAAGAAGGCCCTTAACGGTTTAAAGCAAGCTCCAAGGGCATGGTATGATACATCAAAGTTTCTTCTATCAACTTCGGATTAGCAAAGGAGCGTTGATCCAACATTGTTCACAGAAGTCGGGCAAACATTTAATTCATGTTCAAATTTATGTTGATGATATTATTTTTGCCTCGACAGACTCAATGGAATGTGATCGCTTTTCTAATGAAATGAGTTCAAAATTTCAAATGTCAATGATGGGACAAATGTCATTTTCTTGGGATTACAAATTTCAGAAAGTCCCGGAGGCATTTTCATAAATCAATCTAAATATGCAAATGAGATCTTAAAGAAATTTGGATTTGATTCTTGTGACCCCTTTGACACTCCCATGATTGATCGAACTCAAACTATTGGATGAGGACCACTCAGGGATCATGATTGACCAAACAAAATATCGTAGTATGATTGGATCCCCGATGTACCTCACAGCTAGTAGACCGTGACATCTTGTTCGTTGTTTGCATGTGTGCTAGATACCGGGCTAAGCCTACTAAAAAGCACCTTGAAGCGGTTAAACCGGTCTTTCGGTATCTCCAGGGAACCATCAATATGGGTCTTGGTAAAACCGAAGGACACCCGGTATGTTACTAAACCATGCCAGCATCGATCATGGGTGTCAAGATACTCGTCGGTACATCGGAGGTGCTCATTTTGGGTGATAAGCTTGTGAGTTGGTCATCAAAGAAGCAAATGAGTACTTCTATTTCCTCTACAGAGGTGAATACATAGCCATGTCATCTTGTTGTGCTCAAGTCTTATGGATGAGATCTCAATTATCTGACTATGGCTTTGATTTCAACAAAATCCCTCCTCTCAGATAAGTGATAATAAAAGTGCTATTGCTCTCTCATGCAACAACGTTCAACACTCAAGAGCAAAGCATATCGACATTCGACATCATTTCATCGGGAAACAAGTGGAAAAAGGTGTGGTGGAACTCTATTTTGTAAAGGTCTGAATACGGCTTAGCGGTATTATCTTCACCAAAGCTCTTCCAAGAGAACGTTTTGAGTTTATTCTTCCATCGCTTTTGGCTTGAAAAGTCTTCAACCGTGAAACACTCAAATGTCTTGAGGAGGAAGACGAGGAGTAAAGGTCTATCTTCATCTATCTCTTGTATATATCTATTCAAAAATCAAAATACAAAATTATAAAACTTCAAAACCATAAAAATCTGAAAAATTCAAAAAAATCTTCAAAAATATTGTCAATTTGTCATGCTTTTTCTCGGTTCGATAATATCTACGGTCTTTGTGCTGTCATTCAAAGAATGACACGGGACCATAGATGTTGTTCGAACTCTAAACTTCCAAAAAAAAAAAAAATTTGGAGAAAGAGAAACAATGGTTTATTGTCAGCTCAGCAAAGTAACCCGCTTTTCAAAGAAAGAACAGAGCCATGCTTTTTCATGTTTTTCAAGATTTGAGAATTTATTTGAACGTCTCATTCAAAAGCCAAATGCTTATCAACCAAATGTCCGATTCCTCGATTCTATAAAAAATATTTATCTTGATTGTCAAAAACTAACCGCTTTTGAAAAAGTCAGAATCTATTTTTGATAATCAATCACTTATTTGTCAAAAGATCAATCCTTCAATCAACAACCTATTGTCATTGATTTGGGGGAGAATGATTTTTTCAATTAAATTAAATAAGGTCTACTCAAAATGTGGTTCAATTTGTTTTCAAAAGATATACATGCATGTTTTATCAATGGAGTTTAAAGTCTTAACATCCGATCCTTATCGGTTAAAACGCTTTCATAATCAAGTCACATTCTCCTTAAAAGCTTTCAAAATCAATTGAAATCTAAAAGAGACCACAAATCTCAAATGATTTGATAATGTGATCGGGGGAGAATGTGTGATTTAAATTGGATTTAAACTGATAATTCGATAAAAGGTTTTATAAGGATGTACATGCTTTCTTCCCATGTGTGACAAACGATTTCAAATTTTCCATGCACATGTGAGGGGAGCATCTGGGATCCACAGTTTAAAACCCTCAACTTATTGATGATAAAAGCGTGATCGAATGAGATATCTCAATGCAGTCCTCTAGTATGTGCAAAACTCTTTTCAAATCTTGAGGCACATATTGAGGGGGAGCAAAACTTATGAAAACATCATCCTTCCCAAAAATGCTTTTTCTACTTGTCTTGGTTGTAGTGACAAGTGATGATCTTTTAGAAAAAATGGTAATCAAAGAAGTACTTTTTCCACTGCCTCCGTGGCAAAACGATTTCAAACACTTGATGACATGTTGAGGGGAGCACTTATTCTAAAATATTCAAAACAATTCAGTACAAAATGCTTTGATAAAATATCATAAGTATCCGGATTGATTTTCAAATGATTTTCAATTGGTTCCTATGGCGTAGAACAATACCAAAAAGACGCACTCAACTTTACATTATGTATGGTGATATAAGGACGATAAGTTAGGTATGTGCTCCATGATCCGCTGTAATCCGAGGGATTACCCAGGACTATCCACTAGTTAGTGTAGAGTTCTTAGGTATGATGATAAAAGGAGAAAAATGAGATACGGGAAGAGTGCGGACTGAGACCTAGCTAGATCGAATAAACCCAACAAGGTTCTAGCTATGAAGTCTCTGGTGTAAGCGGAAGGGGTTGAAGAATGAAAAATAATTGAATGTGAAAAGGGTGAAAAGAAATAGCCCTCCATCAATTCAACCTTAGGGTAGAAACGGGTTCAATTCAATATACGGGTGGTTACCATGGTAACATCGGTATTGAAGACAAGACGTCATGGACCCAGTGACGCACTGCACTTCAAATTTCCAAACCACTCAAGTTCCTCTTAAAAGGTCTTGTTTTATTCTCACGGGGAACCTACATAATCTATCGACTCTCTATTAGAGATTTTTGATATTGAAGAGGAGACCCTCTCCTAGACCTCTCCGGATAGGAACCAAATATGCACAATTGAGTCTAGAGCCACGAGATCATCAATAAATCTCATTAGGACACTTTCAATGAAGACTCTCAGTTTCACACAATGTGGAAAGAGAGATAAAATCTATGAGTCCTTCACGCATTATCCTTGTGGTATTGCCAGAACATCTGAGTGATATGCAAACATATTCACAATGAAGATAGAAAGCCTTCTAGAGCCAACATCAAACAAGCTCACGGTAGGGTGGCATGTGAGATCTATCCAATAGATCAACCATGTGACAACTGAACAGAAACAATGGGGCGATTCAGTCTTTTGAATCAATCACGGTTCAGGTTATGGATTGACGGATACCTTTAAAAAAACCGGTCGTTGTGCTTAAAAACTCTTTACTTTAGCACATCGACGTACTATTTCTCAAAATAAAAGGTGTTTATGATTGATAATTGATTTTCATTAAAACCTTCGTTGTATTGCAAAAACATATTTCTATTGAGCAATACCGCGATTGTTTTTCAAATCTTTTTCATCAATCATTGATTCTTATTTATTTGGTTCACTCACTCCGTGTTGTCTTCTTTGAGACATTCCGTTTGAGAACGGCTAGAGCATTCGAAACCCTGTCAAAATTCTTGAATTATACGATCACGCGAAGTACTTGTCTTGATCAACGAGGAACCGTGGGCCGTGTACCTCAATTCAATGAAAGTGATCAAAGACGCTTTCGTATGCTTTATTGCTAACTGTCTTATACGGTACACGGCGTTCTTGGTGATCGGAATGGAGCGGTCAATCCATAGCCGCATGCTCACACAACACATTCATATCTAAAGAAATCATGATTAGTGCATCAATGACTCTGATATTTTCACTCCATGCTTCTGCTACGCTGCTGCCAATATCATGAATCAATGAAAGCTTCCGCTACTCTGATAAGAAGAAATCATGATCCAGAATGTGAGCATGTCAGTCCAAAAGTCACAACATCACATAATACCAACACCACAATGGATGAGCCAGAAATTTAATATGGCTGATGATTTCAAAGAGGACTCAAAACTCAGTATCACGTGGATCAGTTAAAGACCTCCACTCAGATTATCCAAACATGCAAAGATGAAGAATCAAAGACTACGAGCTACAGAACAAAGAACATAAACAAGAATTCAAGAACTATCTCAAAGAAATATCTGTTCGTATTCTATGTAATTTAATGTGTGGTTGAGGTGACCTCCCTTAGGGGGAGATTTTTAGGATTTGGAAAATCCAGTAGTTAAAGTGTCGGTCACCTCAAGTATATGTAATCGTTAGAAAGCTCGTAGTCGTAGTTATTTAATGTCAAGTAGTATTTAGTTAAGTAACACCGTGGAGGATGGACGGGTCTTTACCCACTGTATGCCTGATCCACAGCCCGTCAGGTGGCGTTTTATTGTAAGACTATAAATACTCTCTACCTCCCAAGGTAGAGAGTTGGAGCTCATAATAAGATTTTTCTTTCTCTTACTAAAGTTCCCAAACCTCTAACTTTCTCTCTCTAAACTCATCTATATTATACGCCTACTTTGTTAGTGATATGATGTGTATGTGAAATCCAATATGTTACACTTTAAAATGTCAAATTTCAAAATATGAACAAGAAATTGCCAAAGTCAAAACTGAATATGGTGTCATATTTGATTTGCTCAAACAGACTCGTGAAAAAGCATCACAAGAACTTGATAATCATCTTGCATACACTAGAGATGTTTTAAATGTTAGTGGAAACATTTTCTCTGAAAATCAAGATTTGTTGCACACTATTGTTGAGTTGAAAACAAAGTTAAGTAAGTATGAACAAGATAAGTCTAGTAACACTAATGTTCTTGCACCTGGAAAGTTTAAAATTGACTCTAGAACGCCTAATGACAATTCCTTCCACTGAAACAAGAATAGTTGCCTCTTTTCCCAACGTTAGCACTTCACAGCTTAAGAGCAAAAACAGGAAGAATAGGAAGTTGCAACGTAAGAGAAGAACAATAAAGACCTCTGAAGTAGAAGAACACCTTAGGACTTTGAATAAAATTCATGTTGAATGCTGAACCTTTAAGTACTTTGAATGTTATGTTTGAAGAATCTTGTGTTGGTTGTCGTAAAAGCAAGTTTTCCGGTTGTCATGATAAATGTGTTGCTAAACCTATCTTATCTCGCAAGCGGAATAATAGAAAATGGATTACCCCTAGGCCCACTAATGCTTCTAAGTCTGTGCTAGGTAAACCGCCCTCTAGTGTTTCTGCTACAATCATTGATGTACCTATAGAACCCACTTCACCTCCTAGAAAGAAAATATCACCTAGTGCATTCACTAAGACCAAAGCTAAAACTAGTTGGACTTGGCAGAGATGGTTACAAAATACACCTGTCTTTAAATGGATTCCTAAAATCATGAACATGTGTGTTTCAACTGTAATTGTAATGGAACCCTCTAACTCTTCGGGTTCCACCTCTACCTCTATTCCACCTGTGTCGTCTGTGTGTAATGCAGGTGATACAGATCATCCTCTGGATTGTTGATAGCGGATGTTCCCGGCACATGACAGGAAATCTCAAATTGTTATCAAACTTTATTTCAAAGTTCATTGGCAC
>OU343220.1:251274253-251402808 GCA_910596185.1 Chrysanthemum makinoi
GAGTATTGTGGCAAGTTAGCTTGATACATTTGGGGAAAGGCAATTCGAAGATCCAATGTTTTTAGGATTAAACCAAATAGCCCCTATGTGTTTCATTTGGTGTGCGTTATCGACTAGTCACATTGACTTTTCGACCACCATGGTAACCCTTTTGTTGCCCTCATTAGTAGTGCAAGATACCCTAGTTAAACCCATTTTAGCCTATCCTTTTCATTTCTTTTAACCCATTTACACTCTTATTTTGTTACACACCTTTTCACCCTCAGCCTTCCGTATAGTCTTAGTTTATGATCGGGAAGTCACTGTTTACCCCAGTTCAAGGTTTAAGTAGAGAGTTTCGGAAATCACACTTACACTGAAGTCAATTATTTGAAGATCATGTGAGATCCCCCATATTCTTCATATGTTCATCTCAAGTGATAGAATAATTTATAATTTAGTATTTAAGTTTATGTTAAAATAAATAAATAAATAAAAATAAATAAATAAATAAATTTATTCGATTGATTAGTTCTTATTGTTAAAAGTGCAAAAAGTTATAGCACTATGTTATGAGATTACGATAAATTAGCATCGAGGAGACCACCTCGATCACATTGGAAGATTTTAGTTGGTTAAGTAAAATATGCCAACATATTGAAGAACATGTAATGTGCTCATCACTAGCGCACATTCACAATACATCATGATCCGGTTTCTTCATCTTGAAGCTTGAAATTTTTGATGAACGGTGGGCAGTGACGACTAGGTTTTGAGCTAAGACTATTTGTTTTCTATTTCTTTTTCACCCATTATATTATCCCATGTCTTACCTTACCCTTTTTATCATGAGCGTGTTCTAGTGATGAAGCGAGCAATCCTTGGTATCTTGGCCAAGGATTTGGTCATGTATCACTGATTTTATCCACTTTGCTGTGACACGTTAGTAATGACACATCACCCTAAACCTATGCAACATTATAACCCAACATTGCCTTCTAAAAATTGTCTTGACCTAGCTCTAGTGGTGGATATTTGTGTAATCGCCAAGCCTATGATAGAATACTTACTATGTCGGGCAATTGAGTGATCACCACCATAAATTAAACACTTAGAATAGGATGAGTGTGTAGAGTGTTTCCTTCCCGCTTTCGTGAGGTGTTCAGCTCTAAAATTATTCTAGCTGGGAACCCTTAACTCTACTGCATGTTCTTCGATTTACTCGATGAATGTATTATTTTACTTATAATCTAAAGGTTTACTTGGGGCAAGTAGCGTAAGTGCGATATTTGATAACATCAAATAATCCTGATATTCTAAGTGTTAATTTCCCCTTTTATTTACATATTATGCTTAAAATGTTATCTGGATCGTCTTTTTTTCTTCTTATTTTCGTTTCAGAATAATTTGCTATGAAGAAGCGGTATTTGGATGATTTTGGGCTCAAGTTAGAGTAGTCTTACACTCACAAAGACTACGGCGTAACTAAGTGATGAAATTACGTCGTAATTATATTTACAAAGACTACGGCGTAACATGCTAATAGAGTTACGGCTTAATGATACTATGTTGTAACACATATCAAGATACTGCGTGAGTTACCACACCAAACGTAGCTAATGAAGACTACGTCGTAACTATCATCAAGGTTATGGCGTAAAATTCATTTTATGAAGACTACGGCGTAACCATCAACTAGAGTTACGTCATAATCCTGGATAGACATAAGTATATCCGCTTATGAAGAACTACGGCGTAACTGTTTCATAGAGTTACACCGTAGCTCAAATTAGGGTTTCACGCCTATAAATACAAGATGAGTTCTGCTTTTCAAACATCTCCCCTTTCCCAAACCTTTCTAGGGTTTGGGGAGAGCAATCAGAAAAGAAGAATCATGGCATAGGAGTATGAAGAACGAAGTTTTCGTCTACGATTTCCTTTGTATTTAAGTTTGAATTCTTTTATGTTTTTCCAGAGATCATACAATGAATTCATGTTATTAATTCAAGTTTAAGTTTATGTTATTTATCCTCTTTATTACTATTTATAGACATCTACTTAGTCTTATCATAGATCGCTAGTTTCGGTAATGTTATAAGCTTGTTAGTATCTAGGGAGTTGGGAGAATTGACCAACTGACCTCAACTCACTAGATTGCAAAGTATGGAAGGAATTGGCCATAGTACAACCATTCTTTGTGTGCGAATTGATCAAATGATCACCTATCAAGTGGAGGTATTTAAGAAGCTAGGGGAAATTTATGTTCCTAACGGTCGGATTTGCATTGACAAGGTCTAGTAGATTTGGTACTTATGACCTGCTATTAGATTACTGAATGATTCCGGTGATCGATCATCTTGGTGGGGGTCTAAGAATCATAGCCTAAGACGAATTGACCAAAGGAGTCTAGTGTTATTTACCCACTATATAGAGCTTAAATATTGAGAATTAAAATATATCTAAAATCTTGGATAAGCTTCACTCTTCTATTACTTTGTCCTGATTTCTAATCCTGTTTAATTTGATAATTCTATCTATTTATCATATCACTATCATTTTATATTATTTATTTCATAGTATCTTAGTTCTTCAATCACAGCTCTCTTGGACGACACTCGCTAAATTTACCTAAGGCTTTATTTCATCTGATCGGTTTGATGCGCTTTATAACGTTTTTCGGGGTCAAAGGAACTTCCTTTTCGTCGAGCAAGTTTTTCAAGACCCTAGGTAGTGAACCTAATCGTTGTAGTGTAGTATTGGGTAAGCCTCGGGTATTGATATCGTTCTCTAAGGGAATAGGAATGCTAGTGAGAGATGTACTACGCTAAGGTTTGAGGTTGAGGAAGATTATTTTTTATCTTTTTATAATTTTTTAGAAAGCTAATGGTAAAAATCTCAGGTTTGGATTTGGGGGTTGGTACTTCTACCGATTACTCTACTTATCTAATTATCTAAACTAAGGGGTAGTCTATGTCTATTGATGTGTGCTCGTATGATGATTAAAAATGTGTCTACCTAGATACTATCACTCCCTAGTTATCTTTTATTGGTGGTTGAATTGCCACGTCCTTATTCTTAACGCGTTGTGTTTTCTAAGGTCGTAGGGTATGCTTTTATCCCTAACTCTTTGAGACTACCTTAAGGTTATTACCTATGAAATATTTAGGATTCATAAACTAACTCTAAGGTTATCTTTGGATGTTTAGTCTACGGTTCCGCTAAGTGACTATAAACTAAGGTTTACAAAGATTACTCAAGCATTAAAAACACAACGATGGCCTAATGCACTCCTAAGCCAATTACAATTAAGATAAGAGACAACCAATCAATAATTAATAACTAGGTTTCATAGATCTAAGCAAACACACAAGAAATTTAGCCGGACATGTTAAACATGCAAGCATACACACATACAATCGAAGACATAATGAAATCAATGAAGTAAATTACTTATCTTGATGTAAAACAGGGTATGAGAACCCTAAGATACTGTCCAAACCGGACCAAAATCATTTTAGATTTTTACTCCACAAGTCTACCTCTTAAAATTCGGAAAATTCGATTTCTATATATAATTTTACATCTGCGACGGCGTCACCTTATAGTTGGGACGCCGTCTGATTGCCATCATTAGGGTTTTGTCTTGGCCAAGTCATCATTGTGACGGTGTCACGTTATGGTTGTGACGCCGTCATTTCAGCAGGACGTCGTCTGAATCTGATCTAGGCCGTCTGAGAAGAAAAGTCTTCGTGACGCCCTTACTCTTCAAAGCCACGACCTCAGTGCAAATTAGCAAAATCGCTACTCGAAGTCGTCCACAAATTTAATTACATAGAGAGGGACGGCGTCGCCCTCTGTTTGGGATGCTGTCAGGTGTAACTCCAGCAGCTTGAGTGTCTTGATCTTGACTTAGCCATTTTCTTCACATATTCACTTCTTTTCGTCCAAAAATGCTTTATTCCAGCATTTTGCTTCCAAGAGACCTAAAAAGTGAAAAGGAACGAAATTAAGCAGTAACGGATATAAAAGTGGGCGATTAAGGGGTTAAATGACCCCTTAAAAGTGTATGTTTTAAATCCTTATCAAAAATCCCTACACTTGGTATTTGCTTGTCCTCAAGCAAATGTGCTTTTGGCCAATCAATTTATAAGTTGGGGGGCATAAAGTATTGGTTTAACATACTTCACAACAAGTAAAAGCACCGCAATAGTCATAACAAGCACGAAAAGTGTATACTAGCACCTCACAAGTGGTGTTTGGATTTGTTAGGAATTAGAAATTCCATAGTGAAGTATCGGTCACCCCAAATATTATCTAGCATAAGTTAGATCGTAGACATATCGTAGTTCGTTATTTGTTAGTTTATTAGTTAGTTATTAGCATAGTTTAGTTTAGTGCAACACCATGGAGGAAGGACGGGTCTTTACCCACTGTATGCCTGATCCACAGTCGTCAGGAGGACGTTTTAGTTTTTAACTATAAATACACTCACCTCCCCAGGTAAGGGTTCGACCTTTCATTTCTAATCTAACATTTTCTCTTGTGTTTTTTTCTCTCTCTAAAGGCTCCCATCCTACTTTCTCTCTCTCTAAACCTCTACCTATACCCCCTTTGATATGTTATGATGTGTTTATGAAATCCAATATGTTATAAATGGTATCAAGAGCCATGGTTTAATCATCTCTCTTACATATCCTTGGATTTCTACTGGTTTTAGATGGTTTTTGAGTTTGAAAAAGTTTAGTGGTTTTTGCATCATTTGGATCATTTCTTGTGTTAAAGTTTGAATTTTGAGTATACTTTTGTGTTTAGAATCATTGTAAGTGCTTGGGTTTGATTTGGAAAGCTTGAATCACTGTGGTTGGGCTTGTTTTGGATTGAAAAGTGTGTTTTTTTTTTTTTTTTGAAGTTTTTCAAGTAGCGACTTGAGTCTCGTTGTGAATTTCTTCGTAGCGACTTGCTTCAGTAATTTCTAGCGGGTTGTGGTGTTAGTCGTATGCTAATGAGCTTAGCAACTTGTCTATTGAGAACAAGCCACAACATCAAGTTAGTGGATTCTCCACTACGGCTAGCGATTTGGTGGGGTTAGCGACTTGCTTTCATTATTTCTAGCGACTTGTACTTATTGTTCTCAGCGACTTGACATTAGCGACTTGGATAATTAGCGAGTTGCTCTTTATCGACTTGACTGTTTAGCGATTTGATGCTTTAGCGATTTGTGTCCAGCGACTTGGGTCTTAGCGACTTGGGCTTAGCGACTTGATCCACAGCGACTTGAGCCTTTAGCGAGTTGTTACTTAGCGACTTGGTGACTCTAGTGACTGGCTTACTAGCGACTTGTTGACTTTTCCCTACAAAACTTCAAACGGCCATAACTTTTGAACCGTAACTCTCGTTTTCTGTTCTACCCATCAAAACGACCGTGAGAATGAGGAGAATGGCATGTCAAATAAACTATTCGGGTCAACCCTCAAGGCCTAAATCCACTCGTACAAAAAAGTTATTGAGGTTTTTAAGTTTTTAGACCTAAATTTCTCCGTAAAATCGTGCAACAACCAACCCAAATCACAACCAAACAACATCTCTGCTAATCCTACAAACAATCATAAGACCTAACACACAATTGTCAATCACTGTGTTGATCCATCAGTTATTTTAACACGTTCTATTGGTCACTATATCACGGTTTCTTCTTGATTTTAGTAAAATCCCGCGAAAGATTATATTTCTCGGTTTAAATCATAGATTTGTAAAACCCTGTGTACACAGCAACATCATGTCTTACACTCCTGATTCAGTGATTTTGGAAGTACTTAAATTGTATGATGCTTTAGACAACCGTGAGAATATTAGCTATAACTGACGGTTACAGATGATGGATTCAATCAATGATGATTTGAGTTCTTCATGCTCTGAGTCTAATGAGAAAGACTTGCACCTGCTCATGCTACAAAATGCCATGCAAAAGGAATGTTGCATTGTGCCCTTTCAACAACTTCACTCACACCTTATGTTACTCACATCGATAGGAATGAAACGAACATGCAATGCCCTTTTCCGTCAAGATTTATCCACATTAACGGGAACATTACTATTGAACTTAGAACAATTGGAACAACAACTTGATAAAGAAAAGGTTCAAAAGGATACTTCCAGTGATGCACTTCAAGTGATCCACAACCAATTTCAGTCATTCTTCAGTAGGGAATTTACATCTGATTATGATCAAGACATGACTGAAATGTCTTTCAAGAGACACACTGGAGTGGAAATTAGCGTATTCATAGAGACACTTATCCATCTTATGAATAATGTGGAGAAGTATATTGAGGAAGCTACTCAGAAAGATGAAAAAATTAGATGAGAGTCTGGTGCAGTTGACAGAAAGTTGTGATGAGTTGGGTAATGTATCAGTTGCTGAATTGGGTGTTGTTGAATGCAGAATGTCAAAGACAACAAATAACGATGTAACTAGGTGTTCAGTTACTCCTAACACACAAGAAGTAGATACAGTAATCAGAAAGGGGAATGAATGTCGGGCACAATCAAAAGATTGTAGTGTTAAGTCGGGTAACGCATCAGATGATGGATCAGTTGACACTGAATACAGTGACTCAGAGATAGATAAGCTTGACACAGCTAGCGGTCCAGTGACTCTTGTTTCGCATGTTGTGGATACAGATATCATACCAGAAATTGAGCAGGTGTCATGTAATGAGGTACCTTTTACTGTTCAACCTAGTACATCTGCTAAAGAACTTAAACAAACTGATCATGATGCTGAACATGACTTTGATAAATGTTCTGTAACTGAGGCTGAGTCTGAGATTAAGTGTTTCAAAACAAAAGATATGGTTGATAAAAAGGCTTTTGATGAACTTTCAAACAAATTCTCAAATCTTGAAAAACATTGCATTTCACTTGAAATTGCGATACAAAGTAAAGAAGAAAGTTTTCAACTTAACAAACCATGTAAAAATCCGGAACGTCTTGAATTCCGTGAACTTTTTGAAATTAACACTTTGAAAGCTCAGATTCTAGAAAAAGACTCAACCATTTACAATCTGAAGAAACATATTTCTGTCTTGAATGTGAAAAGTAATTTAGTCATGAATACACAAGACATTGATGCTATTATAACAAGAAATAATGAACTGTCAATTTATGTGGCTAAATTACTAAAGGAAAATGAGTTATTGAGAAAGCATCACATAGAACTAAGTGACTCTGCCAAAGAAGCTAGAACTAAGTCAATGGAACATAAAAACTCATTGATAGCAAAAATTGATGAACTCAAAGCTCAAATTCAGGAAAAGAATTTCGCCATTGTTGCCTTAAAGAATGAGCTTAGAAAAACTGTAGGGAAAAGTGTGAACACTAAGTTTACAAAACCATCAACCTTGGAGAAGCATGTTTCTCATTCCATTAGAGACCGGTCTATTGTTAGGCAGCCTACTGCATTTAAATCTGAAAGAACAAAATTTTCAAAAACACAGTTTGCCTCCCAAGTTGATGTGATACAAGTTTTGTCAAAACCAGTCACTTCACCTTATAAGCCTAAGAATTCACATGATATGAATGACTTATTCAAGAACTATGATCTAGAAGAAGCTAGGAAAAAGGCATAGATTCAAAAGGATGGAATTTTAGGTGCTAGACCTAGGGTGATGAACTCTGCGAGATTTCAAGGCACTACTAGTAGTTTTAAACCATTACCTAGGAACACTCAACTAAAGACTAGGGATCGGCTTGTATCTAAGAGTAGTTGCGTTTTGAATAAAGCTATTCCCTTAGCAGATCACTCTAAGAACTCTAGATCATTTTCTGAATCCAAACAAGCTGTTTGCTCAAATTGTCTGAAATGCATCTTTAAGGCAAATCATGATAATTGTTTTTCGAAATCCCTAAAGAAAGTAAATGCTCATACAAAGTTTCAACCTGTTAAGTCTAGGATTTTCACTAAGTCATCTACTGTGCATACGAAGCAAAACAAACCAAAATCTTCGCCTAGATGGATACCAACTGCTAAATCTGTGGAAACTAGGAATAAGGATGAGTCTTCCACTATGCATAAGAAGCCTAACAATCCTAGACCTTGCCATAAGTGGATATCGTATGGTAGAATGTTTAAGGATGCTGGACTTAGGTGGATACCTACTGGAAAGCTGTTTACCGATGACAAAATCAAGGTTGACTGTGAAACCCCAAAGTGGATACCGTCTGGTAGAATGTTTAAGGATGCTCGACTTAGGTGGATACCTACTGGAAAGCTGTTTACCAATGACAAAATCAAGGTTGACTGTGAAACCCCAAAGGGTTTGGATGCTAATGTCACTAACCAAAATATATGCAATTAAGTTTGTAATATTAGTGCAGGTAGTCCTTACTCAATTGCAGATACTTCGATCCTTCAATACATGGATAACAAAAGGATTGATATCTCATAACTCACGGGTTCAAGTTACTAAACATTGATATTCAAACCGCTATGACGTCTGTTCATATCAGTTCAGGCCTCGTTCTTCAACACTATGGCGTCTGCAGATAACACTTCAGGCCCCGTTCCTCAAAGAAAAGAAAAGTGTTCGCCTCAGTGCGCTTTATCTTTAGAAGAAGAGAAATCTTCATGTTTATGACCATTCTCATCGACATTCTTCATCAACAAGCTTCATATTTCTCCCATGCTCATTCAGTCATCAAGTGGATATACGTTCATTGGTGTATATTCTTATTAACTTGGTTAAATAAAAAATGGAAACTTCGGATGCATTTTTGAGGGAGAAGAGTGAATTTACTACATGTTGATGGATGTTGGTGTATAAGTACGACTCTCCTCCAACGCCTAATGTTTCACTTACTAAGGATAAATGGGAGTTATTGTTTGGGATTCATTGTTTCAAGATATGTTTGATGAGTATTTCCACCCGCTAGCGAATGTTGATCATCTAAGAAGTACAACTCAGACTACTCAAGAGGCCCAATCTCTAGTTATTCCTCAAGGCGTTGATAATGAATATCATAATATTGCAGTTGCACTCATGAGTAATGATCCGCTCTTTGGTATTCCTTTGCCAAATCTTCTTGGATTATTGTTCTTCTCAACGTGCACGCTATAAATCAACCACATGAACTTCAAGAAAAATGACTACCTCATCACTCGAAGTTATTGGTGAATCTTCCAGATCAGTCTCTACATGTATACTTTTAGGAAGAATGCATTGATATTGAGGATTCATTTGTTCCGGTTCATTCAGTGGTCAATGTACATCCGATTGTATGTTTATTCACGTGTTGGGCATTTGACACAAATTGATTACTTCGGAGTTAATCATTTATTACTAATTTAAGATTGAAGTTGACTTTCACAAAGGCGTGCTCTTATTTGATAACTTGCTCGGGCTTAAGAATTTGAGTTGAAGACTTGGTTTATCTAGTTACCAGCAGTCGGGGTGGATGGTTAAAGACTTGGTTAACTATCACTATTAGGAGTTACGTTGTTTTACTCAGTGTCACACGCAGATGATGGTGTGGATAATTGCAAGAGGTGTTAATGTCTCATACTTTGTTTGAGTAGTGAGTATTTAGAGATTTGCTTGAAGCATAAATTCTCTACACCGTTCTTCCAACATTAGTGCAAGCATAAGTCACAAATGAGGGGAATTCGACTTCAGTTTCAAGTTTGGTATATCAGGTTTTCTTCATCAATGGTCACTTCAAATTGTCTACATATGGGTTGATGAAGATAGTCAGAGAGTGTTTCTGTAGCAGTTGATTCTCACAAGATTCAGTTGAGCTAATTGTTTGTTCTTCTCTATTTCAAGAGTATTTGGCATGTATAATGTGTTGCTGATTCTGAGGTATCAAAACCAGCAAGGGGAAAGGAGATACACATCTAAACACACAACGAGTACACGTGATGAACTTAATACTTCTTCTCTATTGAAGTAATCCCAGGAAAGACAAATGTCAGAACCGCAGAGAAACTCAGTGTTTAACTCGTAGCCTTTGGTGTGTTATTCCAACTATTTGGAGGAAGGTTGTATTATTCCAACTATTTGGGGGAAGGATATATTAGTCCAATCATTTGGGGGGAAGTGGTCTCTGGATACTTTTGGTATGTGTTAACTCAGCTTTCAATAGGAAGAAATATGAGAAGAATATTTGGAGCGTGAGATGATATTGCTTATCGACATCTTCTATATGGTTTATGGTAGTGCTTCCGGTTATTGCTTCATGTACACAATGTAATGATGATTCCGATGAGATCGTAACCATCAGGGGAGAGATATGTGTACATCAGGGATGCACAACATGTTCACATGATCGAGCTTAATCAGTTATTCCGGAGTTGATATCCGCAGAGAAGATCAGTGATTCAATCAGTTACTGTGATGTCGTCGTGTCTACTCTGGTTGGGTACTTGTGTACATTATGGGCTGATTGGTTATATGGAAGATAACTGGAATGCACCTGGTAAAATGAAGATGTTGATATATTGTTACCCTGAATAGACAACTGGTCAATCTCGAAGAGTAATGTGTACATCGGGGACGCACAACAGGTTCATGTGATCGGACTTAATCAGTTATTCCGGATTTGATAACCACTAAGACGATCAATGTTTCAACTTGTTACTTCGTTGTTCTCGTGATTCTTCGGGGTGTTGAGCTGCATTCAATGAGACCGTTCTTATTCTTTCTATTCTTTTCTACTGGGAAATGGTCTTTATAGTTTGTCGGTTTAGGGGGAAGCTGCCAAAGTCTCTCATTCTTATAGGCTTAATTTCTTCTTTTCAAGAGCCTCGGAAGCTTTGGTAGTGAATGTTTAAGAGATGATGACTTCTATCTTCTACAACGGGGCTGATCGATATCCTTATCTCGGTACTCGTATCATCATCTTCTTAAACTATATCATCTACTCTATCTTTGTATATATTTATCAGAAAAACCAAATACAAAATACAAAACTAACAAAAACAAAATACAAAAATATAAAACCAACAAAATCAAAATAGAAAAATATAAAATCTTCAAAAATCCATAAAAATCAGAAAATTTGAAAAATACCAAAAATATGTTTTTCAAGACATGTCTTCTTGTATCGATAACATCTGCGGTCTTAGAAATGTCATTCAATAATGGCACGGGACCATAGATGAAGTTCGAGCAAGAGGTGTAAATATTCTTTTCCAAAACATGTCTCAAACTATGGCTTGCATTACTTCAGCTGTGACCCCTATGCTTAAACCATGGCTTGCTATTATTTCCGATAGCAACCCGCTCTTCAAGAAAGGAAAGTGCTGCGTTAAACCAATTTTCAAAATTTTCGTGCACTTATCCTAAAACTTATTGAGGAAAGTATGTCGAAGGACTGCTGTTCCTACACAAATGTTTTTCCGTCTAAAATTCTTCAGAAAAATATTTGTTGTATTCAAAAATTGGTGGAAAACGAGTTGCTTGAAAATCAATCAGATTCAGAGGTTTTCGTAAAAATTGAAAACTCAATCAATGACTTCAGCACTTTTAAACTTTTCAGAAAAATAATTCATTGATTGAGGGGGAGAATGTTTTCAAATTTACATCATCTAACAGGCTTTCTTAATTATCCTACATGCTTAACTGAAAAATGATGTTAACCTACGTTGAAGGACTAGGTGCCTAGGATATGATTGTTAGGATTAGATGATTAGAGATTGATAAACACATTATTCCCATGCTTTACATGATCTGATTGATATGTTGAATTGACTTTTATTAGTCGATTGCTGTTTGGGTGATGTCGACCACCATATATCTGTATGTGTGTTCACTAACGTATGCAGGTATATTGGTATATAAGAATGTTCCCGATCTGGATCCCACAATTGAATATGATTGGATGCGAAAGGAAAGGGTAACTATATCTTGGGTTGACAAATGAAGAAACGGAGCTTAATTGGACTTCTATGGAGAGTTGGCATGGAAAAATGCAACGTAAGAGGTCTCACTGCATCAGCAGATGGTTTTTCTTCATCATCAAATGAAGAAACAGAGCTTAATTTGACCTCAGTTGGCATGAAAAAATGCAACGTAAGAAGTCTCACTGCTTCAGCAGATGGTTTTCTTCCTGCCCTAAAACAACAACAAGAAAAGCAGCTCAACTACCTAACGTATCTTTTGTGCAGGATAATAGTGATGATACCATTTTTTCAACAATTTTTAAATAATATTGTTTTGAAAAATGGAAAAATATTGGTTTTGAAAATAAATTGGACTTAATTTTGAAAATCACCGGACTTCTTTTTATCAAAACCTAAGTCACTCAATCAACGACTACGGTCATCGATTGAGGGGGAGAGTGATTTATAATAATATATTTTCAAACGATATTTCTTCATATCAAGTCCGTTTTGTACAACAAAAAGTGGTGATCTAAAGATTTAATGTTATGTCATGGTATGATTTTTCTTTAGACTCAAAGATCTTTCAAAATGAAATTTTTTCTGTTCTTGTTTGATTGTGAAATTGTTTTATTTTACTTAAAGATCTCTTAAAACAATCATACCTGACACTAACAATCTTTAATGTCTTAAAATGGTCCTTATCTATCATTTTTCAAAATCAAATCTTGCCACGTCTTTCCCCAAAAATTTCTAAATGATTTAAATCTTTTGGGATCACAAATCTCAAAAGGTTTGAAATTTTGATCGGGGGAGAGATCGTGATTTAAATCTCAAATCTGTTTTAGTCCTTTAAAGGCCCTCCTGCCTCCATGTGCCAAACGATTTCAAATACACGATGCACATGTTGAGGGGGAGTATTTATTCAAAAACAAGACGAGTATTTAAAAAAGGCACGTATTCTCCCATGTTTTCTAAACCTAATTAAATCACTTGAGATCCAAAATCTCAAAGGGTTTGATATTTTTGATCGGGAGAGAATTTGTGATTTAATAATGAAATTTGATAAAAGATGATTGTTTTGATTCAAAGTGCAAGTTATCTCTAATATGTGTACTCTTTCGTATATATCGATGCACATATTGAGGGGGAGCGAATGGTTTCTATTGGCAATCGCGAAAAGTACTTCAAAGAACTCTTTCCTCTATGCGATAAAATGCTTTCAAATACCCTACACATATTGAGGGGAGAATTTACCAAAGAAAATCGAATAGCTTTTTCATAAAAAATTGTGATCAAAGAAATATTTCAAAGTACTCTTGCCTCCATGTGCTAAACAATTTCAAGATCATATGCACATATTGAGGGGGAGCATTTCTAAATGATCAAAACTATTAAGGTACAAAATGCTTTGATCTCGTATCACAAGTACCTTGATTGATTTTCCAAATGATTTTTCAATTGGTTTCAAGAAGGAAAGAACAATACCAAAAGACCGACCAATTTACTTTATGCATGGTGTTATAAGGATGGTTAGGTTAGGTATTCGTTCCCACGATCCCGCCAGAGCCGGAGGGATCTACCCAGGGACAATCCACTAGATAGTGTAGAAGTCCTTAGGTATGATGAAAAAAGGAGAAAAAGTGAGATATGGGAAGAGTGCGGACTGAGATAGAGCTAGAACTGGAATAAACCCAACAAGTTTCTAGTTATGAAATCTCGGTAAGCACTGAAGGGGTTGAAGAATGAAAAAGAAATGAATGTGAAAAAGGGTGAAAAGAAATAGCCCTCAAATAATTAAACCTTAGGGCAGTAACCGGGTTCAATACATATGCTACTAGTGGTTACTAAGGTAACACTGGTATTGAAGACAAAACGTCATGGACCCAGTGACGCACTGCACCTAACTTTCGAAACTACTCAAGTTCCTCTTAAAAGGGCTTGTTTCATTCTCACGGGGAACCTACATAATCTATCGACTTTCTCTTAGAGATTGTTGATATTGAAGAAGGAGACCCTCTCCCTAGTCTCCGGCATAGGAACCAAATGTGCACTATTGAGTCTAGAGCCAAGAGATCGTCTACAATATCTCATTAGGACACAATTAATGAAGACTCACTATTTCACACAATGTGGAAAGTGAGAATATATTTTAAGAGTCCTTTGCATTATCCTTGTGGTATTGCCAGAACATCCGAGTAATATGCAAAATATTCACGATGAAGATGGAAATCCTTCTAGAGCCAACATCAAACAAGCTCTTGGTGGGTGACATGTGAGATCTTTTATAAAGATCAAGCTTGTGACAACTGGATAGAAACGATGGGGCGATTCATTCGTGAATCAACCTTGGTCCAGGAAATGAATTGACGAATGCTTTTGGAAAAACCGTTCGATGTGCAAATCTTCTTTTCTCTAGCACATCGAATGTGTACTCTTTTCAAATACAAAAAGTATTTCTGATTGAAAATTGATCTTTCTCATAAAACCTTCGTCGTATTGCAAAATTCTTTCTTCTAAGCAATACGCGATTATTTTTCAAATCAATTTTTCATCAATAAGTGAATCTCAATTCGCTGGTTCACTCACTCCGTGTTGTCTTCTTTGAGACGTTCCAGTTTGAGAACGGCTAGAATAGCTGCGAAACCCTGCTAAGGAGATTCTTCGGAATTATACCTGATCACAGGCAGTACTTGTACTGATCAACGGGGAACCGTGGGCCGTGTACCTCAATTCAACGAAAGTGATCAAAGACACATTCGTGTGTTTTATTGATAACTGTTGTTTGCAGGTACATTTGGATGGTTGCAGCTGATCATAATTGAGAAGTCAATCCAAAGCCGCATGCTCACAGCATCCACACTTAATTGAAGAAATCATGACTAGTGCCTATCTACATAACCTGGCTCATATATTTTTATACTATGCTTCTGTTACGTTGCTGCAAATATCATGAACCAGTAAAGCTTCCGCTACTATGATGGAAAGATGTCATGATCCAGAAAGTGTGAGCATGTCGGTCCAATAGTCACAACATCACATGATGGCAACACAACAAAGGGTGATCCAGAGATTTACTGTGGCTGATGATCTCAATGAAAGCTCAAAGATCATCAAAGATGTGGATCAGTTAAAGGCCTCCACTAAAAGTACAAAACTATGCGGACTTTAAAGAATCATTGCTAAAGCACAAAAGATGCAGATGTTGAAGAATTAAAGTCTACGAGCTCAAGACTGAAGATTAAATAGAATGCTAGGATTCGAAATGTAAAACATGGGGTGACCTCCCTTAGGGGGAGATTGTTAGAAATTAGAAATTCCATAGTGAAGTATCGGTCACCCCAAATATTATCTAGCATAAGTTAGCTCGTAGACATATCGTTAGTTACGTTATTTGTTAGTTTATTAGTTAGTTATTAGCATAGTTTAGTTTAGTGCAACACCATGGAGGAAGGACGGGTCTTTACCCACTGTATGTCTGATCCACAGTCCGTCAGAGGACGCTTTTGTTTGTAACTATAAATACCCTCTACCTCCTAAGGTAGGGGTTGGACCTTTCGCTTCTTCTAATCTAACCTTTTCTCTTTTGTTTATTTTCTCTCTCTAGAAAGGCTCCCATCCTACTTTCTCTCTCTAAACCTCTAAACTATACGCCCCATTTGATATGTTATGATGTGTTTATGAAATCCAATATGTTACAGGATTCTCTCATCTCTCGGGTGTATATGAAATATAGCAAATGGAAATAGAAGATAAACACTCATTAACCGGTCATAGTACATAGATTACCATAGGCTTGAGACTAGATCAAACCTCCACCGCTTTGGCGTAAGCACCTAGGAACAACTATCTAAGAGGTCTTTTAAAGGGTTGTAACGTTAGGCTTACGGTTACGAAAACAAAAGGTTTGGTTGGATAGGCGATTTAGTGGCGGCAAGTCAAAAATTCTTATGTTACAAGCATGAAAAGAATGGCGTTACTAAGCCAAGACTCGACTCTCTAAACTCTAGATAACTGAAACAAACAATCACAAATATAAATCTAGATGTAGGATGGTAGCCCGTATTGTTTTTTTGTTTTTTTATCGACACTCTATTTTTTTTTT
Source organism: Chrysanthemum makinoi (assembly GCA_910596185.1). NCBI lineage: Eukaryota > Viridiplantae > Streptophyta > Magnoliopsida > Asterales > Asteraceae > Chrysanthemum > Chrysanthemum makinoi. Next base: position 251,290,216 of record OU343220.1, read on the forward strand.
ATTTTTTCGATTTTTTTTTTTTTTTTTTTTTTTTCATACACTTTTACTTTACCATCCTCTACGATAACATCAAAATATAAGGGATTTATAGGAGCATCCCTAAACTTGAGTTTTTATTACTCTAACACTAATTTGACCCGAATTGAAAAGATCAAAACACTTGGAGTACCTTATTACGTAAATAAAGGGAATTTGAATTTAACGTTCTTTCTCGTCACTCCATAAAATTTAACTTTACCCATGAGTCCCAATCGTCCCAAAATTATGTACAAAAGATATGACTCGACTTAGCAACCATGCAAGTAGCTAGATAATTGAACTAAGGGTTTAGTATAATAACAATAATGCACTAAAGATGAGTGCATACAAGGTAGGCTAAGGCGATTTGGGTGTACATTTGGGGGTAGATTGTAAACAATGCTCTTCATTGATATTCCAGAAAACCGAAACATCACGAGAACCGCGAAAAGGATATTCTCTAAGGGTTAAACTAGGGGTATCGTGTACTAAATATGAGTACATCGCAAGGGTGTGGGGGAATTACTCAACCGATGTGAAAGAAATAATTATAATACGGGTATCAAACAAGGGTTATCCTAATGCCTCTTATCATTTAGTTATTCCTAACTACACAAGTGTAGTCTCACTAGCGATCTCCGAATGCATCACAAAACAAGTTCTAGAATCTATTATACTACCGGTACACTCTCAAGCATTAAAGGTGAATGCTTTAATTCCTATAGATCTAGGGGCGAACCTCACATTTTGGGGTGGAATTTGAGTGGTAAAGGGTTTTTTGTGCTAGTCATATAACTTCTATCCATGAGACGCTTTATTAAGACTAAAGACCCACCTGTACATGTCATGAAAAATTTTAAATTTGGCGCTAAAATTGGCTTAACAAATATCTGTCATGGTTTATTACACAAATGAAATAGGACAAGACAAATGATCAAGGATAAGCATAGTTTCAAAATTTCCGTTTTATTCTCGCTCCCTACACTTAAACTGAACATTTTCCCCAATGTTACCCGAAAGTATCAAAGTTATGATAATGGAAGGTAATTAAAAAAAAAGAAACTAATACTCCCCTGATTAGCTCGGTAGGATCCGTGTGAAGTAGTGGTTAAATTCTTTCCAAGAAGAATGTATGCGTGATAAGCTCCATCCAATGCTATGTTTCTTCTTGATAAATAAAACCTACACACTTTAAGAAAATAGACAAAACCTTTGCGTAAAATCGGCGGTAAAACTATATATGATTCTACTAGACTAGGATATAATGCTTGTGGAATGGATGTTTACAAATTTTCTGAAAAATTAAGACCTGAGAATTACCAAAAAATTATAATTAGCACAGAAAACGAGAGAAATTAGATAAGCTGTTTCTACTCCTCCTGACGTCATCAGGTTATAATCCTGACAGAAACTGGTCTGCTGTGTTTTTCTGGAAAAATTACACCTTTAAAATCTGGAAAAATTCCTGCAAAACATCCATTATGACTCGATACAAGCATTTGACTCTAACAAACACACATATATATCATTTTCAATAATCGTAGTTCTCATGTTCACGTTCTTTTGAAAACGTGTGTAATCCTCCCTACACTTATCCTTTTTGTAAAATACCTTTATATGTAATTAAGACGAGGTTAAAGACAAAATAAATCATTTTCACAAATTCAAACATGAGAACATACAATAATGAAAAGATATATGACACAAACAAGCAAAAAATTAAGCAAGGGTTGCCTCCCACGAAGCGCTTTTCTTTATTTATAAGTCTTGTAGCTAGACTCGATGTCGTGCTCCTACGTTGTCTCGTTTTTCATCCTCAATGAAAACTCTATCATATTTGTGAAAACTAGAAGGGGGGTTGAATAGTTTTACCAATTAAAACTTCGTTTTAAAATATTTAGATCGACTTATGTCAATCTATTTGGATGTGTATGTTGGACGTTGATAGATAGATATATAATTGTGTAATGAAAGATAAAGAGTAAGACATAACATAACCACGACACGAGTATTTATAATGGTTCGGCTACAAGGACACCTTCCTTGCCCTACTCCACTCCCTGAGTCACCTACTCGAGTTTCGTAACACTACACACACCAACTCCTTATGGCGAAGAAGCTTTCACAACGTCGCCTACTCTTTTTCCGGTACTAGGCTAACCACCGGGTTCTTCCACAAGGTAGAACCACACCTATCACAACGTCGCCTACCCTTTATCCGGTACTAGGCTAGATACCGAGTTCCATTAAAATGGAGGAACTACTACCCAACACTACAAAACACCTATCCCAAAGGATACCCACTCCTTATTACAACATCATCAAGTCCATCCTGTGAAAACATAGAGGGGGTGAATACGTTACCGTTTAAAAATGTTAGATCTTTTGTATCCAATCGCTTATGAAGCTTGTTGTAATATGAAAGTACCAATTATTGTTTGTGACTAATATAAAGCATAGTAAACCAAGTTGTCACATAAGCATCAACATCAACCCACATCACAAGCAATTATAAAAGTAAAAAGATAAAGAAAGGAAAGTGCAAACCGAACACGAGGATTTATAGTGGTTCGGTCACGGATCTCCTCTCCGCGCTACTCCACTTCTCGAGTACCCAACTCAAGAGTTACTTCACTAAATCAACAAGCTCCCTTCTCGCCGGAGAAAACCTTACAATCGTCGCTTACACTTTTTTCGGTACAAAGCTAAATACCGGGTTCTAGTTCGAGGTAGAACCAACCTAACGTCGCCTATACAATATTTCCGACACTAAGCTAGATGTCGAGTTCTTTCCGGGTACAACCACTCCCGTTATGTTTTATGGCCCAACATAACAAACCTTGTATTTTACGGTACAAACACATAACCCATCTAATCTAGTTTGGTGAAAGTGTTGTGATGATGCAATAATGTTTACAATGATGATCCATGACATAAATGTCTAATGGATATGAATGACTAATCTAAATGATCTTCTTAAATAAGAAGTCTTCAATCAATGAGGATATCAAGAGATCTTGAATCTTCATATGTTGATATGCTTTGGTGAATGAGGATGGCTAGATCTCCAAGCTTTTTTTGGTTGATCAAAATGTAAAGTATGCTTACAACAAAGATGAATGTTAGAAGCATTATGAACATGTAATGATGAGGGTGATTAATGTATGTTACTACATGGTTATCTATAGATCTAAAAGATGAAAGAAAGATAAAGAGAATGTGTGTTAGAAGGGATGAGAAAATGAGAAGACAATGAGCTCTTTTTATAGCCAAAGATGTAATCTAAAAATAATATTTTATTAGATTTGTTATCTTAGAATATCTTCCAAAATCATTTAAAGATTTAGATGACACTATGCATGAGGTAATAAAAGAGTTTTTTCCTTTTTATAAAAAATACATTTAAACAAATGTATATACTTATTTAAAAAGGTAAGTTACTTGTAAATAAAATGTAAGTAACCTTTTGTAAAATAAATTATCTAGTTGAGTGTTTGTCAAAATAAAATATATTTAGTCAAGTGTAAGTAAACTTGAGTACTTGTATAAATATTATAGTTAGTTTACTTGTACAAATAAAAATATATATTTGTTAGACATTGTACAAAAGATGTATTTATATAAAATACTTGTGAATGCAAAATGTAAAATGAGGTTCGAAATAGAATGGTTAACCTATTAAAATACTTAGTAAGCCTAAACGTAATTTAAACATTCTAAATGATTTGTTAATGGATTTGTTAATGGAGTCAATCCAAAGCCGCATGCTCACAACATCCACACTTAATTGAAGAAATCATGACTTGTGCATATCTACAGAACCTGGCTCTGATATTTTTATACTATGTTTCTGCTACGCTGCTGCAAATATCATGAGTCAGTAAAGCTTCCGCTACTCTGATGAAAAGATGTAATGATCCAGAAAGTGTGAGCATGTCGGTCCAAAAGTCACAACATCACATGATGGCAACACAATAAAGGGTGATCCAGAGATTTACTGTGGCTGATGATCTCAATGAAAGCTCAAAGATCATCAAAGATGTGGATCAGTTCAAAGACCTCCACTCAAAGTACAAAACTATGCGGACTTTAAAGAATCGCTACTAATGCACAAAGATTGCAGAATTTGAAGAATTAAAGTCTATGAGCTCAAGACTGAAGATTTAATAGAATGCTAGGATGCAAAATGTAAAACATGGGGTCACCTCCCTTAGGGGGAGATTGTTAGGAATTGAAAATTCCATGTTAAAGTGTCGGTCACCCCAATTATGGTCTAGCATATGTTAGCTCGTAGACTTGTAGTTATTTACGTTGTCTTGTAGTTAATTAGTTAATTATTAGCGTAGAGTAGTTTAGTGTAACACCGTGGAGGAAGGACGGGTCTTTACCCACTGTATACCTGATCCACAGGCCGTTAGGAGGTCGTGTAGTCTGTAAGTATAAATGCCCCTTCCATCCTTGGAAGGGGTGGTGCTTCTTTGAATCTAACCTTTCATAATTTGTAAAGCAAGTCTCTAACTAGAACACCCTCTCTTATCTTTCTCTCTCTAAATGGCTAACATGTATTTCCATCATCCAAGACCACCCGAATCATCAACACAATAATATTTACGATCCAAAAATTGGTACCAGAGCCAAGGTTCTTGTGTTGTGTTGATTTGTGTGGTTTTGTATCATTGTTATGTTGGTTTTTGGATCATGTTGTAAACTGTTTTTGTACTATTTTGTTGGTCGAAATTTTTCCGTCTATTATTTTGGTCAAAAACAGTTTGTAACAGTTTTGTATGGTATCCTTTATTTGGTCATTGTCCAATAGTCTCTACAAATGTTACATCTATTTTGTGTCAAAGTCCAATCTGCTTTTGTCCAAACAACAGTCTTCCAAACTGTGATGATAAATGGTCATCTGGTCTTTTTAGAGGTCAAAATGGGTCGAAAAATAATGAGTCCTTATGATGTTTTTTCTAGGTTATGTGAATCTGGTCATCCTTGCTTATTCATACTGTGGTCAAAACGGTAAAAATGATATTCATATGCAGTTTTCTGGGTTTGTATGAAGATGGTCAGAAAAGTGGTCGGAATAACTCGCCGAAAAAACTTATAATCTTGCTAGCGACTTGTATTTACAAGTTAGCGATTTGTGTTTTGAAAATGTATAGCGACTTGTTGACTCAAATATGCAGCGACTTGTGACAGAATAAAAGTAGCGAGTTGTATCCAGAAAATGATGTAGCGACTTATCCATGAGTATTTACTCATGGTAGCGACTTGCCAAAGCGAGATGCCAAATAGCGAGTTGTGCTTTGAAAATGTTAGCGACTTGACTCATAAAAAATTGGCAGCGACTTGCCTAAGATGTAGCGATTTGTTGACCATTTTGAACATGACTGAAATGAAGAATGAGAAGACCAGTCCAACAACATATGACCAATACCAATATACATAACCTCAGTACCAATACCTCATCAGCCTTTGTTCTTTTAAAATGAAAATGAGAAGCGTAAAACGTAAAGGTAACAACATATCCGAAACACAAAAAGCCAACAATCCTCAATTTCTACATCTAGACTCACCAATGACCCTCACTATCACTCCCCATCTCTCAATTAATTCCAAAACTCAACAAATAAAATACAAGCTATCTCAGATTCGTTTCATTTTCTTGCAATCTTTTAAGGATTGTTCTACTTGAAACAATTATCATCATAGATCCATGTTGTTTTACTATCCGAATATAAAGACAAGATTATAACAAGTCTGTTATATCTTCTCTTAGCTTCGTTCATGACTCATAAGATTAAACTATCAACAATATACGAAAATCAAAAAGAAAGATTAAAACAAATTTGTTTACATCTCCTTATTTTTCTTTCGATAAGCAACACACATGAACAAATGAAAACGATACCTACCTGAGACCTCAAATCTGAGATCTTGAAGCCAAAATTACTCTGTATACTTACCGAAGTTGGTACAAGGAAAGTGGTGCTCATGGTAATTGATTGTGATATCGTGTGTATGTTTGGTGGTTGGTTTGAGCAAGTGAGAAACACATGAATGATGTGATTTTCTTGGTGTGATATCATGATATAATGATTTGTGAGAATAATATATGGGGGTGGATTATCCTTAGTAATTATTTGGGTTTCTTGTGATTAGGTTTGAAGGAGAATGTGAGTTCAGAAGATGAGGAAGGCGATTATCTGTGTGACAGATTAGGGTTGAGAAGTCTTAGGGATTAATGGGTAAAGTGAGTATTGTGTGTTTTAAATACCCCTAAATATTAGGGTTGTATCTATATGGGATCCGATGGATGGATGGGGCCAAACTGAAAAAATGATGGGCCGAATACCTTGGTTTTGTTATGCTCCGGTTAATTTCATGGGCCTCAATGGATCTGTTTTGTTGATCAAGTGTAATAATACATAGTTTCTGTTATGTCACGAGATCTTGGTCTTGTATATAAGATAGAAATTATTTATACCAAGAATATTTGACATGGATCTAGAAGTAATGTTGAAAACGTTTGATTCACAAATGTTTATATAAACGTTGATGTAAGTGAGCCTAAGATAGAGATGCACCCGTCACAGCCTGTGCATGTCAATGATGAGGTAAGTTGCATGGAAGTTTCTGCTGTACCTAGTTGTGCATCTTCTACTCAAAATGATGATTATGAACTGCATGAGTACGCTGCATTTGTGCTGATGATTCCCTTACCACTGAGCTTAACATATATAAGGATCAGGTTGCCATCTATGAACAGCATGCTAAGTTTGAGTTAACTACTCGTGAGCAGGAGTTGGATAACCAAATGCGTACAATTATTAGAAAAAGTAATTTTAGAGAAGAAGTGTTAAAACAAGAGTTAAACTCCTTACGTGAAAAGCTTGCTAAAACTGCTAAGCAAAAACAAGAACTTCAAGAATATGTTAAAATGCTTAAGCAAGAATTTAGTGCTAAGGAATCAAAACTTTTGAATGATTTTTCTAATCTAAAACTTTGAAGAACAAGCTTGAAAATAAGTTGTACGTACAAGGAAATACCATTCAGACCGCTCACATGATCACTAAGCATAGAGTTCTAAGTGACAAACATAGTGTTGCCTTAGTTGATGAACCAAACCCTGAGGCTTGTAAAAAGGCTAGAGAAGCTCATAAGGTACTTTATGATGGTAATGAGATCCTTAAGCCTAGACAAAAACCTAGTTGCGCTGAGTGCACTGAGGAAGATAAGAAATCCGATGAAGTCACTAGGGAGAAAATGAATAAGAAGCTAGAAGATCCTGAGTGTAAAAAGAACAAGATAACGATAAAACCCCATGATTACACTAAGGAAAATTGGATATCCTTAAACATGTTTAAGCCTCAGACTCTATTGACCCCCGAACAAGTGTTCTGGAAAAAGGATATGGACTTGCAAAAAGCTGAAAATCTTATTGAAAAGAATCCCCCTTGTAGGAAATTCCTAAAGCGACTGTGTATCCTCCAAATACACCAATGCATTTAGTTCCTAGAACTATTGCCACTAAGAGTAAGACCTTAATCACCAATATGTTATTCTTCAACTATTTGTCGATTTTGAGAAAACTTGTAAGAAAAGGATCACACCCACTGGGATAACTGAAGGGGAAAGGGTTTTGAGCAAACAAAAGAATGCTATCTAAATGAGGTCATGCCTTTCTTTAAACAACTAAAAGATCATTTTGAGAGTCTTAAAAGGGGATAAAATCAGATATTAAAGAAATGGAAAAGGAATTTGATGCAATGATAGTTGAGGTTAGTGACTATGAGCGAGAATTAAAATATAATGAGATTGAGAGGAAGAACTTGCATACCTTGAATGAGAATGTTATTTCTGAATGTATTACTCAAGATGTATTTTACACTGCTACAAATTGTTCCATTAATGCTTCTCAATTTCATGAATTATCTGTTGCTCTGAAAGTCTCCCATGATCGTGTCATTGAGCTTGAAAAATCTAATTCTAAATTGCATGAGAAAATTGAACAGATGATCATGATAACCTGGTGAAACAGTTTTCTAAATTGGAAGTTGAGCATCTTGCTTTGCAATTAAAATATCAACATCTAAAAGAAAATGTTAAAACCTCAAATATCAAGACATCCTTGGATGAACAGATTCGAGCTCATTGTAACACGATCAGAAGATTGAGAACCCAAGTCTCACAACTGAAAGGTGAAAAGAAGGATGTGACTGGTTCCCATATGCCTCCACCTTTAGATTCTCAGAATTTCCAACTTCAAAACATTATTGATAACTTGCAAAAAGAAAATAATTGTTTTAAAGCTGAAATTTCAAAGGTTAATGATCAACACAAAGAGTTATGTGATTCATTTAAAGTTAATCATGATAAACAAATTGAAAAGATAACTTCTTTACTTAACGAGATTGAGAATCTGAAGCGTGAGGTGAAAGGAAAGTTGCCAATCCCCAATTGCAAATATTATGTTCCTAAGGTTTCTATTGTGATAGTATGCTATCGATATGTTATATATTCCCCCGCCCATTAGGAATAATGAACTCGCACATAAAGCATATCTCTCATACCTTAAGGAAAGTTTGAAGGGTCTCCGTGAGATGGTTGAAGATGAAAGATTAGAAAAACCTTTTGATAGTACTATAGCCTATGCTTGCATGGATGCCAAACGATCTCAGGAACTCTTAGAGTATGTAATTGTCACAAGTACGACATCTAGCAATAGGCGAGATAGAATAGTGGTGCCTTGTTCTATGCCTAAAGCCAAGCATGTGACCCTTGATATGCCTTGTTCCATGTCAAAATTCAAGCAAACAACCCGTGATGTGCCTCCTAGAATTTCAGATCCCAAAGACTTCTAGACCTGGAATGCAAAATTAGTGAAGCCATGTAATGTTCCCATCGTTACTTCTACAGATGTTAAGATTGACACTAAAGTTAGCGGTCAAAACCTAGAAGCTATGCAAATAAGGATAGGATTACGCAAACTTAAAGTGATCATGATAAGGAAGTGAAAGAACACCATAGGGACAAGAAGTTTGATTTGAACAAAAAGAATCGTGTTAGTTCTAGTATTAGCTCTAAGCTTACTAAAATTAATTCGAGGCCTTATGGTGTCTGCAAAACATGCAAAAAATGTTTAATTTCTGGTAATCATGATAAATGTGATGTGTTATTTCTGAGGTCTAAGATTCATAACCCACTTAAGAAAGTTTGGAGAGCGAAACAGATTAAGCAATCCTGGAAACCTACAGGGAAGGTTTTTACCAATGTAGGATTTCAGTGGAAGCCAACAGGTCGAATATTCACGAATGGCAAACCTTGCCCCTTAACTAGATCCACTATGCCTAGAGTAGTGCCTGTTAAGGTTTGGAAGTCAACTGGTAGAATAATCCCATTAAGCACAAAATGTCCCTCGACTAAGTTTGATGCTTCTACTAGTTTAGCTCCTAGTGACAATGACATTGCACCTAGGGTTTCTGCTGATTCAAAGATTGTTTGTGCTAACCAAAAGGACCCCATGAGCACGTTGGGATCCAATGTTTCCAATTCTCTGTCTTCGTCTGTTGTCCAAAGCAGGTCGTACAAGTCGTCCCTTGGTATTTGGATTCGGGCGGCTCTAAACATATAACTGGGCTCTAAACAATATGTTCACATCAGTTCAGTCTCGACTTCATCATTATGGCGTCTGCAGATAACACTTCAGCCCCGTTCCTCAAAGAAAAGAAAAGTGTACGCTTCAGTGCGCTTTATCTTTAGAAGAAGGGAAATATTCATGTTTATGACCATTCTCATCGACATTCTTCATCAACAAGCTTCATGTTTCTCCCATGCTCATTCAGTCATCAAGTGGATCTACATTCATTAATGTATATTCTTATTCACTTGTTAAATCAAAAATGGCAACTTCGGATGCAATTTTTGAGGGGGAGAAGAGTGAATATACTAAATGATGATGGATGTTTGAATAATGGTTATACGACTTAAAGTTTGATGACTCTCCTCCAACGCCTAATGTTTCACTCACTAAGGATAAATGGGATTTATTGTTTGGGATTCATTGGTTCAAGATATGTTTGATGAGTATTTACAACCGCTAGCGAATATTTGATGATCATCAAAGAATATGTGATTCATGAGTTCAAGATATGTTTGATGATCATCAAAGAAGTACAACTCAGACTACTCAAAAATCTCAATCTCCAGTTATTCCTCAAGGCGTTGATAATGATTATCATAATATTGTAGTTGCACTCATGAATAATGATCCGCTCTTTGGTATTCCTTTGCCAAATATTCACGGATTATTGTTCATGAATAATGATCCACTCCTTGGTATTCCTTTGCCAAATCTTCATGGATTATTATTCCTCTCATCGTGCATGCTATAAATCAACCACATGAACTTCAAGGAAAATGTCTACCTCATCCGCTCGAAGTTATTGGTGTATCCTCCATATCAGTTTCTACATGAATACTTTTAGGAAGAATACATTGATGTTGAGGCATCATTTGTTCCGGTTCATCATGGGTGAATGTACATCCGGTTGTATGTTTATTCACATGGTGGGCATTTGACACAAGTTGATTACTTCGAAGTTACTCTTTTATCACTTATTTGAGGTTGAAGTTGACGTTCACAAAGGCGTGTTCTTATTTGATAACTTGCTCGAGCTTAAGAATTAGAGTTGAAGTCTTGGGTTATCTAGTTACCAACAGTCGAGGTGGATGGTTGAAGACCTGGTTAACTATCACTATTAGGAGTTACGTTGTTTTACTCAATGTCACGCGTATATTACGTTGTGGATAATCGCAAGAGGTGTTAATGTCTCATACTTTAATTGCGTATTGAGTACTTAAGAGATTTGCTTGGTGCATAAATTCTCGACACCGTTCTTCCAAAATTAGTGCAAGATTAAGATACATATGTGGGGAATTCGACTTCAGTTTCAAGTTTGGTATATCGGGGTTTTTTTCTTCTTTAGTGGTTACTTCAAGTTGTCTACATATGGGTTGATAAAGATAGTCAGAGAGAGTTTCTATTGCAGTTGATTCTCACAGGATTCATTTGAGCTGATTTGTTGCGTATAATGTATGGCTCTTGGACAATCCAGTTCTGGACCCGCACTTCAAAACAGTCCCATTGGTTCATCTCTTGTACCAAACTCATCTCCAGCAACTCTATATGTACCTCCATCAGAAGATGATTTAAAGAAATTGTTTGATCCAATGTTTGATGAACACTATGAACCGAATGCTGATGAAATGTCAACTCCATCAACAGAGGCTGCTCCTATCCCTGTGAATGAAGTGAACCCTTCAGTCTCAATTTCATTAAGTCAAGAAGCGCCTGCTGCTGATCACTCTGTCTCATCAACAAATCATCAATCATCAAATGTACATCATGGAATTGTTTCTGGCATCAATGATGAGGTTAATCCCTTTGCAACTCCCGAAGATGCTCCATTTGCAAATATCTTTGCTCCTGAATCATCATCAGAACCTTCTTCATCAGGAGATATCGACTCTGCTACTTCAGTTCCACAACAACAACCACATGAACACCTCAGAAAATGGACTTACGATCATCCATTAGACAACATCATTGGAAATCCCTCTCGTCCAGTATCCACACGGAAACAACTTGCAACCGATGCCTTATGGTGCTTTTTCAACTCCGTACTCTCTAAGATCGAACCAAAAGATGTTAAAACTGCCATGAATGAAGATAGCTGGTTCAATGCTATGCAAGATGAAATTCATGAGTTTGATCGACTTGATGTATGGGAGTTAGTACCTGCTCCAGAATGTGCCATGATTATTGCTCTAAAATGGATCTTCAAAGTGAAACTAGATGAGCATGGTGATGTATTGAAGAACAAGGCTCGATTAGTTGCTAAAGGATACCGTCAAGAGGAGGGTATTGACTTTGAAGAATCTTTTGCTCTAGTTGCTCGAATCGAGGCAATCAGAATCTTTCTGGCTAATGCTGCTAGTAAGAACATGGTAGTCTATCAGATGGATGTGAAGACGACATTTCTGAACGGAGACCTTAAAGAAGTCGTCTACGCCAGCCAACCTGAAGGATTTGTAAATCAAGAGCATCCTACTCACGTTTATCGTTTGAAGAAGGCCCTTTACGGTTTAAAGCAAGCTCCAAGGGCATGGTATGATACACTGTCAAAGTTTCTTCTATCAACCGGATTTAGCAAAGGAGCAGTTGATCCAACATTGTTCACCAGGAAGTCAGGCAAACATTTAATTCATGTTCAAATTTATGTTGATGATATTACTTTTGCCTCGACAGACCCAATGGAATGTGATCGTTTTTCTAATGAAATGAGTTCAAAATTTCAAATGTCAATGATGGGACAAATGTCATTTTTCTTGGGATTACAAATTTCGCAAAGTCCCTGAGGCATTTTCATAAATCAATCTAAATATGCAACTGAGATCTTAAAGAAATTTGGATTTGATTCAAGTGACCCTGTTGACACTCCCATGATTGATCGAACCAAACTAGATGAGGACCACTCAGGGATCATGATTGACCAAACAAATTATCGTAGTATGATTGATCCCGATGTACCTCACAGCTAGTAGACCAGACATCTTGTTCGTTGTTTGCATGTGTGCTAGATACCAGGCTAAGCCTACTAAAAAGCACCTTGAAGCCGTTAAACGGGTCTTTCGGTATCTCCAAGGAACCATCAATATGGGTCTTTGGTACCTGAAGGACACCGGTATGTTACTAACAAACCCTATGCAGATGCTGATCATGCAGGGTGTCAAGATACTCGTCGAAGTACACCTGGAGGTGCTCAGTTTTTGGGTGATAAGCTTGTGAGCTGGTCTTCAAAGAAGCAAATGAGTACTTCTATTTCCTCTATAGAGGCTGAATACATAGCCATGTCATCTTGTTGTGCTCAAGTCTTATGGATGAGATCTCAATTATCTGACTATGGCTTTGAATTCAACAAAATCCCTCTGTACAGTGACAATAAAGTGCTATTGTTCTCTCATGCAACAACGTTCAACACTCAAGAGCAAAGCATATCGACATTCGACATCATTTCATCAGGGAACAAGTGGAAAAAGGTGTGGTGGAACTCTATTTTGTGAGGTCTGAATATCAGTTAGCCGACATCTTCACCAAAGCTCTTCCAAGAGAACGTTTTGAGTTTATTCTTCCACGCCTTGGCTTGAAAAGTCTTCAACCAGAAACACTCAAATGTCTTCAGGAGGAAGACGAGGAGTAAAGGTCTATCTTCATCTATCTCTTGTATATATCTATTCGAAAAACAAAATACAAAATTATAAAACCTTCAAAAACCATAAAAATCTAAAAAATTCGAAAAATCTTCAAAAATATTGTGAATTTGTCATGCTTTTTCTCGGTTCGTCAATATCTACGTTCTTTGTGCTGTCATTCAAAGAATGACACGGGACTTTAGATGTTGTTCGAACTCTTAAAAAAAAAAAAAAAAAAATTGGAGAAAGAGAAACAATGGCTTATTGTCAGTTCAGGCAGTAACCCGCTTTTCAAAGAAAGAACAGAGCCATGCTTTTTCATGTTTTTCAAGATTTGAGAATTTGTTTGAACGTTCATCAAAAGCCTTCTTATCAACCAAATTCCATGCTCTGATTCTATAAACATTTATCTGCTGAAAACTAACTGCTTTGAAAAAGAACTCAGTCTCTATTTTTGATAATCAACTGGACTTATTTGTCAAAAGATCAATCTTTCAATCAACAACCTATGTCATTGATTGAGGGGGAGAATGATTTCAATTAAATTAAAAAGTTATTTGGCATTCAATTGTTTTCAAAAGATATACATGCATGTTTTATCAATGGAGTTTAAAGTCTTAACATCCGATCCTTATCAGTTAAAACGCTTTCATAATCAAGTCACAATTCTCCTTAAAAGCTTTCAAAATCAATTGAAATCTAAAAGAGACCACAAATCTCAAATGATTTGATAATTGTGATCGGGGGAGAATGTGTGATTTAAATTGGATTTAAACTGATAATTCGGTAAATGGTTTTATAAGGATGTACATGCTCTTCTTCCCACATGTGACAAACGATTTCAAATTTTCCATGCACATGTTGAGGGGGAGCATCTATCTTAAACCTATGATTTGAAACGTGATCACTTATCTCAATGTGCAGGTTCCCTCTAGTATGTGCAAAACTCTTTTCAAATCTTGAGGCACATATTGAAGGGGAGCAAAACTTATGAAAACATCATCCTTCCCAAAAATGCTTTATCTACTTGTCTTGGTTAGGGAAGTGATGTTGATATCTTTTAGAAAAATGGTAATCAAAGAAGTAATTTCTTCCACTTGCCTCCGTGTGCAAAACGATTTCAAACACTTGATGCACATGTTGAGGGGGAGCACTTATTCTAAAAATATCAAAAACAATTCAGGTACAAAATGCTTTGATAAAATATCATAAGTATCTGGATTGATTTTCAAATGATTTTCAATTGGTTCCTATGGCAGATGAACAATACCAAAAAGACGACCAACTTTACATTATGTATGGTGATATAAGGACGATAAGGTTAGGTATGTGTTCCCATGATCCGTCAGAACCGGAGGGATCTACCCAAGGACTATCCACTAGTTAGTGTAGAGTTCTTAGGTATGATGATAAAAGGAGAAAAATGAGATATGGGAAGAGTGCGGACTGAGACTGAGCTAGTACTGGAATAAACCCAACAAGGTTCTAGCTATGAAGTCTTGGTAAGCACTGAAGGGGTTGAAGAATTAAAAAGAATTGAATGAGAAAAGGGTGAAAACAAATAGCCCTCCATTTATTCAACCTTAGGGCAGAAACCGGGTTCAATTCAAATGCCTGGTAACATCGGTATGGAAGACAAGACGTCATGGACCCAGTGACGCACTGCACTTCAACTTTCCAAACCACTCAAGTTCCTCTTAAAAGGACTTGTTTCATTCTCACGGGGAACCGACATTATCTATCACCTTTCTCTTAGAGATTGTTGATATTGAAGGAGGAGACCCTCTCCCTAGACTCTGATATAGGATCCAAATATGCACAAATTGAGTCTAGTGCCACGAGATCATCAATAAATCTCATTAGGACACTTTCAATGAAGACTCTATGTTTCACACAATGTGGAAAGAGAGATTATATCTTGAGTCCTACACATTATCCTTGTGGTATTGCCAGAACATCTAAGTGATGTGTTTACATATTCACTGTGAAGATGGAAAGCCTTCTGGAGCCAACATCTAACAAGCTCCTGGTAGGTGGCATGTGAGATCTATTATACAGATCAACCATGTGACAACTGAACAGAAACAATGGGGCGATTCAATCTTTTGAATCAATCCTGGTTCAGGTTATGGATTGACGGATACCTTTGAAAACCGGTCTTTGTGCTTTAAAACTCTTTTCATTAGCACGTCGACCGTGTACTAATTTTTCAAATCAAAAGGTGTTTTATGATTGATAATTGATTTTCATTAAAACCTTCGTTATATTGCAAAAACAATTTCTATTGAGCAATACACGATTGTTTTTCAAATCTCTTTTCATCAATCAGTGGACGATAATTTGCTGGTTCACTCACTCCGTGTTGTCTTCTTTGAGACGTTCCGGTTTGAGAACAGCTAGAGCAGCTGCGAAACCCTGTCAAGGAAATTCTTTGGATTTATACCTGATCACAAAGGCATACTTTTACTGATCAAGGGGAACCGTGGGCCGTGTACCTCAATTCATCGAAAGTGATCAAAGACACTTTCGTGCGCTTTATTGCTAACTGTCTTATGCAGGTACACCCCGACGTTTGCAGCTGATCGAATGAAGCGGTCAATCCATAGCCGCATGCTCACCTAACACATTCATCTCAATAGAAATCATGATTAGTGCATCAATGACTCTGATATTTTCACTCCATGCTTCTGCTACGCTGCCGCCAATATCATGAATCAACGAATGCTTCCGCTACTCTGATGAGAAGATATCATGATCAGAATGTGAGCATGTCGGTCTGAAAGTCACATCATCACATAATACCAACACCACAATGGATGTATCGAGATTTTCTATTAGCTGATGATCTCAAAAGCTGGCTCAACATTATTATCACGTGGATCAGGAAAAGACCTCCACTTGGATTAACCAAACATGCAATGAGTGGAATCAATGACTACGAGCTTCGGAGCAAAGTACTACATCAAGAATGCAAGATCAATTGTTAATGTAATATCTGATTGTATTCAATGTCATTTTAGTATATGTTTGAGGTGACCTCCCTTAGGGGAGATTGTTAGGAATTAGAAATTCCAGGTATTAAAGAGTCGGTCACCTCAAGTATATGTAATCGTTAGAAAGCTCGTAGTCATAGTACTTTTATGTTAAGTAGTATTTAGTTTAGTAACACCGTGGAGGACGGACGGGTCTTTACCCACTGTATGCCTGATCCACAGCCCGTTGTGTGGCGTTTTATTGTAAGACTATAAATACTCTCTACCTTCCAAGGTAGAGAGTTGGAGCTCATAATAATATCTTTCGCTTTCTCTCACTAAGTTCCCTAAACCTCTAACTTTCTCTCTCTAGAATTCCACTTATACGCCCACTTTGTGTTATGGTTTGATGTGTAAGTGAAATCCAATATCCTACAAAAGAGAGCTTCGAATCTGCTCAACATAAGGATTTTCGGTTTGGGGGGAAGCTGCCAAAGTCTATCTTTCTCAAAGGCTCATGTTCTATCTTCTATTCTGGAGCCTGGGAAGCTTTGGTGGTGGAAGTTTAAGAGATGGCGAATTCTATCTTCTACGACGTGCTGCTCGATATCCTTATCTCGATACTCGTATCATCATCTTCTTAAACTATATCATCTACTCTATCTTTGTATATATTTATCTGAAAAACAAAATACAAAAATATAAAACCAGCAAAACAAAATAGAAAAATATAAATCAACAAAAACCCATAAAAATAAGAAAATTTGAAAAATACCAAAAATATGTTTTCTCAAGACATGTCCTCTGGTATCGATAACATCTGCGGTCTTAGAAATGTCATTCAATAATGGCACGGGACCATAGATGAAGTTCGAGCAGGAGGTGTAAATATTCTTTTTCAAAATATGTCACAAATCAAATGGCTTGCAGTTACTTAAGACTGTAACCCGTGCTTAAACCATGGTTTTCTATTATTTCAGATAGCAACCCGTTCTTCAAGGAAGGAAAGTGCTGCACTAAACAAAATTTCAAATATTTCGTGCACTTATCCTAAAAGAAATTGAGGAAAGTATGTCGAAGGACTGCTGTTCCTACTCAAATATTTTTCCTTCTAAAAATTCTTTAGAAAAATATTTGTTTTAACTAAATGTTGGAAAATGAGTTGCTTGAAAATCAATCAGAATCAAGTTTTCATCAAATTGCAAAAACTCAATCAATGACTTCAGCGCTTTTAAAACTTTTCAAGAAAAAGAGTCATTGATTGAGGGGGAGAATGTTTTTCAAATTTACATCATCTAATGGGCTTTCTTAATCATCCTACGTAGTTATCTGAAAAATATAATTGCCTATGTTGAAGGACTAGGTTTCTAGGATGTGATTGTTAGGTTTAGATGATTATAGATTGATGAACATATAATTCCCATGCCCATGTATGATCTGATTGATATGTTGGATTGGCTTTAATTAGTCGATTGCTGTTTGGGTGATGTCGACCACCATATATTTGTATGTATGTTGACTAACATATGCAGATAAGATGGTATATAAGAATGTTCCCGATCCAGATCCCACAATCGAAGATGATTGGATGCCGAATGGAAAGGGTGACTATATCTTGGGTTGACAAATGAAGAAACGGAGCTTAATTTGACTTCTATGGAGAGTTGGCATGAAAAAATGCAACGTAAGAGGTCTTACTGCATCAGCAGATGGTTTTCTTCATCATTAAAGGAAGAAACAGAGCTTAATTTGACTTCAGTTGGCATGAAAAAATGCAATGTAAGAAGTCTCACTGCATCAGCAAATGGTTTTCTTCCAACCCTCAGCAACAACAACAAAAGCAGCTCAACCACCTAACGTATCTTTGTGCAGGACAACTAGTGAATAATACCATTTTTCAAAATTATTTGATAAAATTGTTTTGAAAATGGGAAAATATTGTTTTGAAAATAAACTGGACTAAATTTTGAAAATCACCGGACTTTATTTTATCAAAACCTAAGTCACTCAATCATCGACTACGGTCATCGATTGAGGGGGAGAGTGATTTAAAACAAAATATTTTCAAACGATATTTCTTCATAAAAAGTCCGGTTTGTACAAAAATAAAGTGGTGATCTAAAGATTTAATGTTATGTCATGGTATGATTTTCTTTGAAACTCAAAGATCTTACAAGATAAAATTTTTTCTGTTCTTGTTTGATTGTGAAGTTGTTTTATTTTAATTAAAGATCTCTTAAAAACTATCATACCTGACACTAACAATCTTTAATGTCTTAAATTGATCCTTATCAGTCATTTTTCAAAATTAAATGTTGCCACGTCTTTCCCCAAAATTTTCTTAATGATTTAAATCAATCGGGTATCCAAAATCTCAATTGGTTTGAAGTTTTTGATCGGGGGAGAGATCGTGATTTAAATCTCAAATCGGTTTTAAAGGGTGATTGTTTCAAAGCACTCCTTCCTTCATGTCCCAAACGATTTTGAAATACATAATGCACATGATTGTGGATGAGCATTTAACCAAAAAACCAGAAGAGTATTTAAACAAGGCCACATTTTCTCCCATGTTTTCTAAACCGTATTAAACCACTTGGGATCCAAAATCTCAAAGGGTTTGATATTTTTTATCGGGGGAAAATTTGTGATTTAATAATGAAACTTGATTAAAGATGATCATTTTGATTCAAATGTGCATACTGCTCTTCCATATGTGCTAAACGCTTTCGAATCTCGAAGCACATATTGAGGGGGAGCATTTCAAAAGAAAACAAACTTTCAAGGTACAAAAGATTCTATGTTTCAACATAAAGTACCTTGATTGATTTTCTAAATGGGTTTTTAATGGCTTTTGTGATCGTGGATGTGCTTCAAAAGAACTCTTTCCTGTATGTGATAAAATTTACTTCATACATGGTGTTATAAGGATGGTTAGGTTAGGTATTCATTCCCACGATCCCGCCAGAGCCGGAGGGATCTACCCAAGGACAATCCACTAGATAGTGTAGAGTCCTTAGGTATGATGAAAAAAGGAGAAAAATGAGAATATGGGAAGAGTGCCGACTGAGACAGAGCTAGAACTGGAATAAACCCAACAAGGTTCTAGTAATGAAGTTTCGGTAAGCACTGAAGGGGTTGAAGAATAAAAAGAAATGAATGAGAAAAGGGTGAAAAGATATAACCCTCCAATAATTCAACCTTAGGGCAGAAACCGGGTTCAATACATATGCTACTGGTGGTTACTAAGGTAACACTGGTATTGAAGACAAGACGTCATGGACCCAGTGACGCACTGCACCTAACTTCCCAAACTACTCAAGTTCCGCTTAAAAGGGTTTGTTTCATTCTCACAGGGAACCGACATAATCTATCAACTTTCTCTTAGAGATTGTTGATATTGAAGAAGGAGACCCTCTCCCTAGTCTCCGGCATAGGAACCAAATGTGCACAATTGAGTCTAGAGCTAAGAGATCATCCACAATATCTCATTAGGACACAAAAGTAATGAAGACTTGCTGTTTCACACAATATGAAAAGTAAGTATATATCTTAAGAGTCCTACGCATTATCCTTGTGGTATTGCCAGAACATCTGAGTGATATACTAACATATTCACAATGAAGATGGAAAGCCTTCTAGAGCCAACATCAAACAAGCTCTTGGTAGGTGGCATGTGAGATCTATCCAATAGATTAACCGTGTGACAACTGAACAGAAACAATGGGGCGATTCAAAATTATGAATCAATCCTGGTTCAGGTTATGGGTTGACGGATACCTTTGAAAAACCGGTCGTTGTGCTTAAAAAATTCTTTTCTTTAGCACATCGACTGTGTATTAATATTTAAAATATAAAAGGTGTTTATGATTGATAATTGATTTTTCTCAAAAACCCTCGTTGTATTGCAAAAACACTTCTAAGAAATACGTGATTGTTTTCAAATCAATTTTTCATCAACAGTGAATCTCAATTCGCTGGTTCACTCACTCCGTGTTGTCTTCTTTGAGACGTTCCGGTTTGAGAACAGCTAGAACAGCTGCGAAACCCTGTCAAGGAGATTCTTCGGAATTCTACCTGATCACAAGCAGTACTTGTACTGATCAACGGGGAACCGTGGGCCGTGTACCTCAATTTAACGAAAGTGAGCAAAGTCAGTTTCATGTGTTTTATTGCTAACTGTTGTTTGTAGGTACATTTGGACAGTTGCAGCTGATCAGAATTGAGGAGTCAATCCAAAGCCGCATGCTCACAACATCCACACTTAATTGAAAAAATCATGACTTGTGCATATCTACAGAACCTGGCTCTGATATTTTTATACTATGTTTCTGCTACGCTGCTGCAAATATCATGAGTCAGTAAAGCTTCCGCTACTCTGATGAAAAGATGTCATGATCCAGAAAGTGTGAGCATGTCGGTCCGAAAGTCACAACATCACATGATGGCAACACAATAAAGGGTGATCCAGAGATTTACTGTGGCTGATGATCTCAATGAAAGCTCAAAGATCATCAAAGATGTGGATCAGTTCAAAGACCTTCACTCAAAGTAAAAAACTATGCGGACTTTAAAGAATCGCTACTAATGCACAAAGATTGCAGAATTTGAAGAATTAAAGTCTACGAGCTCAAGACTGAAGATTTAATATAATGCTAGGATGCAAAATGTAAAACATGGGGTGACCTCCCTTAGGGGGAGATTGTTAGGAATTGGAAATTCCATGTTAAAGTATCTGTCACCCCAATTATGGTCCAAAGATATGTTAGCTCGTAGACTTGTAGTTATTTACTTTGTTTTGTAGTTAATTAGTTAATTATTAGCGTAGAGTAGTTTAGTGTAACACCGTGGAGGAAGGACGGGTCTTTACCCACTGTATACCTGATCCACAGGCCATCAGGAGGTCGTGTAGTCTGTAAGTATAAATACCCCTTCCATCCTTGGAAGGGGTGGTGCTTCTTTGAATCTAACCTTTCATAATTTATAAAGCAAGTCTCTAACTAGAACACCCTCTCTTATCTTTCTCTCTCTAAATGGCTAACATGTATTTCCATCATCCAAGACCACCCGAATCATCAACACAATAATATTTACGATCCAACATAACATATGAGGACTTGAGACATCGGGAGGTGTTGAATGTATGTTGAGACAAAATGTGATTACAAGTAACTTGTACATTTTACGTTATGTATTACAAGTTACATGTTTGTCATCAATCAAAACAAACGAGAGTGTATAGATTAAATATCGTAATATTTGCACTAACAATCTCCCCCTTTTTGATGATGACAAAAATATGTAAACGTAATAGGTAGTAAAATGTAAAAAGTTACTTATATCCTTACAACCTTTACATTAACTTCTCTGTTTATACTCTTCTCCCTCTTTTGTCGAAACAAAAAGGGCATGTCCTTGGAGTTTAACTTTATTTCTCCCCAAAAAGGTGAGCTTGCGTCATCCCTAGTGAAGTTAAAGCGTCTACTCCAATCCGTCCCTTGTTTGGTAGCGGATCCATGGATCAAATTAAGAGGCTTAACCTACATCAAGGTTACTTTTATGCAAAATTTTTGAGAAGTATATGATAAAGAAAAATGCATAGCAATGTTAGCCTATTTTCTCAACTTTTTGATCGAAGCACAAAGGCTTGTCGAAAAGTGAGAATGATGATTAATGCGTGTATGCTCCCCCTTGACGGTTGCTCCCCCTTGTTTGAGGCGTCAAGGTATGATTAAAAACCTACAAAACAAATTATAGTGCAAAACTATATTCGTCATTCGACGAGTAAGTGATATACAACAAAGTGTGTATAAGATGCATTCAATAAATGATTGACGAAAGTTCCCCTTGCTCTAGAGCATCAAGATGAACCTTCAAAATAAGTATTAGTATAACAGAAGCTTTATCTTTAGAAAAATATGTCATATACAACCAAGTGTATAGACGATGCAATATGAGTGCTTAATGGATATTCCCACTTGTTCAAGGGTGTTAAGAAGCACCTAAAATAATAAAAATAATTGATGCAAACTTCATCATTGGATGAGTAAGTTATATACAATCGAGTGTATATGATGATGAACCTACAATGAAAAAAATTAGTGCAATATATTTCATCTTTTTGATAAAAAAAAAGATGTATATATGTGATATATAAATGATATAATCAAAGATCTCATGAAATGCAGTCTCCTAATAAGAATTACAATCATAAGAAAAGCAATAATATAATATGATAAGAGCCTACAAAATAGTGCCTAGAAAGAAGATATGAAGTGAAGTTGGAATATAAAGAGTTAAAGCTAGTGGTGCCAGTGTTGGTGTCAGTTCACTAGTAGGATTCATGTGGTGATAACTCGATAGATGACTTCAGATTTATAAGAGTAAGTTTTCGCTAATCCATGGTGGTGATGATTAATGAAATTGGTGATGGAAGGTGGTGGTGATAACGTATAAAACTATTAAGGAGTTAGAAACTCATATGTATAGCAAATATAAAAATATGGACTCATGCAATCCTTTCGTAATGTCAAGTGACCAAGCCTAAGAGGAAGAAAAAATTATGAATGGACATTGCATTTTAATGATGCATAAGGTTTATGATTTGAATGATTTTTTGATGCTAACAACCTATTGTTTTGAACAAGTTCTTATATGCTTCAACCCAAGAGTAATCAATAGTGCTTTCTATCTAAGAATATTATAATGAAGATACCAAAAAAATGCATAAATATAAAAGTGATAACATTAAGATAAATTCGTTCATTAATTGACATGAATTATAAAAATGACCTATTCTAGGTGAAAATGGGAAAGATAGTATTAACATGGTTTTGACCGACATGAATGATTATGACATTGAAAAGAAGTGAAGACAATATGTACCAAAAAAATAAGTACCTATATGAGGATGATAATGACATCATATGAGAGAGAGTTGGATAGACCAACGTGTTGAAAGAGTGTTAGGAATGGCGGTTTTGATTAACTAACAATGACATGCATGATATCTGTTAAGCGAGAGAAGAATAAGATCCTATGATGGTGTTCTAGATAGTGAAGTTGTAAGGTGCTGGTTTTAGAAAAATCCTAGATTTGTTGATTGTGGAGATGAAGAAGTTTGTAAAACATATGACGCATTTTTCACTTGATGAGGTATTGGTGCAAACTTGTGATATAAGGTTAAAAAAGGTTGAACTAGTTGTGGTTTCGTGAACCGGTTTTAGCTAAATGATGTTTACCTATGTGTTGGTATTTTAGAGTGTAAGAGACATAAAATTTGACAAAAAAACAATTATGTGAATGAATTTCTCTCCCGCTTAATTGGTAGACATTCAACATAATGTGTAATGTATCAAATAAAGAATGACAATAAAGTGTTTAGTAGGTTATTTGGGTTAACGAAAGAGATGAGCTTAGTAATGTTTTAATGGGCTTAGTAATGTTAGCATAGAATGAACTTCATACTTAGAGTCACGTACCTCTTCTAGATTAATACGAGATGATCGTATGATAAGGCATGTGGTTTCCTCACAGGAGGTGGAGATGATGATATAATTAAAGTATTGTTGTAGCTAAATAGTGGTGGAGGCAATTTTTGTAAAGCGGAAGTAATAATGAGATTTGGAAAGAGGTCGGTTGAAAGATACGAAAAGCCAAGCCTCTAAAACTTAATTCTATATTCTTTAAAGCTATATGTAAGTGCAGGGGTCCCATAAAGAATATTACTAATCTACGTAGCAATAAAGGAGATTATGCAAAATAAGCATATAAAAGTTAGAACCAAGTGAGATAACACATAATTTGTTATCAACCTACAAAACAAATTTGTTAGTGACAAAAGATGTTAACATGATAGACATCAAATGATAACATCTCATATAAGCAAAAACAACACATTGCACTTAGTAGACAAGAAATCACCATACAACAAGGTAGCATCAAGACAAACAATCATATTATGCAATAATGCGACATTATTCAAGACATTTTATTTTTAGATTGTTTTGTCGTTAGTCTTAGATATTTAAGTATACTTAGATATAAGTAAGTATGACAATTTATGTGATTATATTTTAGGATAAAAAGACATCTAAAAGTTTATTATACAAAAAATCACTTTGACAAATTATAAGTGCACACGTAGCAAACAAATAGTGTGACAAAGACGCAAAAGAAGCAAGATGAGAGATTCATGCAAGCCATGTTTAAATTATAACATTTAGGAGCATGTATCATTTAGACCATCTTATGCATAGATTTAAGGAATGTCAACAAAATACAATAGCTTTCCAACATGGATACATCAATGACATATTATGAGTTTACAAATAACACATTAGTCATGCGAAACATTATATAGAGGACAAAATTGCTTCAACCGTAAATATCATGCAAATCATGTTTACGCTTAACATTAAGTAGCATAAAGCATCACAAAAACAAAACCTTTCTAGGGTTTACACATTTGACAATTAATCAAGTAGGTATCAAACACCAAGAAAATGTCAAGACAATTGATCATTTTAAACAAGAACATGTAATCAACACATGTATGTGTAATGCAAGTGGTTTAAAATAAACTAAAGGAATAAAAGTCATATCTGTGGAGTTTGATAGACTCCTTGAGATCGTTTTGAGCCTCTAGGGATTAACAATAACAAATACTATTACATGCACAACGGAATAAACAAATCGATACTTTATTATTGAACAAGGTTTTTCATTATATTCACTCCAAGCCTCAACTATTATTTGATCAGGATAATTCGGTTACACTTAACTTGTAACAGGGATAAAAGATCCTTGAGGCTAAACTAAACAAACTCTAACCCTAAACGCTATAATACGCTAGGCAAACTAAACAAACTACTAACCCTAGACAACTATAGGAGCCCTTGACATTCTTTATTGTTTTGTATCATTGAATCTATTTTTGTTGGATCCTTATCCTTGTAGAAACCGACACACGAATTTAATATTCAACCTAAGAAGAAGAAAAATAACAATAACTCTTAAACACCTCTTAATAATGAATACTCTAACCAAAAGATAGGGTTTTACAACCTTGAAGTGTATCGACCTTAGATATAAAACACACACATATATCTATCTAACCTAGACCTCCTTTTATAGGCTAAGGAGTCCTTTACATAATACAATATACCTAAAAGATAAATATCTTTTCCATATTTATCTAATACAAAATATTAAACCGACTATACCAACTAGCGGTACAATACAATAGCAAAGTGGTTTCACATTATATAGCACTAACTTCGCAGGGATTCATTCTTCTCAAGTGGTTTCATCAACTCTATCCGTGGGTCACAATTCTCATACAATACTCCATATTCATCATTTCATAACGGTTCATTCATGATTTTTTTGCATTTCACATTAAACGCGTAAATTTTCATATTAAATAAACGTAATCGCGTGAGTTATTAATTTGAATACTTAATCCGTTATTTCAAAAATGATCCCGATATATTTTTATACTTATGTTTAGTTTATAAAAACTATATTTTGAGTTTACCTAGTGTTCTAAATTTATTTTGTATATAAATAGTTAAGTTTATATTATTACAACACTTTTCTTAAAAACTACACGATAATTATATTATCACTCTTACAAGAAATGTATTTTTCTTATGATCTCGTAGACCTTAAATACACTAATGTATATAAAATCTTACAAGTTACATTTAATCTATACACTTTACATACAAACAATTACTTCACATATGTTTCCCCAAAACCGCCAATGGGGGATGTATCTATAAGTTGGTAATTTTATGTATAGCATTTTTCTTCTCTCTTGGTTTTATCCTCTCAAAACCCCTCATAGTGATGATCATCACAATTTTCAAGATCAAGTTTATATCTAGTATACACTCTTGTTTGTGAAATAAAAACCACCTTGTTCCTTGCACCTCATCATATTCACTTGTAAGCATGTTTCTATCATTTTTCAATTTCATATGTATCTTTTCATTTTTTGAGCAACATGTGTGATTTATACCCGATTTTTAGAGTTTTATATATATTTTGGTCAGCCTATAATTAATTCATTGGTCTTGATAATGTTTAGGATGACACCCTAAGAAGGTGTGGTAGGATTAGATTACCGAGAAAACTATTTTAAGTATATAAAGTGGTCTGTCCTTATTTTGTTTTTTAAATAGTTACTAGATATTTAGAAAATATACTTTAAAACGAATCGTGGCGAATTTAGTTATATTTTACAAGTTTCGAAATATATATTTTTGAAATTTCCTACGAGTAAGTCCTAAGAAGACTTATCAATAACACGGATGAAAGCGATAAAGATATCGTTTTATTAAACACCTCTATATTATAAGACAAGTGTTACGTAACTACCATGTTAATGTTTTAACGATGATACTCTAGTAAAATTAAGATCATCAAGCATATCAAAAGGAGTTTTAAATAAATTAATTACGGTTTCAAACAACTCACTTGATGTTCGAGACCTTTTTGGACGAAAACTCCTGAACTGAAACTTCTAGATTTCGATACAAACTTTTCAAAAGAGTTCGTTCTCTAACAATCGACGTACACCATTTTACGACTAGTCTTTCATTTATGTCAATTTTTCGACACATTGTTTTAGTATTTCACCATAATCATTACAAAACCATTGTAGGATGACAGGACTAGTAAAGTCATTTTTGAATGGTCAAGACGTCAAAAAAGAGTATTATAATAAGAGAAAAGTATTATTTTCTTTTCAAAACTCGCAAATGGTATAAATAACATATGAAATGCATGCATAACATTACATTGCAACTCATTACATATCATAACATTCATCCTAGGTCGCGGATAAGGCACTTCATTTTGTTAGTCACAGTGAGTTCATACCCGCTACTCATTTAAATTCCTATAAACTACATACATTCTTATACAATACGTAACTTTAGACCTAAAAGATTTCATATGCAATGGATCAAAACATACAAGAATTTCCAAATAGTTGTTTACTATCTACAAGCAATACAAAATATACAAACATAAGTGGCACCAAATTAAGTTGTTGGGGACTAATTTACAAACATACAAGAATTAACTAGGCTATTATTACAAACATTCCAAACACCCTTGTGGTGTTAACCATCCTAATGCACATAATCATGATTTTCATACTATATTTTAAATGGGTTGTGAACAGTTGCAAGTTTTGTATGGGCGAACTTGGAACCAAGTGGATTTACAAGTGAACATTTCTCAAAGTATTTCAAATCATTTTGTTACAAACTTGTGAACTCACCAACCATTGTGTTGACATTTTTAGCAATCTCGGTCTTATGTGATAGCATTTCATGGAGCTTCATGGCATACATTGAGTCTTATGCTTTAACTATTCATTCTGTAAACTCGTATTATCAAACTTTGTGAATTCCTCGTGGTGTAAACTTTCTTATTTATCGAATGGTAAACTTTTCAAGCGTCTCATTATAGAGTCTCTATCCATACTATGACGTTATACCCCAATGACACTATCGTTCCGCTGCGATATTTTGGGGGTGTGACACCAACACTTAGAATAATTCCTGTTCTGAGGAACCTAAAACCCAACAATCCTCCCTTAAACTTGATACATTCAAATAGAATTCTCAAGTTTCTTTTAAGCTCAAAGCTTATGAATTGGAGGCTGTATCCAAACACTTACCATTTTTAAGAATTTGCTCATACTTTAGCAACAACCTGTATGCTTGATCATCATAAGGCTTCAGCATCTTTAAACCACCAGACTTCACCATCTGAGTAATAATTCCTGGATAATTATTCAATTTAGGATAATCTCCTTCTACAAGAATATGAATAACTTCTCCAGAAACTGTTAGCACATGAACTCCACAAGACTGATATAAAAACCATCTTGTAACTTGACCATTGTAGAGTCCTTTTCATTCAGGTTCATCATGAGTAGGTTCAAACAAAATCTTCAAGTGATGATAAAACATTCTCTCATGATAATCATCTGGATGTACATCACCAATTTTATTCTTGTACAACTTCCAAAGATTCATCAAATCATCTCTATCCAAATATTGAAGAATTTTTGAAAATTTCTCAAACACAGAAACTTCATTACTGACTCTTTGAATTTTCCAACATCCTTCACTTCCATTAAGCTCAAATGTATAAGAAATAATTTGATTACCATCTTCATTCACTTCTTTCATTCTTTTAGAACCAGATGTTTCCTGAATCTCAGATTTTCTCTTTTGACTACTTTTAATCCACTCTTCTTCTCTTTCAGAATTCATTGGAATAAAATCATCATTAGTAATCCTCATACACATCAAATAGATCTCATGAATTCTCTCAAATGAACATTTACTGAGATTTTCAGGAATATGTATGCCTAAATTCTTGATAATCTTCATCATCACATTTCTCATCTCACCTTTTGTAGGAGGTTTCTTCCTCATAACTTGCTTCTTCTCATTACTGATCCTCCTTTCCCATTCACCCAAGATTCTAACTCTTTCATCAATAGAAAACAATGCCCATTCTTGAGTAGTATACTCATTCTGTATGTTATTAGAAGCTTGAAGATAGTTTTGTGTTTCATTCCATTTAGCTAACAATTTCTAAGTAGCCTCTTCTTCTTCTTTCTTCTCTTTCTCTATAGCTGCTTTTTCTTCAGCTAGCAGTCTTCTTGTATACTCTTCATCATAAGCAATCTGTTCTTGTTTATTCTTAAACTCCAAAGTTGGTTCAGCAATACCTTTTCCCTTTCCTATATCTGGTAAAACCACCTTCTTCTTCAAAGGTTCACCAATTGTCAAACTTTTACCTAAGGGTTTAGGTGCAATATATTTAAGAGATAATGGAACAGGTGCAATGATAGGTGTAGGGTTAGATGAGGTTTTGCTTAGATTGATCAATGTACTTGCAACTTCCTTCTCAATTTCTTTTGATTTAGGTGGTGATACAGAGGTGGTTGTGACAATCGTAGAAGTGGTTATGATAGCAGTGGGTAAGATTAAAGTGGGAGTGGTTATGGTTACCTTATTTGAAACTGCAGCAGTGGTTTCAATAACACCAGCCGTGGTTACAGAGACACTGTCAGTGGTTGTGTTCTCAGATCACCCCTTCTTCTACCACAGTCTTCAAACTTTCAAGAACAGCTTCATTCCCATCTTTATCAGATACCAAAAATTGTTCTCCTTGATCTCCACTATCCACATCCTCATCCATATGCACACCAACAACCTCCCCTGAATTCATGCCTTCACTCCTCCCCTGTTTGGGTACATCCTCCAAAATCACAGCTGGAGAGGAGTCCACCTTCCTTTTCAACTTTCTCACTTTTCTTAAAACAGCAACCCCAGGTATCCTCACCTTCTCCATCACAAACATTCTGTGCTTCAGCCTCCTAATCTCTTTACCCTAAAACACAGCCAACTCTTGAAGACTAGAGATTGTGTTCTCCATCTTGGTACATTTAGCCGTCAATTCATTTAAATGTTCAATAATATCCTCCCCACTTCGACCTGTGTTAACTGGTCCAAGAGGTGGTTCATTGGAAAAGTCATCATGTACCTGTTTAGGATCCGTCAATTCATTGTCATGGTCCAAACTATCCTCATCACTTCGAGCTGTGTTAACTGCTCTAAGAGGTGAATCCTTGGATAAAGCAAACATAGCATCAGACCTTGCCTGATCATCTATGCACCCTGAGTGAACTAATTGTGTTAGGTCACAAGGTTTACCACACAAGCTTACAAGAAGGAGATAAAGGCGATTGAACAAGATCTACACACACACACACGTTAATACTAAATATGGTTTAGGCGTAGAGAGTATGTGAAAAGAAAACTTGAACAACCAACCCTCAAGTGAGGGTTATTACATAGTATTTATAGGAGGGAAGCTAGGCCAACACTCCTAGTCCCTTCCTTTCTCCTATGGGCTTGGGCCTAAGCTCATGGGCCTTCTACATAAGCTTAAGGCTAATAACAAACATAAAGGCCATAGCTAACTATTACATATGAGTAACTAACACTTGAATAAGGTTTAGGAGTGATTCCAACAATCTCCCCATCAAGTGTTATTACATATGAGTAACAAACACTCAAGTGTTGGTGATGAAAAACGGTGAAGGCGTTGATGTAATAGTAGCTTTGACGTCTTCTGACATTCTTCTTTCTTGTAAGAAGAATTGCCTTGATTTGAACCATCTCCCCAGTGTAGCGAGATAGTTTTCTTTGAACAGTTATGCTTTGACGCCATCTTTAACTTTGTTCTTTGATCATTGTTCTTTGTGATGAAAATGATAGTATGTTGTTATCGCATCGTGCCTCAGTCCGCTTCATTGCTATAGTGTCTCCACGTCATTCTTCAACATGCTCACACGCTCTTTGACGTTGGAATTCAAGATCTGATGAAGTTCTTTAAGTCTTTAACTTCGTAGATTCTTTGATTTGACGAAGAATCATTCTGACTGTTGTGTTGCTTTTGGATAGAACTTCCATTAGTGATGAAGTTGGCGTGAACATGAGAAGAATCTGCATGATCATTCCGCTCGAGAGCTTCCATAAGAAGAAAACATAAAACGGTTAGTAATAAGCGGATTCCGGCACTTACAAGTTTGAATTTCGAGAGTGTTGACAAAGATAGTGTGAAAACACAACTCTAATTTTACAAAGGCCGCTCCTGATCGGAGTCCCACAAGTGAGATAACACGATGTACCGAAGTACACCTACGATTCGGATGAGTCGCTGAGGTACACCGAAGCATCACCTCATGACTGTAGACCGTTTGAGACCACTAAGCGCAATCCACGTGGAGTTGCCAAAGCGACCGGCCGCGTTTGATGTTGACCGGCAGAGTTTCCATTCAATCACCGAGGATCACAAATGTGAACCTCTCATAAATGTTCTCGACAGATTGCTAAGATCTGTGAAGGACTCGATAATGTACCACTGAAATTCTTATTGTTGAATATCAAGTGATGAAATGTCAAGTGTACCTAAGAGATCTTTTGATGAATCTCGTGGCTCTAGACTCAATAGTGCGTTTTGGTTTTCCTAAGCGGAGACTAGGGAGAGGTCTCCTTCTTCAATACCAGCAATCTCTAAGAGAAAGCCGATAGTTTACGGAGGGTTCCCTGTGAGAATGAAACAAGCTTCTGTTGAGAGAAACTTGAGTGGTTAAGAAGGTTTAGTGCATGCGCCACTGGGTCCATGACGACTTTTAATCTTCAATACCGGTGTCATCTAGTGACAACAAGTAGCATATGAATTGAACCCGGTGTCTGCCCTAAGTTGAATAATCTGGAGGGCTATTTCTTTTCACCCTTTTCTTTGCATTTCTTTTAATTCTTCAACTCCTTCTTTCTCCGATTCTCATTTTCTCCTTTTACAATCATACCTAAGGACTTCTAAATACTAACTATTTGTGGTGTCCTTGGGTAGATCCCTCCGCTCTGGCGGATCATAGGACGGTTATTCCTAACCTTAGTCACCTTATAACTCCATGACTAACCTATGTTGCCATAAAACCATTGTTGTGAAAAATCTCTCAAAGTGTTTGTGAATGAAAACATTTTAGTACCACTGTTGAGATAAGATTTTGCATAAATACTCCCCTCCACATGTGCTTAAGAGTTTTAACGGTTAAAATGCACAGTGAGGAAAGAGCGCGCACATTTTGAATTGATCAACTCAAGATAGACATTCCCCCGCGAGACACGGTTACGTGGCATAGTTAAAGAGTTGCATTGTCAGCTTTTAGGTGACAACTAGCTCTAATAACTACCTTGAAGGTGTAGACAATCCTCTTAAGGTTGTCAAACCCGCCGAGTTCATGTCTACCAAGAGTTTCTCGAATGGTACATTCTACTTCGACAAGTCCTTTGCGAGACACGTTTACATCACTAGCGAACTAGCTTGAAATTATTACCCGTCCCGGACAAGTCTTTTTGAGTTACTAACAGTTAAGATCTCGTCAATTCATGGGTTACGTCTATAGCACAATGATTCATTTGCATTGACGCAACATATTTCTTATCACTTATTTTCTCCCCCTCAAAAATGGCATATATGATGTTATTTTTGAAAAGTTGAGAATAAATATGACCATTTCGAGTGTTGAGGGAAGAATGACCACTCGTGAACATTTTTGAACAAAGTTTTAATTCAAGTACTCCCCCTCAATAAGTGATTAAAACGGTTGAGGTTTTTGTAAAAAATAAGGGAAAGTACTTGTTCTTTTGAGCAAAACCTTGAAAAATGAAAGGTTTGATAGGTTTTACTCAAAAGTAAGAAGCTTTCGCTCCTTTTATAAGGATTGTGGCAATGAAGCGTACCATAGGGTCCTTTATTTACAAGTACGGGTTGTACACTGTAATGTGTGCACAAGCCATAGACATAATCAAACAAACAAAATCACAGTCAAGAGAGTACCCAATGATTACAGACGATCAGCTACTTTCTGAGGACGTTGGAAAGTCAGAATCGAAAGTTTGGTCATCCTCCCACATAGCTCTCCAACCGTTGCATCTGATCCCGATGAATCAAACATTCATCAATCCTAGTGATTAATCAACGAACATCCTTGCGATCCTTTGAATTCCATCTCTTCGTCTTAATTATACCCAACTCAATGTCCTTCAATCGATATGACAATCCATATCGAACCATCTCCGTGGTGGTGTCTTAGAACTTAGTGAATTTCATCGAAAGCCATGAAGCAAGTATGATGATATTCACTTTGGTAGACAAACCCAAACTTGTGTTTATGAACGATTTTGTACCGAGGTTCTTGATTGATTCCGATGAAGTGTAGAATTTAGGTAAGATTCGACCCCGAGGTGAAAAACTTCAATACGCTCTTTGATTTGAAGCGTATGAAAACAAGGAGTGCAGTAATGTACTTGATTTAAATTTCGGTTGAGGTTCTGGTTAGGGCTCATGTATGTCGTGATCCTCACCACCAGTGTATGTAAAGTGATCAACGGTTTTCTCCATTGGTGGTGTGGTTTCTGAATCCATTGGTTGATCGATGATGGTGGTCTGTGTAGCTTGTTGTGTAGTGGTGATAACATGCTTAACCATTTATCGAATAATTGATGGAGTTGCCTTCTTAATAGATTTTGTTGTTGACATAGGTGTTTCTTATGTTGATGGAGGTGATGATTGAGATGATGATTTTGGTTTGGTGGAAGTGTCAAGAGGTGTTACAGAAGACTGTTGAGGTTTGTGTATAGGATTGTCAACTATGTAGTTGTCTGATTCCTTCTTTAACTTTTCCTCCTCAGCTCTAGCAGCTTCTTTTGCCTCTTTTCGAATCATTTCCTCTTCAGCCGCCAAATTATCATCATTAGGGACTCTTTCATCCTTATCATGATCGTAATCTCCTTCGTCATATATTTCCACATTTTCACCATGCTTTTCTTCTTGCGGTTGTTATAGTTGTTGTTGTGGTTGCTTCATTTCAACAGTAGTAGTGACAGTGACACCCTGATCCTTACCGGGTTGATTAACCGGATCGGATGGGGTAAGAGATGTTTGCAATGGATCTTCCATAAGTGGAGGACTACTGCTTGACCCTCCTGCCCAACCAGGTTGATTAACCGGAAATGTTGAAGCATGGAATTCCATCCATTTCTGCTTTAATGTCTTACAAAATTGTATTACCTCATCTATTGAATCATACTCATCATCAGGATGACTTTGTGAGCATGACTTTGAATGGATGTAGCAGAAGGATGTCCACAAAGAATGATTATGAGCATATGAAGTTGTTGAAGATGACACGGAGATAGTTCTTGCCAATTGTTTTGTCGTATCCAGCTTGGAATGTGTTTGCCATCGAGAGCTCACCTGGGGCATTGATGTTTGCTTGATTTGCAGCCATTTCATGATCTGAAAGTCATTAGACAAAGAGACAGACATATGGAAACACAATGTGTTCGTATTAGTCTGATTTATTATCTAATTACTTGTATGATGGTAACATGTTTATGTTAGTTACAAGTCCTAAGTCACATTAGTCCAAATGTATGAAGTTGATGTGATAAGTTACGTGAACATGTTAATTTTGAAATTTCAAAGAGCAATAATTCACTTAACACACAACATATTAACTTTTGTAAGCTTATATGAAACATCAGATATTTGTGACCTATGCGTAACATTTAACAAGTAACATATGCGTAACGGGCCAAAAAGTAGTGAACAATGGGTTATGAGTAACAAGGATCCTTATGCGTAAGAAAGGAGCTTATGCGTAGGAGTAAGCTAAAGCGTAAGACCAAGCTTAGGCGTAAGAGTTTCTTACGCGTAAGACAAGTTCAAGTGCTTTAAGCTTACGCGTAGGGAAAAGCTAGATGTTACCCGTACAGTTTACTCGTTAGAGCAAAGCTTATGCGTAACAAGCCTTTCTTACGAATATCTTTCCAAGATACACGTAATCCATTGTAGACCCCTTATGCGTAAGAGCTACGCGTAAGTTTACTCTTAGGCGTGACCTTTACGCATAAAGTATTCCTAAAGCGTAACGGTTTGAACACCTAAAGATTCTGACATTACGAATAATTAACCTGTTAAATATAAACATGAAAACTTGATTGCAGTTAACTCCAAACATCTTTTAGATCACAAAACACGCATAAGAACATATCGATACACGTAAAGACTTAGGAGTAAAATTACTTAAACCCTAAACCCTTAATCTACGTGTAAGGGATATAGCTACACAAATCAAACAAGAATGTTTCCGGAGTGTCCTAGATGTCATATGAGTGCAATGGAACAAGATTTAACACATTTCCACCACGTAATCAAAAGATTTATGGGAGATGAACCCTAAAAACCTAAAACTTAAGTTCATACAGTTTAGATGTTTCTGGGCTAATTTAAAGGTTCAACAACATGCATATAAACTTATTCTAACACTTTCTTGACTACCTAATAACATATCACATAAAAGAAAAACCCTAGATGAGCGCAAGAACCCTAGAATTCAAATTAATGAAATTTAAGATTTAGGATGGTTTTGGACGATTGAAACAAGTTTAATAGACACTAAGAAAGGTTTTAACACAACTCATTTCAATCCCAACACTTTTATGCATAAACACCCAATTGCTCGAGTGAACAATTTTCCAAAATCAGTTTAAAGAGTTTTAACCGTTGGATTTGAAAGAATTTTAGAAATCCTTGTTTATCATCTTGATTAAAAACAGTTTAGAACTTATAGATTATGAAAAACTAGAACGGATTTAGAAGATTTGATTTGGGCCGTTTGATCTTGGTGGTTTAGGAGTAAATGAATTAATTTGCCAAGTTGACACATTCAGTCCCTCAACCTTAAAGAGGTTCCAACCAAGATCCTTTAACTTCCGTTTAGATAAGACAAAACATTTGTAAGGCAAGAAACTTCACGATACTCCCCCTCGACTTTTGAAATAATGAAATGGTTAAAACATTTGAGTCCGAGGAGAGTATATGACAAGAAACGTATCAACCATTTTAGAAGAAACAACATAATTTTGTAAACATGGAAGTACAAGGTTTTATGAAACCGAAAAATATTTACTTTCTCCCCTCAACACTTGTTCGGGAAAAATAGTGAAAGATTTGATAGAACAAAGTGTTGAATGAAGATTTGTACTTGCGATGTTTGAAAGAATTTAGATAGAAGAATGTTTTTGAGATTTTCGATTTTATATTTTTGTATTTTGTTTTTGAAAAATATTTACAAAAGAGGTTTTGGTGTTTGACAGGTTTTTAATACTGTTTTAGGAGGTCATCCAATTCCTCTTGAGTCAAACACCTCATACCAATCGGTGGACCAACTCATTAAACCTAGCGGGAGGCAAGGCTTTGGTGAGAAGATATGCCAATTGGTATTCGACCCACAAAATATAATTCAACAAGCACTGCTCCACGTGATCCTTGATGAAATGATATCGAAGATCGATGTGCTTTGATTTTGAGTGTTGAACTAAGTTGCACGAGATCGCAATGGCACTCCGATTGTCGCAGTACATCGGGATTCTCTCAAATACGTAACCATAGTCTTTGAGTTGTGTTCTCATCCAAATG
The DNA here is from genome assembly GCA_910596185.1 of Chrysanthemum makinoi. Lineage (NCBI taxonomy): Eukaryota > Viridiplantae > Streptophyta > Magnoliopsida > Asterales > Asteraceae > Chrysanthemum > Chrysanthemum makinoi. The sequence goes on from OU343220.1 coordinate 251,326,542, forward strand.
ACTTGAGCACAAAACGCCGACATGGCTACATATTCTGCTTCGGTTGAGGACGGCGATGTACAATCCTGCTTCTTCGATTGCCATGACACCAGTTTATCACCAAGAAATTGTAAAGCTCCCGAAGTACTTTTCCGTGAGTCTAAGCATCCTGCGTGGTCAGCGTCTGAAAAAGCGATTAGTTCAAAACCAGAATCCTTCGGATACCGGATCCCCAAGTTAATGGTTCCCTTTATGTATCGGAGGATTCTTTTAGCCTTTGAGAGGTGGGTTTCAGCTTGGTCGCGATCGATAACGAGAGCAAAGATATACGGCAAAGACAATATCAGTCTGCTAGCTGTTAGATACATGAGAGACCCAATAATACTACGGTATTTGTAGGGTCCACCAATTTCCCATGTAAATCAGCGTCTAGCTTCTTGGTATGAGCCATTGGTGTGGCATAGGTGTCACAGTTTTCATTCCAAATTTGTTTAACAATTCAAGGGCATATTTGGACTGACTCAAGAAAATACCACGGGTGATTGATGAACTTGCAGTCCGAGAAAGAACGTGAGTTCACCCATCATGGACATTTCAAAATTTTTCTTCATTAGTTTTGCAAAAGCGATTGAAAACTTTTTATGTGTAGACCCAAAATGATGTCATCCACGTAAATTTGAACAATTAAGATATGTGCCCCGTGATATTGTATAAAAAGAGTTGGGTCAACCGAACCTTTGGTGAAATTATTAGCAATGAGGAAAGATGATAGCTTATCGTACCATGCCCGAGGAGTTTGTTTGAGACCATACGAGCTTTGTTCGCTTTGTAGACGTGATTCGAAACTCGGGATCAACGAATCCATCCGGTTGGTCGACATAAACCGTTTCTTTAAGTTGTCCATTGAGAAACGCAGTTTTGACATCCATCTGATAGACCGTCATATTCAAATAAGCCGCGAACGCGAGAAATATCCGAACAGCCTCAAGACGAGCAACCGGAGCAAAAGATTCTTCAAAGTCTATTCCCTCTTCCCGACGATAACCCTTAGCAACTAGACGTGACTTGTTTCGATAACATTTACTTCAACATCCAATTTGTTTTTCCAAATCCATTTGAGACCAATGACGTAGACCCCTGTTGGTCTTTCAACCATTTCCCATACTTCAAGACGTTTGAATTGGTTGAGTTCTTCTTGCATGGATTCAATCCAGTTGTCTTTTGTCATTGCGTCTGTAATGTTTTTAGGTTCGATTGGCGACAGTGAGTGCATAAATGCAATGTTCACCGTCGTGTGAAGACGTTGTCTCGTGAACGACCGGGTTGATTCGGGTTGCCAATAATAATTTCCAGAGGATGGTCTTTTGTCCATCTATGTGTGGAGGGTTGATGTTGGTATACATTGTGCGATTCTGAGGATTCAAATGGTTTGTTGAAGATTCGCGACATCAGGTGCAAAGCAATGTCATTAGCAAACGGGTTAAAGAACGCATTTGGATCGAATCGCAGGTGGGGTTACTTCATTCGAACATCATCACCGATTCATCATTGTTTGAAGCGGTTTGTTCAACTGTTGTGTTGGAGTCAACTGGTGGTGCTTCTTCAATATTAGTTGTTGTAGCAGTGTATCGGTATAGAGTATTATCAGGTTGAGCAGCGGAAACAGCGGATACACCTTGAGCACGTTCATCAATATCGTCACCGAACAGAGGAGCAAATAACCTTTCCATTTGTTGACGAGTGAGCTGGGGGCTTTGTTCACCGATGATGAGGTTTGGGGAAAGTTTAAGCGGTTGTGTCCGGGTTCCAAGCCGTTATACTCGAAGCCATTTCGTAAGTTCATAAAATGAGCATGAATCGCTTCCATCACCTGTTTTGTACGACGATTCCAGATTCGGAAACCTTTTGAATTATCACCGTATCCGATAAAGACTCCAATGTCAGCTTTTGCTTTGAGCTTTCCAAAGTCATCACGATCATTATTCTGATAGCAAAGAGATCCAAATACATGAAAGTGTTTGAGATTCGGTTTTTTGTTGTGGACAAGCTCAAAAGGTGTTTTGTTGTAGCGTTTTGTAATCATAGAACGGTTTTGAGTATAGCATGCAGTAGATACAGCTTCTGCCCATAAGTAACTGAAGTTTAGCATTGATTAACATTGTTCTTGCAGCTTCCACTAACGTTCGGTTTCGTCTTTCAACAACTCCGTTTTGTTTGGTGTACGTGCAATAGATGTCTCGATCTGAATTCCCACTTTCTCATAAAATTCACGAAGAGTTTGATTAACAAATTCAGCCTCTATCTGTTTCGATTAGTCGACGGTGTTTCAAGCTGAACTTGTATTTTCGTGAGAAAGGTGATGATCATCTGTGGAGCTTGATCTTTGCTTACAAGAAAGTAGACCCAAGTCCAGCGTGAATAGTCATCAACAATTACTAAGATGTAGCGTTTGCCATTGATCGTTTGCACACGCATCGGGCCACACAAATCCATGTGAAGAAGATGAAGCACATGTTGAGAGATGTGTTCCACCTTTGAAGGAAAATGAGCACGAGTGCTTTTGCCTTGTTCACAAGCTGAGCAAAGGTGATCTATAGAATACCGAAATCGGGGAGTCCTTCAACTAGTTTGTGTCGAGCAAGGTTGGTGATGGTTTGAAAGTTTAGATGTGAGAGACGACTGTGCCATAGCCAGGATTTTGTTGATGTTGCCTTTGAAAGTAAGCAGATGGGAGAAGAAGCAACCATGTCTTGCATAGAGATAGTGTAAAGACTTGAATTACGCGAGCCACACATAAGGTCGTTTCCTTGTAGATCACGAATGAAACAAGTTTTCTCCCTGAAAGCAATTTCCAAATCTCCATCACGAATGACCTCATGAAAATAGATTGTGACCGAGGCCTTCCACATAATAAACCCTGCTAATTTCGATGTTCCCATTGATATAGTCTTTGTAGCCCATGATAGCTGCGAAGTGATCATTCCCGAATCTGACAAAGTAGCCAATGAACTTTGCAATAAAGTTTGATAACAGTTTAAGGTTGCTGTCATGTGTCGGGAACATCCGCTATCAACAATCCAGAGAATGATCTATCACCGCATTACACACATGCGATACACAGATGGAATAGAAGTAGATGTGGAACCCGAAATGTTAGAGGGTTCCGTAGCTTTATAGTAGATATACACACATCAATAGCTTTAGGTATCCACTTAAATCCTAGTGTGTTATATATCCATTTCTCCCATCTCCAACTAGTATTTGATTTAGTCTTAGTGAATGCAATGACTTAGAAAGATTAGTGGGCCTAAAGTTATTCCGGTTCTTAGGATTCTTTAAACGAGAGATGATAGCTTTAGCAACACATTTATCATGACAATCAGAATTCATACTTTTACGACAAATAACACAAGGTGCATCCGACTGAATATCAAAAGTGCTTAAAGGTTTAGCATTCGTTACATCACTATTTCTATTACATGTTCCACGCAATATCTATAGTGGAAGCAACGTGAGTCTTATTCATAGTCCTAGGGTGTTCTTCTACTTTAGCATTCCTTATTGATCTTTTCATAGGTCGCAACTTCCTATTCTTCGATGTAGTGCTCCTAGGTACGTGAAGTGCGGACGTTTGGAAAAGACGCAACTATTCCTGTTTCAGTAGAAGGAGGCACGCTAGCAACTTGTGATTTGGCAGTAGTGATTCTAGGTTCATGAGTACTAAGTGTTATTGGGGCTAATCTCTTAATGATGGTTGGCGGAAGTTGTTCATACTTTCCTAACATTTCTCTTAACTTGAAGATAGTGTGATTCAGATCTTGATTTTCGTGAGCGAATGTTTCCAAAAAATGCATAACTTCTTTAGTGTGTGCAAGATAATGATCAAGTTCATTTGATGCTTCATCACGAGTCTTTTGAGTAAATCAAATATGACACCATATTCCTTTTAACTTTTACAAGTTCTTGTTCATATTTTGAGATTTGACACTTAAAAGACACGCTTTGATCATCCAGTTGCTCAATTTTAGGATCAGAAGATTTTGCACGCAAGCTCGGGCGATTTTGTGTTGAAAAGCAAGTTGTTGATCGTGAATATCTTTTTGACACCAATTAAGACGACGTATTGCATTTGAAAGTTCGTTTGACAATCGTTTGTTTTCAACTTTTAAGGACTCGATCTAAAGCACATTATCAGTGTTCTCAACATTTACCACATAATCAATAGTATCAGCAGAGATATAATCAAATGCATATGACAAAGAATTCAATAGCACAAGATTATGGACATCAGCACAGATGACATCTTCCAAGAGTCGATCAACATCTTTTTCTTAACAGTTTCTTTTTACGTTTAGTATTAGAAATAGATGTTTCGCTTTTTTCGAAACCGACCTTCATTAATCCAAGTTCCTTATGAAAGTCCCTTTCCCAAGACAATGCACAACTTTTCAAAATTTTAACATTCGGTAAAAGTTTTTCTCAAAAATGTCTCTTTGTTCTCGCATTAGAGGCGATTGAAAGTGTTGAACTTTGATTTCAGAATGATATTCTATCTCATGTTGTAAAGTTTTGTGGTCAGCCATGAAAAGGTCAAAATATCGAAGAATTTTGCGATTTTCATGTTTTGAGTTTACTTCACTGATGGAAGGTAAAGGACCATAAATTTGTGCATAATCTGGTTGGGGTTTAACATTAGAAGACTGTGTGTTTTATGATTACCCTTGGTGTGTTAGAAGAATCCGTTGGTGTGACGAAAGTGACCGCTTTTGAATAGTTAAAAGGTTTGTTGTAAACAACTTTTTTAATTTTGATCGACTCTCGTCTTCGGCATCTAATTTCTCTTGACGATGATATTCAACAACACTCATAATGTAATTATCAACTTTATATTACGCCGGAAACTTCGAGATTTGGTTTGAATGCTTTGGTTGAAAGCTTAGGTTTGTAATCAGCAAGATTCGGTCCATATCCATTTGGATTGGGTTTTAAAGTAAACTTTTCAATGGATGTGACCGACTCGCCATGTTTGTAAAACAGTTTTAAACTCTTTAAGTTTGTTTTGCAAGCCGATGATTTCTTCAAGATGATCATCTATTCGTTTCGTTGAATGCTTTTTGTATGCAGAGAACTGTTTTTGACAAGTTAACAACTCAGCCTTAGCTTTTTGATTTTCCAAGGTGAGATCGTTAATTTTATTTTTATGTTCATGTTTCAGTTGTTCTATTTCACACAACAAAGCATTCTTCGAAGCGGCTAGATCACGCATCTGTCTTTCTAAATATTTTTCGTTTTGATAAGATTTGGCAAAGGCTGCTTCAAAACCGTTTTCGCGTTTTTCTTGAGTTTTGAAAAAGTTGAGTTGCTTTTGTAAACATTCAAAATCCTTGGTTAAAAGTGCATTTTTGCATTTCAAGTCCTGATTAATGGCATGACATTTTTCCACTATGGTCTGTTGGTCTTGTATTAAACGAGCAAAATCTGGATGAGGCAAAAGTTCGGCGTGTTCAACGTGAGTCTCAACATGATCATTATTGAGATCCTCAAGTATAACCACGGAGTCAATTTGATTATCAAGGGAAACCGTTTGGTCATCTTGATCGTCAAATATAACTACGGGTCTAGTTGAAAATCGTCGGAATGAGATGTGGACGACGCATTTTGAACATTCCGAGCCTTGCCGGATTCAGATGTTGGCGGAGATATGAGATCAGAGATAAATATGGTTTGTTCGGTACTGAGACAAGCCATCGATGTCATACACCGGGCCTGTGTCACTCATGTGTAACTCATGCATATTAGCCATCAACATAATACCTGCATTGGCCTGCAAGTCCTCCATATCATCATCTGAGTCAGCATTTGCCATAAAGCTCGTTCTTTGTCTGCGTGAGAGTTCCACCAGCTTCATCCTTAAGAGCCAAAAGAAGAGCCTCTTTGAAATAAGCACCCCCTAGTCCTTGGCTTTGGGCATGCATTAGCCAGTGTCCCTTCTCATTGCAGTTGTAGCATCGAAGACCATTCAACCCATTCTAAGCATTTCCCTGTTCCACCACTTGAGCTCGATTGTTATTCCTACCCACAGCATTAAACCCTTGACCACCGCCCATCCGACGACCATAACCACGATTCTGAACTTCAACTCGTCCATTGTTTACAATAGCTTGATTTCTTGTATTAGATGAGGAACGAATACGGTTGTTGGATTTGTTGGTATAACGGCTAAAGGCATTAGCAATCATAGCAAATCCTTGTTGCAGTGCTTCAAACGGATCAGATTCCTCATTAGCGTTACTGACAAAGGCTTGAGCATTGTTGTTGTTGTATGGAACCAATTGAGTTTGTTGAGATTGAGGCTGTGAAGGATCATGTGGTGTGATTGTAGCAGTTGGTTGAGTTGCCGGTTGAGGAGAATAACTGTTTTGAGCATATAAGGCAAGTTGTTGATTTTCCCGATGTGTCGGTGGAGCAATTTGAGCACGGAGAATCCTTTCCCTATCAACTTCCTTTTCATGAGGCTTCAAGTAATCGTACAACAATCCATATGTAGAATGATGCAAATTCTTCGCTGGACGGAGAAAAATGACATACTTCTCCCATTCAGGACCAAGACTACTCAGAACTTAGTATTCACCTGCAATTCTTGGCATGATGATGTTGTGTTTATCCAAATCATTGATGATGTCTGAAAAACGATGATGATAGGACTCTAGTGTCTCTTCAGATTCAATCATGAAGTGTTCATAAGCCAAGTAAATTTTGGATTCCAAATCATCCTCGATTGAGTGAGATCCTTCCATAAGAAGATGAATATGATCCCACATTTCCTTTGCAGTCTTTTGAGCATCAACACTTCTAAGAATTGGGTTAGGTAATCCTAAGAGGATGTATTGCATTGCAAGTTCATCAGCTTCATAGTGTAGAAGTTCTTGTGGATTCAAGTCTGCACAAATGAGCAATGTTTGTTTGTTCATCTCTTGGTGGAATAGCATTTGGATCTCCTGTACAATGACAGTAGGCATCTCAAATGGACCTTCCAAGATAACCTTCTTTAAGAACTTTCCATGTGGCTTCTTAGATCACAAAACCTAAAGAACCTTATCACCCATTGATCGTAGTTTCCTGGAGTGAGCATTGGAGGTCTATCAAGTGATCCAGCCTCATGAATTGATTGTTGGCCGCTTAAAGCTTCACACATCTTTGCAAACCAAGTGGGTTCCTTCATAGTGTTCCTTGATGGATGTTGATTGAGTTCATTTGTGTAGGGTTGAACTTGAAGACTTGGTGGTGGTTGAACCATTTGAGGTTGTGGAATTGCAGCAAGTTGTGGAGTATGTTGTTGATTAAATTGTTGTTGATAAATTGCTTGTTGTTGATTCCATTGTTGATGTTGTGGAGTAAGTTGTTGTTGACGTTGAGAATAAGTGTAAGGGAAATAGTTAGAGTATGGTGGTTGTGACATGTTGATAAACTTGTGTTGGTAAAATGGATCTTTGTAGTCGAATGAACCTTTTTTGATGAAGTATCCTTAGGCGTAGAAATCACAATAGCCAAGTAGCACTTATGCGTAAAACACCAAAGTTACGCGTAACAATCAAGAGTTACGCGGAGATTTAGCTTACGCGTAAGTAGGGAAAAGACGCTAAAGTTATGCGTAGACACAAAGTTAGGCGGAGAAAGTTAGGCGTAGGATTATCTTATGCGTAAGACGAGGCTTAGGCGTAAGATGAATCTTAGGCGTAGGATTTCTACGCGTAAGCTTTATGCTTATGCATAATTTTAGGGTTTTATCCTAAGTGATCTTTTACACTTCACAGTGCAAAAGATATCAAAGTCGACGTATTTTCAAGCTTATCCAAGCAAGAAAACACGGAGTAAACCACGAAAATGAAGATCAAACCAAGGATAAAGTTACGCGTAAGATTAGGGTTTTCTTACGCGTAGACTTACTCGTAAAAATGATTTTGCCCAAATATGTTTCTAAACCAGTTTTTGTGTGATGAAATAGCTTCAATAACACCAAAAGACACAAAAGTGTGAAACTTGATGATACAAAGCTCTTAAAATGCATTATGCTGAGAACGATACCCACCTAACAAAAACAGCTTAAAAACTTAGATCCACACGTAAAGATTGAAACTTTTTGCCAAAAACAAGTATTTTAACACCTTAAAACGTTGAAAGTACAAGAATCTTGGATTAATAAGTGAAAAAATCAAGTTTTTAAGCGAGCCAAAGCTCTCGTTACCTTTACGCGTAAGACCAAAAACCTTACTTCAAAAGCAATAATGATTCACCCAACTAGTTGGCGATTGATACCACTGTTAGGTCACAAGGTTTACCACACAAGCTTACAAGAAGGAGATCAAGGCGATTGAACAAGATCTATACACACACACACGTTAATACTAAATACGGTTTAGGCGTAGAGAGTATGTGAAAAGAAAACTTGAACAACCAACCCTCAAGTGAGGGTTATTACATAGTATTTATAGGAGGGAAGCTAGGGCAACACTCCTAGTCCCTTCCTTTCTCCTATGGGCTTGGGCCTAAGCTCATGGGCCTTCTACATAAGCTTAAGGCTAATAACAAACATAAAGGCCATAATAAGCTAACTATTACATATGAGTAACTAACACTTGAATAAGGTTTAGGAGTGATTCCAACAAATTGGCTAGGGATTCTTCCACTTGTGTTGAGTTCCAAGGAACTCTCCACATTAGGAGTTGCCAAAGGTTGGGTCTTAATGATGTTTCCACTGTCCTGACCAACATCTAAGCATGAATCAGTAGTGAAAGCCCTTCCAATCATGTCACCTCCACAACTTGTGACAGCCTCGTGAACAACACCACTAACACCAGCCTGAGGTAGCTTGGTGCCCTTCCTCCTCCTAGTAAACAAAATAGGTTCTACAGTGGTTTGAGGTTGACTAGTAGTGAGTTCAGATGTACTAGCAAAGGGGTTCAGGTTCTATGGATTGGGATTCAAGACCTTCATCAAACTTAGGAATATCAGGCAAATTAATCATATGGGGGAACAAGGGAACATCTCTTATTTGAAAATCGTTATTCTCGATGTCTCATATGTGCAAAACCTTAGAAGCATATATTACACCTCATACTCCCTAGTATGCTCAACAGGTTCTTCTATTTGACTTTCCACAATAAGTTGCACAAACCTTGGATATAAGTAATACTTACCCTTCTTCCTAATGTTCTGCACAAGTCCTTCATAAAGCATTCTAGACCAATCAAACTTCCTCCCCTCAGATGGACATATGATAGCAGTAGCAATTTTGGAGGGAAAGTCATCAAACCCAATGGTCTTATTACTCAGACACATCAACAAGGTATGAATCAAAAACTTCCATTGTTGAGAAAAAATTCCTTTAAAAAAATTTACCTTATCATCCCTTCTAGTATATCCTATCCTTTCTAAACCTTCAAAGATTTCAAAGATCGTAAAGATTGACTATACCATCAGCATCATCCAACTTCAAAACTCCTCTAATGATTTCCTCATCAACCAAAATCTCATTCTCATCCACAACAGTACTAAAAACTTCGACCCCATCTATCTCCTCAAGCTTAGCATTTTCCCAAAATTGATGCATATAGACTTTAAGAATGGTGGGTGCTACAGTTAATGAAAAGTGAATAGGACTATGAATAAGGAAATCAATCATTTCATGAAAACCTTCGAATCGATTGTTTTTGACCAGATAAGCAACTAGGTTATGTGTTTTAGAGTATTGGTTCGGCATGATGATTGGTGATGTTAATGATGTGGGATTTGTGAATTAAACAGATGGAAGTGGTTTAGGGTTTATGTAGAGCGCCAATTAGAAGTGATTTGAAGATCAATTAAATGATCTAGCAGTGATTTGGGGAAATAAATAGCAGCAAAGTTACCAAACAGCCCCTCAAGTATCCAATCTTTTAAAAGTCTCTAGCAGTGGATACAGCATGACACTCCAATCTTTTGACCAAGAGTTACAACAATCAATTTTTTTTAAATAGTGATATCACATAAAAATATGAAGGATTACAAAGAATCAATTTTTTTTTAATATGCTAACACTAATCAGCAAAAGCTCCAAAGTGTACAACACTCCTTCATACCTGCATATCACAAACATAAACCAAACACTGAAAAGATGGTTAAGGTTAGCAGTGGTTAAATTATACAAGAAGTGGTTCCATATACTTAGCAGTGGGTAGCCAACAGTGCTAAATTCTAAGTCAATATGGTCAACTTCTGTCATTAAATCATTTCCCAAAGTTAAAAGACTTCATTTACTCCTCAACCACTTACACCTTCCCCTCATTAACTTCCTGATTCCATCTTAACCTCTATTTAATAACATTAGACTCACATACTTTAACTCACCAACACTTGTCTCCTCCTAAAATCTTTCAAAAGCAACTTTACCCAAAATCACCATGAGCTAGTCAAACCCAATCAATATCTCATCAGACTGCTCATTTTCGGATAGTATTTGGGATGATGATGCTTGGCATTATGTTCTTAACAATCCAGGTAAAACAAAGAGAGAGATGTTTGTAGAGGTTTCATCAAGAAAGAGAAACCATGTGTCCATGAGCACTACTCCTGCATCTGCTGGTCCATCAACACTTCAACCAATGCCACAGGATGCCATCATCAAGGAAGATGGCTCAGACTTTATGTCAAGCTACGTTTCACCATATGAAAGCACAGTTGATGACACTTCTTTAAGAGTCTTGGTTGTGCCTCCCCTTGCTACTGTACTCCCAACTGAAGAGCTCCAAGCACCACCTGCAAGAGCATTGTTAGCAGTACCACCACCAGAGGGTCCTTCATCATCCTCACCACATGTCAGAGGAAAGGTGATTGGGCTTGCATGCCCAGAAGTGTGGAGGGTGATTGATAGGCGTGGGGCACCTAAAGTGATGCCTGAGTGGGACTTTCCAATGAAGCCTTAGGTGGGTGGGGGGTTAGTTGTGAAGCTTGTGTCCTGTGTTGGTTGTTGTAAGCATGTTGTGATGTATTCTCCTTTTTGTTTGTAGCCATGGTTGTAACCACTGCATGTATGAATGCAGTTTATAAAATACGAATAATAGAACAATGTCTTTCTTTTTAAGTCTCTTGCATCAGTCAAACAGTGATTTACTTGCATATCTCTGCAAAATGGTTAGTAGGAACAGAAAGGAACAAACAGTGGTTTGAACATAACTAACAGTGGTTAGAACAAAAATAGCAATACTAAGATCACCTAATAACAGATACAAGATTTATACAAACTTTTACAAAACAAGTTGAGATTTAGAGATTAATCATTCCAATACTAACTACAAGGTACTGAAACCTCCCCACATCAAAAGTTTTAGTGAGAAGATCAAAGAACATTGAAATCAAGATGGATTTTTACCATTTGAATCAACCTTTTCTCATTACAATCTCTAATAAAATGATGCCTTATCTCAATATGTTTAGTTCTAGAATGTAAAACAAGATTTTTAATGATGCAAATTATAACATGTATTATCAATGTAACTCTTAGTATGCATAAAATTGTACCCAAAATCCAGAATTGATTCTAGAATCCAAAGAACTTGACCACAAAGAACTAGCATCACCACATATTCACTTGGTTGTAGAATTTGCCACTATTGTTTGCTCTTTACACTGCCATGAAATTAGTCTGCTTCCCAAAAACTGACATCCTCCAGTGGTAGACTTGTAACACCCCAACCCGATAAGGGTAGAGATATTATAAAATGGTGTCATATCAAAGCATACATAATGAACATAATAAAGCAGCGAAAGTCTTAAATAAAATAACCAAAGGAAATCCAGCCAACACGGCTTAAACGTTACATAAGTTCATCAAAAGAAGAAGGAATAAATCCAAGACATAAATAAGCATAATCCGAGTCTAAAGTAATGTCAACATAAACCAGAAGAACTAAGATGACTAAAGCCATAAGTCCGCATATCCGCTCATCACTCAAACCCATAGCTAAGATCCCAGCTTCTAGCTTAATTACATGCCGCATGGAAAGAAAATGCGGCTGAGCTTAAAAAGCCCAGTGAACAGATATATATAAACAAACGAATAATCGAAGGTAAGTAATGAGGATATCATAATCATAAGGTGCAATGGGAAATATCATAAGGCATATCAAAGGATAACAAGAGAAAGGAAATGGAAGGTCAGTCATATACCACGAGCCCATATCATATCAAACACATATCATATCATATCATATCATATCATATCAGTGTATTCGGAGGGGTGACCTCGAATACCAAATATAATGGAGGGGAGACCTCAAGTAACAATGGAGTGATCAACTCCCAAAATGTGAAGACGCGTATTGCACACGACATCATTCACCATATAAATCTCCAATCCGATCAAATCCCTCGAAACATATCATATCTAGGATGCATCCATACGCCCCCAGTGGCCAAAACATATACATATCAAATCATATCATAACATATCATAATAGGGGACGGTGTGTATCATCACGTGACACACCGAGTCATGCCATTGGTGCATCAATGACACGGTCAGGTTACCTTCCCGACTAGGAAACATATTTTGCCTCGGTATCAGATGAAGGGTCAAAGCATATTCATATCATATCATAATGGGTTCATATCAAAGGTTCATATCAAAGGTTCATATCAAAGGGAGCATAGCAAAGTCATAAGGAAGCCCTAATCATGAGGCTTAGAGTAAAGCGTAACAGTTCAAGCTAATATCGAAAGATGTATAAGAATCACGAGAAACCTTAAGAGGTAAGGTCAGAATATCTGTACCTTATTCTGAGCAAATCACAACGAAAGTAAAATCAAGAAAGCATATCAAACTCATCGCCCAGAACCTATATGAATTAAATAACGTTCTATAAGAATCAGATCACTAGTTTACGACGGCTTTCTATTTTTAGCAGGTTTCCATTTTTAGTAATCTTTCCATTTTAAGTACTTTCTATTTTTAGTAACTTTCCATAATTAGCAGGTTTCCATAATTAGCAGGTTAGTTACTTATCTTAAGTTAAATAGTGAAAATAAGTGTTATTATGATTTAAGGATCATTTATGACAAGTTACAAAAGTTTAGGGTTTAAAATGTCAATATTGCAAAGTATAGGGTTAAAAGTGTAAATATAGCAAGTTTACTCATTTTACTCATTTAGTCCATTTATTTAACATATTAACAAGTTAATCCATCAAGTTTCATAATTTACAAAATAGCCCCTTAACTTTATTAAATCATGTAATTACAACCCTAGTCTTAGATTATGCTTACGTATCCGTTCTAAACCATTTTAGCTCGATTATTACAAGATTATAAGACTCATTATGTGATAACATTTTAATTCGAAACATCCCTCCCCAAAATCAGTTTTGTATGCCCCTTATCATATCAAAACAAACCCGTAAATCATTCGTTATCAAATCCATTAATCACATAATATTCAGTATAATTTCGTAAGCTCATTAAACCCTTTAACCAACTATACATGTGTCGACATAAAGAGATACTCAATTTCAGTTTCATATTCATTTATACATCATATATCATTCGGATTACATTAGGTTAATAATCAAGGTTTTAAGTATACATATGTTATCATTTTATGTGACAAAGGAATCATGATTTTATGTGTTATACAAATCGAATACAAGCCCTAGAAAAACTTCCATGGCCACGTATGAAATGAGAAACCAAAAAGGAAAAGATGTGAGATGTTGATACGTTACCCTAGTAGCGTGTACGTGACAAGGACAAGAATCAAAATACCAAAATCGAAACCAAGCCTCCTTGGCTAATCCAAAACCCACGGCTACAAACTAAACCACACGACCAAGCTTCTTTTCGAACCAAACACAATCCCCACGTCCACCAATCGATCATACACTATCACGAGCCTCCTAGGAACCTTTGGTTGTTGGATTTTTCGGATCAAAATGATGAGAATAAATGATGGCCGCCAATATGGATGAGAGAAAATACTTTTAGGGTTTCTTGGTATTTTGAAATGAAGAGGAAATGGTAAATTGTGATTTATTATAATTGATTGAGAATTAATGGGAGGAGCCTATAGATGGCGGCCACATAGGGGAAGACCAAATTTTGTAACTTCCAAACTTATCTCTCTATCATGTATCTAGACTTGTTTGTAGACCAAGTTAATTGTGTACATTTTGGTATGCTTAAATGTTACTTAGGATTTAGTCATTCATGTTTCTTTTAATTTATATCATAAGTTAATTAAATTCATAAGGTGTATATATTATTGAAGGTATAACTTGTTAAACGATGTTGAAGTGTTTCTCGAGTTTGTATAATTTTAAGTTTGAGGGCAAAATTGTCATTTCACGCGTTTGAGATTTTAGGGTTTTACAACTCTTCCCCTCTAAAAAGAAAATTTTCGTCCTCGAAAATTGAAAAGGAAACGAAGCAATAAACGAAGACATACCCGATGATGAAAAGAAATGTGGATAACTAGCTCGCATAGATTCCTCGGTCTCCCAGGTAGCTTCACGCTCTGGGTGATTCTTCCAAAGAATCTTAACAAACGGAATTACTTTGTTTCTCGTGATTCGATCTCGTCGATCTAAAATAGCTTCGGGTTCTTCCGGTAAGGACATATCTGGCTGAATCTGATCCAAAGGATAGGAAACCACTTGTAACGGATGGTAGTTGTATCCCCGCAGCAGAGATACATGAAACACGTCATGAACATGAGATAACTGAGGAGGTAGAGCTAAACGGTAGGAAACCTCCCCAATACGATCCAGAATCTCGAAAGGTCCGATGAATCGAGGATTGAGCTTGCCCTTGATTCCAAAACGCTTGATACCACGGGACGCCGAAACTTTCAGAAAAACACGATCAACAACACTAAACTCCAAGTCGCGCCTATGCTTATCAGCATAACTCTTTTTCCGTGAACGAGCCTCCTTCAATCTTTCCCTAGCAATCGCCACTTTCTGATTAGTAATCTCAATGAGTTCCGGGCCCTCAATCGAACGCTCACCTACCTCATCCCAACAAATAGGTGCTCTACATTTCCTCCCATATAACAACTCATACGGTGCTCCTTTGATGCTAGCGTGCCAACTATTGTTGTAGGCAAACTCCACCAAGCACAGATACTCATCCCAGTTCCCAGTCCATTCCAATGCACAAGCCCTCAACATGTCCTCAAGAGTCTGAATAGTCCTCTCCGTTTGACCATCAGTTTGAGGATGAAAAGCAGTACTGAACTTAAGACGCATGCCCCAAGCTTTCTGTAGACTCTTCCAAACTGGACGTGAAGCGGATCTCTATCGGAAACAATAGCAGTAGGAGTACCATGCAATCTAATAATCTCTTGCTGAAAAATCTCCGCCAATCTACTAACGCGATAATCTTTCCGGATAGGTAAGAAATGAGCAGATTTGGTTAGTCGATCAACAACCACCCAAATCGCGTCATGTCTTTTTCGAGTAGGAGGCAAACCTGTGACAAAATCCATGGAGATTTCTTCCCACTTCCATGTAGGAATATCTAACGGCTGCAACAAACCACTAGCCCTCTGATGCTCAATCTTAACCTGCTGACAGGTCATACACCTAGCTACAAACGAAGCCACATCCTGCTTCATACCAGTCCACCAGAAATGTTGCTTAAGATCCCGATACATCTTGGTAGAACCAGGATGAATAGTGAAAGGGGAACTATGAGCCTCCGACAAAACACTTTCACGCAAAGCAGGATCATTAGGAACACAAAGTCGACCCTCAAACCATACGACGCCGAAACCATCAACACTGAACTCAGTCTGCTTACCTGCCTCGATGTTCTGAACTATAGACCAAAGCTCACCATCATCCTTCTGAGCTTCCTTAATCCACAATATAAGGCTGGACTCTACCTTCAAGCTCGCCCAATAACCATCATAACCCCGAAAACAAAATTCCACATCCATAAGCTCCAGATCGTGAAGAACCCTGGGTTCAATCTCCAAACTAGCAATCATACCCGACTTTCGGCTTAGTGCATCAGCAACCACATTAGCCTTACCCGGGTGATACTGGATGTTCGTGTCGTAATCCTTAAGAAGCTCTAGCCATCTCCGCTGTCTCATATTGAGCTCCTTTTGTGTGAATATATACTTTAAACTTTTGTGGTCAGTAAAGATATCACACGATTCACCATACAAATAATGCCTCCAGATCTTTAAGGCAAAAACCACCGCAGCCAACTCCAAATCATGCGTGGGATAATTCTCCTCATACGATTTCAATTGCCTCGAAGCATAGGCAATCACCTTACCATGCTGCATCAATACACAACCCAACCCTTTCTTTGACGCGTCGCTATAAATCTGGAAACCTCCGGAACCCGATGGAAGTGTCAAAACAGGCGCAGAAACCAATCTCCGTTTCAACTCCTCGAAACTCTGTTCACGCTCATCCGTCCATTCAAACTTTTCTCCTTTCCTCATCAATTGCGTCAAAGGTAACGCCAATCGAGAGAAACCCTCAACAAAACGACGGTAATAACCAGCAAGCCCCAGAAAACTTCTCACTTCCGTCACGGTAGTAGGTCTCGGCCATTTTGTGATAGCCTCGACATTAGATGTGTCCATCTTAATACCATCAGCAGACACAACGTGACCAAGGAAAGCAACTTGACTCAGCCAGAATTCACACTTAGAGAATTTTGCATACAACTTCTGCTGTCGAAGAGTCTCTAATACAATACGAAGGTGCTGCTCGTGCTCAGCCTCACTCTTAGAATACACGAGGATGTCATCGATGAAAACGATCACAAACTTATCGAGATACTCGTGGAAAACACGATTTATAAGGTCCATGAAAACTGCAGGCGCATTAGTCAAGCCAAAAGGCATAACCAGGAACTCATAATGACCATAACGAGTACGGAACGCGGTCTTAGAAACATCTTGCTCCTTCACACGTAATTGATGATAACCAGACCTCAGGTCAATCTTAGAGAAAAATTTTGCACCTTGCAACTGATCAAACAAGTCGTCGATGCGCGGAAGAGGATAACGGTTACGGATAGTGATACGGTTCAGCTCACGGTAGTCAATACACAACCTCATACTCCCATCCTTCTTCTTAACAAATAACACCGGTGCGCCCCAAGGTGAAACACTAGGCCTAATAAAGCCGTTCTCCAACAGTTCTTGCAGCTGTTCCTTCAACTCCTTCAATTCGATCGGTGCCATACGGTAAGGAGCTTTAGATATAGGTTCGGCACCAGGAATCAAATCGATGCCAAATTCAACTTCCCTAGCCGGAGGAATACCAGGAAGTTCGTCGGGAAAAACATCGGCAAATTCGCGTACAACAGAAATACTTTCGATGGTCGGTACTTCAAGAGAAGTATCCTTAATGGATGCCAGAAAACCAAGGCAACCATGCGAAATGAGAGTGCGAGCTTTCATAGCCGAGATGATCTTAACTGACTTAGGCGGTTGAGCACCATGATAAACGAAATCAGGTTGGTGAATATCACCAAAGATAACAATTCGAGCATAGCAGTCAATGGTAGCCCTATGCAAGGCCAACCAATCCATACCCAGAATAATATCGAAATCAAACATATCCAAAGGAAGAAGATTAGCTGAACGAATACCATCATCGAAACGTAGGGGACAATCCACATAATTACGATCAATAAGTACTTGGGTTTTCATAGGGGTGGAAATAGAGACTCGGTTTAACAAAGGTGTGGGTGTCATATTTAATTTCCTTACAAACGAAGTAGATATCATAGAATGTGTAGCACCGGTATCGAATAAAGTAAAGGCAGAAATATCACCAATATAAAGAATGCCGGTAATGGTACCTGAAGAGTTCGCTTGCTTGGTCCCGAGTAACAGAAAACACACGGCCCTTGGTCGAGCCGTCGCCGTGTCCCCGGAGTAGTCACTTTCCCCTGAGTGCAATCCTTCACCCTATGAGCAGTAGACCCACATGAAAAGCAACCACCTGTGGCCTTGAAGCATACGCCCGGATGAGGCTTACCACAAATGTTGCAAAGTGGAGGAGGAGGCAAAATCTCAGCTGGCTTCTTATGATACGAAGAGCCAGAAGAACGGTCCTGCTGACCACCACGATAAGATTGATCCCGAACCTGACGCTGACCCCCACCATCACGACCCTGACGGTCGTTTCCTGATCTGTCATACTTCTGTGAACCCTGTGCCCGTGTGTCCTGACGTCCACGGTCGTAACCACCCCTGAACTCCTGAGTACGGTCCTGTCGACCCCGATGATAAATACGATCACCGTCCCTGTTCCTCTTGTTGAAGCCCGGATCCTCATGTAGCAACTCAATGTTGCGGGCAGCATCCGCAATCTGCACCACCTCTGTACTCGTATTAATCACCCTGTCCAACACCCATTTCTTCAACCCCCATTTGTACTTCCGAGCCTGACGACGTGCATCCCCAGCAATCTCACCTACAAACCCAACCAACCTCATAAAACGTTGCATGTACTCATGGGAAGTTTCCCTATCCAGCTGATGTAGGGCGTTGTACTCTCTTTCATATCGCTGCTGTTCTGATTCAGGAAAATACTGTTTGTAGAAGATGTCCCTAAAAGTATTCCAAACACAAGTATCCAGAAAGTTCTCTTCCCTGGACAAGAGATAGGCCTTCCACCAGTTAAGGGCATCACCCTCAAGTTTGAAGGTTGCTAGTCTGGTTTTCACCTCGTCACCACAACCCAGCACATTGAATAGCTTTTCCATGTGCGTAATCCAGTCCTCCGCATCATTAGGTGAAGCTGCCGCGGAAAAGGGATTGGCTTAAGTTTGTTGAAGCGTTCGATCCAAACATGAATGGGTGTAGGTGGGTTGGCACCCCCACCATCATTTCCGCCAGAGGAGCTAGCGCCATTCCGAACGTTATTAGTGATGGTAGCAACGATCTCGGGCATAGCAGAGGCCAGAGCGCGCGCAATCAAAGCTTCGAAGTTAGGATTACCATCCCCATTATCGTCGCCATTCCTTCGAGTAGTCACCATCTGAAGAGTTCATTAAACGATTAGCAAAGGTTAGGAAGTAAGATGGAGATCATGAACGGAAATGATGAAAATGAACCTAGAATCTACCCAAACCTCACCAATCAAATCTTAAGCTCTACGGATTAACGCTTAGGGTCCATATGTCACAGGTCCTGACTACAAGTCGTAAACCTGGGCTCTGATACCATAATTGTAACACCCCAACCCGATAAGGGTAGAGATATTATAAAATGGTGTCATATCAAAGCATACATAATGAACATAATAAAGCATCGGAAGTCTTAAATAAAATAACCAAAGGAAATCCAGCCAACACGGCTTAAACGTTACATAAGTTCATCAAAAGAAGAAGGAATAAATCCAAGACATAAATAAGCATAATCCGAGTCTAAAGTAATGTCAACATAAACCAGAAGAACTAAGATGACTAAAGCCATAAGTCCGCATATCCGCTCATCACTCAAACCCATAGCTAAGATCCCAGCTTCTAGCTTAATTACCTGCCGCATGGAAAGAAAATGCGGCTGAGCTTAAAAAGCCCAGTGAACAGATATATATAAACAAACGAATAATCGAAGGTAAGTAATGAGGATATCATAATCATAAGGTGCAATGGGAAATATCATAAGGCATATCAATGGTTAACAAGAGAAAGGAAATGAAAAGTCAGTCATATACCACGAGCCCATATCATATCAAACACATATCATATCATATCATATCATATCATATCAGTGTATTCGGAGGGGTGACCTCGGAATACCAAATATAATGGAGGGGAGACCTCAAGTAACAATGGAGTGATCAACTCCCAAAAATGTGAAGACGCGTATTGCACACGACATCATTCACCATATAAATCTCCAATCAGATCAAATCCCTCGAAACATATCATATCTAGGATGCATCCATACGCCCCCAGTGGCCAAAACATATACATATCAAATCATATCATAACATATCATAATAGGGGACGGTGTGTATCATCACTCGTACACACTGGAGTCATGCCATTGGTGCATCAATGACACGGTCAGGTTACCTTCCTGACTAGGAAACATATTTTGGCTCGGTATCAGACTGAAGGGTCAAAGCATATTCATATCATATCATAATGGGTTCATATCAAAGGTTCATATCAAAGGTTCATATCAAAGGGAGCATAGCAAAGTCATAGGGAAGCCCTAATCATGAGGCTTAGAGTAAAGCGTAACAGTTCAAGCTAATATCGAAAGATGTATAAGAATCACGAGAAACCTTAAGAGGTAAGGTCAGAATATCTGTACCTTATTCTGAGCAAATCACAACGAAAGTAAAATCAAGAAAGCATATCAAACTCGTCGCCCAGAACCTATATGAATTAAATAACGTTCTATAAGAATCAGATCACTAGTTTACGACGGCTTTCTATTTTTAGCAGGTTTCCATTTTTAGTAATCTTTCCATTTTAAGTACTTTCTATTTTTAGTAACTTTCCATAATTAGCAGGTTTCCATAATTAGCAGGTTAGTTACTTATCTTAAGTTAAATAGTGAAAATAAGTGTTATTATGATTTAAGGATCATTTATGACAAGTTACAAAAGTTTAGGGTTTAAAATGTCAATATTGCAAAGTATAGGGTTAAAAGTGTAAATATAGCAAGTTTACTCATTTTACTCATTTAGTCCATTTATTTAACATATTAACAAGTTAATCCATCAAGTTTCATAATTTACAAAATAGCCCCTTAACTTTATTAAATCATGTAATTACAACCCTAGTCTTAGATTATGCTTACGTATCCGTTCTAAACCATTTTAGCTCGATTATTACAAGATTATAAGACTCATTATGTGATAACATTTTAATTCGAAACATCCCTCCCCAAAATCAGTTTTGTACGCCCCTTATCATATCAAAACAAACCCGTAAATCATTCGTTATCAAATCCATTAATCACATACGTATTCGTATAATTTCGTAAGCTCATTAAACCCTTTAACCAACTATACATGTGTCGACATAAAGAGATACTCAATTTCAGTTTCATATTCATTTATACATCATATATCATTCGGATTACATTAGGTTAATAATCAAGGTTTTAAGTATACATATGTTATCATTTTATGTGACAAAGGAATCATGATTTTATGTGTTATACAAATCGAATACAAGCCCTAGAAAACCTTCCATGGCCACGTATGAAATGAGAAACCAAAAAGGAAAAGATGTGAGATGTTGATACGTTACCCTAGTAGCGTGTACGTGACAAGGACAAGAATCAAAGCACTAAAATCGAAACCAAGCCTCCTTGGCTAATCCAAAACCCACGGCTACAAACTAAACCACACGACCAAGCTTCTTTTCGAACCAAACACAATCCCCACGTCCACCAATCGATCATACACTATCACGAGCCTCCTAGGAACCTTTGGTTGTTGGATTTTTCGGATCAAAATGATGAGAATAAATGATGGCCGCCAATATGGATGAGAGAAAATACTTTTAGGGTTTCTTGGTATTTTTGAAATGAAGAGGAAATGGTAAATTGTGATTTATTATAATTGATTGAGAATTAATGGGAGGAGCCTATAGATGGCCGGCCACATAGGGGGGGGGGGAGACCAAATTTTGTAACTTCCAAACTTATCTCTCTATCATGTATCTAGACTTGTTTGTAGACCAAGTTAATTGTGTACATTTTGGTATGCTTAAATGTTACTTAGGATTTAATCATTCATGTTTCTTTTAATTTATATCATAAGTTAATTAAATTCATAAGGTGTATATATTATTGAAGGTATAACTTGTTAAACGATGTTGAAGTGTTTCCCGAGTTTGTATAATTTTAAGTTTGAGGGCAAAATTTTCATTTCACGCGTTTGAGATTTTAGGGTTTTACAAGACTTCCTATCCAAACTAGCACCAGCATAATCATTGTCTGTATGGGCCACCAAATCAAATTCATAATCCTTAGAGTACCAAAGGCCCAATTTAGGATGACCTTTAAGTTATCTAAAAATTCTCTTAACAACATTCATGTGTGTTGTATTGGGTGTGACTTGGAACCTTGCACACACACATACTAAGAACATTATATCTGGCCTAGATGCAGTGAGATACATCAAAGATCCAATCATGGACCTATACAACTTCAAATCAACTTTGGGACTTCCATCATCTGGTAGCAGTGGTTTCTGAGTCTCCATAGGTGTACTAGCACTTTTCACATCTTGAAACCCAAACTTCTTCAAAACATCTACCACATACTTGTCTTAACTAATGAAGATACCATCAATCCTCTTTTGAACTTGCAGTCCCAAAAAGAAAGTGAGTTCCCCCATGGAACTCTTCTGAAACTTGTCATGCATAAGTTTCTCAAAGTCTTTGCATAGCTCTTTATTGGTTGAGCCAAAGATGATATCATCTACATAAACTTGAACTAGCAAAATATCATCCTTTAGCTTCCTTATGAACAAAGTCTTATCAATCAGTCCTCTCTTGAAGCCATTGTCCATCAAATAAGTAAAAAGGCACTTATACCATGCACTTGGAGCTTGATGCAAACCATACATAGCCTTTTTCACCCTATAGACCTTATCAGGATGATCAGGATCTTCAAAACTAGGAGGCTGACAAACATAAATCTCCTCATCAATAGTACCATACAAAAAGGCACTTTTAACATCCATCTAATACACAGCAAAGTTCTTGTATGAAGCATATGCCAAAAATAATCTTATAGCTTCTATTCTGGCAACAGGGGCAAACACTTCATCATAATCCAAACCTTTAGTTTGTGTGTATCCTCAAGCAACCAACCTGGATTTATTCCTTACCACAATACCTCTTTCATCCCTTTTATTTCTGAAAACCCATTTAGTCCCAATAGCCATTTTTCCATTTGGAAGGTCAACCAATGTCCATACTTCTTGAAGCTTAAACTGCAATAGCTCCTCTTGCATTGATTCAACCCATCCTTCTTCTGATAAAGCTTCTTCAACTCTCTTGGGCTCCTTTTGAGACAGATAACAAGCAAACAAACAATTTTGCAGATCTTTATGACTGTTCCTTTTGTGAAGTGATCTGGCAAACAAACCTTGTTCAGGAAAAGGTTGTTTGATCATAGCTCTGCTTCTTGTTTGAACTGGAGTATTCAGATCTCTAAGAATTTGTTCTTTGAGATGATTCTTATGAACTCTAGTAGTAGGAATTGGACTTTCTGTAATGACTGTGTCTAAATTAGTAAAATCAGTGTCATTGAAGTAGTCATCCAAGTTTTCATCATCAGTAGGAGTATCCCTTTCTTCCAAATCAGGCATGTCAGGATCAGTGGGATACTCATCATCACCAAACAATGGCTTTTCAGTTGGTCCAAAGTAAGTACTACCATCAGTACTTGCAGCCGGGGGTTTCACTTGTACTGGTAATGGTAGAAGTTGGCTTAGCAGTGCTTTCATTATACTTAGTCGTGCTTTCATTTGGCTTAGCAGTACTTTCAGAATGCCTTTTCTTTCTTTCAATTTCTTCTACCGAGTTATCTTTCAGCAACTCATTCTTATCTTGATGATGATCAACTTTGCTTCCAAAATTCAAGACATCATCATCAGTGGGACCTTGCTTATCAATGATAGGAGAGACAGAACCAGCTTTCCACTTTTTAACCAAATAGAACTCCTTTGGAGAATTAGCTTCCTTAGAAATTGGTTCTGCATCAGAATCCTTTGGTGTACCTGCATCAACATTAGTGAAAGTTCCTGCAATGATAGGCTCATAATTCATAGATTTGGTTAGCATATCAATGTTAAACAGCCAGTCTGGTCCTTTGGTCTCAACACTAGGAGTCTCTTCACTAAACTTAACATGTAAGTTTTCTTCAACAATCCTAGTCCTCCTATTGTATACTCTAAAGGCTTTACTATTAGAAGAATAGCCTAAAAAGTATCAATCATCAGCTTTTTCTTGAAACTTGCCTAGGTAGTCTATGGTATTCAAGATAGTAACAGGACACCCAAAAAGTTTTAGGAATGCAATCATTGGCTTCCTATCATGTAACAGTTCATAGGGGGTATTGTTATAAGGCTTCACTACCTTACTTCTATTCTGCACATAACATGCAGTGCCTACAGCTTCAGCCCAAAAGGTAGTTGGTAGCTTAGATTCTGACAACGTTGTCCTAGCAGCCTCAATTAGTGTCCTATTTTTCCTTTCAGCTACACCATTCTGTTGTGGTGTTCTAGGTCCATTGATGCACAACTAACATGATGTAAAACCTTGGTCTTAGGCTTCCATTGCCAGCTAGCTGAGGCCTTAACAGCATAAAAATGGTTTCCAACCACTGTGTCAGTTATCACCTTTGGAATTTTTAAAACTTCTTTTGAATCAGTGGTGATATTCTGCTTAGCAGTGGAAAGATTTTGCTTAGCAGTGGTTACATTTTGCTTTTCAGTGGTTGGAACCTATTTAGGTGCAGCAGTGATTATTGATTTTGTTTTTCCATTCCTCATTAACACTGCTCTTGGAACCATATTTTTGTTGGGAGGAGGGATTGTTTTCTTTGAAAAGTTTTGATGATTTACCCTCCTCCAATGATTCCAAACTTGTGGTTGGTTTTTATAACAGTTCCTCTGTAAATGCTCAAAACTGCCACACTTAAAACGAGCCTTCTTAACACACTGAAACTCATCTCCTAATCTATTTGAAATTAGGCCATTAAAGTTTCTCTGATTTCCCCTAGGTATGTATCTTCTCATCTGTTCCCTAGGTACCTCTTTGTAGTCTACCACTTTCCTAGAAATTTGTGCTCCAAATCTAGGAATAAGGTTGGCTTGTTTAGAATCAACATGCTTAATATTTGCTATCTTCTCAGATTGTATTGATTCAAATCTATCTTCCTCAGTATCTGATTCCCAATCTTCAATAGTAGGAGCATCAGATGACTTATCAGAACCTATCTTAGTTGTTTCAGTCTTACTAATCTCTTCAACAGGTTTATTAAAACTGAATTCACTACTAAATGACAGTTCTATTGTAGGTGGTGCATGTTTCATAAGAGAGGGTGGTGGCATATTGTTGTAACCTATCCCGGAACCCTTTTTCATTAATTGACACTCTAATGATTTATGAACCATATCATAAGTAAATTGTGTTTTAGCAACCCTGACAACATGTTTTTCCTTTTCTTCTATAGCTTCTTGTTTAACACTCTCTGCTTCTTCTAGTTTCTATTGAAGAATTTTAATTTCCCTATCCTTAAGATCAATTTCACCACCTAGTATGTTAATCTTATCTACATACTCAAACTCACATTTAATACAGAAATTGAGTTTCTCTTCAACACTTTCAAGACCAACTTTATAAACTAAGTTATCTAGTGAAAGTCTTTCTACCTCTCTTCTCAAACTCTCATTAATAGCTTTAAGAGATTCTAAGTTATCTTGACATGATTTAAAAGAACATGCAGAATTTTTAGAATCATTAGATACCTCAGAATCTGAACCAGAAGATGAAGCATAGGCCATAAGAGCAAAGTTATGCTCTTTAGAAGCTTCACTAGCAAGAAAAGCTGCATTGAGACCTTCTTCAATCTGATCACTCTAGTCATAATCACCAATACCATCTTGAGCAACCAATGCTGAAGAAGAAACAGGCTCTTCAGTGGTCTTCTTGACTCCTTCAACAATCCTCTTGGGAGTTCTACATTCTCTAGCAAAGTGTCCCCTCTTTTTGCAGTTTAAACACTCCATCTTGCTCTTGTCAAACCCAGCTCTCCTTTGACCATCATACTTAACCTGCCTGCCTGTTCTCCTTAAAAACTTTCTTGCTTACAGAGTCAACATTGCCATTTGCCATTGAAGATTGATCTCTTCAAGGTCATCAGGATCAATTTGATCCAGATCTTGATTTAACACAGTGACACTAGTTGTTAAATAAGCCAGAAAAGCACAAATTGCCCCATCACTAACATTATCACTAACAGTGGTATTGTTAGCAATGGCAGTGGTTATCCCATAAGCAGCAAAGGATACATCCTGAGAACTTTTATGGTTTTTGGAAATGAAAGCAATGTTTTGAGTAGTTGAAGATGCACTAGCAATGTTGTTTTCAGACTCATAAACCTTCAAGTTGTTGTAAAGATTGTCCAGAGTCATCTTCTCAAAGTCATCCTTGTTTCTCCACACAACTATATGCACAGCCCATTCAGGTGATAAACTTCTGATGAACTTCAAATTGATATCTGCTTGAGCAACTTTGTAGTCCACCAGCTTCAGATGACTGATTAGCTTATGCAATCTGTTATAAGTGCCATCAAGTTTTTCTCCACTGAGAGCAGTGAAGTTTTCAAGCTGATGCTTGAGCATGTTTTTCCTAGATTTCTTGGTAGCTTCATTACCAGCAAACCTTGTTTCAATGGCATCCATTAACTCTTTAGCAGTCTCATATTGTTCAAAGTCCAAAGCATACTCATTAGGTATTCCCATGGAGAGAATACTATGAGCTTTAATCTCCAATTTCCTTCTAGCCTTGTCAACCTCACTAACAATAGCTATCTCATTACCATCATCACCCTTCTTGGGAAGAGTATCACCTTTTTCAATAACATCCCAGATTGTGTAATCTATCATGCGAATGTATTGCCTCATTCGCATTCTCCATACCTGATACTCACCTTGCTTAAGCATGGGCACCTTTGATGCAGTAACCATGTGAGTTTCGTCAGACATCTTAACTTGCTTGAATTTAGCTTAAACAGACTTCTTCTTGGTTTCAGTTTCTAGATCACAAGCTCTGATACCACTTGTTGATCCCAGTTGAGCAAACGATCCTTGTAGAAACCGACTTTAAAATAACTTGTTAAATATTACGCGGAATTTAATATTCAACCTTAAGAAGAAGAAAAATAACAATAACTCTTAAACACCTCAATTATATTAATAACGAATACTCTAACCAGTATTATGGTTTTACAACCTTGAAGTGTATAGACCTTAGATATAAAACATACACGTATATCTAATCTAACCTAGGACCTCCTTTTATTGGCTAAGGAGTCCTTTACATAATAAAATACGTAAGCTATAAGATAAATATCTTTTCCATATTTATCTAATACAAAATATTAAACCGACTATACACAACTAGCAGTGTTTACAATACAATAGCAGTGGTTTCACTTTACTACTAGCCGCGGTTTAACTTCAGCAGTGGATTCATTCTTCTGTCAGTGGTTTCATCAACTCTATCCGTGGTTCCAACACTTAGAATAATTCCTGATCTGAGGAACCTAAAACCCAACAATATCTTCTACTTGTTTGATTAGTATTCCTAAGGCGAGACAAACTATCACTATTTTAACACTTACTTTAGGCAAGTATAGGAAAACAGATTTTTCAAGTTGGAGAATGAATATGAGACTATTACTAGCGGTGCTCAATTAAGGCTAAACACGACCATTTTTACGGGTGATTCCACATACCCAACTTCTCTCCTGGAAGCATTTCAACCGTTAGGTCAAATTGAGTTTCTAGTGCAATAGGTTCTCCAGTAGTCATTCTCATGTTAGAAAGATGGGAACTCCTACTTTTGCCTATTAAAGTGTATAGAAGATGATAGTTTACCAATACTTGGCTTAATGTGACATAACTAATATGCAATATAACTAAGGTGATGAAGATGTCATGTTATACACATGAATTTTAACAATGGTGTGTTGATAAACAATATGTTTTAATCTTGTGTTTAGAATCTAAGGTTGTTCAAATTACATAGCTAATTGTATGATCTAATGGATGACATCTTTTATGTTGAATTGAAGTGTGTACTTTAAATGTGATTTGATCATCTAAGACTAGGGAATGGAATATGTTAAACTAAAAACATTCTCAAGAAAGCTCTTTGGAATTTTATTTAACAAGAATCTAAATAAGGTTACCAGCTTCAATAGATCTTGTGTATGCTCTAAAGATGTTTAGTTTTAATCTTGGATGTGCACTCGGTTTGAGTAAGGTTAGGTTATGTTGTACTCTTAAAAGGAAATAGATACAAATAGTATCTTTCAACAAATGAGATTATCCCATGGGATAACGTTATCATGCTTATGAAAACAAGTATGATAAGATGAATTGGATGCGCTAGTTCATACAACTTGTAGATGTTTGTTTTAAGATCATTTAGCCAATTATGTGTAATGAAATCTCTTGTAACACAACCATTTATGTTGCAATGAGAGAATGATGAATAGGATATACAATATCCTTTTAACAACGATGAAAACTTAACGCATGATTTCTTAGGCATAATGTTTTTCAAAACATCATGTTTTCCTAAATGAAGATATGAAGCTAAAGTTTTTGAATAGGATAGTCCTATCGTAAATATACTTGGTCTCAAGATTATATTCACTAGATGATGACAAGAGGAATTCACTCGAGTTTCTTATGTATACTCCTCAAGAGTCATTGTTGCTCGGGGTGTATGATGTTGGCTTTGAGATAGCATTTTAACATATGTTATTAAAATGTTGATTTAAGGTTTAACGAAATTTATGTAGAAGTTTACCGACAAAGTATTGCTAATACTTTGATAATTTGTGAAGGTAGTACTACTTATACCTAGTGGAATTTGACAAAAGTTACCAGGAGCATCATGCTCATTTAATAGTTGAGGTTCAAGCCATAATGAATCAGCTAAGTCCTTATAGGTGGGAAAGTATGGTGGAGTTTGTTCAACATGCATGTGACTCAGTACGAGTGTTGAACACAAGAGCTATTTGAACAATGCACTCAACGAATTCAAATGATGGTAAGGATGGTGGATTGGTTGATCTAGATGGTAGGTCTTTTAGTGTGTCTAAATAAGGATGTAGAGGTTTGTTGTGCTATGGTAATAATTAGGTTGATTATTTGTCAATAGATTTTGAACACAACAAGTACGGATACTAATTCTTATGGTTCATTGGTTTGTACAACTAGTGGGTGAAGTGCTTGAAGTTTTTGTCATGTTTGTGAAGCTTAGGGGCTGAGATATATCACAGAGATAAATGTGATGAGATAATGGTGAAAGAACAAGTGAGCTTAAGTGGTAGATGTTAAAGGATGAAGACCTATTGCCATTTGCTTTATTGATTGGGAGAGTGTTATGACAAGTGCCACCAAAGGTGTCAAAGTGGGATAAGTGCCATAGTAGGTGTCAAAGAGGGATAAGTGTCACAGTGTATTGTTTGTTTTGGATAAGTGTTTGATTCATTTTAGGATTAGTGTTTTAACATGTGTTGTTAAATACTTGGGTGTTGATTTTTCAGATATGACTTTTAATGACTAAAATCGTAAGTCGCATATACTTGAATATTTTGGATGAAATTCTTAAGTTTTCAATCCTACCTTGTTGAGATTATGGAGCTTAGATTGCACTCAAGGATAGCAATACTCTTTAACATACGTGTGAGTTATGAATCGATGTAAATCCTTATCGTCTTGGAGGATGACACATTATTTTCATGTTAACCAAGTGAGGCAAAACATGTAGATACAAAACAATATCTATAGTCGTATGTTATACTTGTGTATGATATCTTTGTAAATAATGAGTCCGGATTTAGTTTAGGTGGCAAGTCATCTAAGTCATCCGCAAACAGATGAGGAGATGTTGGTGGTGTTGCACAAAGTTCGATAGGTTCAAGTTTTGGAGACTTTGGTAGTGAAGGTGTTTTGGATGATAGTGAAGTAGTCATAATGGTGGGTGATTTAGGTGGTGGAGTTGGAATACGTAAGTTTAGAAAGTTCAAAGAGTTCAAGTTGACAAAGAAGCAAGATCGAATGCTAATCCTAGCGGTTTTATTAAGTGGCTTGTTTGAAGGTGATGAGGTTTTAGTCATTTTGACATTGCTTTAAGAAATGCTAAGATTAAGGAGAAGTAATAGTGAAGGTGTGAAAATGACTATCCTAAATGTGTTAATTTATGGAACTAAGGATTCATGGAGAAAAGTGTTTGATTTGATGTTAATCCATACAAAGATGGTGGCTTCTAATGAGATGGAAGTGCTTAAGAGCATGTCAAACATCCTAAGTCAATTCATTGAGGATTTGTTGAGTGAGATATGAAAGATATGCAGTAAATTAACTTCAATCAATGCAAAATCTTAGAAGTCAGACATCCACGGATTGCAAGGAACAAAATTTAGGGTTCCTTCCTTTATAGGAAAGGATTCCTCAGGTGGATTTTGTGAATTTTTTAGTTTTTGTGGGAAATGAATATCCTATTGGTCTAGGTAAGTTAAACTAGTCCTAATATAAATGAAAAGCAGTAACAACTATCCTAGAAACAAAATTTGGTAAATTAGAGTGCGGGATTTAGTAAAATTCAGCAACTTACCTGCACTGGCCACGACACCAAAAATTTACACGGACGGAACCCAATTTATGGTTCCGTCTGGTCCGACAGTA
Source organism: Chrysanthemum makinoi (assembly GCA_910596185.1). Lineage (NCBI taxonomy): Eukaryota > Viridiplantae > Streptophyta > Magnoliopsida > Asterales > Asteraceae > Chrysanthemum > Chrysanthemum makinoi. The sequence goes on from OU343220.1 coordinate 251,356,988, forward strand.
CAAATATGGCGGCACCAAAATTTATAACGGACGGAACCAATTTTTTGGGTCCGTCAAATCCGTGCTGTGCAGAAATGTTTACAGACGTGTTTTTTAACCATCGTAGACTTTTCCGAATCCTGAAATTTTTCTCAAAACATATGTAGATAATTATTTCTAGTTAAGAACAAGCAATAACACACATATAAAAACACGGGATCATGTATTTCAAGTAGGGGCTAGTGATTTTCCCTAAATAGTGAAAACGGTGAAAGTTTGATAACATCAAAATGTTATCCCCCTGCACGGCAAAGTTAGTTCACATGATTATTTAAAGTTTAGTTATCATTCTAGAAAGTGAACATACATAAAATACATCATACATCATTGTTTTTGTTCTTGTACCAAACACTCCCACTAGAACAAAAAGTGGATTTGGCCACACCGAATATGTGTGACGATATACATATAGTCACACATGATTTTTCGGCCGTGTGTGACTAAAGGCGCCGCGACCATAGGTACTCTATGGTCACGTGTTTGACTTTTTTTTAGTCTCTATTGCAAAAGAGTAACCAAAACCGTAACATGTGTGACTAATTAGGTACAAATTTTGTTGGATTAATCCGTATTGGTGACCATAAACACTGTATAGTCATACAAAGCATGTTTCTTTTGGGTATTTAGTCACGTACAATTAAGCATAAAGTGGCCAAAAGTGTTAATAAGTGTGACCATATGTTGTTTAAGGTGAAGAAATATGTATTTTGTGTGACTATTGATTATCCAATGGCCACTTGAATTTTATGTTTGTGTGGCCTTTTGTAACATTTAGTCACACAAAGCATGTTTGTTTTGTGTATTTAGTCACATACAATTAATCATAAAGTGGCCAAAAGTGTTAATAAGTGTGACCATATGGTGTTTAAAGTGAAGAAACGTGTATTTTTTGTGACTATTGATCATCCAATGGCCACATGAATTTTATGTTTGTGTGGCCGTTTCTAACATTTAGTCACACAAAGCATGTTTGTTTTCGGTATTTAGTTACATACAATTAACCATAAAGTGGCTAAAAGTGTTAATAAGTGTGACCATATGGTGTTTAAAGTGAAAGTAATGTGTGTTTTGTGTGACTATTGCTCATCCAATGGCCATAAGAATTTTATGTTTGTGTGGCCTTTTCTAACATTTAGTCACACAAAGCATGTTTCTTTTGGGTATTTAGTCACATACAATTAACCATAAAGTGGCTAAAAGTGTTAATAAGTGTGACCATATGGTCTTTCAAGTGAAGAAATGTGTGTTTTGTGTGACTATTTCTCATCCAATGGCCACTTGAATTTTATGTTTGTGTGGCCTTTTCTAACATTTAGTCACACAAAGCATGTTTGTTTTGTGTATTTAGTCACATACAATTAAGCATAAAGTGGCCAAAAGTGTTAATAAGTGTGACCATATGGTGTTTTAAGTGAAAAAATGTGTGTTTTGTGTGACTATTGATCATCCAATAGCCACATTAATTTTATGTTTGTGTGGCCTTTTCTAACATTTAGTCACACAAAGCATGTTTGTTTTGGGTATTTAGTCACATACAAATTAAGCATAAAGTGGCCAAAAGTGTTAATAAATGTGACCATATGGTGTTTAAAGTGAAGAAATGTGTGTTTTGAGTGACTATTGATCATCCAATGGCCACATGAATTTTATGTTTGTGTGGCCTTTTCTAACATTTAGTCACACAAAGCATGTTTGTTTTGGGTATTTAGTCACATACAATTAAGCATAAAATGGCCAAAAGTGTTAATAAGTGTGACCATATGGTGTTTTAAGTGAAAGAAATGTGTGTTTTGTGTGACTATTGCTCATCCAATGGCCACATTAATTTTATGTTTGTGTGGCCTTTTCTAACATTTAGTCACACAAAGCATGTTTGTCTTGTGTATTTAGTCACATACAATTAAGCATAAAGTGGCCAAAAGTGTTAATAAGTGTGACCATATGGTGTGTAAAGTGAAGAAATGTGTATTTTGTGTGATTATTGATCATCCAATGGCCACTTGAATTTTATGTTTGTGTGGCCTTTTCTAACATTTAGTCACACATCGAATTAAGCAAACTGTGACCAAAAAGTGTTAATAATTGTGACTATATGAATCTTTTAGTCACATATAAGAAATCAATATATATCAAAACAAATTCAAATATATATATATATATATATATATATATATATATATATATATATATATATCCAAAATATATTCAAATACAATAAAATTGGAATGTATATAAAATTGTAATGTCGTACATAATAAAATTCTCAATAATTTAACGACTTCTGACTCTTGATCTTCTTAGCTTCCTTTTGCATGGTATCACTAGAGACGTAGCGCTTCGTTTGTATTTTAGGTGCAGTTCTATTTTCACTAATCAGTTTTATGGTACTTGGTGGTGTTACCTGTAGGAAACAAAAGCTGGGGTATCAAACACTGAATTAAATATGAAGAATGATATATGTAGGTTTATAAAACACATGCATGTATGTACCTTTTAATCGAAAACCACTTGATCCTTTGGCCATGCATAAAAACCACCTACTGCATCCTTAACTGTATTGAGACCGTTACTTCCTACATCTGGTATGCACGCTGCATCCACTAAAGCTTTTTCAATAGACACTCTGTAGCAATCCTTTGGGAGTGGTTTTTTATGAAGCATTTGTTTTCCATCAGTTTTGTACACGTTACCCTCCGTAATAATAGTTGATTTCTTTAAGTGCCACAGTCTGCACTTAATTACCTAAAAAGATAATTTGTTGCATGTATATATGTATCAGTAATTAATTAAACTAAAGAACATATGAAAATGTTTAAATACATACTTGTGGTAGTAATGTTAATGGAGACTCCTGTTCTTGTGATCCGGAAAGTTGACGTGAAGAATCCTTTCGTTTTGATCTAGTCGATTTCTTAGATGCGACAGATTTAACAGTTTCCTATATGTATAATACACGGTAAATAATACTTGTATGTAGAATTCAAAAATCCCAGGGGGGTGATTTATTACTTACACTTATTTCCATTTCCTTTTCCAAAGTTGCAAGTCCATTAGACTTCTCAATGCTCGCAATTTTATCACGTCCAGCAACACGTGTTCCGGCATCCTCATCAGCACTGCTATTTATAAGATTAATGTTCACCGGAGACACCTGAAATATAAATTGTTTAAGAAGACTGCAGCAGTATTTAAAAGGATAAAAAAAGGATGGAATGTTACTTTCTTATGTCTTACTTCCTTTTTGTGTCAATGGAGTTGCAGTTGACTACAACTGCCCCCTTTGTGCAGCCAATTGTTTCATCAAATCTTGTATTACCGCCTCTTTTTCTTGACGTTGGCGCCTCTCATTATCAAGTTCACTTTGAAGTGACACCACTCTTTCATCAGATGCTTGTCTGATTCGAGGCAGATCAAAATACCTCTTGTAGGTTACTCCACCTCCCACTCCTCTCGCATATCCTCCCTTTTCCTTACCTAATACAATTGTCATGGCATCAGTGCCATGATCAAGCTTCAAGGTTCCTTGTTTGATCTTCTCCTCCGTCTCTTTCTGCACAATATGGGAAATAGGTTATTTAATTCTACCAGTATTAAATTTTAAATAACAGTATTAACTTATAAATAACAGTATTAACTTATAACTAACAGTTTTAACTAATACACACTCAGTTTTAACTAATACACTATCAGTATTAACTTATAACTAACAATAAACATAATCATAAAATGAGTCAAACTTACAATTTTTTGTCCAACTGTTTTGATATCATCATCGTGAAATTCTCCGTCTTTATTCACCCTTCCTTTCAACCACAGCGTACCACGCAGTGGTTCTTCATCTGGTTCAATTTCTTTATTCTCGATCTTATAAACATCAAATACATACACTTGTAAGATAAACCAATATAAACGAAAGTTTGATGCTATTAAATGCAAATGTTTAATGTTTAATGTTACCATTTTATCCATCACACGGGCGTATCCACCTCGTCCCATTCTATGCTGATAAACAGACTTGGAACGCGCCACTTTAGATGCAGCTGATTTCACCTTGCAACAAAAAATAAAAAAGGTGTTTAGATGTAGTAATGCTGATAGTATACAACTAATATATATGGAAACATCAAATGTGTCAGATATTTGAACTTGAATAAAAATGAATAATTAACACCTTGTATTCCTCGGTGGCCGTGTAGTTTACAAAATTTACCCAATCTTCAGCTTTTATAATTGCACTATACTTCGCCGGGACTTCATTAAGTTTTGAAAGGGTATTTTGGTTGGGAAATATGTAGTTTTCGGTCAATTTCCTTCTGAAATTCCTTAGAAGTTGACCAAGACGATTCATTATCAGCTTTCGGACTGTCAAGTCAACATCAAAATATCGCTGCAAAGATTAACACAATGTTGTTAATTAGTTGCACACAATGTAAATGCAGAGATGAACTTATTAACACCTTGTACCTACGACAGCCAAGCCACTACTAGTTAAAAAAAAGTATATGTGTACCGTGATTTGGTCCCACATTTTATCTCTTGCTTCTGAATCAACCTTCCTCCAGGATAGAATCCTGACACCTATATGCTCACGAACCAAATCACCCAAAAAACTCGAAAACAATGCCCTGTTTTTTCCTGATATCCTATACAGTGCATTGAAGGTTACACTGACCTTTATTCCGTCGGTTTTTCCATAATCCCTGCGAAACTTAGCTAACCTAGTTATGCCCCTCTTAACCACATTCGCATTTGAATGGTTGTTTTCAGCATCCTCACCCTCATATGAATACGCCTCTGATTCATATCCAAATGAGTTATCATTTTCACGATCAGAATAAACCAAATCATCCTGACAATTGGTTTGAGTTGCCATGATTCGTCAGAAGTAATGTGTTAAAGAAAATTAGTAAACTTAATTGGTAAATAATGGTGTAAAAATTGAAGTTCTAGTTGTTTTGCTTGAATCCTGATTTATTGGAGTAAAATGAGGTCTAATTATGGGGCAGTTTTTCAATTAAGGAAACCATAATTTCCTAAGTACTTTTAAAAATTTTGGCTGAAATTTGGCTCCAAATTTGATAATTTTAAAATGTGGCTCCAAATTGATAATATAGAATTTAAATATTTCATTTTTGGCTGCATTTTGAAACCAACACACCCATGACAGAAATGGTTCTTACCCACAGTCCCAAACACCCATATAACTTCAAACCAGCTGTATCAAAGACACATATAACTGCAGCTACACTAAAATCTCACCACATGGCGCATACAAATGTAGAAACAAAATCAAAAAATGGAATTAAAGCAACTAATTAAGCAACTATAACTAATAAGCAGTCCCAGATAAACAAGTAAGCACAAAAATAATCAAATCCAACCAAGGACTGCTGACACAACAAATAGCCCTGAGACCTTACTTTAAGCCTATAAATAAGCTATTTATAAGCACTTAAATAAGCTCTAACATCCTCCAACAGTTAAAAAAATCAAGAAATCATGTAAATGCAATTAACTTAAAGCAAAAAAAACAACAAAAACACCCTAAAAATTGACAACAACCTAAAAAATGAACAACCTAAGCAAAGCACTTATGAACCGCATATCCATGGCTCAACATTGATAACGACACATGGAATGCACAACTGTGATTGGATCAACCTCAAACCTATAATAATACATTCTACCAGATATGAACTTAAACACCACAACCAATTCCTAAATGCAAAACAACATTAAAAAAAGATGAAACAAACTAGCGAGCGCATCCCATTCCATTCCATTGGATAAACCATCAAAAGATCCATACATGTTTCATTGTTAATATATCTACAAACCATAATATTAAACCAAGACATTAGACATTATAAACAGATGACACTAGATCAAAAGAAACCATCCCTTTACATAGCGAGCAACCCTTCAACCATTCATCGACTTAATTTGTTCTTCCTTGGTATCGATATCCTCCTCAGCTTGAGTAATGAGATCATTCAACCCCTGCAGCTTAGTCCTCGCAGCCTTCAGTTCATGCCTAAGATCCATCAATGTGTCAAAATATTCATCCCCATCTCCAATAGCTACCATCTCAGCAATTAAAGCATTAAACTGCGCAATCTCATTCTTTACTGTGGTGGCCTCTTCGCGCATCCGGTTTATAAAGCCACGGAGACTGGAAATTTGCTGAGCCTTGAAGAAACTCTTGTAACCATCAACAGATGTCTCCCGGCTAAACTCAATTAGGTCATCAATAACACGCTTAGCCAAATGGTTTTGTGGTGATGGTGCTGCCATTGATAATGAAATTGGGTAAAATATGATATTATTGAAAGATTGATAAGAAAGGTTGAAGAAGAGTTGTGGGGATAGTGTGATAGAGAAGATACTTGTAACTCCTTATGAATTCAAACTATAAAGACCTAAACTTTAAAACCGCGAAACAAGTCCTCCTTTTAAACTATCACTATAAATTAGGGGTGTTTATCCGTTTGGTTATCGGGTTGTTTGGTTTCGTTAAATCGGTAATTATTTTATTCGGTTCAACACGAAAACCGAACCGAACTGAACTAGAATGAAACCGAAGCGAGCCAAAAACCGAATATGAATTAACTTCGCTTCTTGGGTTGACCCGAAAAGTCTTAAAAACGGATAAAACGGAAAAAAAAACGGACTAACGCAGACGAAAACGTGTAAGAACGTAAGAAAACGTATGGAACTTAAGAAAATGTACATTAATATGTAAAACATATGAAACCGTATGAAAACATACGAAGACGTCTAAAATAGATGAAAACGGGTAGAAACGGACGAAAACGGTCAAAAACTTATACAAACGGACTAAAACATGAAAACCCCAGCGACAAAGTGTAAAACCGGACGAAAACGTGTAAACAAAAATGTATAAAAACTTATTAAAAAGGACAAAGTCGTACGCAAATGGCGGAAAACGTATGAAAACAGACGCAAACGTGTAAAAACGTACGAAAATGTGTAAAAGTGTAAAAACGTACAAAAACGGACGAAAACATATGAAAAGAGTCGAAAACGTGTAAAAACGTACAATCGGAAGAAAACATGTACAAAACTAAGAAAACGTATGAACACGGACGAAAACGTATATGACCGACTAAAACGCACGAAAGCGCACAAGGGTTGTGTTACCGTGCCCAACGTATCTAACGCAACCCTAAACACATTTTCACACAGTGTTTTGAGTAAGACACGTGAGTTAATGATTTTATGTCATCATGAAATGTCAAAATTAACGTGCCCACCTTTAATAACTTTAATACAGTTCATATAACCTTCACACTATAATATGAGTCAAAAGCATTGGGTTATAGTTGCTTAGAGTGTCATGTTACGACATGATTCAATCAATAGTATATATAAAATGTAAGCATATGAAAAACCCGACCAAATGGTCAACTTGCTGGCTACCCGAGAATGAAAATCTGAATTTGGTAAAAGAAAGTCAAAACATAATATTTTCTAGAAATATGAGATATTCCCATGTCGTTTTAAGTCCCAACGGAGTTTGAATGGAAATTCGCGTTCGGTTCGTGATCGGGTGATAAAGAATAATGAAAGATATTTGGATTTTGTGAATAAATTTATGAAACATAAACTAAAAACAAAAAAAGACCAAGGTTAGATCAAGTGGTTAACACTCTTGCCTCTGGAGAAAGAGGTCAAGGGTTCGATCTTTACCCCTTGCAAGGCCGTAGTTCCTTTTCTACCTTTGGTAGAACCGGAAGCAGCCTCTCAAGGGTTCGATCCTCACCCCTTGCAAGGCCGGAGGTCCTTTTCAACCTTTGGTATAACCGGAAGCAGCCTCTCTACCTTAGGTAGGGGTAAGGCTGTCTACGTCTCAACCTCCCACATACACCGTGGAAGACGGTATTGGGACCCATAACCCGTGGAAGACGGTACTGGGAGTTACTTTACTTTTTTTTTGTTAACTAAAAACAACTAAATAAGCAAATATATCAACTAACAAAAGTCGAAATAACCTAAAATGCACTTAATCCTAAAAATACCAAATATTGTAAATTTAAGCATAAAATTTAAAATTATTTTTTAAAAGTCCTAAATACTTAAACATATATATATATATATATATATATATATATATTTTAAAATTGTGTTTTTCTGAATTTTATTTTATTTATTATGAATAAATAACCTTTTAAAACTAACTAAATGAAAAAAAAAATCATTAAATCATAAGAGAAAAAATATTTTTAAACTAATATGAAAACTTTTCAAAAATTTAAGCAAATTTAAAATTCCCCCCACAAATTAAATTTATTCCCCCCAAAGTTGCATCAAGGCCATTCCAAACTAATTGCAAAAATTAGCTCCTCCTCCTCCTCCTCCTGTACCGCCACACCTCCCTCTCATCTCACCACAAATCCCGTCACCACCACAACTCTCCCGTCATAGACCCACCAATCCCGTCACCACTGGTAAGTATTGTTATCTTCCTTTTGTACGCATCGTTGTAACACATAAAATAACCCTGTTAAGCCTATTAGCTAATTGAACATTTGTTTCGAGATATCCTCTTGTAAATTATGTCATTTTCTTGTTAAATTTAGATAGTTAATTGGTTAAAAAAATTAAGAAACCATGTTAAGCCTGTTACTACATGAACATGGAACCATAATTTAGCTAATTAATTTTTTATTTTTCCTTGACCCAAACATCCCTTTAGGAACTGTTTCATTAGACTTTATTCAATTCTTAGCATAATTCAATACCACATTCAATCTTTGAGCTATCCTCATTACTTGGAATGTCTTTTTTAACTTTTAAGATCATCAATTGAAGTTTGATGTTGTCTTGTATAATCTTCAATAACTTAGACTGTCTTTTTAACATTGACTACATTTATAAACATTGCTACTCGGATAAGTGGGACACATTTATAAACATGGACAAGTCTTGGATCTAATAGGACCAACAAATATTATGTTGATGGAGTACGTTTATTGATTATTACAACTTGCGGAAGATCATTTTTAAATGTCCATGTACGCATAGAGCATAAAGTGGAGAAAGTGCGCTTCCATTTATTCATCTAAGCTACCTAAAGACTAAACATGGAGAGAAGGATGAGTCATCAATAAGTACCAAACACTGTTAACGGAGTTTGTTATTTTGCTTCATATATTCCAAAGATTAGAAATGGTTAATGCTACAAAAGATAATTTTGATGAGGATGATCTTGTCAAGTTTCTACAATTATTATTAGACGCAGAGAAGCCTCTTTACGCAATGGACTTCACAAAGCTTCCGGTTAAACTACTCAATGAAGGGTAAGTACGGATGTTCGGTCTTTACTGAATTACAATAGGAACTTATCAACCAGATACATACATGTATGTATGTTGGAAGGATGACAAGGATTTGTCTGCGTATCAACTTGTGGGATATCAAGATGGAAGGTGGATAATAAGACACATAAAGTGTACGAAAACATTTAATGTGGTACTTTCCAATTATACCAAGACTGCAACGACTATTTAAGCTAGAAAGTATTTAAGAAGATTTAAGATGGCAGCGACACAACTTATTCAAAGGCATGGCAACCATAGGAAAAATTCCCCAAAATTGTGAAGATCCAAGAAATGGGGTTGACGTCAACTCAGAAATAGGCATCACAGTGTATGGGCTTAATCTGCCATATACAACCTTCCTCCATGGTTGTGTATGAAAAGAAAGTTTATCATGCTTTTGGTATTAATATCGGGATACCCGAGAAATGATATCGATAGAACCGCATGATCTTATTCGATAATACATATGATGCATCCACAAAAGATAACTTTAATCTACGTGCCGTTGTGTTATGGACAATAAATGATTACCCTGCACTTGGCACATTATGTGGCTGCCCGTACAGTGGATTCAAAGGTTATGTAGTATGTGGGAAAGATATAAATTATGTTAGACTTTCTGCCTCATCCAAGCAAAGTTATGTTGGTCACAGACGATATCTACCATATGACCATCCGTTCAGAAGGCAAAGGAAGGCATTTAATGGACAACAAGAATTTCTCCCGGCTCCAAATCCAATGACCAGGGAACAAATATACAACGAGGTACAACATATTGAAAATAAGTAGGGAAAAGGAAAACGAACAAACAATAATGCATCAGAAAACCAAGAAGATACGAGAGGCAGAGGTGGGAAGATTCAAAAGCAGAAAACAAACATAACAGAAGTAGAGGGTAGTTCAAGCCAAGTGAACGGACAAAACTGTGCGTATTGGAAGAAATTCAACATTTGGTATCGAAAACTTAGGTATTGGAGGCATAATTCTGTTCCACATTGTATTGATTTTATGCATGTAGAAAAGAATGTTGCTAAGAGTCTCGTCGGAACTTTGCTACATGTTCCAGGAAAGACGAAAGATGGACTGAATGCTCAATTGGATCCGGCTGAGTTGGGGGTAAAACAAGAGTTGTTTGCTATACAAGAACAAGACAAAAAAACACTACCTCCAGCAGGTTACACATTAACGAATGCTGAAAAAGATATTTTTTGTGAAACTTTACACAACATCAGAGTACCACAAGGCTATTGTTCAAATTTCTCTTGTTTGGTGAGCCTAAAGGATAGGAAGCTCATTGGCCTAATATCGCATGACTATCACATGGTAATGCAAGAGTTTCTGCCCATTGCAATACATTCAATCATACACCCACCCACACGATATGCTATTATCAGGTTTTGCTTTTTCTTTAAATCAATATGTTGCAAAGAAATAATATTGCAAGAACTAGATAATATGCAAGCAGAACTGGTAGTGACACTGTGCCTACTCGAGAAGTTCTTTCCTCCATCATTCTTTGATATTATGATACATTTTGCGGTCCCATATGCTTTCGGTGGATGTATCCATTCGAAAGATGTATGAAGGTTATTAAAGGACATGTGCGGAACAGAAATAGACCAGAAGGATGCATTGCTAAGGAGACTATTGCGGAAGAAACAATAGAGTTTTTTAGCGAATATCATAAATCCATGAAAACTGTTGGTATCCCACCTGATAAACATGAAATAGATGAAAATGAGGAAGGAAAGCCATTGTTGGCCGGCAAATCAAGTGAAGTTTTTGCAGAACTCTTTCAGAAAGCACATTTGTATGTAATAAATAATACAGATGAAATTGTACCGTATATCGAGTAAGTCTTACTAACACATGTCTATTTCGTTACTGAAAATGATGTATCAAATATAATAATCAAACACATTGTTTCAGGCGACACAAGAAAGTTTTGAAAGCAGAAAACCCGGGTAAACGAATAGCATTTCTGGAGAATGAGCACAACAAATCTTTTGCCAAGTGGTTACGCAAAGAAGTAATTAATCTTATGTTACTCAACATACCCTTTCTAAACCTTATTTCTCAACTCATTTTGATCTGAAAATTGGTGTACTTATTCTTTTGAGCTAATATATACTTGTAATGAAATTCAGGTTGAGAGAGAGTTAGAAATCGACAAAGAAAGTGTATCAGAAACTGTAAGGTGGATATCGTATGGACCACGTGCCACCGTAGTGAAATACGATGCATATCACATCAATGGGTATACTTTTCGTACGAAAGATCATGAAGGCAAAGTTTACCAGAACAGTGGGGTTAGTGTTGAGGCATTAGATATGCACATATCTAAAGAAGTTGCAACCACAAGAAAAGCATATTATTATGGGGTTTTACAGGAGATATGGGAACTAGATTACCGTTACATGCAAATTCCTCTTTTCAAATGTGACTGGGTTAATCATAAAGCTGGTGGTGTGAAACGCGATACTACTCTTGGGTATACATTGGTTGACCTGAATAGTTTAGGCCACAAGGTTGAACCGTTCATATTAGCCGCACAAGCACGACAAGTGTTTTATGTGAAAGACCAGGTAGATAAAAAATTGTCTATTGTGTTTAAGACACCTCCCAAGAATTACAAAGATAAGTATGACGAAGCCGATGAGGAATTTAGTACCGTCATTCACCAGCACAATGATAACATATTGCCACGTGTGGATCGACGTGACTTGGGTAACGAATCACGAACTTACTACTATCGAACCGACTGTGGAGGTGTTGTTATACGAAAGTCCAAGTAAACCATGTTATGGTCAAGTTGTCACAATCTACCTTTATCATATTTCACTCTTTTAAAGCATATAGACATTCGATTTTTTGTGCTTTTTTAAGGATTTATGTTTATAATACAAGACTTAATATTAGTTAAATCTGTTAGGTATATTTTTTTGTTTAAGGATATGTTGAAAAGCAAAAATTCTCACAGATTGGAGATGTATGGAAGCTGTGCTAGTTGATGTGCTATAGTACAGAGTTAATTCTGGTGATGTCATTATTAAGTCTGTTTGACCATTCTTTAGTCTGGTAGTGCAAAAAGTAAAAAAACGATTTTTACTGTTTAAATAGTACCGTTACCTAATTTTAGGTGGTCAGAAGTATTTATATGGATAATTTTTATTTTTAGAATTCATATTTATCCTTTAATTACTTTATCCTAATATTTAAAAGTTTAATTCTTTTATTTCGATTAAGTCTCCTCACCAGCACTAAACCCTAATCGCCCTGCACTACCAGTACTTCAATTAACATAAAAGATGGCACAATTAAAGTTTGTAGACAAGCACAATCAAGTGGGATTTCTCAAAAAGCCTGCTGAAAGCACAGGCTTCGAGCAGATAGTGGACTTTCTAAAGGGTAGTCATATCAGGTATGCCCTTACTCATAACCCAACTATATATGATTCCTTAGTCAAACAGTTCTGGCATACTGCTACTGCTAGAACTATTGATGATGGGACACTAGAGTTAAATGCAACTATTGATACGTTAGAGTATTCAATCACTGAGGAATCAGTCAGAAGCAAGCTTCAATTGGCTGATGCCTCAGGGATTTCAATGTTGCTAAATGATGACCTCTTTCAGGGATTGGAAAATATTGGATATCCAACTGATGGAACATTCACTTTTTTGAAGAGTCATTTTACGCCACAATGGCGTTTCCTTGTGCATCATATTTTACATTGTATGAGCTCTAAAAGTGGTGGATGGGATCAATTTGGAAGCAATATTGCTTCTGCATTGGTCTGTCTCTCCACTGGCAGACTCTTCAATTTTTCAAAAATGATTTTTGACGCCATGGTTGCTAATTCCAAGAATAAGAAAAAGTTTTTGATGTACCCAAGATTTTTGCAAATGATCTTAAATGTTGAAACAACAAGCAAACATCCTTACATTGCTCTCCCTTTCACTAAAAAGATATTTGGTAATATGAAAAGGGGTTTTGAAGGGGCACACAAGCCACTTTTGTCTGCTATGTTGCCTTTTGTTGCTACTGACCCTGAAGGTACATCTACATCTGTTCCATCTCCTACTGCTACATCAGAAGCTCATGCTCAACCTACATCTGAACCAGAAAAAATAGAGTTTGAACAGAGGACACCAACACCCCCACCACCATTACCTTCAGTCCATGAGGAAGAACCACCAGTGATTCCTCAACCACAACCTCCAACACCCACTACTACAGCAGAACCCAGTTCCTTATCTATGGAAGATCTACTTCAACTGGTTCCACAACTGATTTCAAGGGTTGATGAGTTGGAGAAAAAATTGAAGAAGACCAAGAAGTCACTTGGGACTACTTGCAAAAGAGTTAAGAAATTGGAGGGGAAATTCAAACAGACGGGGATAGACATTACAGACTCAGAAGGTGAGGAATCCTCTGAGGAAAGTCAAATTAGTTCTCAAGGATTGGAAGCAGCTGAAATATTGTTTAAGAATTTCAGTCACAAGAAATCCTTTAAGAAGAGACTGGATAAAGAAGCTGCAAGTTCTAGTGGAGTGGATAAGTCTGGTGACTTTACTAAAGATAAGTCTGGTGGTGCTGAAATTAAATCTGCTTTTGATGAAGATTTTAATACTGGCTTTGATGCTGAAGTTAATACAAGTACTGAACATATTAATCCTGGTAGTGATCCAGGTAGTACTGGTGAGGAGTTTGTGCATAGGGAAGGCAAAGGAATAGTGCAAGAATCTTCTGAGCCAGTGAAGACCAAAAAGCAACTCATAGAAGAGGAATCTAGCTTTGCTGAGATTGCTAGGATTCAAGCAGAGGATACGGCTGAAGAAGCTAAACGTGCAGAACAAACATTAAATGATGAGCTGATTGCCAAAAGTCTGCAGGAGGAACCACAATTAACTGAAGAACAAATGAAAAGAAAAGCTGAAATTGAGGAATCTGCCAAATTCTACACTGATGAAGATTGGGATACTATAAACGCCAGATTATTAGTAAACAGAGATATCCTTCCTGATATTGGCGGAGAAGACTATGCAAGTAAAATGGTTGAGCTAATTAATGAGAAGAAGAGGCTTCTCAGAGAGCAGAGACAGAGAAAGGATGAACAGACCCTTGACCAAAGCTGAGCAAAGGGATTATATGATCCACTACGTCAAAATTCAAGGGAATCCTACCTGGAAGTTGAGCTAGTTAAGGAAATTGAAGAATGACGAACTAAAAGCAGAATTTGAAAAAGTAGTGTACCAAAATAAAAAAAAATTTCCAATGGATTCAGATTTGGAAGCTTCAACGCTTAAAAGGAAGGGTTACAATCTTCAACCAAAGGATGCTAAGAAGCACAAGATTGCAGAGACTGAAAAGGTTGTTGAAGCTGAAAAACTTGGTGATAAGCCAAAAACTGTAAAGAAAGAGGAGGAAGCTGAGGTTAAGCAACCAGTTTTGAATATGACAAGGAAGAAATCCACTGGAAAGAAAGGAGTGAAAAAGGATAAGACAAATGTTAAGAAGGAAGTGGAAGAGTACATGAAGGATAAGGTTGATGAACCGTCATCAGAAGAGTTTACCATGGGCTCCATTCCTACAGGTTCAGCACTTCCTGCTAAGATTGCAAAGGTTCAGATCACCAAAAATGGGAAAAAGGTAGTTTACCTGATAGTAAGGGAAAATCACACAGACACTATATATGTGAACTTTCCTGGTTTATTGAGTGATTTGTCCAGGGATGATTTGAAGACCATGTACCAGCTGATGATGGAGAAGCATGGTGACGAGAGACCTGAAGAGAAATATGAAAGAGTCCTCTGGGGTGACTTGAAGACCATGTTTGAGACACCAGATGCTGATGATGAAATGTGGAAGCTGGCCTGTGAAGAACAAGTGATCAGATGGAGATATTTCCACACTTGTCAGGTACACTGTTTGGAATTAGAAACTGCAATTCTTTATATGCTTACAAAAGTGGAGTATCCACTTCCAAACAGTATTTGCAGGGATATGCTTGAGAAGAAGCTGTTAGGTGAAAGAAAGGATGATGCATGCTATCAGCTTTTGAGGTGAATTGAATCAAAAGCTCAACAGCAATAATATGGCGATATAACAGTTAAGTCTGGTAATATTCGTAGTTAGTTCTGTTTATGAAAAACAGAATAGTTTATTAGAGTTTAGGGAAGGCATATGTACGCGTAGAGATATCTTAGGAAGAGATATCTATATCCTTCTACACGTTTTGTATATTAGGTTTTCTTAATTGTATAAAGGAACCCTAAAGTATAGTGAAATGAACTTGTACTTAGACGAATAGAAATATTAATAAAAGAAGTTTATTAGTGAAATAGTATTTGTGTTCTTCTTGCTTGTTGTTGAGTTCTTCATATATATAATTAGTTTGGATTTATCCAAGTTTTGTAGATTGTGGTGTTGCACAAGTGTTAATGTGTGTGTTTGTGTGTGCATATCAATGTGACTATTAAAGCCATCACCTACAAACCCACATTTTCATTAACAGCACAATAAATGCAACAAACTTGACCATATGGTGTTTAAAGTGAAGAAATGTGTGTTTTGTGTGACTATTGATCATCCAATTGCCACATCAAATTTATGTTTGTGTGGCCTTTTCTACCATTTAGTCACACAAAGAATGTTTGTTTTGGGTATTTAGTCACATACAATTAATCATAAAGTGGCTAAAAGTGTTAATAAGTGTGACCATATGGTGTTTCAAGTGAAGAAATATGTGTTTTGTGTGACTATTGATCATCCAATGGCCACATTAAATTTATGTTTGTGTGGCCTTTTCTAACATTTAGTCACACAAAGAATGTTTGTTTTAGGTATTTAGTCACATACAATTAATCATAAAGTGGCTAAAAGTGTTAATAAGGGTGACCATATATGGTGTTTCAAGTGAAGAAACGTGTATTTTATGGGACTATTGATCATCCAATGGCCACATGAATTTTATGTTTGTGTGGCCTTTTCTAACATTTAGTCACACAAAGCATGTTTGTTTTGGGTATTTAGTCACATACAATTAACCATAAACTGGCTAAAAGTGTTAATAAGTGTGACCATATGGTGTTTAAAGTGAAGAAACGTGTATTTTGAGTGACTATTGATCATCCAATTGCCACATATTAAGTTACGTGACCATATGTACTGGATTTTGGCTACACTTAAATAATATGTGTGACAAAACGTTTAGCGTGACCATATATGGCATTTGGTCACGGTGTTAGTAGCAAATGTGACTTTATAGATTAGATTTTGGCAAGCTAACACAAACTAAACTTTAAACACACATATTAACTTACGTGAACATATGTACTGGATTTTGGCTACACTTAACGAATGTGTGACAAAACATTTAGTGTGACCATATATGGCTTTTGGTCACAGTGTTCAAGTGTGTGACATATATTTGTAACTGTTTATATGTATATCGTGACTAATGCTTCAACCTTACTTTTCATTTGTCACTTGTGCCAATTTCAGATGTGGCTAAAGAGTTGGCAAAACATATCAGTCACCCTTAAATAATGTGTGACAAAACTTGACTCTATGATTTAGACACACAAAAAATTACTTCATGTGACTAACGCATCAAGGTTACTTGTATTTGTCACGCGTTCCAAATTCATATGTGGCTAAATGATCTGAAACAAAATCACCAGATACCTTTAGCCATACAATGTTCAATTGTGTGGCGATACAGTTGTAATGATCACACAATCAAAATTTTCATGTGTGACTAATTAGTAAATGTTGTGAATTTTCGTACCTTCAGCCACAAAAATATGTGAATGTGCGGCCGTTCCATTTCGACCATGCGTGACCAAATCCCGTTTTTGTACTAGTGTCCTTAAAACATTCATTTTTTAAAGTACTTGACTAATTTACTTAGTACTCATTGCAAAGTTAGTTATGAGATTTCATAAGTTATGGGAGATGTTAGTATAACCTATGCAAAGTAAGTGGTCTAAGTCTATAAGCGATGGTAAAACAATTTTCCAACTTAGTGCACAAAATCCAGCAAATGTCCTATTGTGCATAAACTAGAAATCGAAAAACAAGTGAATAAATGACATGGCAAGATTCACACTTATATTATACAAGCAAACAAGTGTAAACAACAATTTGGAAATAAGTAAGAAACATATATGCAAACAACATAAACAAGTGGTCATTTAGCATAGCATAAAAAGAAAACACTTTTCGTCATTTACCGTTTAAATGTGATGATGTTACCAAGCTTGATTAGTTTTCTTTAAACATATTACCAACTTATTTAGTTTCAAAATAAATTATATCAATGTTCTAAGAATACCAACTTAAATTACTTGACTCAAAAATTTGAGTTTTTATGTTAAAGCGAAACTTAATATCTTGGACATTGATGTGGGCCAATGATTTATGGTTGACAAAAGGGCCTCACAAATGGGCATAACTTGGGCTACGGGGCTCCGTTTAGGAATTAGTCAATCGAAGCTTGGAACGATGGTGGGAAACAGACTTCGTCGGTTTCAGAACTTTCGAGCCAAACACTCTATGAGTTATTTGCAGGGTTTTTGGACTTTGTTTAAATAACTTTAATTAGTCCTATTTAAGACTTCCTTTGTAATGTGGAGTTTTTGAAATAAAAGTCTATTTGCTAAGTTTCGGCATTTGAATCAACGATTAAATCGCGGTATTCGTGTGAATCAACAGGTCCGATTTTTGTTATCTCGTTATTTAGTCTACATCAGACATACTTGTAATATTTGGTCTATTTCACTTAATTAAACTTAGAATCAGGTTATGAGAGAAGATTTAAATGAAAGTAGACTCAATTATCTTTAAAATGATAGGTAGCTCGACTCCTACGAACTTACGGTCAATTAGTTATGATTTTTTGAAGTTGGCCAAAAAAGTGCATACTGTGCAGACCAAGGAACCAAAAATTTACAAGGGAGGAACCCTTTTTTTTGGATCCGCCCAATCCGTGGTCTTCACAGAAAGTTGAAAAATGTATTTCTCTTAGCGAAAAAGTGTAGGACTTACTAGATTTGATAGAAAAAATATAATACACATATTTTGTTTATTATTTTTACTAATGTGACTTATCTAAACATTTACCAACAAAATTTCTAAGTATAATTTGCAAAACATTTTTCATATTATATTTCGCTTCAATGGTAATTTGATACATGGATCGTGCTCTATTTTAAAAACCATTTGTTTTGAAAATAAGAGCTACGAGGCTCTGGTACCAATTGTGAAAACGTAGAGGGGGGTGAATACGTTACCGTTTAAAAACGTTAAATCTTTTGTATCAAATCGCATATGAAGCTTGTTGTAATATGAAAGTACCAATTATTGTTTGTGACTAATATAAAGCATAGTAAACCAAGTTGTCACATAAACATCAACATCAAATCACATCACAAGCAATTATAAAAGTAAAGAGATAAAGAAAGGAAAGTGCAAACCGAAAACGAGGATTTATAGTGGTTCGGTCACGGATCTCCTCTCCGCCCTACTCTACTCCCCGAGTACCCAACTCGAGAGTTACTTCACTAAATCAACAAGCTCCCTTCTCGGCGAAGAAAACCTTACAATCGCCGCTTACACGTTTTTCGGTACAAAGCTAAATACCGGGTTCTAGTTCGAGGTAGAACCAACCTAACGTCGCCTACGCAATATTTCCGACACTAAGCTAGATGTCGAGTTCTTTCCGGGTACAACCACTTCCGTTATGTTTTATAGCCCAACATAATAAACCTTGTGTTTTATGGTACAAACACATAACCAATCTAATCTAGTTTGGTGAAAGTGTTGTGATGATGCAATAATGTTTACAATGATGATCCATGACATAAATGTCTAATGGATATGAATGACTAATCTAAATGATCTTCTTAAATAAGAAGTCTTCAATCAATGAGGATATCAAGAGATCTTGAATCTTCATATGTTGATATTCTTTGGTAAATGAGGATGGCTAGATCTCCAAGCTTTTCTTGGTTGATCAAAATGTAAAGTATGCTTACAACAAAGATGAATGTTAGAAGCATTATGATCATGTGATTATGAGGGTGATTAATGTATGTTACTACATGGTTATCTATAGATCTAAAAGATGAAAGAAAGATAAAGAGAATGTGTGTTGGAAGGGATGAGAAAATGAGAAGACAATGAACTCTATTTATAGCCAAAGATGTAATCTAAAAAATAATATTTTATTAGATTTGATATCTTAGAATATCTTCCAAAATCTTTCCAAAATCTTTTAAAGATTTAGATGACACTATGCATGAGGTAATAAAAGAGTGTTTTCCTTTTCATAAAAAATACATTTAAACAAATGTATATACTTATTTAAAAATGTAAGTTACTTGTAAATAAAATGTAAGTAACCTTTTGTAAAATAAATTATCTAGTTGAGTGCTTGTCAAAATAAAATATATTTTGTCAAGTGTAAGTAAACTTGAGTACTTGTATAAATATTATAGTTAGTTTACTTGTACAAATAAAACTATATATTTGTTAGACATTTTACAAAAGATGTATTTATATAAAATACTTGTGAATGCAAAATGTAAAATGAGGTTCGAAATAGAATGGTTAACCTATTAAAATACTTAGTGACTCTAAACATAATTTAAACATTCTAAATGATTTGTTAATGGGTTTGATCATAATGCCACATAACAAACACGTACGAATCTGTGTTGTAACATATGAGGACTTGAGACATCGAGAGGTGTTGAATGTATGTTGAGACAAAATATGATTACAAGTAACTTGTACATTTTACGTTATGTATTACAAGTTACATGTTTGTCATCAATCAAAACAAACGAGACTGTATAGATTAAATATCGTAATATTTGAACTAACACATCCCTTTGTGAGGGCGTCAAGATAGAAAGACTACTAAGCTAATGCATTGTAAATAAGTTTGCAAATGGATAATGCTCCCCCTTGATGATTGCAAGTTTGCAAAGGGACGTCATGAAATGTAATCCAAATGTGGATTATATTGCAAATGATTTTGCAATGTATTGTTTTGACACAAAGCTCCCCCTAGCTTAGGGTGTCAAAGTCTTCATGTATATATTTGAAAATATACAAAACAAGGGTTAGAAAACAAATATATAATGCATAATTTCCTGCAAACAAGACTCAAGTTAGTAGAAAGCAAGTCTTCTGTTGCACGGATCCCACAGTTCCCTCCTTGTAGGGATCCGTCTAGGCAAAATGGAGGGATCCGTCTGTCTGGAATCTTTAAGACAGCAATGGTGATGTAACAAGTGATGTTAACATCAAAGTGAGATATGTATTCAATCAACAAACATATACTCAAAGCAATATGACATATAAAACTTCATTCAATAAAACATGAGAGATGATCTACAAATCTCTAAAACTAAGAGAATGATTTAGCCATGTAATACATTTTATACTAATTCTAATAAGTGACCAAAGGCTTAAAAAGCATCAATGTGCTTGAGTCTAAGGATAGGTAGACTTGTTGATTTGGTCCAATCATTCAAGAAGATGATTAAACATGAAATGTGATTCCTAAACGATCTAAGTTAAGCTTAAGACTAGGACACCACTTTAATCCTTAAGCTCACGGTTGTTTAGGTTTGTTGACCTAATCGAAACGTTCGAGGAGGTGATAAAACATGAAACGTTGCTCTTCACGTAGTTCATGTATCAAGCCTTCAACGTGTTGACAATGATAGCAATCCTTGTCATGGCTTGGAAAAGGTGGTGGTAAAGATAGAACGGCTTGATGTGGTGGTTCTAGTGAATGAGGTTGAGGATCCTCAAACGAAGGAGGGATTGGTACAGGCTTGGTTTAAAAATGCGCGCATCATTGCGCAAATTGCACGCATCATTGCATTGCATTTGGAATTTCGCATCATGACACCTAATGCGAGGCCATTCCAGATTGCATTCGCAATTGACCGCAATTTATCGCATTTGTGTAATGCTAGCAATAATCGCTATTAGTGCAATTTGGAATTTAGGCTGATTTTCGAAGCTCAACTACTTTAATAAGGACCTTTGTAAATGATGTCCATAAAAATACACATTGACAACCATAGTTCTTGCCTCAGATTCAAATTACCCCATTTTTATTTCATTTAAGCTCCTAGTGGTGCCAGTAATACTACAAAGTGAGTAAATTCTTTGATTTGCTTCAAGGCATAATCAAACAGTTTTCTTCTTTCTATTAATATTGTGTGATTCAAGCTGTAAAACTCATATGTTCTTCTTTGATTATAATAATCACATATGTCATTTTATTAGGTACAAAGTGAGTTAATTTATTTGATTCAACGTTAAAACTAATATATTGTTCAACTTTGACTAAACTTTATAATACTAACTTTTGCTATTGATTTAATTATAAGTAAATTATGATTCTTTGTTACTGATATAACTTTTATCTTGTAAGTATACTTTTGATATATTTTAACACCATATCATCATCTACTTTTAATTATGTTAGTGATTTATTTATAAGTTTGTTGCATTTACTTGGTACTTGGTAAAAGTATAATATTTATAAATATTTTTTCACTTTTTTAATATTAAACGCATCGTGTCTAAATTGCGCTCGCATTCGCATCACGCATCACGCATCGGCCTTTGGGACCTTGAGCGTATCGGATCGCAAAACGCAATTTTAAACCAAGGGTGGAGGCACATTCAATGATGGCTCAACAAAGGATGATGGTGGAGGTAGAGAGGTGTCAACTTCCATGTGGTCGGGTGGTTGACTTTGATGATTCCTCATAATCTAAAATGGACCATTTGAGGGAAATGGGGAAAAGGATACTGGTGCATGTGTTGGTTCAACACCTTGGGTTAGTTGCACATTCTTCTCTATTGAAGAGAGTATCGGCAATGGTGGAGGATTAGATGGCCTACGAGGCAAGTCCTCTAAATTGTATAGAGATGGAGATGACTATGAGGTGGTAAAAGATATGGCTCTAGGCACCAATGATGTTGGTTGGGTGGAAAAGGGTGTGTTTGGTTTAGTAGGAATTGTGGAGTTTGGTAATGATATTTTTGTGGGAACAATCCTTTTGGGGATTGGTTTGATTGGTTGAGTTGGTGGAGGAGAAATCCTAGCATTCGAGGACTTAACGGGAGATGATTCGGTTGAGGAAATTTTGTGTACAACACGAGCAAGCTTCTTGGGTGGTTCTTTGGTGGATGAGTTAGCATTAGGGGCTTTCCTCATGATGAAATGACCAAGGAGAAGGTTTCTAAATGCTGAGAATTATGTTGTGGTTGATGACTAAGAGACTCTAACAAGATGACTTATAAAGGGAAGGATTTGGGAAGTGCATTAAAGACTTAAGCCACTAAAATCCTTAGAAATGTGATGATTTGCATGCATAAGGGTCAACTACAGTTGTGCACTAATCTATGAGTTTATTTAAGGCAGGATGGAGTGTTTAAGTTAGCCAAAAGGGCTTGAAATGATTGCTTTAGGCAAGATTTACTGAATCTGCCAGCCGGTTCCCACGGTTCCCTCCTATGAGGGATCCGTCTAGGCTAATCCTAGGGATCTGGCTACCAGCAGTTAAGAAAAGAGGAAAATGATGTTGGTACAATCTAATACCTATACATCTTGAGTGTCTTAGTCTTCTTAAGTGTTTTAAATGAGGTGTGACTTAAAAGATCAAGGGTAATGAGTGGAGATAGCTAATGATTGCCATTTATGGAAGGAAAATGAGACTTTATGATTACCAATTGGTGTTCAAGGATGACACTAGGAATTTTAAGGGTGTCAAGTCATGTTAAATGATCCTAGAGATCAGATGGCAACTTGGGATAAAATTTAAAAAATCCTTAAAAAATTATAAGAATTGAAGAACTAGTTTTTGACTCATTTTGAGGTGGAGATGACTAAAATTAATTTGCTAAAATTGAGAGATTTATAAAACTAGATATGTTGGCATGTGATAGATGATGTGTGAGTATAAGAGCGGAAGGATGATGAGTTTTGGTGATATGGAAAATTAAAAAGCGCTTTGAGTGTGATCCTAAATGAGCTGCAAGTGAGTGTAAAGCTTTCTAAGCTTGAAGAAGACTTAAGTGGTCCTAAGGCTTTATGCTTAGCTAGTGTAAGGTGATCTAGTGAGTTTTTTTGATGTGTAGGATTCTATATTGCATATCTGTGAATACGGATCCCACGGTTCCCTAGAAGGAGGGATCCGTCTAGTGTATTTTTAGGGATCCGGCAACTGCAGATCAGAAACATCACAGAAAGGGATGCAGATTTTGCACTAAGCTATATACACTAATTTATATTAATCTCTACTCCAAAGAATAGCAAAACAAGCATGATATCTCATAAACCATATCATAGATAAGATTAGTAAAGATAATATCCAAACAACCAAACCAAAGTGCTTCACAAACATAAGCATTCATTGTAAATAGATAAAGAAAATGTCTAAAAACAACCATAGTCCTAATGTCTCTTTTGTCAATCTTTTCTCTTCCTCTTTCCTGACTTCATGACGTAGTTAATTAGGCATTGGATCATACCCTTCAATTGTTTGAATTCCGCGCTCTCGTTTGGAAGAGTCGGGAGTTGTTGAAAGTAGGTAATGGGGTCCAAGTAAACGTTTGCTTCGGGGTTGACATCTACTTCTTCTTCGTCCAAGGAGTCCTGGAGAGCCTTAGGTCTTTTTCCATTGACCATGAACCGTCTAGAGGGTTTTTTGGTAAGTGGTACCATGACGTGATCGGAGAGGAAATGATCATCATTGATTTAGATGGTCTTTGTTTCCGACCAAACAAATGACATTTTCCCTAAGAATTTCTTCCCATTTTCTATATATGGAGTGCATTTTGAAAAGTTCCATTTGAAAGGGATCACGGTGAATAAGCTATTTGTTGCGGTTGAAATGAGATTGGTCGGCTCTGATGCAGGTTTTACTGACCAGGTTTTAATATTTATAATGTCTCGTTATACCTATGGTCTACCCTAATGCACTAAAGGGCAGTGTACCCGGTCGTGTGTAGTTTAGTATTCGGTAAACCGAGGTCGTCCTAAGAGCTATGTGTGTTGAATTAATGCTAAGTCTAGGTGTCACATATTTTAAAATGATTTAATTAATTAACTGATTAACTACTAACGCAAATAAAGACAAAGATGAGATCAAATAGAGGAGAGTGGTGCTAACGTAGTTATTCATCCTAGCTAGTAATGTCTACGTCTAATTACTTCCAATTACTTCCGGTGGGGTCAAAGTCGAGAGGACAACATTTAGTCAGTTCGCCCTAACCTATCAGCAAAGATGCCACCACTGGAGAAGTTAGGTGTCCCCTCATAAGTACAGTTGTTCTTGGTCCCCTAAGCCGAGTCATTAAGTTCCGCTACATGCTAGACTTAAAATAGTGAGTGCCCGGGCGCTAGCATCTTAAACACTCACCCCCTAATTCTTAAGTTCATCTAAACAGTAGGTGATCAGTTGGTCAAATCGCACAAGTAGAAAAGGTCGTCAATTGGTCATATCATATCCTTCCCGTCTCACTCTACTCACTTAGGGTCAGTTGGTCATATCTCCTAAGCAAATAGCCTCTACCGCCATTTAAAACTACCGAAACAAGGGTAGCTACCAATAAACTATGCATGCATACACTTAGAAATAATTACACGGAAGTAATGTAAACGCAAACAAAACAATTAAGGAATCATAACTAGGCCAGCACCAAGAGGTGCTTAGCCGCTCATATTAACCATACAAATCAATTTAATATTTAATGTTACGAAATACATGAATCGAAAGTAAAGAGAAGATAAAATGCTAACGCTTATCGTAGGGGAGTGATTTCTCCCTTGGAGATAGCTCCGTATACTCCTCTAGACCTGCCTTTGGCTTCTTCCCACATTCTTTGGTTGTGGTGTGTGAAATGGAATGCTTTGAAATGGTGGAAATCGTGGGGTATTTATAGGCCAGATCTTGGTTACGGTGTAACTAATAAAATAGTTACGCCGTAGTCATCGAATTCTTCGTAAATTGCACTAGATCTGCTGGTTACGGCGTAAGCTTATAAGTGGTTACGCCGTATATTCAATAATTCTTGGTTACGCCGTAGTTTATGCACGAGTTACGGCGTAATTATCAGCGATGTGGAACCTCATTTGACCTAATATAGTTACGTCATAATCTTTTGAGAGAGTTACGCCGTAATCTTCTGATAAGTTGGCTTTCTGAGTTACGCTTTAGTTACGGTGTAATGTGAGAGATGAGTTACGCCATAACTTCTTCAAAGTGAGCATACTATGATAAATCTTTAATAATTCTCCAATTCCGCGTCTCTTTAGCTCCAATGCTCGTAATTTACCTGAAAGTGGAATATAATGGAAAACAAGCGTAAATCCATATAAATGATATAAATTACAAGAATTATCGGGGGAAATTGACACTTAATATTCAGGATAATTTGATGTTATGAAATACCCCCCCCCCCCACTTGAACTCTAATTTCCCTCAAGTAGACCTTATTAGATAGATTCCTAAAAAGATATCTCCCATAACCTGGATAATATAAGTTTACAAATCCCTTATGCTAGAATAAAACAAAGCCGAACACCTCACGAAATGGGAACGAAACACTCAAATATCTCAACTATTCTAAGTGTCAATTTCGGGGTGATCACTCAATCGCACAGTCATAACATGTATTATATCATAAGCTTGGCGGTTACACAAATCTCCACCACTAGAGTTAAGGGCTAAACGATTTTTGAAGGCAATATGGGTTGACAAGACAAAGGTTAAGGGTGACTCGTCATTACTAACATGTCATGGCGAAGTGGACAAAATCAATGATACATGACCAAATCCATGGCCAAGACACCAAAGATTGCTCGCTGCATCACCTAGACATGCTTCATGACTAAAGGGAAGGATAAGACATGGGATATATAAATGGTGGAAAATAAAAATCAAGCAGATAGTCTAAATCTATAACCAAGTCATCACCACTTACCATCCGCCCAAAGTTCAAGCTTTGAAGTTAAGAAACCAGATCATGAAATACTAGGTAGATGTGTCATTATAGGACGTCGTGATGGGCACACTACCTTTTCTTCAACTGTTGGCGCAATTACCAACTCTAATCTTCACATGTGACCGATATGGCCTCCTCGATACTAAATCTATATAAAGCTCATCACATAGTGCTTATAACATCTCACTTTACAATAAACTAAATAACATAACTATATTTTTATTTTTTTATTTTCTTTTCGATCATAACTTTTTTTAACATAAATATAACAACTAAACATAACACCCCCCCACTTGGGATGAACAACGGGAATTCGGGGGGTCTTCAATGATCTTTAAAAATATGTTGTCGACAAAAGCGTGATTCCCGAACCTTTCCACTTGAACCTTGAACTTAGAAAAATGATGACTTCCCAATCACAAATAAAGACTACAGGGTAACGTAAGGTGTATCGAAACAATATATTGGGTTAACAAAATGAAAGGAATGGCTCAGATGGGTGTATCTAGGGGTATCTTGCACTAAAGGTGAGTGCAACAAAAGGGTTTCACATGGGGGTTGACAAGTCGAGGTGATTAATCGATAGACACACAATGGTAGGCTATTTGGGTGATAATACTATAATACTGCGTTCTTAAACTGAAAAGTCCAAATACATCGAGCTAACTCAACATACCTCGTCTATGGTCTCAAAATGATGCAAAGGCCAAGTTCTAAAGTTTACAAGCTACCGGCACACTCATAATTTGGTGGATTTGGGGTAAAATATTAGAAACGGATAAGGCTAATCTCACCATATAATATCAAGGGTTGTATGTGCTCGGCTAAGGTCTAATCTAGTTAGGTTAAGAAAAACATGTCAAAATTTTAAAAATAGCATAATTTTTCAAAATAAACTAGAAAAACGAGGGCAAAATAAAGTTCAAGAGAAAATTCTACTCCCGTCCCCCCACTTGAATTGTACAAAGTCCCTTTTGTACTAAGCGTTAAATAAAGGTGAAGAGAAAAGTAGAATTAAAGCGAGAACTTCCTTGAAATTTGCTCCAAAAAGAAAGAAGGCCCACGAAAAAAAGTCATGCCTTCGTATAAGCATCCACGAGCAAACTTCAATCCCTGAAATCACACTACCGACAAGCATAATTCTAAAAAGAAAAAAAAATTGAAAAACAAACCTAACTCACTTTCGTAGGAATCACGGTTGCATTTAGCATATGCAACAAGCCTTTTAAACCACTTAGTGTCCCAAGTGGACGAGTGAAGTCTCGTGAGGGTTTACAGGGAACACACCCACAAAGTTCATTTAAAAAACTAATACAAGGTTATTGTGTTTAAAATGAAAGAAGTAAAGCAGAGGATAGTTACGTCGTAACTCTTAGAAGGAGTTACGCCGTAACTAAGCAAAACCTGGCATACATCGCTGCAAGAGTGCTCGGCGTAACCACGAGACGGGATTACGCCGTAATTGGTAATGCATCCGAAATTCTGCTACAAGGGATTTGTTACGGCGTAACCACTGAGATGAGTTACGCCGTAACTATAGTCAGATCAGCATGCTGCAGCAGCAATCACTCTTTGTTTCCTACAAAAATGGTTAAAAACACAAAACCCAACAGAAATGGAAATAAAATAAAAGAAAGGGATAATTAGGGTTGTCTCCCGAAAGAGCACTTTTCTTTATTTACGAGTCTTTAAGTTAGTCTCAGAGCCTCGGGGCTACCAGTGCTTGTTGGTCATTTCGTGGATATGGCAGTGTCCACGTTGGATCCAACTTATCAGATTCTCATCCCGTTTGTAGTCCATCCCTAGTTCTAAACATCACGAGTAAAAATTCTTGATCTTCTAGTAAGGCTGGTCAATACCCTTGACCTTATCTTCATCACTAATGTTGAGTAGTGGCTGAGCATGGCTTAAGTGCCTTTTTGTCCATTTTTTAAAATTTGTAACAGTCCGTGGCATTTTAAAAAACATTTTATCGTCCCCTATCTTTAACCATACTAGCTCTTCTTTCTCATTCTTTTCTAGCTCAGAAAGTTCTTTAAAAGGTTTCCCGAAAATTACTCCGATTAGCCCATCTTCTATGAATTCGCTAACTTCATCCAAAACCACAAAGTCCACCAGAAATGAGTAAGTCCCAACAAAGACACTGTTGTTTGTTGCAATGCCTAAGAAATTGTTTCCTCTATATTCGAGTTCTTTTTTCATAACCTGGTTGTATCATTCCTTAGAAATGATGTTAACTGGGGATTCTGTGTCGATGAATGGATAGAAATATATGAACCAATTTTTGCAAGAAATTTTCAGATAATAAGGGTTTCTATGATGGATTCGAGCTCCCATCTCTTAAAACTTTGGTTGGTCAGGTTGTGTAAGAGTCTTTTCAGAGTTGTTCCAAGGAACCATTTCGATGTCGCTAGAGAAATCATCGGCACTAACCCCTAGGTCTTCTTCTTCAAAATTTAAGAACACATCGAAATCCTTTCCCGAAGCTATCTCGCCAAGATTTGTAGGAGTTTTCGGAGAGTCACTAAGAAAATCCTCTAATGCATCGCCAAAATCACCAATGGGGTCAATTGCACAAACTTTTTGAGTGGATAGAAGTTCATTAGGTCTAAATGTGTCAATTTCCCCGTAAGCCTCGAGAGTTAATTTTTGGGCGAAGACATCCACCTTTGCATGAGCAGTAGCTAGCATTGGTCTTCCTAAGATAATGTTGTCTTCAGGAATATCCAGAATCACAAAATCAACTGGGAAGAAAAATTTCTTTATTTTCACCAAAACGTTCTCAACAATACCCAAGGGTGACTGCATCGATCGATCGGCCATTTCAATCTTCATTTTGGCTGGCTTTAGGTCACCAATACCCATACATAGGAACATTGAACGAGGCATTGTGCTTATGCTCACTCCAAGATCAGCTAGGGCATTACATATATTGAGACTCCCGATCAAGCAAGGGAGAGTGAAACAACCAGGATCTTTTTCCTTCTGTGGCAGTTCATTTCTTAAAACTGCTGAACACCTCTCGTTAAGTTGAACCGTCTCATCGAAATCATTGCTTAATTCCTGCAAAATATTATTATGATCAGTTTTAATGGAATTACTAAGAGAGGCGTTTACCGGTAGAGCTTTGTCCAGAAGCGAGAGTTTCTCCATGCTGATTCGTCGCATAACCTTCTCCGAAAAGGTAGTCGGTTCTTCAAAGATTGTTTCCAACGTATTGACAACTTCCTCTTCCCGAGCAGCTAGGTAATCTGTGATGGCTTGCGAACATGAGCTTACACTCTTCTCCAATCCCTTAATCCGATCTTCATGAGTTTTGAGTGAAGAGACTGTGTTTTCCACGAATGTTTTCATCATTTTTTCAATTCTCTCATCTCGTTCCCTCAATTCCTTGATGTGTTCCAGAATCTTTTTTTCAAGGTTGTTCCCAGTTTTGGTCCCGAATACACTCTTAACCTTCTCAATCCTACAGGCTTCAGCTTCATTTGCCCTTTCCAGCCTTCGCTTTTCGAAAATTTCACCATAATTGTATTCTTGCTTTGTCAATGTTTTCATTACCTTATGATCAAAATTGTCTCTTGGTCCATACCCTGTATCCATATGCCATTTGTAGCAATGTTCAGAAATCCGTTGAATACATTCCAAAGCTTGGTCAGGGGTCATGCTAGGAATAGGTCTATGAGAATCGAGTAATTCCCGTGTTAGCGCATTAATTCCCCTGTAAAAGACATAGACGATCTGATGTTTGTTCAAATCATGAGTGGGACATCGATAAAGCAACTCATTAAATCTTTCCCCTGCTTGATAAAGCGTTTCTTCTCCTTCTTGAACGAATTGATGGATCTTACTAAGAAGTTTAGCCATTTTTTAAGGAGAGCAAAATTGTTGGACGAATTCTCTTCTTAATTTATCCCATGCTCCTTTACATTTGTTCGGTAGTTTATTGTACCATCTTTTCGCAGTTCCTGTAAGAGTCATAGGAAAAATTCTTGCGGTAACCGAATAGCTCGGGACGCTCCGGACGCTTAAAAGAGATGATAAGTAGAGTACTTCTTCTACATGATTCTGAACATCTTCATTTTCATCTCCTGAAAACTTAAGCTCGTGTAACTCTCGAATAAATTGATTCGGAATAGAGTATTTTTCCATACTAGAATCCTGTGTGAAGGTTCGTTGGCAGTTCTCATTTGGTCTCTCCAAATACTGCTCCATGGTTAATTCTTCGATATTATTTTCATCAATGACTTCCGGTTCTGCATCAGACATGTCAAATTCGTAAAATGAAAAGATGTTATGAATAGGAACCGGAGAGTAAAATTTTTTTGTCCAAAAATGTTTCTCTGGATCATCAAATGGGGTGGCCAGAAATCGCCTCGAGCTTCTAATCTTGTATCATGACATTTAAGAGAAAAATTAAAAATAGACTTAATAAAAAATCCTAAAATAACTCCCCGGCAGCAGCGCCAAAAACTTGATGCAGGTTTTACTGACAAGGTTTTAATATTTATAATGTCTCGTTATACCTATGGTCTACCCTAATGCACTAACGGGCGATGTACCCGGTCGTGTGTAGTTTAGTATTCGGTAAACCGAGGTCGTCCCAAGAGCTATGTGTATTGGATTAATACTAAGTCTAGGTGTCATAGATTTTAATATGATTTAATTAATTAACTGATTAACTAATAACACAAATAAAGGCAAAGATGAGATCAAATAGAGGAGAGTGGTGCTAACCTAGTTATTCATCCTAGCTAGTAATGTCTACGTCTAATTACTTCCAATTACTTCCGGTTGGGTCAAAGTCAAGAGGACAACATTTAGTCAGTTCACCCTAACCTATCAGCAAAGATGCCACCACTGGAGAAGTCAGGTGTCCCCTCATAAGTCCAGTTATTCCTGGTCCCCTAAGCCGAGTCATTAAGTTCCGCTACGTGCTAGACTTATAATAGTGAGTGCTCGGGCGCTAGCATCTTAGACACTCACTCCCTAATTCTTAAGTTCATCCAAACGGTAGGTGATCAGTTGGTCAAATCACACAAGTAGAAAGGGTTGTCAGTTGGTCATATCTTACCCTTCCCATCTCAGTCTACTCACTTAGGGTCAGTTGGTCATATCTCCTAAGCAACTAGCCTCTACTGCCATTCAAAACTACAGAAACAAGGGTAGCTACCAATAAACTATGCATGCATACACTTAGAAATAATCATACAGAAGTAATGTAAACGCAAACAAAACAATTAAGGAATCATAACTAGGCCAGCACCAAGAGGTGCTTAGCCGCTCATATTAACCATACAAATCAATTCAATATTTAATGTTTCGAAATACATGAATCGAAAGTAAAGATAAAATAAAATGCTAATGCTTATCGTAGGGGAGTGATTTCTCCCTTGGAGATAGCTCCGTATGCTCCTCTAGACCTGCCTTTGGCTTCTTCCCACGTTCTTTGGTTGTGGTGTGTGAAATGGGATGCTTTGAAATGATAGAAATCGTGGGGTATTTATAGGCCAGATCTTGGTTACGGCGTAACTAATAAAATATTTACGCCATAATCATCTAATTCTTCGTAAATTGCACTAGATCTGCTGGTTATGGCATAACCTTATAAGTGGTTACGTATATCTTCAATAATTCTTGGTTACGCCGTAGTTTATGCACGAGTTATGGCGTAATTATCAGCGGCGCGGAACCTCATTTGACCTAATATAGTTACGTCATAATCTTTTGAGAGAGTTACGCAGTAAACTTCTGATAAGTTGGCTTTCTGAGTTACGATTTAGTTACGGCGTAATGTGAGAGACGAGTTACGCCGTAACTTCTTCAAAGTGAGCATACTATGATAAATCTTTAATAATTCTCCAATTCCACGCCTCTTTAGCTCCAATGCTCGTAAGTTACCTGAAAGTGGAATATAATGGAAAACAAGCGTAAATCCACATAAATGATATAAATTACAAGCATTATCGGGGGAAATTAACACTTAATATTCAGGATAATTTGATGTTATCAGGCTCTAATTTGGAAAATAGTGTCTCGAACGGTTGCGGGGTCATCAAGAGGAGTGTGGTAGATTGGTTTGGAATCAAGTGAAAAAGATTGAATGGATATTGCCCAATCTTGGGAGTACATAAAAATTCCTTCACAAGGAATGCAAAGGATTTGAGCAAATGTGTTGAGGGGTAGAGTGAAGTTTTGTTTATTGATGATAAAGGCAATTTAAATGCTATCATCGGTATTTTGAATGATCCTAACGCTTTTGTAGAATTCAAGGATGAAAACCGAACAAATTTGTTCATCAATATCAAGAAGACAATCAAAGTTGATTGCCGAGAAGACTTGACGAATGTCGGTATTTTCAAGGAAACATTCCTTGACCACACGACCTTCGTGGATAAGTCATTTTTCAAGTCTTTTGAAGACTTTGTGATCGGTTTTTGACAACTCCTCTTTTCGATAGTATTGGGTGAAGTAGTGGACGGTATGTAACATATTGGATTTCACAAACACACTAGATCATAACCACAAGTAGGCGTATAATATGGTTTTAGAGAGAGAATGTTAGAGGTTGGGAACTTTAGTGAGAGAAAGAAAAATTTTATTATGAGCTCCAACTATCTACCTTGAGAGGTAGAGAGTATTTATAGTTCTTACATAAATCGCCACCTACGGGCTGTGGATCAGGCATACAGTGGGTAAAGACCCGTCCGTCCTCCACAGTGTTACAAACTAAATACTACTTATCTTATAATAGTCTACGACTACGAGCTTTCTAACGATTACATATACTTGAGGTGACCAACTCTTTAAAAACTGGATTTACTAAATCCTAACAATCTCCCCCTAAAGGAGGTCACCTCAAACACACATTAAAATTACATTGAATACAAATAGATATTACATTATAAATTGTTCTTGCATTCTTGATGTAGTACTTTGCTCTGAAGCTCGTAGTCATTGATTCATCATTGATGCATGTTTGGTTAATCCAAGTGGAGGTCATTAACTAATCCACGTGATGATGATTTTGAGCCAGCTTTTGAGATCTTCAGCTAACATAACTCTCTGACTCATCCATTGTGGTGTTGGTATTATGTGATGTTGTGACTTATGGACCGACATGCTCACATTCTGGATCATGATATATTCTCATCAGAGTAGCGGAAGCTTTCGTTGATTCATGATATTGGCGCAGTAGCGAAGCATGGAGTGAAAATATCAGAGTCATTGATGCACTAATCATGATTTATTTTGAAATGAATGTGATGTGTGAGCATGCAGTTATGGATTGACCGCTTCATTCTGATTAGTTGCAAACGTCGGGCGTACCTGCATACAACAGTTAGCAATAAAGTGCACGAAAAGTGGCTTTGATCACTTTCGTTGAATTGAGGTATACAGCCCACGGTTCCCCGTTGATAAGTACAAGTACTGCCTGTGATCAGGTACAATTCTAAAGAATTTCCTTGATATGGTTTCGCAGCTGCTCTAGCTGTTCTCAAACCGGAACGTCTCAAAGAAGACAACACAGAGTGAGTGAACCTGCGAATAGAGATTCACTGATTGATGAAAAGAGATTTGAAAAACAATCGTGTACCGCTCAATAGAAATTATTTTTGCAATACAACGATGGTTTTAATGAAAATCAATTATCAATCATAAACACCTTTTATTTTGAAATATTTGTACACAGTCGATGTGCTAAAGTAAAGAGTTTTTAAGCACAACGACCGGTTTTTCAAAGGTATCCGTCAATCCATGACCTGAACCAGGATTGATTCAAAAGATTGAATCGCCTCATTGTTTCTGTTCAGTTGTCACATGGTTGATCTATTGAATATATCTCACATGCCACCCACCAGGAGCTTGTTTGATGTTGGCTCCATAAGGCTTTCCATCTTCATTGTAAATATGTTTGCATATCACTTTCGATGTTCTGGCAATACCACAAGGATAATGCGTAGGACTCATAAGATATAATCTCTCTTTCCACATTGAGTGAAACAGAGAGTCTTCATTGAAAGTGTCCTAATGAGATTTATAGATGCTCTCGTGATTCTAGACTCAATTGTGCATGTTTGGATCCTATTTCGGAGACTAGGGAGAGGGTCTCCTTTTTCAATATCAACAATCTCTAAGAGAAAGTCGATAGGTTATGTCGGTTCCCCATGAGAATGAAACAAGTCCTTTTAAGAGGAACTTGAGTGGTTTGGGAAGTTAAAGTGCAGTGCGTCACTGGTCCATGACGTCTTTTCTTCAATACCGATGTTACCTTGGTAACCACCAGTAGCATATGAATTGAACCCGGTTTCTG
Organism: Chrysanthemum makinoi; assembly: GCA_910596185.1. NCBI lineage: Eukaryota > Viridiplantae > Streptophyta > Magnoliopsida > Asterales > Asteraceae > Chrysanthemum > Chrysanthemum makinoi. The sequence goes on from OU343220.1 coordinate 251,391,722, forward strand.
CCCTAAGGTTGAATTATTGGAGGGCTATTTCTTTTCACCCTTTTTTCACATTCATTTCTTTTTCATTCTTCAACCCCTTCAGTGCTTACTGAGACTTCATTACTAGAACCTTGTTGAGTTTATTCCAGTTCTAGCTCTGTCTCAGTCCGCACTCTTCCCATATTCTCATGTTTCTCCTTTTTTCAATATACCTAAGGACTCTACACTATCTAGTGGATTGTCCCTGGGTAGATCCCTCCAGTTCTGGCGAATCGTGGGAACAAATACCTAACCTTATCATCCTTATATCACCATACATAAAGTAAAGTTGGTCGGTCTATTTGGTATTGTTCATCTGCCATTGGAACCAATTGAAAACCATTTGGAAATCAATCCAGATACTTGTGATATATTATCAAAGCATTTTGTACCTGAATTGTTTTGATATTTTTAGAACAAGAGCTCCCCTCAACATGTGCATCAATCATCATTTTGTAATAGAAATCATTTTCATCTTTGAGGGTTGGCTAAAAATATGCATCTAAGAGTAGTTATATAAAGAATGTGGTTTTCAAAATAGTTGCTCCCCCTCAATATGTGCATTGATATTTGAAAATGTTTTGCACATATTAGGAAAAAACTGCACATTGAAATAAATTGATCACGTTTCAAATCTTTGTGGTTTAAGATAGATGCTCCCCTCAACATGTGCATGGAAAATTTGAAATCGTTTGGCACATGTGGGAAGGAGAGCTTGTACATCCTTATAGAAACCATTTATCGAATTATCAGTTTAAATTCAATTTAAATCACAAATTCTCCCCGATCACAATTATCAAATCATTTGAGATTTGTGATCTCTGTAGATTTAAATTGATTTTGAAAGCTTTTAAGGAGAATTGTGACTTGATTATGAAAACGTTTTAACTGATAAGGAACGGATTTTGAGACTTTAAACTCCATTGATTAAACACGCATGATTATCTTTTGAAAATAATTTTATGACAAATAACCTTTTGATTTATTTGAAATCATTCTCCCCTCAATCAATGACATAAGTTGTTGATTGACAGATAGATATTTTGACAAACGTTAAGTCCAGATGATTTACAAAAATAGATTTTGAGTTATTTAACAAAGCAATTAGTTTTCATTAGATGGTAAGTAATTGTTTAAAGAATCAGAGCATGAGATTTGAAAACCAAGATAAAGCATGGCTCTGTTCTTTAATTGAAGAGCGGGTTCTTGCTGAAATGACAATAAACCATAGTTTCACTTTCTCCCAAAAATTTTTTTTAAACAAAACTATGTACATTCGAAGAACATCTAAAGACCCGTGACATTCTTTGAATGTCAACACAAAATCCATAGATGATATCGAATAAGAAAAACATGACAAAATAGCTATATTTTTGGAATTTTTCAAGCTTTTTAAGTTTTATGGTTTTGAAAGTTTTATATTTTTCTCTTTGCTTTTGTTGGTTTTATAATTTTGTATTTTGGTTTTTGAATAAATATATACAAAGATATGAATGAAGAAAGACCTTTACCCCTCTTCTTCCTCTTGAAGACGCGTTTAAGTGTTTCGGTTGAAGACTCTTTAGACCAAGTCATGGAAGAGGATAAACTCAAAGCGTTCTCTGGAAGAGCTTTGGTGAAGATGTCGCTAACTAGTATTGATCCTCACAGTAAAGTTCCACCACACCGTTTTCAACTTGCTCCCTGATGAAATGATGTCGAATGTCGATGTGTTTTGCTCTTGAGTGTTGAGCGTTGTTGCATGAGAGAGCAATAGCACTTTTATTATCACATACAAGAGGGATTTTGTTGAATTCAAAGCCATAGTAAGATAATTGGGATCTCATCCATAGGATTTGAGCACAACAAGATGACATGGCTATGTATTCAGCCTCTGTAGAGGAAATAGAAGTACTCATTTGCTTCTTTGAAGACCGGCTTACAAGCTTATCACCCAAAGCGAGCACCTCGGGCGATGCCGGCGTGTATCTTGACATCTGCATGATCGGCATCTGCATAGGCTGTTAGTGACATACCGGTGTCCTTTGGGTACCAAAGTCCCATATTGACGGTTCCTTGGAGATACCGAAAGACCCGTTAAACCGCTTCAAGGTGCTTTTTGGTAGGCTTAGCCTGATATCTAGCACACATGCAAACGGCGAACGAGATATGCGGTCTACTACGTGAGGTACATCAGGGATCCGATCATACTACGATATTTCATTTGGTCTACCATGATCCCTGAGTGGTCCTCATCCAGTTTAGTACGTTCTATCATGAGAGTGTCAATAGGGTTACTGGAATCAAATCCAAATTTCTTTAAAATCTCATATGCATATTTAGATTGATTTACAAAAATGCCTCTGGGACTTTGTGAAATTTGTAGTCCCAAGAAAAATGACATTTGTCCCATCATTGACATTTGAAATTTGGAACCCATTTCATTTGAAAAGTGATCACATTCATTGGGGTCGGTCGAGGCAAAAATAATATCATCAACATATATTTGAACATGAATTAAATGTTTGCCTGACTTTCTGGTGAACAATGTCAGATCAACTGCTCCTTTGCTGAATCCAGTGGATAGAAAAAACTTTGATAGCGTATCATACCATGCCCTTGGAGCTTGCTTTAAACCATAAAGAGCCTTCTTCAAGCGATAGACGTGAGTAGGATGTTCTGGATTCACAAAGCCTTCAGGTTGGCTGACGTATATAGCTTCTTTAAGATCTCCGTTAAGAAACGCCGTCTTTACATCCATCTGATAAACCACCATGTTCTTACTTGCAGCATTAGCCAAGAAAATTTTGATCGCTTTGATACGAGCAACAGGAGAAAATGATTCTTCAAAGTCAATACCCTCCTCTTGACGGTATCCTTTTTCAACCAATCGAGCCTTTTTCTTTAAAACATCACCATGCTCATCAAGTTTCACTTTGAAGATCTACTTTAGAGTAATGATCATAGAACAATCTGGTGTAGGTACTAATTCCCATACATCAAGTCGATCAAACTCATGAATTTCTTCTTGCATGGCATTGAACCAGCTGTCTTCATTCTTGGCAGTTTTAACATCTTTTGGTTCGACCTTAGAGATTATGGAGTTGAAGAAGCACCATAAGGCATCGGTTGCAAGTTGTTTCGGTGTGGATACTGGGCGAGAGGGGTTTCCAATGATGTTGTCCAATGGGTGATCATGAGTCCACTTTCTAAGGTGTTCATGTGGTTGTTGTTGAAGAACAGAAGTAGCAGAGTCGATTTCTCGATGAAGATGGTTCGATGATGATTCAGGAGCAAATATGTTTTCAAATGGTACATCTTCGGGAGTAGGCAAAGGGATTCTCTCCATCAAGGGTGCCAAAAACATTTCCATGATGTACACTCGATGATTGATGATTTGTTGATGAGACAGTGATCAGCCGGTGATCTTCTTGGACTTAATGATTTTGAAATAGAAGGGTTGACTTCATTGGCACGGAATATGAGCCTCGATGATGGATCATTGACATTTCATTAGCATAATTGAATCATAGTGTTCATCAAACATTGGATCAAACAGTTTCTTTAAATCTTCTTCTGATGGAGGTACATAATGGAGTTGATGGTGAGAGAGTTTGAAACAAGTAGAACCAATGATAGGACTACTTGATGAAAGTTGAGATCGGGTCGGGCTGGTTTGTCCAGAGCCATTGGACCGTCGACTCATCAAACGTAACGTGAATTGTTTCCATGATATTTCGGGTTCTTTTGTTGTAGATTCGGTATCCCTTTTTGTTTGGTGCATATCCTACAAAAACTCCAATGTCCGCTTTAGCTTTAAGTTTGCCTAAATCTTGGCCCTCATTAGTTGGATAACACAATGCACCAAAAACACGAAGGAATGAGAGATTAGGTTTTCTATTGTGGACAAGTTCATATGGAGTTTTCCATGGCAGTGTGAATTAGGGATCGATTTTGAGTGTAGCATGCAGTGGCAATGGCTTCAGAGAAACATTGGAACCTTTGAGTAAATCAACATTCTTCTGCGGCTTCACAAGAGTTCGATTTAGTCTTTCAACTACACCGTTCGTTGAGGAGTTAGTGGAACACTTCTTTGATGAGTGATTCCAACACTTTCATAAAACTCACTAAGTTGTTTATTAACAAAACTCAGTTCCATTGTGCATTGTCCGGATAATTCGACGGTTTTGTTAAGTCGGACACTATTTGTTTGATAAGTTTGATGATGATATCTGGAGTTTCATCCTTTGTCCTTAAGAACTTAACCCATGTGAATCGAGAGTAATCATCAACCACAACTAACACATATATCTTCACAAAGATATTCTGCACTCTCATGGGTCCATATAAATCCATATGAATTGTATGAAGAACTTCAGAGTTTGTAGGTTTGGGTTTGTGGGCATACTTCTTGCTTTTCCCAATTGGCATCTTGAACAAAGATGATCCTTTTCATACTTTAGTCTAGGTAAACCTACAACTAAGTCCTTTCTGGAGAGATCATTGATGGTGCCGAAGTTCAAGTGATTGAGACGACGATGCCATAACCATGACTTTGTTTTTGAAGCCTTTGACAACAAGCAAAGTGGAGAAGACTTCATCATATCTTCGATAGAGATGGTGTAAAGATTTAAACCACGTGGTCCTCTTAAAAGTTCTTTACCATCTAGTTCTCTAACGAAGCAAGTATGTTTTCTGAAGGCTACTTCTAGATCAGAATCACAGAATTGACCGGCGAGAGAATAAGTTATGACCAAGACCTTCCACATAAGTATACTCTACGGAGATAACACTATCACCAACAACATAATCACCATAACCCATAATTGCACCGAAATGTTCATTACCGAATCTACAGTCGATGAATTTGCTCACTAAGTTCATGAGCGTGACGGTCTCAGTCATATGCTTGGAACATCACTGAGTCCGGTACCATACATAACGATTTGAACGATCTGCAGTTGAACCAGACAAGAATGGATAAGCTGGATAATTGGGATCCCCATGCAATAATGGGTTCCACTTGGTTAGTAAATGTGATTGGAACACCCACACGAAACATCCATATCAGTAGAAGCAATGGAATCATTGGGAATAGATGCAAGTGCTAGTGTCGTATTTGACCTATTCAAAGTATGTTCACTTCTTAAGGGAATAGTTCTACCATTAGGCATCCATTTTCTAGTGGGCATTAATCTTAGCAACGGTTTAGGAGAACAAAGCTCGATTAATTCTTATGGCCAAAAGGTATCCAATAATAACCTATCTATTACTAAAGTTCTTCCATGGGTTTCCACGGTTTTCTAACAATCTTTCGCTTTGCCTTTTAGCCTTTATAGCTTGATTTCATTAGCATTAACAATTTTAACCGGGCATTTGACAACATTAGACAAAGCATTCACACCACATTCATGATTAGTACAACGTAATTCATCATTACAAGGTTTGCCAAATAGTATCGAATTGCATTAATTACGATGCGCAAGGCTAATACTAGAATCAACACGATTCGTTTTATTCAACTCAAAGCTTAATAGTTCCTAGATTGTGATCTTCTACTCTCTTCCAATGCACATTCTTAGCTTGCAAGGTCCTATCATTCCTTGTATTGTCTTGAGACTTTGACCCACTTGCTTTAAAGTCCTTGATTACTCCTGTAGAGGGAATTATGGGAACATTAGTTGGTTGATCTACTTTTTGCATTCCTGAACTTGATGTGCAAGGAGTACTAGAAGGCACATTAGTGTATACTTTCTTAAGAGTGATTTGAGATTTTGCAGGCACACTAAAGTTCACTTTCTTAGCACTAACATATTAGAATCGAACTACTTGAAGGCACATTAGTGTTTCCTTGGGCATAGAACGGATGCTTGGCACTAGGCATAGAACAGGGCATCACAGCTTTGCCTTTGCACCTAAGGTTAAGGATTTTGGACATGTGGCAATTACACATTCTAGCAACTCTTGAGATCGTTTGGCCTGAGGCAAGCAAACCTAATTTCACTATCAAGAGGTTTGTTAATGAAATCCTCTTCGACAATCTCACGGAGACATTCTAGACTATCCTTAAGGTGAGCACAATATTCATGAAACACATGTTCATTATTCCTAAGATGAGGAGGAATATATTTACTGATCACAGATGTATTTGCGCAGTTTAGTCGAGGGTGACTTTGATGACAACATTCTTATTGAAAACAAGTGGCGGTTTCCTTTTTCCCGACTCCTCTAAGATTCTCAATTTCCTTTTGTAAAGACGTTATTTTTTCGTTGTTTTGGTCACGGGTGACTTTTATTGAATCATATAACTCTTTAAAATGTCGTTTAACTTTTTCATTTTCTTCTAGAAAACTCTCGTTTTCCTTTTGTAAGGCATCAACTAAGTTTTGAAGATGAAAAGTTTGAGGATTATGAGAATCTAAAGGAGGAGGCATTTGGGATCGATATTGTTCTTTTGACCCTTTAATTGAGAGATTTGGGCTTTCAACTTTTCTGATCGTGTTGCAATGAGCTTGAATCCGTTCATCACGTTTGTTAATTTGAAAAACTGCATCAAACTCTGGAGCATCCGAGGATGTCTTGATATTTGAAGTTTTGACATTTTCTTTAAGATGTTGATATTTAAGTTGTAAATTAGCAAGATGCTCAACTTCAAGTTTAGAAAACTGTTTAACCAAACGGGTTGTCATGATCATCCTTGTTCAACTTTATCATCGCTTAGTTTAGAGTTAGTTTTTCAAGCTCAATGACACGATCATGGGAGACTTTCGAAGGCCACGAGATAAGTTCATGAAATTTGAGAAGCATTAATAGAAGCAATTAGTGAAGCGTGTAAAAACATATCTTGAGTAATACATTCAGAATAAGAGTCTCATTTAAGGTATGCAAGTTCTTCCTCTCAATCTCATTATATTTTAATTCTTGCTCATAATCACTAACCTTCAACAATACCATTGCATCAAATTCCTTTTCCATTTCCCTTTAATATCTAAGTTTTATCCCCTTTTTAAGACTCTCAAAGTGACCTTTTAATTATTTAAAAAAAGACATGACCTCAGTTAAATAGCATTCTTTAGTTTGCTCAAAACCCCTTTCCCCTTCAGTTATCCTAGTGAGTGTGATCCTTTTCTTACAAGTTTTCTCAAAATCAACAAATAGTTGAAATATAACATATTGGCTAATTAAGGTCTAGCTTTTAGTGGCAATAGTTTCTAGGAACTAAGATGCATTGGTGTATTTAGGAGGATACACGCTCTGAAGGCATTTTCCATAAGGGGAGGGTTTGTTTAACAACAATATTTTATGCTTTTCGCTTATCTAAATCCTTTTTCCAGAAAACTTGTTGGTGTTCAACAATGTGAGGCTTAAACATGTTCAAGGAAATCCAATTTTCCTTCATGTAAGTCATGGGGTTTGATTGTGATATATTATTTTTTTCTCTTCACATTTAGGATCATCTAGCTTTTATTGTTCATCCTTTCTCCTAGATGCACTTCATCTAATTTCTTATCTTCCTCGGTGCACTCAACGCAACTAGGTTTACGTCTAGGTTTAAGGAATTCTCATTGCCATCATAGATCACACTTTAGCGCTTTTAGCTATCTTAATGACCTCTGGATTTGGGTTCCTCAATCTATAATGGGAATGCTATGCTTATCGATTAGAACTCTATGTTTAGTGATCAATGTGAGCAGATCTGAATGGTGTTTCCTTGTATGTACAACTTGTTTTCAAGTTTGTTTTTCAAAGTTTGCAGATTAGAAAAATCATCTCAAAGAGTTTTGATTCCTTTGCATTAAATTCTTGCTTAAGCATTTTCACATTTTCTTGAAGTTCTTGTTTTTGCTTAGCAGTTTTAGAAAGTTTTTCTTGCAAGGAATTTAATTCTTGTTTCAATACTTCTTCTCTAAAATTACTTTTTCTAATAATTGCACGCATTTGGTCATCCATTTCTGCCACGGTGGTCAACTCAAATTTAGCACGTTGTTCATAAATAGCAACTCGTTCTTTATAGGCATTTAGTTGAAATTACGAATCATCGGGGCACATGCGATGTATTCATCAAAAACATAGTCATTGTTGATTGCAGAAGATGCATCACTTGGTACACCTTCACTTTCACTTTGTTTCACATATTGATCATATGGGATAATATCGATATTACCCATATTTTCAACATTTGATTCAATAGTTTCAGTTGAATGTACGTTGTCATGCATCTTTGCACATCGGATCATCGTATAGTTTTAATACCTCTGAGATGAGTTTGTCTTGGGATGGGCCAACTAGTGGTGAAGAAGAGACCTTGGGAGAAACCATTGGAGAAATGCTAGCCATAAAAATTGTGTGTGCATTAGGTCCATCATCCACATCAGAGTCGTATGCATCACTGTCGGCGACTTGAAAGGCATTCGATGATTGTGACCTATCTCCTAATAGGCTACTCATCCACATTACGCATCATAGGTCTTGGCATTGCCCTCAGCTAGAAACAACAATTCCTCTTCATCCAAAGAAGCACCATTGTCCGAGCTTGTACCAGCTGAAAGATCTTATCTCGAAGTAATCGGCGCATTCCGTGGACGCTTTGGAGATGTACAGCTCCTTGCAATGTGTCCCTCACCACCAGCTTATAACATTTGATTGGCTTAGCTTGACCTTGGTTACCATTCCTTCCTCGATTACGGTTTCCAACATAACCTCTACCGACTCCACCTCTTCCCTCATCATACCTGTCTTTCCTGAATCGGTTGCACCACGATCCTTCCATCTTTATTGTGGCTTGATTGTGTGGGTTAGATGTTGATATTCGAGGTTGTTGTTGTTTGTGGGAGAGAATTCATGTTTTGACTAATCGTAAGAGCTAGTTGATTAATGAAGTTACCCGCGGTGCATCAAAGATCGGCTTGTTTGAACATAGGATCATGAATGAGTTTGTGATTACCATTACCCAAGGGTATGACTTGTGATGCTTTGGTTGTGATATCGATGTTTGAGTAGAAGGCGTTGAGTCATTAGGACGAGCTTGTCTCTCCTCGGTTGGTTTTGAACCGATTGAGAATCAATTTTTCAAACATAGCATGTCTCTCATTCTCAAGGAGGAAGGCATAGAGTTGCTCATAGTTTGTATTCTTCAATCCTTTAGTGAGCTTCACAGAGGTGACAAACTTGTGCCATTCGGGATTCATGTTGATCACAAATTTTGAGTCAATCATGAATGTTAGGCATAGTCATTCCGATGTTCCTCATGTCATTAACTAACTTATGAAATCTCACATAGTACTCATAGACATTCTCATCCGGTTTCATCTTGAAGTGTTCAAATTAGTCATAGAGTTGGGATTCTCTGTCTTCCATAGTTAATTCTGAACCTGAGAGAAGCATCTTAACATTGTCCCATACCTGCCTTTGCATCGGTGTTATGATTGATCAGCTTGTAGATGTCTTTAGGAAGACCTTGAAGAACAATGTTTGAAGCCCGATATGCATCGAATCTCTTTTTCTCCTTATCCTCAAGCTCATCATACATTTTAGGTCGCATCCATTCCGTAAAAGAGTACCATCTTCATTAGTATCAAGTATGTCTCTAGTCGTCTCAACTCGATATGGTCCTTCATCAATGGATTTGAGAATGTTGACACCATATTCCTTTCCAAGGCAAGTACAACTGATTCGTTGAGCCCAAGAATCGTAGTCGGGCCTTCTGTCAAGCATGGGTGGACCAGTATCGACCCACGCTTGAACATCCTCTGCCAAATGATGGAGATGATAGTAGGAACGTTGGTAGACATGTTAACAGGTAATACGGGATTTTATAACTCTATGATTAAACCGAGAAATAGATTCTTTCACGGGATTTTACTAAATCAAGAGAAAACCGTAAGCAATCACCCAAGTCGCTAGAAGATAATGCACCAAGTCGCTAACACTTAACTCGCTATACCACTAAGTCGCTAGCAAAATTTCGGCAGCAATTCGCTACTCAAGTCGCTAAAGATACAAGTCGCTAAAGAGCAACTCGCTACCGACCAAGTCGCTACCACCAAGTCGCTACCCGTAGTGGAGAGTCCACTACTTGTACTGTAAATCGCTAGGTCTAAGTCGCTAGGTCTAAAACTGTAACTCGCTACAATTTGTAAAGCAAGTCGCTACGAAGAAAGTAATCCGTGAGTTAAGTCGCTAGCAAGAAAAACCACATAAACATCACTTTTCAATCCAAAACAACCCAACCAAGATGATTCAAGCTTACCAAATGAATACCTACACCCTTGTGATGATTCTAAACATAAAAGTACTAACAAAATCCAAACTTTAACATAAGAAATCAACCAAATGATGCAAAACCACTAAACTTTTTCAAACTCAAAAACCACCTAAAACCACTAGAAATCCAAAGATGTGCAAGATATGATCTAACCATGGCTCTTGATACCAATTGTAGGATATTGGATTTCACAAACACATCAAACCATTAACACAAGTGAGTATAAATGGAATTCTAGAGAGAGAAAGTTAGAGGTTTAGGGAACTTAGTGAGAGAAAGTGAAAGATATTATTATGAGCTCCAACTCTCTACCTTGGGAGGTAGAGAGTATTTATAGTCTTACATAAAACGCCACACAACGGTCGTGGATCGGGGCATACAGAGGGTAAAGACCCGTCCGTCCTCCACGGTGTTACTTAACTAAATACTACTAACCTAAATATAACTATGACTACGAGCATTCTAACGATTACATATACTTGAGGTGACCGACTCTTTAATACCGGGAATTTCTAATTCCTAACAATAGACATGTATGTACCGTACTTTTGGTTGTGCACAACCCCCCTTGCACATTAAATTAAGGGGGATAAGCTTTATGTATTATAGATAATTGATCTCAAAGATTTGTTATATGTGTTTAGATAGCCGCAGTGGTTAATGGAAGACGTGTATTTCTTCTTTTTTTTACTGGGTGGACTAAGAGTTGAAAACATGCAAATCTCACTTTTAAAATTTTCCACAAATTCATGTTCTCACTTCTAACTTATAGTGATTCTACCAAATACTAACCACATTGAATATTCTTTTTCAGTATACCTTGATC